>JAUIMM010000047.1:352500-1552500 GCA_031769625.1 Taudactylus pleione | reverse complement strand
TTTCCCAATATTTTTACCTCTAAACTTAGTTTGCCAACTATCTCCTACATTTATCATAAGCTGTTTTACCTGAGGAACAGGAGTCCATTAGCGGAGAGTTCAGAACAGGTGGCATGAGATGACTGCAAAACTTGCAAAATGATCGTACCATCATTCCATGATCCCACACCTCACTCACTACAATACCCCTCTCCCACCTCACTCGCTGCAATACCCCTCTCCCACCTCACTCGCTGCAATACCCCTCTCCCACCTCACTCACTGCAATACCCCTCTCCCACCTCACTCACTGCAATACCCCTCTCCCACCTCACTCATTGCAATACCCCTCTCCCACCTCACTCACTGCAATACCCCTCTCCCACCTCACTCACTGCAATACCCATCTCCCACCTCACTCACTGCAATACTCCTCTCCCACCTCACTCACTGCAATACCCCTCTCCCACATCACTCACTGCAATACCCCTCTCCCACCTCACTCACTGCAATACCCCTCTCCCACCTCACTCACTGCAATACCCCTCTCCCACCTCACTCACTGCAATACCCCTTTCCCACATCACTCACTGCAATACCCCTCTCCCACCACCACTTCGGCACAATACCTCATCAATAGAAATACCCTTTTTAAAATCTGATAAAAAAATAAAACCCCAAAAGAAGTTGTGAAACATTTTTATTTATTCTTTTTTCCCCTGAAATTATCCTACCTCTCGCTGACACCCATTGCAGTTCAGTCCATCTCCCACCAGCTGATTAACTCAGAAAACAATACATAACTATCCAAACATTTTATTGCCATTTTCTGACCCCACCTCCCTATACATATACCTCCATATACATTTTCTCATATTTATTTTATTGTAGTAGCTCAATGTTCTTTGCGAAAAACTCCCCTACCTGATCTTATTGAATTTGCACCATTTTCTATCTTAATACCCATCCCTTTATTTTTTTTATTGATTTGTTGTCATTTTGTCTCCACCACCCACCTATATATATATATTTTATTTGGTGCCTTTTACATCCTGCACCCTCGTATATATTTATTTAATGAATTTGTACCATTTTCTCACCTTCATAAAGTGCCTCTTTTTTATTATTATAAGGTGCCACAAGGATTCTCTATGTTAAACAAGTGGATTACAACTGATAATGATTTAGGCAAGTATAAACAAGTTACCAATTTCATATAAATACATAATTACAGTGTGCAGTTAGCATAATTATGTAGGAATGGGTGAGGGCCCTGCTCACACAAGATTTCAATCTAAAAGGGTGAACACAACAGGAAAAACGGGCAGAATAGAAGACCAAGACTGCAGAGTTATGAGGAGGGTGAGTTAGCATGAGAAAAATCATTTTAAGGTCATGCTTGAAGGCTGGGAGCCTGTGTGAAAGTTTAATAGAGCCAGGGAGCGCATTTCAGAGGATGGGAGCAGTCCGGGAAAACTCCAGAAAGCGAGAGTGAGAAGAGGTAATCAGGGAGAAGGGGAGACAGCACTTATTAGCAGAGCAAACAGAGCGTGTGAGATTGTATGTGAAGAAATGAGGCTGGATAAATAGGGCCTAATTCTGAGTTGGACGCCATGCATAGGCATCTGTGATAATTCATGGAGACTGTATACCTCCATCATAGGTCACACTGAAGCACCAACAAAACACGCCTATGACACTGATACATGTGTGCGCCAGTACGGACATACTGAAGAATGTGATTTACCAATCAAAATGCAGAGTTTTGTGACAGATTTGTGTGCATATTATTAAGGACAAATTAAAATCAATCAATTTAGCTAATTAATCAATAAATAATAATGTTCATTATTACAACTTCAAAGCAATAAGGCATAAAATCTTGTTTCTAATGTGTTGTTCTTCCTGTCTCCCATCCGCCAGATGTGTATGCAGCCCGCTGGTGTTACAATACACAATAATTGTCACCCTGTAGGACAGATGTGACCCTGCCTCCACCATCCCTTTTACTTTTTATTTACATACTATTTGGTCCTATTTTATTTACTCTCTTCTGTTTACTGTTCTTCATTCACCCGACTAGTGCTGGCCTGCCCCTTATGGCTCCTCTTCACTAACAAAGATGAGATGTCATGACGTCTCATGCACTGCAATGAAAGCAGCAGGGAAGATGAGGAGGCGGTCGTTGTGGAGGATCATTGTGGACCTGAGTGTGTAACAGCCACAGACAGTTTACATCTTTAGTATATTTATGTAAAACAATATATACATACATACATAAAAGGCAGGGCACTCACCAGACTTATGTGCATCATAACGTTTTTAATCCATATTGTAAGAAGATCAAATAACAACCAATGTTTCAGTCTTATTGAGAACCTTACATATGGCTCATGACATCCCAAAATAAAGTGAGCAGTCTCCAAGGAACAGTGGCATAAATCTGAAAGGTAAACCCCAAAATAGAGGGATTTTTTTCTGAAGTGACTTTACTGGAACAGGTGTATAAACCTCAGGTCCGGTGACTTCACTTTGTCACACCTTCATAAAGGGCATCATTCATATCGCTTACATGAGAATATTGTGTTGAAAGGTAATTATCCCACTACTCTTTAAGATGTCATAATGTAAGAGCTGTTTCATGCTAGACAAGGCCTTGGAGACAGGTAGAAGTCTTTGGTTTCAGTATATTTGCAGAGAATTCAGTTCTCACAGGTCAGGAGGCATACCAGCCCCTCAGAGCAAGAGGCAGCAACTAGAGTCTCTGGACAGGACCATTGGTGGCATTTGCAGCTCTATAAAATGGACCATTTCTGTGACAGGCAAAGGAGGCTGGTCTGATGACTAAATATGCATTAATGATTTCAGAATGGTCCTAAAGTTTTCACACTATGATATGTGTAGTAGTGAGGAAACACAGACTGGCATAAATCAAAACTGAGCTGGTCCGAACTTAACCAAAACCAGAGAAGGTGAAATTATAGACAATGGTGGACAGGCAATCAGTACCCTGTATTTGGAATCCAAGATAGTTCCAGGGATTATAACGTGCAGCAAGTATCTATGATACATTTACTGGGGATTTATCAGATAAGCAGTATTTTACCATTTTATGAATGCACACAGATTTCATATCTTTTATTCTGTTAAAGTTGTTTTAAACCATCTGAGCGCATGCATTTATAGGGCGATTCAGTCATACGCATCTCAGTTGCAACTCCACTTGCGGCAGAATGGTCGTAACTGTGTAGTAATGGGGTGTTAACCTGAGGGCTAAGTTAAGTGAGGATGTGTCATGAACGCATAGGCAGAAGTGTGAGCAATGCAGAGTTATGTGTAGATAGGGATCTTCCTGATTTTAGATGGGTCTCTTGCACCAAGTATAGGGCTGGTGCACTTACACCCTGATAATGACAACAGCTACTTGAACAAGCGGACTCACAGGAGCACTGCAGTGCATAGATGTGTGCAACTCAGCATATAGGACAGTGGCGGGCTGGGCCGGGTGCCATCTGCCCCCCATGCCGGTATAATTTCAGTGTTATGGGGCCGGCCAATACATTGATCATGATCTACTGGTAGCAACCAGAGTTAGATCTCGACCGACTTGCTGCAATACCTGGGAATACTGGTCTCTGAAGTGATCAGAGACTAAAGAAATGATTGTTTCAGAAGCCAGCATTCCCAGTAATGCACAGCGGAGGGGGCAGAGCATAAGGGGCATTACTGGGGGAATAGTATAACAAGCACTACTAGGGGCATTACTGGGGGAACAGCATAAGGGGCACTACTGGGGGCACTGCATAAAGGGCACTACTGGGGTACTGTATTAGGGGCACTATTGGGGGACTGCATAAGGGGCACTACTGGGGGTACTGTATAAGGGGCACTACTGGGGGCACTGAATAAAGGGCACTACTTGGGGCACTGAATAAAGGGCACTACTGGGGCACTGCATAATGGGATCTATGTGTTCCCTGTAATTGAAGGAGCCACCAGCCAATCAGCGGGCATCTCCGTTGGAGCAGCTCGCTGGTTGGCTGTGTGCGGTCAGCCTGTCTCCCCCATAGACTTCAATGGAGATTTCTCTCCATTGAAGTCTATGGTGGGAACCACTACATTGTATCATTGATGTAACCACAATGTTACATGAGGTTACATCAATGATACAATGTAGCGGTTGGCTCCTTCAATGATGGGGCACATGTGTGCCTCGGTCATTCACGCGGAGTAAAGGTATGTGGAAACACATATCTTTACTCAGTCCGGCTTGGATTCAGGAGCACCCGTTTTTTGTTTTAACCCCATGGATGCCTACTTGGAGAAAAGGATGTGAACTATGCATAGGTGAGGTGAGTATGGATTTTTTTTTATAGGTACCCCTATGGATTACTTCAGATACTAGGTGAGTATGTGTTATAGTGAGTGTGAGTGTGCATGTATGTTATAATAAAATTTTACTTTCACGGTGTATGTTGTGTTCTTTTTCGTATTGATTTGGTTGTGGAACTACAAGTACCAGCGGGGCTGTAATGCTCCGCATGCTGGTATTTATGGTTCTCCAAATACCAGCATGCGGGGGAGGCTTGCTGGTACATGTAGTTCCACAACTAAAGACAATATTTAACTATTTATTTTACACTACACACTAAAACTATCAACCCAGCACCCACTGCCCTAGGGTGCCGGGGATAGCCCCGGGCTAGCAGCCTAGGCCAGGGGTGCCCTGGAGAGGGGGATCCCTTTACTGGGGGGGAACCCAACTCCCCAGGGATCCCTGACCTGGGCTGACTAGCGGGCAAGGGCTGATGCTGTGGCTGGGGGACCCGGTGAAAGGGCTCCCCGGGCTGTGGCATCAGTCCCCCGCTAGAAAGAGTCTGGAGCTGGTTTTAAATATAGGGGTAACCTCATGCCAATTTTTTTCTCCCTATATTTAAAACCAGCTCTGTTCCTGCTGCCTGGTGCTGGTTCTTAAATTACAGTGGAACCCTACACATTTTTTACCCTGTAATTTTAAGAACCAGGACTGGCGGGCAAGTCCAGGGCTGGTTAGTCTTTTGGGGGGGGACCTCACATCATTTTTTTTTAACAATTTGAGGTGAAAGGTCAGAGGTCGGGCTTTTCGCCATCATCGCTGGTTTTTCCTGGGATAAAGTATGGGGCGTGTGCCCGCTTATCCCCGTATTCAATTTGGATCCGGCGAAAACGGGACCCGGCGGAAAAAGGTAAGTATGGGAAAAGTCCAGTCAATTTTCGGGAAATCATCCTGGCACCCCCCTAAAGATGTCTTGACATGGGGGATCACTATGGGTACCCCCGAATAGCCCTGCTAAAGGTATTTGGTTTTTTTTAAATGGTCTCAATAGGCGCTATTTTGCGTCATTGAGCAAGTAATGAAGAATACATTTTTGCAAAAAATTTTTGGGGAAAATAAGTATTCCCTTCAAATTTTGGGTACATGAAAATTGGGTGCATAGTTCAAAGTTCCTAAAATAAAGCTTTAAAGTGCACAAAAAAATGCACCTTCAGCAAGCACCTGCAATCCAAACAAAATATTGCCATACTTCCAGACCCCACCAGAGGCTATTTTGCTAGTTTTTGAATTTGTACCCCAATTTATTATTTTTTGCCCATTTTTTCAAAGTGATTTTTTGGGATGTCCTTTCGTTTTTTGACACAGTTAGCGTCAAGGGGGGTGTACAAAGGGTTTAGGGTGGTCCCCGCAAGTTTGCACCCCAAAACCCCAAATCTGCACTTTTTTCCACCGGGCATCCATTGCTGATACTTTTCCACTGGTTACAATGCGCAAACTTTTTGCACCAGCGAAAAGTGGGGAAATTGAATTCGGGGATAAATAAAATCGGCGAAAATGACATCATCTGCAAAAAAGTATTGCCGAAACTGACTTTTCGCACCAAATTGAATACGGCCCTAACGTGTTTTTTACAGGTACAACACAAGCAGCTTACACATATCTCACTGATATGTGCAGGCTGCTGGCTAGGGAGAGTTGTGCAGAGCGAAATCACTACAATCTCACTTTAGAGAACTCACTTGAGCTTGCTTACAAATCACCTGAGAATCTTGACCTACATCACCAAACTCGTTTAGCCTCAAATTGCCTATTGGTAAATTTGGGGGGGGGAGGGAAAAAGTCACCTGATTTCTGGCGATTTCTACCGAGATGAATCACTTCGTGATCAAATCGGGTCAATCCTGTTTCTTAATAAATTTACCCCTTAGAGAGAGATAAAGTGGATGGAGATAAAGTACCAGCCAATCAGCTCCTGTCATTTTACAGGTTGTGTTTGAAAAGTGACAGGAGCTAATTGGTTGGTACTTTATCTTCATTCACTTTAACTCTCTCCAGGTCTTAGTACTGTGCAATGTGATCTGCAGTGACTTAGTCACGATGCTGTTGTTTGCCGGCAAGGGGAAGACTGGGAGCTCCTCTCTCTATTCGGCTCTTTAGAGCCTGCAAGTTGAAGTGGCGGCAAGTAGTAATTTTGCTGTGTGAATCTGACAGGTCAGGTCCCACTTTTGTAGGGAGGTCGGGGCAATGAATATGTGTTTTTATTTTTTCCTGTGAGGGCCATTGCGTTTGATTTGTTTTTCCTGTAGGGGACAATGTGTTTTATTTTTTTCCTGTGAGGGCTAGTGTGTTTTACATGCAACCTCTAGTCAGGGTTAACAACACTAGGGAAACTTGCTTGTGTTGCCCCCCCCTCCCCCCCCCCCCAGGCTGAAAGTTGCCAGCCAGCCCCTGATATGGGCTAATATTAGCATCTAGTTCTGTACATACAGTGCGAGGAGAAATGTGGCAAACTTATTTGTAACACTGAATCTGCATCACACTATGATCCTCCCTGGGTTGAGCCACCAACAACTGGCACCACAGATAAAAGATACATCCTTCTCCTTCCTTCCCTCCCTCACCAAATAAGATACATTGTCAGCAGTTGTGACACCGTAACATGGCATTTTGCATGCAGATACACCCGCAGTTGCACACAGAATATAGGCAAGCCACATATCACTTTGCGAATATTGAATATTGAACATTTGAAGGTAACAAGTTGCACGAAAAGACACTCTGAGCTACAGAAGCACGCTACGGCATGGCGCAACTAGAAGAGCTGTTTAATGTGCAAGGAAGTAAAGCTACGTACACACTATACAATTATTGGGCCAATTTGGCAATAATCAGGTGATCGTCCTCATTTATTGTATACTTGTTATGGATTCCTAGGGTGTTCCATGTAAAACTCTAGAACCCAGACTAGCAATGGTCTTCCACCACTAACAGCCACCCGCTGTTCCCTTAGAACTGGTACTTAGGTGGCCACCTGGACTTGATACCCGAAGTAGTAGTGGTTACCTTTGGAAATCAGAGACTATCAGAAGATACTGGAAACTGGGGGATAAGTCTGTAGTACGGCTAAGAAGCCAATGGTGCTGCTAAAGCCGGTAGTACAGTGAGTTGATGCAGGAGCTTGAAGGCCAGTGATGTAGCTTTGGGAGCTGGTAGAGTGGCTGGAGAGCTGGTGGTGAGATGCGACTTTGAGCCGGTAGTGTGGCTGGACAGCCGGTAGTGTGGCTGGAAAGCCGGTGGTGAGATGGTTGCTCCACCATAGACCGGCATACACAGCAGCAACTCCACCACTTACCACCGACCAGAGCCGAGCCCCAGCTTCAGACCAGCTCCAGCTCTCATTTGGCATGGCGGTCACTGTGGACGGATCAGGCACACTCAGTGGAGATCCTGATATGGAACATGTAATATTGCCCAAGGCTAAGGTGAGCCGCAACACTGTCCAACATTCAATACGACCCCACTTATTCAGTCTCTTCCGGAGAGAATTGCCATCAGCCTGTTACATGGTGTATTTCATACTCATCAGTTAACATTTCCATTTAGTGGAATTATATCCTTTGATATATAAGATAACTCTCTCTTCTCATATTGGTTCAGAAACTATGCCATTGGAATATACCCATTTACTGCAGAGAGAACTTTCATCTTCATATCTCTGATGAACTTCAGTGTAATGTCAATTTATTTGCACATGTTTTTATTGTTTTAATTATTTGCAACATTGTTATTAATAAATTGTATGTTTTTCTACAAGCGCTACTATTGTTTCTTTTTTCTTAGTAAAGATGGTGGCTTTACGCAGTTAACCAAATAGAACAAAAATAAGAGGTAGCGGGTAGATGTTTTTAATGGTGATATTGTTAAGACCCCTACAGTATAATCAATGCAAGGACGGAGAGACCCATCCTTCTTCCCAACAAAGAAGAAACCTGCCCCAACCAGAGACTTAGAGGGATGTATAAATCCCTTCACCAAGACATCCTCGATGTAGTCCTTCATTGCCTTATCTTCTGGAATAGACAAGGAATACAATCGGCCTTTGGGTAGCTTAGCCCCAGGGATTAAATTTATGGCACAGTCATATGGAGGAAGGACATTAGCTAATTGCTTAGAAAAGACATTGGAGTATTCCTGCTACTGAACTGGAATGGTTGGAGAAGTATCGACAACAGCAGGCTAAACCACCCGAACAGGTACAGCAGGACAGCAAGACTGGCAGGCACGACTCCATCTCATGATTTCCCCAGAGGACCAGTCAATGACAGGATTATGATCCCTGAGACAAGGGAGACCAAGGACGATGGGAGCCAATGGACAATGGAGAAGGAAAACAGAAATAACCTCTGAATGTAGAACTCCGATAGTCAACTGAAGAGGAGGTGTCTTGAATTTAATGCGACCATTGGAGACCATTCCTCCATCCAGTCTGCAGATTGGAATATCCTGATAAAAAAAAATGGCGGGTACACCCAGAGATTAGAAAAAAAAGAAATCCGTAAAATTGACAGCTGCACCGCTATCCAGAAATGCAGAAGTGGCAAAAGGAAGGATCAGAGAATTGGATAGCTGCATGGACTAGTATTGAGTTTTCTGAGGAAATGGGAGCCAGGACTAAATGTAATTCCTCCTGAAAATTTAGGCCTCGCCTTTTACAAGCCTGAGTGGACAATTACTCAGGGAATGTCCCTCGTCTCCGCAATACAAACAGAAACCATGGGAACGTCTCCTGCGTCTCTCTTCTGGCGGTAACAGAAAGGTATCTATTTGCATAGGCTCCTCTGGATCTGAAGATGGAATCCAGATAGGAGACCAGGGCAATTTTGAAGGAAGGTTCTGCTCCCGCCTACATTCCCGGAGATGATGGGCATTTCTGATTGCCTTATGAATGAGGTTGTTCAAAGACTCAAAAGGAGGATGCTGGACAAGGATATCCTTAATGACCTCAGAGAGTCCCAGGCAAAATTGATTATGTAAGGAGGGTCATTCCAACCAGAATCCATTGCCCATCTATGGAATTCAGAAGAATAATCTTCCACGGCCTTCTGTCCCTGTCTGAGGGAGCGCAGTTTCGACTAAGCCAAAGCAGTTCTGTCTGGGTCATCTTATAATAATCCCATGGCAGTAAAGAAGGCATTGACTGATTGAAGAGCAGCATGTGTTTAGGGTAACCCAAAGGCCCAAGTCTGTGGATCTCCCTGGAGAAGGGAAATAACCAGCCCTACTCTTTGAGATTCTGTACTGGAAGAAACAGGACGTAACCTGAAGTAGCGTTAACAACTCTCCCTAAAGTTGTGGAATTGTCTACGGTCCCTCAAAAAATGGTCTGGCAGGATCATCTTGGGTTCTTTGAGAGTGGCCAGGAACACAGGAGACCGGATCTCCTCAACATGCAGGGAAAGCTCTTGGATCTTTTGTGTCAGTACTTGAATTTGTGCAGCAAGCACCTGGGCAGGATTCTGTGCCTGTTCCATAAGATCTTATTTGTTGGCCGTCTATAATGTTATGGATTCCTAGGTTGTTCCATGTAAACCTCTAGAACCCAGGCTAGCGAGGTCTTCTGCCACTAACAGCCACCCGCTGTTCCCTTATTACAGGTGAGAGACATTCACCTGTACTTAGGTGGCTGCCTGGACTTGATACTCGAAGCAGTAGAGGTTTACACTGGTTACCTTTGGAAATCAGAGGATAACAGAAGATACTGGAAACTGGCAGATAAGTCCGTAGTATGGCCAAGAAGCCGATGGTGCAGCTAAAGCTGTTAGTACAGTTTGAAGAGTTGATGCAGGAGCTTGAAGGCCAGTGAAGTAGCTTTGGAGCTGGTAGTGTGGCTTGAGAGCCGGTAGTGTGGCTGGAGAGCCAGTGGTGAGATGCGGCTTTGAGAGCCAGTGGTGTGGCTGGAAAGCCGGTGGTGAGATGCGGCTTAGAGCTGGTAGTGCGGCTTGTGAACCAGTGGTGAAATGCAGCTTTGAGAGCCAGTAGTGTGGCTTCTGAGCCGGTTATGAGATGCAGCTTTGAGAACCAGTAGTGTGGCTTGTGAGCTGGTGGTGAGATGTAGCTTTATGCCAGTAGTGTGGCTTGTGAGCCTGTGGTGAGATGCAGCTTTGAGAGCCAGTAGTGCGGCTTGTGAACCAGTGGGGAGATGCGGCTTTGAGAGACGATAGTGTGGCTTGTGAGCCGGTGGTGAGATGCAGTTTTGAGAGCCGGTAGTGTGGCTTGTGAGCTGGTGGTGAGATGCAGCTTGGAGAACCGGTGATGCAACAACGAAGCCAGTGAAAGCTTGAGTGATGATGGTGTGGCTGAGAAAACGGAGCGGCAACGAAGCCGATAGCAGCTTGGGAGCTGATGGTGCAGCTGGGAAGCCGATGGAGCAGCAACAAAGCCAGTAGCAGCTTGAGAGCTGATGGTGTGACTGGTAAGCTGTTGGAGTGGCAACGAAGCCAATAGCAGCTTGACAGCTGATGGTGCAGTTGGGAAGCCGATGGAGCGGCAACAAAGCCGATAGCAGCTTGGGAGCTGATGGTGCATCTGGGAAGCAAGGGGAGCGGCAACAAATTCATTAGCAGCTTGAGAGCTGATGGTGTGGCTGGGAAACCGATGGAGCAGCAACAAAGCAGATAGCTTGGGAGCTGATGGTGCATCTGGGAAGATGATGGAGCGGTAATGAAGCCGGTAGCAGCTTCAGAGCTGATGGTGTGGCTGGGAAGCCGATGTCGCTGGATACAATACCAAAGGAGAAAAACTACAGGAATGCTGACCATGCAGCAGAGCCAAGAGATCCACAGGTAATGCTATAGTCGGCGAGGTGGCAAAGGGTCAGCATGCACAAACATGGGAAGGAACCAATCATGCCATGTTGTGGATAACACGTGACAACCTGCGGTGTCCAGATCGCCTAGCAACTGATAGAACAGCACAGCCAGAAGGAGGTAAATCATTGCAAGAAAACAAGTGTCGTGACCGCAGCTTGTAACAATACTGTCTGAATGATCGTTTTAGCATTTCACCAATAACACAGTTAGAAAACATTCACAAACGCATTTCTTCAATTATCTGATCTGTTGGTCAAGACTGAAAATCTCGGCCACAATTTCCCCGATATCGAGCAGTGTGTATGCGTTTTCTATAATCTGCCCATATTTCCTATGCTTTTTTCTGATTACCTCATCATCCTTGTGGGTGTACATGTGCAAATTTACTGTGAAATTCATATGGTAGTTAATTTAAATTGTATAGTGTGTACACAGATATCGGGACCATAAGTTTGCCAAAAAATTATCATTATTGTCAGTATGATCAAAAAATTGCAGTGTGTACATAGCTTAAGATGCATGTGGACAGATCTGTATGTGATTGCTTTGTCTGATTTTTTTATATATTTTGTTCTTTACTGATAACTAATGTAACCCCCCCTTTTACCACTAAAGGGACACCAGGTTACTAAAGTTATTGTGGTTTAGTGTACCCATGTATATCCTCCCACTAATTATTGAAAATCCTTTAGTTAGATCAGTGCCCCAACCCAAGTATTTGTGGTCGGTATGGGCCTACTTGGGAAATCCCAGTGCTAATAGCGATTAAGAAATATGGCATAGATAACACAATATATACCTTATACCCATATTCCTGATCACATCCTGTCCTTCTTGGATTTGTTTGGTCTCCAATGACTCTCACCACTCCTCCCAGTAAGTAGACACCATCCCGTATAGTTTAGTTTTAACACAATTTATACAGACACGATATTCATGCATATAAGAACAAGAATTTATCTTTTTTGCATTACATAACTGATCACATACTGTACAATTTGACACCTAGCAATACATAGAATTTAACTGAACAATACTATAATACTACATCAGTTTAATTCATATGTATATACAGGGACGTATCTACAATGGGTGCAGGGTGTGCGGGGAACACAGGCCCCTGGGTCCAGGGGGGCCCCGCACCGCACACCCTGCACCCATAATATTACTTACCTCTCCGGAGTCCCCACGTTGGCGCGGGGTTCCGGCGCTGTAAAACTACTGGAAAATGGCTGCGGTGGCCATTTTCCCGTCATTTGCGCATGCGCAGTACAGGGAAAATGGCTGCAGCTGCCATTTTCCCGGTGCCCTGTGTATACACTATAGACTCTGGGCACACTCTAGTGTCCAAAGTCTATAACTCCAGCGCTGGCCGTGCACAGCTTAGTGCACTGCCAGCCACCGGGCGGAGAGGAGGGGGCCCGTGTCGGAGACTGCACATGGACTCCCTCCTCTCTAGAAACGCCCCTGTGTATATATATATATGTATATATATATATATATATATATATATATATATATATAGTCTACAGCGTATCCTTTAATTTGAGGATGCTCGTTTGTAATTATGAGTTCAGGTCCCTTATTTTATATATTATTTTTCATTTAGAGATGCAAAAATATATTAAACATACAATAAAAATATTAAATTAACAACACACCATATACAGATGTAGCAATAATTTTAAACAATAACAAATCAACAATGACAAAATCACTACAAAGACAAACGGGGAGGGGAAAAATGGGGGAGAGGGAGGAAAAGAGAGCCTCCTAGGTCTCCTACAACCTATATTAATCACAAATGATATCAATAATGGGTAACACTAAATCAATTCATGTCATTAGGGCCTTATATTTATCAGATTCTTTAAATTCAAGCCAATAGAACCATGTTCTGGTGAATGTAGAGAGATGATCTCTTGCAGACACCGCAATCTCTTCCATAGTCATGTACATGGCTATACCAGTGAACCATTCTTTGATAGCGAGGAGAGATTGATCTCCATTTAATTGGTATAACCGAATTAGCTGTGTTGTTCATATGGCGCAAAAAGGACTTTTTGTATCTAGAGCTGGGCCATGAGATGATATTCAGAATCCAAAATTCTGGGCCTACAGGGACCTCTTCTCCTACAATGTCTTTAGCAATTTTAATAACTTGGTTCCAAAAGGGAGTCAAGGAAGGGCAGAGCCACCAAATATCTGAAGGAAAGCCTGGGTTTCCATTACATCTCAGGCAAAAATTGGAAAGACCAGGAAACATTTTATTCAAAACACTAGGGCACCTATACCACCTTGTAATAACCTCATAGTGTGTCACAAGAACCAAAACACTCGGAGAGGAAGCATGTAAGAATTTAAAGGCCATAGACCATTGCTGGTCAGTTAGGGAAATGTTCAGGTCAATATTCCAAGTGGTGGTAAAACTGGGAAAAGTAGTAAAGGTGCTATCTATCAATAATCTATAAAGAGCAGAATTGGAATGCCGAAGAGGTTCATTCTGTATACAAAGTATTTCAAAACAAGTCAGATCCCATGTTAGTAGACCCTTTTTGTTTACCCTCCTCACATATGACACATGTTGAATGGATGACAAATAGTCTGACTGGGGAAGGTTTAATTCCAGACACAGATCTGAGAAAGGACGAATCCCACTGGGACTAACTGAGTGAGCCTTAAACTCCCACGGGAGTTCCAAAGTCGAAAGGGATGTGCATCAGGATTACGTAAAGCAGTAGTCAATGGGGACGGGACAGAGGAAATTAACGACTGAGCTCTCAGTTTCTTCCAAATTTGAATGGTGGGAGAAATAGTGAGATGGTTGATTACAGTTATTGATTGAAACCAAGGCAGGGCTTATAAGGAAATGGCACAAGAACGGTCTTCCACTGCAAACCCATTGCTTATCCGACTGAAATTTGAACCAATCAACAATTCTACTTAAATGTACAGCTTGATTGTAAAGTAAGAAATTCGGGAGATGTAAGCCTCCATCAACCTTTGATTCTCGTGGCAAAATCTTGGTTTTCTGCCACGCCAAATAAAGTCCCACACCAACTGCTGGAGTTCTCTAAAGAAAGATGGGGGGACCCAAATAGGGAGCGTTTGCAGGTAATTCAAAAGTCTCGATAGAACATTAATTTTTGTTATATTGATTCTCTCAAACCACAAAAGAAATTTGGGTTGCCATGCCTTAAGGTCAGCATTGACGTTCCGTAACAGGGTGGAAAAATTTACCTGAACAGATTGCTAACATCTTTTATCAACTGGATGCCCAAATATTGGATTTGTGAAGGATGCCAGTTGAAGGCGAATACTGATTGCAAACCCTGTACCATAGAATCTGGAGCAGTTAAATGAAGGGCCACAGACTTTGAATAATTAATTTTAAAGTTGGACAAAGCACCGAATTTCTAAAATTCATAAGTCAAATTAGGAAGCGAACCTACTGGATTTGAGATGATCGCAAGTAGATTGTCTGCAAAAGAGTTCATTTATATTTTCTTTGATCCCCAACTTCACCCCACTTATGTCCGGGTTACAATGTATTGCACATTCAAGGGCTTCCATACACAGTATAAAAATAATAGGAGACAATGGACACCCCTGTCTAGTCCCATTTGAAATTATAAAAAGGTTTAGATAAGATCCCATCAACTTTAACCTGCGCACAAGGATTTTTACAAAAGGCCAAAATTCTGGCAAGGCACACAAGACCCAGGCCCATATGTCGGAGCACAACTGCCAGGAATTGCCAATCCACCCTATCAAAGTCTTTTCAGTGTCAGTCGATAACAATATTGTAGGAGACTGCAAGGACATGGCCTTAAACAAGTCAATCATATTTGTTAAGTTGTTTTTGGCTTTTTGCTAGTGATGGGTAGTTCACGAATGATCAGTTCAAAATGAACTATTCTTCAAAGTGAACTAGTTCACTTAGATCACAGCTCTGGCAAAGATTGTTCATCAGGAACTAAAACAAGTGGGAGGAGTTAGACACAGTGAGAGAGAGCACAGCAGCTCCATAAGGCATGAGTCAGTACTGCTAAACTACCACTGGTGGCACTGCTGTGCTCAGACATTGTGAGGACTCAGTGGAGCGGATTAAACTAGATTGTCATGATGACTCATGAGTCCTTCTCCTGGAATCTAGTTCAGTAGTTCGATTAGGTCAGTGACTCACGTAAGTCACATGATACATTCTCCATCAGCTCTCTCATACATTCATCATGAGTCAGTACTGCTAAACTACCACAGGTGACACTGCTGTGCTCAGACATTATGAGGATTTTGTGGAGCTGATTGAACTAGATTGTCATAATGACTCATGAGTCTTTCTGCTGGCATCTAGTTCAGTAGTTCGTATAGGCCAGTGAGTGGATCATGTAGCTCACAAGTCACATGATTCCCCATCAGCTCAAGATACAGTGCTGAGTGCTGCATGCTATATACTGTAGTTGTTTATTCCACAAGACATAGGGTGATATGTATAAAACCTTCATGAGAGATCAAGTGGAAAAGTTGCCCATGGCAACCAATCAACTTCTGTAATTTTATAGACTGTGCTAGATAAATGACAGAAGCTGGCATATGCAACCCCTACACTATTAGACCCATTATCTCCCTAAATACTTAAAAATAGAAAAAAATATATATGTGAGAGGAAAACAGAAATGCAATCAATATGCAGAGCTAAGACCATCACTACTAGTTTGTTGTATAAGTGATTGTTTTTTTTAAATATTAAAAGATCAGATATATCTGACCATTTGAACAAGACTCATCTCCATTGAGCTAGTAGTAGTAGAAATGCCTACTGTGTGTGTAATAGCCTAGTTATGCTTCCAATCCCTTCTCTCAGCAGTGTTTCAGAGCTAGTGATGTAATTACCTAAATGAACTACATGAACTTATCTTTTGAACTAATCTTTTGAGTGAACTAGTTCATAATGAACTAATCACCAAAATGAACTAGATTTCCCATCAAGGACAAACCTTACTTGATCATTATGAATTAAAGTAGTTAACAAGGGTTTAAGGCAGTTAGCTAGTACTTTTGCATATAGTTTTAGATCAGCATTGAGCAATGATAATGGCCGGTAGCTTGAACACAGGGAGTGGGCTCTTTACCTTCTTTAGGAAGAACAGTGACATGAGCTTTGAACATCTGAGCAGAAAAGTTTTTCACATCATGAACATCATTGAACGGCTGTAGTAGAAGAGGGGCCAGCTGAAATTGGAACAATTTAGAATACGATATGGTAAACCCATCAGGGTCTGGATTCTTACCAGCTGGAGTGGACTTAATCACCAACTGCAGTTTGGCTAGTGTAATTGGTTGTTCTAAAAGAAGATGTGCTTCATCTGAAATGCTAGGAAAATTAATAAAAGACAAATAATCATCTCTCTAGTGCATAGTAAAACTTAGACTGGAGACAAGGGGGCAGAGAGGGAGTAAAGACCAGAATATTACCTCTGAAAAGAATCTCCAATCTGCTTTGTAAGAAAGCTGACAATACCTTGCGAGTTTTTAATTTTAGAGATAAAAGTTAAAGCCATTTGTTCCCTCAAGGAGCATGCATTGAAAATACTTATAACGGCACTTCCAAAAAGCTAGTCTGGTCTTATCCGATAACAATTTATTTAAATCAGACTGAGCTTTGTGCTAACTTAATGCCCACAGTGGTATCCAGAGAAGACTTGTGATAATTCAAGTGAACAAATTTTAACCAGAAGAGCCTCTTTCTGAGTTTCCCATTGATTTTTAGCTAAGGAGCTCAATTGGATAACTTTTCCTCAAACCACACATTTGTGTGCTTCCTATAAGGAGCATTTGCTAACATCAGAGTATTGCTGAAGGATACATATTCCTCAATAGTTTTAATTACAATATTTCTATAATTGGCCATGTTATAGAACCAATTGCTGAATGTGTAATGAGATGTATCTAAGGGAACAAAACAATAATCTAATCAAGAATAAACATTGTGAGGATTAGAAAAAAGGTCAAATCTTTGTCTTTTGGGTGTTGCGTTCTCCAGGCATCCAATAGCTGATGATCATGAAAAAGTTTCCTTACCTTGCGCAGATCTGCATGGGATACATTCGAGCTAGACCTAGAGGTGTCCAGAGTCGGGTCGAACGTCCATTTGAATTCTCCACCTATAACAACCATAACCTTGTTGCACAGATTCAACATATTGCAGAACTTTAAGAAAAAAGGCAGACTTGTCCCTTATTAGAAGTATAAATGTTTACAAAAGTTTACATTTGATGAAAGTGTTTCCCTATAACAACTAAGACTCGGCCTTCAATCACAGTGTATGTGACAACCTCCATAAGGGGGAGGCATCTAGGTAATAAAATTGCACCCCCTTCAGTTTTACCCTCCGGGTTGTCACTGGTATAGGACCACGGGTAGTAATTATATTTATACAAAAGGGCGTTTCCCTGTTTGAAGTGAGTTTCATGTACAAAAATAATAAATAGCTTCGCACTTCTAAACTCACAAAGGACAGATGACAGCTTCTCGGGGATATTTTACTCCTTCGCATTAATAGAGGAGAGTTTTAGTGTATCAGAGGCAGTCATAGGGACAACTCACCAGAGGAGAAAACAAAAAAAACAGATACACTTAAACCAATACAAAAAATTCACCCTGGAACACAAGGAGTCTGAAGAAGCCCACATCCAGATAATAAACAGCAAAAAAAGCTACAGATATGCCCAGCTGCAGCCTTGTCCGTAGTGCAGCGTCTTGCGCCATGCGAGATGGACTCCCGTGATCGGAGACACACATTCGCGTCGCCATAGGATTGAATGGAGACTCACTCCCGTGATCGGAGATGCGCATTAGCGTCTCCATAGGTTTGAATGGAGACACACTCCCGCGATTGGGGAAGCACCATAGTGTACCATGGCACATAGCACGATGCATGCACACATTTGTGGTGCGATCAGCCACAATGAACTTGGGCGCATCTGTACTGTAGAAAAAATTTTAAAAAGCAAGTGTCAGCAGAGGCACAAATCCCACAACACGCCACACAGTAATATAAACAGCAATAAATAAAACATTGTGATCAAGTACGGGTCTTGCACTGGAAATCTATTAATGAAATATGTAAGGGAGAACAACAAGCGGACAGACATTAGTAGAAATTTAAGCTATTTGTAGGTAAATTTGTACGACCCAAAATAGAGTGGGAACAAATATGGCAACGTTGGCAAGTAAAACAACAAAACAAACAGATAAAGGCTGTATGAACAGTAACATTTCAAAAAGCACCTCATAACAATCAAACATAGTAGAATCACATGGTTATGTAGATAGCATGCTGCAAGGGGTGAATGAGACCAAACGGCACAAAACAAGCATAAGTAAAAAGTCAAGTGATATGAGTTGCAGTCTCACAAGGGTGAAATGGAGAGCCATGTTTCTTTCCCCTCACAATATGCCATTGTTTAGGAATGAATAATGCACTGAGATGGCCTTATATTGGGGATTTTCTCCCAGTAACAGATCGTCTAGTCGGTTACTATAATCATCTGGAGAGAATTTTCTAGAAAGATTGGCTACATAGTGTTGGGCCTGTAGGTACGCCAAAGGCGAAGAGCCGAGTATTGGATATTTTTCTACCGCTTGTACGAACGTTAGCGGTTTTCTTGAGTTACCATCTATAAATTGCCGGACTGTAGTAAGTCCCTGTCTGTGCCATACAGTAAAAGATTGTCCTGCGACCCCATTTTGAAAATTTGGATTGCGTGGGAGATGTAGGGATAGATATGGGTTTAGTGAATGTTTGTGGTGTAATATGTGCCACGTTCTTCGAGTGGACATCAATAAGGGATTAGCTCGAATTGCCAACAGTATTTCATCATCATATAAATGTAAAAAGGGGATATTGCCAAAGTTATCTAGGAAAGCCGTTTCCAACATGGTATTTGCACATTGATTTTTATTGTGTATCCAGTCTCTCAGGTAACGTAGGTGAGCAGCATGACTATATGCACTAATGTTGGGTAGATTAATGCCACCATAAGACCGGTGTTGTTGGAGTTTTACAAGTCCAATTCTTGCTCTCCTACCATTCCAAATAAATGTGCGCATAATCTTCTCAATCTCCATTGTGTCTTTTTTAGTTAATAAAATGGGAAGTGACTGAAGAGGGTATAGAAGTCTGGGAAATAGGATAATTTTAACCAAGTTTGCTGGGCCTAGATATGAGAGATTAAGGTGTCGCCATTTCTCAGTATCCTTCCTAATACTGCGTAAAATATTTTTATGTTAATCTTACATAGATTATCAAGATATTTGAGTAATTGTATTCCTACATATGAGATTGATTTAGTCGTCCACTCAATGGGGATCTCCCTAAACCAGGCCGGATGCGAATCCTTTTTTCAAATATAGTGCTGTTGATTTCTCAAACCTGACTTCAAACCCCGATACTGATCCTATTTCTTTTATACGCGTCATCAATGGTCCAAGAGTCCTCCTCGGGTCCGATATGAATAAAAGAACATCATCTGCAAAAGCAGATATCTTTACAGTTTCTGCACCAATCCCAATTTCCTTAAACTGTGACCAATTTTGTAAGATCCTAAGCATGGGATCTAGTGTTAAGTTAAAGAGCAGAGGGGAGAGTGGACAACCCTGTCTTGTTCCCCTAGTTATTGTAAGACCCTCTCCTACAGTCCCATTTACCAATAATGAGATAGTCGGGAGGGTATAAAAGAATTTGATTAGAGACTGGAAAGTCGATCCTGTATCTCAACGATAGGGCCATAAGACCATGTTGAATGCCTTGGTTGCGTCTATGCTTAAAAGCATGGTTAAGGAGTCAGGATGAAGATTAGCCGCCATTACAGCTGCAATAGCTGAGCGAATGCCTTTTACCGAGTGTCTGCCTTTAGTTAAACCTAGTTGGTGGGTTGTGAACAAAGAGGCAGAAAATGTCTGTATACGGTCAGCTAATATTTTGGCCAATATTTTAAAATCGATATTCAGTAGAGTAATTGGACGATACGATGAAGGAAGAGATAAATCCTTATTTGGTTTTGTAATTAGGCAGGTGCTTGATTAAAGCTAGGGTACTGAGGCGTGTCTATTTGTATTTTACCGTAGAGAGCACAAAGTGCCGGTATTATGTCATATTGTAAGATTTTGTAGTATTCAATAGAATAGCCATCCGGGCCTGGGGATTTACTAAGGTGCATGGAGGTTATAGCTTTGGCAATTTCTTCTTCAGTGATATTATCTTCCAGCATCTCCCGTTGTAATGGAGTGTTGCCTCGTCCAATATTTTAGACATTAAAGCGGGTTCACCTGGAGTGGCCGTGTCACGGCCAGGGTTTCTCGGCATGGTAGTCACTGGGTATTACCTGTGAGGTTGTTATGGCGGGGGGTCTCTGGCAGCGGTGCTGGTGTTTGGCGAGGGGCATTGGCTGTGCATGGGCCTGGTGAGGTCTGGTGGTGTTTCCGTTCCGTTGGCATGGGCGCCGCCATCTTGCCTGCGGCCATGTGATTCCGGCTGTCCAATCCTGGTAGGTCATGTGCTCATTCCAGCCAGTCACAGCGCGCCACTGAGTATTTAGGAAGGTCCAGAGCCTTCCTTCCTTTGCCAGTGCAACGTGTTTCTCAGCTGCGGCTGAGAGAGAGTACCTGTGCCTTATCTGCCTGCTTGTATACGCTCCTAGCCTGAACCTTGCCTGCTCCAACCTGCTGGACTTACCCTGAGCCCTCCATATACCTTCTTACTTGCCTGAGTACCTGAACCTGCTGTTTCCCTGCACCTTGCTTCATTTCACTCCCAGCTGGACT
The DNA here is from genome assembly GCA_031769625.1 of Taudactylus pleione. NCBI lineage: Eukaryota > Metazoa > Chordata > Amphibia > Anura > Myobatrachidae > Taudactylus > Taudactylus pleione. The sequence continues at coordinate 1,531,512 of JAUIMM010000047.1, read as the reverse complement.
TCACTACCTCTGCCTGCATCAGTTACAGCTCACCAAACCTGCATTCAGTTACAACTCATCAAGCCTGCATTTAGTTACAGCTCATCATACCTGCATCCTTTTTTCAGCTCACCATACTTGTATACTGGACTGTTCCTGCCTGTCACTATCTGGACATTTTCTCATTAACCCCCACTACAGTTATCTAGTGCACTTTAGTGCTATACCTGGACTTTTTCATTAGCCATTCCCATATCTTCTAAGTCACTTATTGGAAACTCCACTTTTTCATTTAAGTCTGCTTCTGTGTCTGCTCCTATCACCACCCCGGGTCCACAACAAATTCAAAACCTCACAGTTTGCACTGGCCCCATGGATCCGGCCATGGAACAGGAGTCTGTATTGCTGGTCATTTAGAAAACCTGGAAGCTATGCAACATCAAATGGCCTAGTTCCTATAGGAGATGTCTAAATGCCAAGATACTCTGCAAACCTCGTTAATCACCCCTGGGGTATCAGCAACTTCACCTCCTCCTGTGCCTGGTAATACAGGGACCAGGGTATCCCCTCGTCTACATCTACCCATGCCAAGCAAATTTGACGGCAATCCTAAGCTCTGTCATGGTTTTTTAAATCAGGGTAATATACACTTTACATTACAGTCTGATAACTTCCCCACCGCTAGAACCAAAGTGGCATACATCGTGTCCTTGCTGACCGGCTCGGCTCTGGATTGGGCCTCCCCACTCTGGGAGCATTCAGACTCGCTGCTGGATAATTATACAGACTTTGTATCTTCATTCAGGAGGATTTTACGATGAACCTGGACGCACAGTGTCAGCGTCGTCCAGCATCATGACCCTGAAACAAGGAACCCGTCCTGTCAGCCAATATGCCATACAGTTTAAAATTTTGGCATCAGAGCTTAAGTGGAATGAGGAGGCCCTCACCTCAGCCTTTTGGCATGGTCTGTCCGACTGATTAAAAGATGATCTGATTACCCGTGAGCTTCCTACCAAATTAAATTATACGATCTCACTCTGCAACAAAATGACCTACGCTTCAGAGAACGTCAGGCTGAAAAGCACAGAACTGACCGCCAAAGGTCATTTATGTCTCCCTTGCTTACCCATCCACCCCATCCTCCTATAGATGAGGAGCCCATGCAGGTGAACCAAACCCATCTCTCCAAAGAGGTACGTCAGAGAAGGATGTTAAAAACCTCTGTCTGTACTGCGGAGATTCGGGTCACCTGGTGGCCTCCTGCTCCCACAAGTCGGGAAATGCCCGTTCCTTACTGACCTTGGGGACATCAAGTTACGAGTTATTTGTCCATCCCCATATACTAAAGATTTCAAGATTTCCTTAGCTTTGGATCTCAAGCTCAACCCTGTCTTTGTCTCTGCTCTATTAGACTCTGGAGCAGCCGGGAACTTCATGACTTCCAGCATAGTTGATAAACTTCAGATTCCTTGTTCATCTCTCAAGCAAGCTATTTCCCTGACTTCTGTAGATGGACGTCCTCTAGCTAAAGGAGTGGTCACCAAGGAAACTCAACCAGTATTAGTTTGAGTTGGGGCACTCCACTCCGGGTCTTTAAAGTTCTTAGTGATACCAGAGGCTTCTCAAGAAATCATTTTAGGACTACCCTGGTTACGCCAACATAATCCCAGGATAGACTGGTGTTCAATGCAGATTCTTTCATGGGGATCTGACTGTCAGAAATACTGTCTTCCCAAAATACGACCTGTAAGAAAGACAGCTTCGTTACCATCTCCAGCTATACCCGAGGAGTACCAGATGTTCTCTGATGTTTTTTCTGAGCAACAGGCGAACGTCTTACCTCCCCACAGAGAATGGGACTGTCCTATTGAGCTGCTGCCTGACAAGATGCCACCCCGTGGTCGCACTTATCCTCTATCCATGCCTGAGACTCAAGCCATGTCAGAGTACATCCAGGACAACCCAGCAAAGGGATTTATTCAACCTTCCACCTCTCCCACTGGAGCCGGCTTCTTTTTTGTTGGCGAGAAAGACAGAGGCCTAAGACCCTGTATAGATTACTGGGGCCTAAATGATATAACAATTAAGAATCGGTATCTTCTTCCCCTGATCACAATTGTATGACAGAGTTAAAGTGTCCATCATATTCTCAAAGCTGGATCTGAGAGGGGCTTATAATCTCATCCGCATTCGTGTTGGTGATGAATGGAAGACCGCCTTTAATACTAGAGATGGACACTTTGAATATCTTGTGATGCCCTTTGGGTTGTGCAATGCTCCTGCCGTGTTTCAGGGCTTTCTTCTTGAGATTTTCCGGGACCTGTTGTACGTCTCGGTTGTAGTTTACCTGGCCGATATATTGATTTTTTTGTCTTCTGTAACAGAACATCATGAACATGTGAAGGAAGTATTGTCCCGTCTATGAAAGAATAACCTTTAATGCAAGCTGGAGAAATGTGTCTTTGGGGTTCCCAGTGTGCCATTCCTTGGTTACATTATCTCTGGCTCCAGTCTAGAAATGGACCCCAAGAAGCTGCAGGCGATTTTGGATTGGTCCCGTCCTCAAACTTTGAAAGCCATCCAGAAATTGCTTGGGTTCGCCAACTACTATAGACGTTTTATTAAAGGATTTTCATCATTGTTGGCTCCCACTACTGCCTTGACCCGAAAAGACGCTAACCCTGCCCTATGGCCACCTGAGGCAGAGACTGCCTTCCAACTTTTAAAGCAGGCATTTATTTCAGCTCCAGTCTTATGACAACCAGATCTGGATAGGCCATTTCTAGTGGAAGTGGATGCATCTTCAGAGGCCGTGGGTGCAGTTCATTCCCAGCATTATGACGATAATCGAGTTCATCCCTGTGGGTTCTTCTCCAAGAAGTTTTCTCCTGCTGAGAGAAATTATGCCATTGGTGAACAAGAACTTTTAGCAGTAAAGTTAGCCTTGAAAGAATGGAGATACCTGCTGGAAGGGGCCAAATTTCCCTTCACTGTCTTCACGGACCATAGAAATCTGCTCTTCCTCAAGAATCTTCAGTGCATGAGTCCTCGTTTGGCCCAATGGGTGATATTCTTTGCTCGGTTCCAGTTCACCCTGACCTTCCGGTAGATGCCCTGTCCAGATCTTTCCGCTGTGATGACAAATCAGAGAATCAACAAAATACTCCTGTTTTGGAGTCAAGAGTCTTCGCCACCTTACAGCTACAGCCTCCTACAGGGAAGTCCTTTGTGGCCCCGGAGTTAAGGAAGCAGCTCCTCACCTGGACTCATTCCTCTCGCTTTGCAGGTCATTCAGGTACCCGGAAGACCTTGGAATTTTTAAAGAGAGGCTATTGGTGGCCATCCATGAAAGCAGACATGTCAGAATTTATTTCTTCGTGTTCTTCATGTGCCCAGCATAAATCTTCACATCAGGCACCGGCTGGTGAGTTATTGCCACTACCTATTCCATCACGTCCATGGACGCATCTCTCCATGGACTTCGTCACGGATCTGCCGAATTCTCAAGGGTTCACTACCATCTGGGTCGTTGTAGACCGATTCTCTAAAATGGTCCATTACATACCACTAAAGAATTGCCTTCTGCCCCTGACCTGGCTTACTTGTTCGTTCAACATATTTTCCGTCTCCATGGTCTTCCAGCTGAGATAGTCTCTGACTGTGGTGCTCAGTTCACAGCAAAATTTTGGAGAGCCTTATGTTCTGTATTGCAAGTAAAGCTAAAGTTTTCTACGGCTTATCACCCACAAAGCAACGGCTCCACTGAGAGGGTTAATCAAGACCTTGAGACCTTCCTGAGGCTTTTTATGACATCTTCCCAGGACAATTGGTCTGCATTGCTGCCATGGGCTGAGTTTGCTCATAACGCCTCCTACCACTCTTCCACAAACCAAACACCATTCCAAGTGGTCTACTGCCTTCATCCTCGGGTCCCTGAATTTCAAAGCCTGCCCGTCTTTGATGTCCCAGCTGTAGAAGACACTGTACGGAGATTTGCTTCAATCTGGTCTCAAGTTCGTACTGACCTGGAAAAGACGTCCTCCCTTTACAAGTTTCAAGCTGATAAGAAGCGTAGGAAATACCACGCATGCAAGTTGGAGACCAGGTCTGGTTGTCCACCCGGAACCTACGACTTCGAGTGCCATCCATGAAATTTGCTCCATGCTTCATCGGGCCCTTCTCCATCATAGAAGTCATTAACCTTGTGTCTTATCACCTTCAAATACCCCCTTATCTGAAAATTCCCAATTCCTTTCATGTCTCCCTGTTGAAACCCCAGAGTCCTGCCTGCTTCTCCCCGTGTCCAGACTGAAAGGGGCATAGAGTTTGAGGTCTCCCAGGTCTTGGATTCTCGTCTCCGCAGAGGACATTTGCAGTACCTACTGGATTGGAGGGGCTACGGCCCATAGGAATGTTGTTTGACCAATGCCCGAGATGTCCATGCTCCTGCACTCATCAAGAGGTTCCATGCTGCCCATCCAGAGAAGCCTGATGAGTGTCCTGAAGCCACCCATTAGGGGGGGGTACTGTTACGGCCAGGGTTTCCCGGCATGGTAGTCACTGGGTATTACCTGTGAGGTCGTTATGGTGGGGGGTCTCTGGCAGCGGTGCTGGTGTTTGGCGAGGGGCATTGGCTGCGCGTGGTTCTGTGCAGTCACATTGTCATTAGGCATGGTGAGGTCTGGCGGTGTTTCCATTCCGTTGGCATGGGCGCCGCCATCTTGCCTGCGGCCATGTGATTCCGGCTATCCAATCCTGGTAGGTCATGTGCTCATTCCAGCCAGTCACAGCGTGGCACTGAGTATTTAGGAAGGTCCAGAGCCTTCCTTCCTTTGCCAGTGCATCGTGTTTCTCAGCTGTGGCTGAGAGAGAGTACCTGTGCCTTATCTGCCTGCTTGTATACGCTCCTAGCCTGAACCTTGCCTGCTCCAACCTGCTGGACTTACCCTACGCCCTCCATATACCTTCTTACCTGCCTGAGTACCTGAACCTGCTGTTTCCCTGCACCTTGCTTCATTTCACTCCCAGCTGGATTTCACTACCTCTGCCTGCATCAGTTACAGCTCATCAAGCCTGCATTTAGTTACAGCTCATCATACCTGCATTCTGTTTCCTGCTCACCATACTTGTATACTGGACTGTTCCTGCCTTTCACTATCCGGACATTTTCTCATTAACCCCCACTACGGTTATCAAGTGCACTTTAGTGCTATACCTGGACTTTTTCATTTGCCATCCCCAAGTCTTCTAAGTCACTTATTAAAAACTCCACTTTTTCATTTAAGTCTGCTTCTGTGTCTGCTCTTATCACCACCCTGGGTCCACAACAAATTCAGAACCTCACAGGTCATATAGATTTGTGTGAAATATTCCTGAAGTTTCTGAGCTATATCTGAAGTTCTGGTGAGCAAAGTGTGTGTGTGAGGGTCCTGTAGTGCAGCTATGTGGTGTCGTTTCTTGAAACTTTTTGTCATATTGCAAGTAAGGTGCCAGTTTTGTTGCCCCACCGAAAGTATTTTTGTTTAGTGTAATCAAGCTTCAGCTGGGCCTGGACTAATAAAAAACTGTCTAACAGTTTCTTGGAGGCCATATATATGGACATGGTTCTCTACAGTAGGGTTTCTTATATATTCCGCCAAGGCGGATTGCATGGTGTGCTGTAGGTCAGTGTATTGAGTCCTAATATGCTTATTTCTTTTAGCAACATATGAGAGGATGTGTCCCCGCATAACTACTTTAGAAGTCTCCCAAAACAAGACAGGGTTGTCAGAATGTTCTAAATTGTCATCCATAAATTCCATCCATTTCAGTGTCAAAAATTTTCTAAACTGTTCAGACTGGTATAGATATGATGGGAAACGCCAAAAGAAGGGGCGTTTATGAGTCGATTGGGGTTGAAGAGTTACGGATACCGGAGCGTGGTCAGATACTAAAATATCTCCTAGCGAGGTTGATACAATTTCTGAGAGAAGGATGTAATCTATACGCGAGAAGGACCCATGGACCGCTGAGTGGGACATGTAGGACCTGTCAGTGGTGTTAAGAAATCTCCAGGGGTCTGTTAAAGAATGATCAGTCATAATTGTGGAATATGGGTCCATTGGGAAGCTAAGGGGTTAGCTGGTATTGGACACTTATCTATATAAGGGTCTGCGACCGTTGTTAAATCACCACCTAGTATCAAATTATAATTTATCCTACTATGCAAGAGTAGGGTTATAGACTGATAAAAAGCATGTAGATCAGTGTTAGGTGCATACATATTGAGTAGCGTGTATTTAGCTTCATAAATTTGGACGTCTAATAAAATATAGCGACCTTCTCGGTCCAGGACTGAATTTAGTATAGTGTAAGGGAGGTGTCTAGCGAAAACAATGGCGACACCGCGAGATTTGGAATGGTAGGAGGCTGAAAATCAATCTCCAAGCCAATGATCACGTAAAGTAGAATCCTCCCCTGCTTTCCAATGTGTCTCTTGTATACAGATTAGGGATGTGCAGGCTCGGTTCTACTCGGTTCCGTTCGGTTCTTTTTACCGGATCTTATTGGGTTTCAGCTGTCACGAGTTTTGGATAGCCAATAAGATTCGGTAAAAAGAACCGAACGGAACCGAGTAGAACCGAGCCTGCACATCCCTAATACAGATTATGGGGTCTATTTACTAAGCAGTGTTAGGAGAAGTGAAAAGTGTAGAGTGAAAAGTGATAAGGTGCCAGCCAATCAGCTCCCAACTGTAATTTTTAAACACAGCCTGTGAGATGGCAGTTAGGAACTGATTGGCTGGCACCTTATCACTTTTCACTCTTCAGTTTTCACTTCTCCTAACACTGCTTAGTAAATAGACCCCTATATCTGGTTTTAATTTTTTAAGGCATGTAAGGACTCTTTTACGTTTAATTGGGGTTTTTAAACCCCCAACATTCCCGGAGGTGACGTTAATAGTTTGGGGCATCTGAGCATTGGAATGACTTGGAGTTGGCATAGGTGTTGTCATCGCATCCTTTCAAACAAGAGTGTTGTAAGGCTATAATATCTATAAATAACAAGGCCGTCCAAGCCTTCAGGGGGAATCCTAAAAGGAACCTAATGAGTGGTGACCCGGGCTCACACTGCACAACATTAATGTACTTATATAACATACCATTAACAAAATATGCTTCAATAATTTTTCAAACATTTTCCCGTCCAAAATAATATCATACCAAGTCTGGGTATGTTTCCCAGAAATTGGTGGAATCATATAATTAAATATCAATAAAAAAAAGAAAACAATAAAGACATAGAAATAAAGTGACATTCTCTGTCTCCACAGTGAAACAGTACAAAACAATAAACCATTGCAAATAGAAAATTAGATATTTGAAATGATCCTAGTCTAAATGATTTAAGGTCTAGATGAAGGGCTTAAATGTGAGTGAGAAGGTGAACCTCTAGGAGAATTGTCTGTAATAAAATGATTACGTGCCCTCTCTGGATAGTCAAAAACAAGTGTTTGTCCATTCTCAGTAACTTTCAGTTTGGCTGGATACAACAGAGCAAATCTTTTATTGTTATCTACCAAAAATTTGCAAACTGGGGAGAACTGCACTACTGCTACAGAGAAATCTTGGAAAATGAGAATCCATTGGTCGTCTATCACCAGATTTCTTTGGCGTTTGAAAGTTGTTAGGATTTTTTCTTTAGCACAGTAATCTAAGAATTTAGCTATGACCGGGCGTGGTCTACCATTAAATCCCTCCCTTTCCGGACCCAGTTTGTGAGCTCTTTCTATTTGTGGTACCCTTAATTATTTTGCAAGTCGAGGGATGAGACCAAAGTTTTGTCTAGATAGTCAAATATTGCGGACCCTTTGACCTGTTCTGGGATGCCTATAAAGTGCAAATTATTGTGTCTGTGACGGTTCTCCAAATCATCCACTTTGTCAAGTAGTGATTTGTGAGAGGCCATGTAAGAGTCATGTGATGTTTGCAAAGCCTGCAAGTTGTCTTCTACATCACTAGTCCTCTGTTCTCCGGCATCTAATCTGTTGGGGTGTTCAGTTAATTTAGAAAGAGCCAAATCCAGAGAGGATTGTACTTTATCTAATCTTTTATCAAGCCTAGGAAAAAGTTGGTCAAACTTGTCTTCCATTTTTGGCAAAAATTGGTGACGTTTGTTGTCAATCATGGGCATAAGGGCTGCAAACCTTTCATCAGTTTTAGGCATGATCGTATCTAGGAGCATAGGGCCTGATTCAGAGCCGGACGCTATTTGCGCTCGCTCGTTCAGAAAAAGGGGCCGGCTATGTCTGAGCGAGCGAACGAAACATGCGCTCGCTATTTTGTAAAGACACCCCCTGGCCGCTCGCATCATACATCATCTCCGCTATTTATTAGATTAATCGAGTACATCGAAAGGCATCTGAACTGCTGGCCAGTGCTTGTGGTTGGATTTTCCTACCGTAATCATGCAAACAGTTCAGGCTAAGAAACAACCAAGTGACGTGGTCGATGACGCTGCTTTGTTAATTATGCACACCCTTAAAACGCCCGTTTTGACCGTTTGGCACGCCTGCGTTCGGATCTCCACTCCCCGTTTTCAAGCACCTTCCCCTGTTACCACCCACAAACGCCTCATCCTGTCACTCAAATTAGCAGGCACTCGCAATTTTGCGAACACACGTTTTCCGACCGCACTGACTGGCTGACGCATGCGCATTACGACCCATACTCATACGCAGATGTGCGAACATCGCTCGTAACGAACGAGTGGCCGCTTACGAGCGGCTCTGAATCAGGCCCATAGTTGCCATCTGGGTTAGTAGGCACAGGTTCACCCTTCCCTAATTCCGAATGCTCAGTAGAGGGGGCCCCAGTGGGCGAAGGTGGCGACGTGACTGATTTTGCAGGTGTTTTATTTGCGAGAGGAAAATCTTGGTGGTAATGGGTGTAAAGATTTATATATAAATGTATCCATACACTATGTGTAAGATCAAAAAGAGAAACAGATCAATAGGGGCAAAATTTATTCAAGTTAGTAACATTGACACCTTGTATTGCAAGGGAAATGTATGCAGTGCCAGTACAGTGTGTCCGTACCACAAAAATTAACCCTTAGTACTTTTTTTTTTTTTACACCTTTTTAGAGGTTTCAGTTAGTCATTTATTTATTACCAGTTATTTATATAGCGCACACATATTCCGCAGCACTGTACAAAGAATATCTTACCATTCACATCTGTCCCTGCCCCAGTGGAGCTTACAATCTATATTCCCTACCACATGCTCACAAACATACAGACTATGGTCAATTTTGTGGGGAGCCAATTAACCTACCAGTATATTTTTGGAGTGTGGGAGGAAACCGGAGTACCCAGAGGAAACCCACGCAAGCACAGGGAGAATATACAAACTCCACACAGTTAGGGCCATAGTGGGAAGTTAGGGAGATCTAAAGTGGTGTCACTATTCATTATAATCACTTGTGTAGAAATATGTATTGTAAAATACGAATTTCTATAATACTTGTAAAACAGATTGTAATTATAAGGATTCGCCATTAGATGACGATATAATCCTAAATATCAATCCACCTGTAAACTTTGAGAGAAAAAAACGTACAGTATAGAGCAGTGAAATACAATATTATGTGAGAAATATCATCAAAAGAGACTAGTAAGAAAAAGATTATATTCGATGTGATACTGGAAAACAGGTGTAACCTTAAGGTGTGAAATGAGGTAGCATTATGAACATCACTCTAGGAACCTCCACCAGCAAATGACAGGAGAAGCACTATAATCCAGCTGTCCCCTTGCCCCACCGTCCGCCCAGGGGTCAGGTTTTTGTGGACCGTCTGTTGTCAGCCCGGAGTAGCAGTAGTAGCGTGAGCCCCACCAATGTCCCCAACACAGTCCCCAGGACAATTAAATGTAGTGGAGAAGACCCCTGCAGACTCACCACTGCAGCTTCCACACCTGTGTCCAGCAGTCCAGCAGGCAGACCAATCCCCGATCTAGAGTGCAGCGGCAAGGCAGTGGGTCACAGTGTGCGCCTCCAGGCGCCATGGACATGATCACAGAGCTCTCCCTAGGATCCAGTTGTCGTAAGGCACCTCCAGGCCAAGGTGAGTAAAAGGTGTCATCATCCATCCTCATAAAATTCCTGAAGTCATCGGGATTGTTCTCCCGAATTTCAGAGAGCAAAGGCATATGAGACATGGAGTCTCTCTGCAGCAACCACTCCTTGGTCCAGCAGGCCCTCTCCACTCTCCTCCTCTTGCGAGCCTTCTGGATACCAGGGAGTGATGCCACAATAACAGCATAGGCAGCCACAGCTTGATAGCGATAACTATCCATACTTTATGCACCAAATAATCACTTTGTAGAACAAAGTAGAGCAGTAAGCAATGAAGAGCTTTCAGCAGGATAACCTAACCTCAGCAAATACAGAGCAATACTGCAAAGCTAAAATGGCGTTTTTCCTATTTCCTTTTTTACAGGACAACCTACTGTATGCTGTACAGCCCATTATTCTAATTTCCAGGGATCCTATGGACGGTTGTTCTAGTGTGTATGGTAGCAACGATAAATCGCATTCGATTTGACGATTCAACAAATCGTCAAATCTTATGTGAAATTGGACAGTGTGTACGCTCAATTTAGGAAGTTCTGCCTTCAAGGGAAATATGATAGGAAATCGGAACGATTACAAATCGTTCAGGTGTGTACCCTGCCTTAGGGATGTGAGCTGTGCAGGATATAGCGGTATAGGTTTCCTGCCCACTCCTATAGCGAAGCTTTCTCCGGATTTAAGTGCCAGGGGAATCTGTTATCTCCGAGTACCGCTGGATGCCTTTCATGCAATGTCAGATCCAGAATACTTAGTTTAAGGGCAGGGTAATATGAGGCACCAAGAGGGAGACAGCCCTGAGCAGGAGCCATCACACCCCACGCATCTTCCTGAGCTTCCAACTCCAATAAGCGATCAGTGACCTGAGCGATGTCCACTTGAAAAGCAGAGGTGTCTTTTTTGAAAGCATCATAGAGCAGTTGTTCAGAGGCCAGCAAATCCTGTTTTGTGGATAGAGTCCAAACTTTGGAGGATGGTGACCAAGTCACCCTTGGGAGACGAGGAAGGAGAGTGAGGCGATGATAGTCCGTATTAGAGAGAGGAGCAGGGTCTCGACTTGGCGAAGTAGTGGCGGGTGTACTAGTAGATGTAAGAAAATGTTCCACTTTAGATTACAGTAATGGGGGTTCTTGAATTTCAGAGCACGTGGAATTCCTTCCTTATGTCATTTGTTAAATTCCGATGCAGAGACAGTGATTAAGAACATTTTGACAATTTGTAGCAGGAGTGGAGAATTAGCCTCACCTTCTTCCCCCAAAGAGTTGCTTATAGAACTATTATAAACATTGGCTTGCGTGGATGAAGGACATGACAGCCCAAGGTGGACACATATCTATCTATGCTAATGTAGTGGCATCAGCAAGAATAGTATGAGTAAAAATTTGGGGTGTAATATGTATTACCGCCGGCCGCATGTTCAATTCCCGTCAGCGACTGCCCGACAAAGGAGGAAACCCCGATCGTCCTAAATGTAAGTATTTACTAACCTAACCCCCTTAACCCTAACCCTCCTTAGGGGTGCCTATCCCTAACCTCCCCCCTGTGCCTAACCCTAACCTCCCCTCTAAGTGCCTAAACCTAACCCCCACTCCCCCCCCCCTAACCCCCGGGGGGGTGCCTAACCCTAACCTCCCCCCGGGGGTGCCTAACCCTAACCCTCCCTCCCCCTAGCCTAACCCTAACCTCCCGGGGGGGTGCCTGATCCTAAGTCCCCCCAGGGAGCCCTAAGCCTAACCCTCCCCCCCCCCATGGCTGTGGCATCCGATCGGGATGCCGGACTCCCGACGCCGGGCAAATTACAGGCGTCTACATTTAGACACCTGTCATTCGGCCCTAGTCGGGATAAAGCAGTTTGGAAGCCAGCAGTCGGCATTTAGACGGTCAGGTTCCAGACTACATCCCAAAATTAGGAGTTATGATGGAGTAGATATCATTATCAGCCACACGATGGCGCTCCAACACAAAACAAAAAATAGAAAAAGCACAACAACCGCATATAGCAGAGTGAATAGAATAATAGGTTAAATGGAGTGTAAAAATAGACTGGATAGCAGAGCATTTCACTCTCCAGTAAAGTAAGGCACAATGGAGTAGGGTGATGTGTGAAATTTCCTAGTCCAGCAACTGTGGAGAGCTAAGGAACGGATTGAACGCAATTGCAAAGCTGCACGCAGGCTATAGATATATGATGTATGCACACAGGCAGCTTTGCAACCGTGATCCTTGCAGATATGGTAATGCAGCTGGAGGCATCACGCCTGCTGTTCATTACTTATCCAAGCTGCATTGTCCAACACAGCATCGGATAATCTGCGTAACATCGGCCATCTAATGTGGCCCATAGGGTCATGCAGCCGGCTGCTGCAATTGAGAGGAAGAGGCCAACAAATCTCCATCAAACAACAACAATAGCAACTGCAGAATCTAAAAGCTAAAATAGAGTTCAGTCAAAACAGTTTGCACATAAAAATAAATAATTTAATAAAAAGCAGTAATAATAAAAAGCACATATCAAATTAATAATAGCAGCTGCATTAAGCGGAGCTGTAACAATTTACGGACAATGCAACATGTATTGGTAGAAGAACAGTCATTTAAAAAGTCCTGGAATCTGAACCACTATAGCAAACAAGCTGTGATACATTGGCCCTCATTCAGAGCCACTCGCTAGCGGCAGTACGCTCGTTCCGAGCGATGTTCGCACATCTGCGCATGCGTACGGTTTTTAGTACGCATGCGCGAACCAGTCAGTGCGGCCGAAAATCGTTGGTACGCAATATAGCGAGGGCCTGCTATTTTGAGTGACAGAATGAGGCGTATGTGGGTGGTAACAGGGGAAGGTCCTTGAAAACGGGGAGTGGAGATCCGAACGCAGGCGTGCTTAAAGGTCAAAACGGGCGTTTTAAGGGTGTGCATATTTAATACAGCAGCGTCATTGACCACGTCACTTGTTTTTTTTTAACTCAGAACTGCTCGCAAAATAGCGGTTGAAAACACCAACCACAAGAATAGCGAGCAGTTCATACGCTGTACGATGTACTCGATTAATCTAATAAATAGCGGACATGACGTATGGTGCGTGCGGCCAGGGGGCGTTTTTATCAAAAAAACGAGCGTATGTTTTGCTCGCTCGTTCAGACTTAGAGGTGGGAACAGACTGCAATTTGCGAACGGATCATTTGAATAGCCACCCCTTGTTTTTGAACGAACGACCACAAATAGCGAACGGCTCTGAATCAGGCCCATTGTTCCTTATTAGGAGACGATTCCAAACTGGAGGCAAATTAGTAGAAGTACATGTACTTAGGGCCTGATTCAGAGCTGCTCGTAAGCGGCCTCTCGTTCGTTCCGAGCGATGTTTGCCCAACTGCGCATGCGTACGGATCGTTATACGCATGCGCAAATCTGTCAGTTCGGTCGAAATTCATGTGCTCACAAAATAGCGAATTCCTGATAATTTGAGTGACAGAATGAGGCGTATGTGGGTGGTAACAGGGGATGGTGCTTGAAAACGGGGAGTGGAGATCAGAACGCAGGCGTGCTTAAAGGTCAAAACGGGCGTTTTATGGGTGTGCATAATTAAAACAGCAGCGTCATTGACCACGTCACTGGGTTATTTTATAGCCAGAACTGCTCGCAAGATTGTGGTAGGAAAAACCAACCACAAGAATAGCGAGCAGTTCATCCGCTGGTCGATGTACTCGATTAATCTAATAAATAGCGGACATGACGTAGGATGCGAGCGGCCAGGGGGCGTACTTTTCAAAAAAACGACCGCAAGTTTTATTCGGTCGTTCAGACCTAGAGGCGTGAACAGACCGCAAAGAGCGAACGGTTCATTTGAATAGCCACCCCTATTTTCTGGACGAGCGAGAGCTAATTGCGTCCGGCTCTGAATCAGGCCCTTAGTCAGCAGCATTTCAGTTAGGCACATATTAAGTGATTGTTTTTATAGCGGTGTAGGTTTTACCTGCAACCTGGGTAGAATTGTCCCGTTATATGCTGAGAGAGTCCGGTAATAGCGGTGATGGCAGACCGCATCACGTGCCTAACTATTGTTGTTTTTTGTATCTTTGTTATAGTGAGAGTGACTCCCTCACATAGCTGCACTTGAATCTAAAAAGGCTATTTTAACTCTTCAGCGCCTGGGCTCTCTGTCTGTTTTATAAGAAATCTCCATCAGCCGACGGAGATCCTGGCCTCTCCCCCCCCCCCCCAATGGCGGCGACATGCCTCTGTTTCAGGAAACGGAGGGCACCGTCGCCCCCACCCCGCCCACAAATGGCAAGCAGACTGTCAATCACTGACAGTCTGCAAGCGGGATCGCATACCCACTGTGCACATGCATAGAACAGGTCATGCGAACATCTGGAATCTGCATTTAGCAGTGTACTAAGAGGGATGTCTCAAGAGCCAGGCTGTCAAAGACAGACGATCCAGGTCCTGGTAAAGACAAGGATCCTGAGACAACAGGTCTGGACATTGAGGCAGTAGGAACGGAGTGTCAATGGAGAGACACCGGAGATCTGAGTGCCAATGACGTCTGGGCCAAGCTGGAGCCACCAGCAGGACAGTGCCATCTTGTTTGAACTTCCGAAGACCTCCAGGAAGAAAAGAGACTGGAGGAAAACAGGTATGCAAACTGGAAGGCACTGACAAAGCGTCCACCAAGGTTGCCTCTGCATCTCTTGTTCTGGACCGTACACTGGTAACTTGTGATTGTGTCGGGAGGCCATGAGGTCCACCTTTGGGAGGCCCCATTTGTTCACTAGGAGTTGAAACACCTCATAGTGAAGAGACCATTCCCATGGATGCACATCGTGATGGCTGATGAAGTCCACTTCCCAATTGAGCACTCCCGGAATGAACACTGCCGAAATGGCCGGGAGCTGACGCTGGGCCCATGTCAGAATGCATGACACTTCTGTCATTGCTGCCCGACTTTGAGTGCCTTCTTGATGGTTGATGTAAGCTACGGTGGTGGCGTTGTGGGACTAAATCTGCATTTGTTTTCCGAAAAGTATGTGTTTGGCCATCTCGACGGCCCTGTACACGGCCCGATGTTCCAATATGTTAATCTGAAGTGTTGCTTCGATTGCTATCCAACGAACCTGAAAAGAGTGCGGACTGGTCACTGCACCCTAGCCCTGAAGACTGGAAACCATTGTTAGGAGTACTCAGTCCGGGATCCAAAAGGGACGACCCTTGGTTAGATGAGGCGTTAGTAGCCACCAAGACAGAGACAGACGCACCTCCGGGGAAAGCACTATTGTCTGAACTTTGACCCGGTGGGGCAATCGATTCCATCTGGAGAGGATCAGCCCTGCAGAGGCCTGGAGTGAAATTGAGCATATTCCACCATGTCGAAGGTGGACACCATGGATCCCAGAACCTGCATTGCCGAGTGTACTGACACCCGGCGACTGTGGAGTCATCTGCGTATCCATAGTTGTAATACTGAGCTCTTGTCTGAAGTCAGAAAAAATCTCTGCTGTTGAGAATCCAGGAGGATTTTGCCAACGTGTCCACAATCTTGTCCAGGTCCGAACCAAACAAAATCTCCCCATTATAGGGTAAGGCCTCCAGGCCTTTCTTAGAATCGCCATCTGCACTGCAAGAGTGCAGCTACAGGGAATGGCGAGAAGACACGGCCGTGGCCGAGACCCTGGAGGTCAGTAGGCTAGTATCTAGAGCGGCCTCACCAATATATGCAGTCACATCCCGGATGTGGCCAACCAGCGACACCCGATTCTCCAGAGCTTCCGAGGGGAAGGAGTCCTCAAGTGCATCAGCCCAACACTCTATGGCTTTAGATACCCAGGAGATAGACATGGACGGGGGCAACAGCTCCTGAAAGAGAGTATATTAATTTCAGGCAAGTTTCCACTTTCCTATCTGTAGGATCTTTTAAGGAAGACATGAAAGGCATAGGTAACACTGCACTTCTATTCAATCTTGTATCGTGGGAATCCACTGCAGGGGGCGATTCCCACTTTTTACAATTTTACAATGAGCCTCAAGAAATGGGTAACATGAGGCCAAACTTTTTGAGGTTGAAACCTCTTACTTGGTGATTCCCAGGCAGCAGCCATGTGGTACACTAGCTGATCTGACAGAGGGAACACTGCGAAAGTCACCTTTATTTGTTTAAATAGAGGTTGTTTGGATTTAGGGGCAGACTCTTCATCCTCTATAACCAATACGGATCTGACCGCAAGCACCAAGGCAGGGATATTAATCCTAGACTTAGTCTCCGCCTCTTGCAAAGGGGAGTCTGGGTTAGAAGTGTCAGCTACTTCTCCATCATCAGATGACATCTCAGACTCTGATAGCTGAGTGGATTGAGATGACACTTACAGGACGCTTAGCTCCTGTAAGTCTGAATGGCTGTAGAGGAAGCTGCCAGACTCTGCACTGAAGAATACATCCAACCATGGTGGAGGTATACCCTGTGGTAATCCCGGAGTGGGAATGACAGCCTGCTGTGACACAGGAGGGGTCTGCAAAATAAGCGGTAGTCCCTGTGAGGGAATTACAGGCTGCTGTGGTAGCCCCATAGGAGGAAAAGCAGCCGGTACCGCTAGGCGGCATGCAATGGAGGCCAGCATCTATGAAAAGACCACCCAAGGGGGCTCCTGTACCGATGTCGGGGGGTTTGAGCTACCCGGTGGGTTATAACACCTTACACATAACCCATCCCAAATCAAATCCTCCTCAATGAAAACTGCATTACATAATCTGCATTGCAGAATGGGTGCAGAAATGTGTTCATTACCCTTATCAGACATCCCGAACACCCCCCACAATACCAGGAACTCCACCTCCGAACCACTAAGGAGACGCTACACAAACACTGCTGTGCAGCAGTGCATGTAAGTGCCATCCGATACAACTTACCTCACCACCCCCCTTCACTGCCAGACGAGGCTGTGAGTTACTGCAGAACTCAGTCAATTCCATCCGCAATTTGACTCTGGATCCCCAAAAAGATATTCTATTTATAGAAGGAATTATTGTCAATGAGGAAATTGAGCCATATTCAATTAGAGGCGAAGTTTTCGCGTGTCCGACTGTTTGCTTCATTCGCACGTTTTGGAGGCGAATTTATTCTGTGCTCGCCCCCACTTTTCGCCTAATTCAATTGCAAAGAATTGGGGAAATCAGTCTGTACCCCAGAAAAAGATATATTAACATAGGGAATTAATACTAATCAATTAGATGTGTACTAATAGCCCTAATAAAACCATTTTGCATACTTAAGTTGTGTAAATTGCTTGCTATTAGCGTCTAGGTAAAAGTGGTGAAGAATGGCATAAAGCTGTATTTTTTGATGAAAATAAGTAGTCCTGTCAAATTTGGGGTGCTTGAAAATGGGTGCTAGCATATTTTTAGGTCTCTAAAGTGAACTTTTAAAAACTTGAAAAATCCACCTGCTGCATGCACCTGCAATCCCAAAAACACCTGACCCATACTTGGGGACCCCCAAGAAGTCTATTTCGATACTTTTAATGTTTATCCCTCCACTTTTTAAATTTTCACCCCAAAAATTACGTCTTTTTTGGGGTGTTTTTAGGTTTTTGTTTCTGTTTTTTTCTCGCAGATTTGTCCTTTGGGGGCTGTCCCAAGGGGTCTGAGTTGTTTCCCTGCGTTTGAACCCCAAAATAAAGATTTTGCATTTCTTTTCACCAGCTATTGATTGGAGAATCATTTTTGGAGAATTGTTTCCACTTAGGCGAAATTGTCCTGGAATTGAATTTGGCGAATTTTTTTTAGGCAAATTTTTCGCAAAAAAACAGGAGAATATGGCTTTTCGCCTCTAATTGAATTCTCGTCATTGTCCCACATTTATTTCTGAAGCCTTATTCATCCACTCACTGGGACTTTAAAAGAAATTTATCTTATGGAACTGATTTTTTTTTTAAAACAATTTTTATTAGTATTGTAAGAGCATACATAACAACAAAAATAAAGTTTACACAGAATATACAAAATTACAATCAATCTCAGTTCTGAAAATTCAAAATAGAAAATATGATCAAATATATTCAGATACTTTAATAAAATCGTAACAAATAGTGCAATTACTTCGAAAAATATAATTCCAATACCATCTTTTTAATTATATATCAACCAAATAGAGAAAAAAAAAAAAAAAACAGAAATTAAAGAAAAAAAAATGAAGTTACTTTTTGATTAGTATATCACAATACATATTCAAGAGTATAAAAGAAACAGAGCTCGAGTATTATAATACGATACATTTATTTATGTAAGGCTGTGCATTAATGACCACAAGGTATTTTCAAATACATTCATTATATATGTTACATTATCCGGGGGGAGATAGTCCAAATAAAGTTCCCATTTCTTATGAAAGCGTGTAATCCCTTTTTCTATATCAATTAAAGCTCTCCTACTCTCAAAATTTAGAATAGAAAGTAGTTCAGTTTTCACCATACTAATCAATGGTGGGTTCGGGGATAGCCATTTTTGTAAAATAGCCTTTCTAGCAATTGTAATCAGTAAAGACAAAAACGGGATATATTTTTAAGGTAAGGATGACTGAATCCAAGGTGTAAAATCTATTAGTAATAACGGAGCCCAAGAAAAAGGTAAAATAAGTTTAGTCATATCCACAATAAAATTATGAAGCTTACGCCAACATTTTTTAGACCTTAGAGCATTGCCACACATTATGTATAAATGTTGCAGAAGAGGAATGACATTTTGGGAAATTGACAGAAATGTCATGTGAGATAGAGTACCTCTGAGCTTGTGATATATAAGCTCTGTTCATAAATTTAAAATGAACCTCTTGTAATTTAGAAGAAACAAGAGAACTCAGAGTGCGCGGCATTGTGGACAGTATAACCTCAGAGGAGTTAAAGTCGGGGAAATCCGTTGACCAAGCTCTCCATACTCCGGTCCATAAACTGGTAGTAGTAAATAATAAATCAGTATATATGAAACGTAGCTTGAGTTTAATGGATGAACAGAGTGTAAATAGACAATGTAATGTACAATCTGACATACGTAAAGATTTGGTACCAGGAGGCAACCTACTAAAAATAAAATGCCTGACTTGTAAATAGAGAAAAAATTGTGAATGTGGTATATTATATTTTTCTTGAAGCTCTGAGAATGAATAAAATCATCCCCCCCGGATCAAATACATATCTGATTTTTGCTATACCCTTCTGTTTCCATGTGGAATAATACCAGATAGTCACAGAAGGTGTGAAGACAGGATTACCCCATATTGTAAGGTAATTAGTAAATGTAGGTTCAGATTTCAATTTCTTATGAATAGCTATCCATGCTTTATAAGTGTCTTTGAATAAGAAATGATGTAGAATACAAACTGGTATTTTAGAGCGAGACATATGTAGAATCGCTACTATAGAGTAAGGATAAAATAAAGCATTTTCTATTTGTGGCTTCATGAAATGAGCAAGTCCCAAGCACCAATCTGGCAGAAAGTCTTTACATCTGGCAAACCCAGTTCTCCCTTAGCTTTCGGTAAAATTAATCTAGCTCTGGCAATTCTAGGTTTTTTGTTTTTCCAGAGAAAAGATTGAAAAATATTTGTACATATCTTGGTATCAGATGGGGAAAGAAAAATGTGGAGCATTTGAAGTGGATATGTCAATTTCGGAAAAAGGACACTTTTTATTACCGCTATACGTCCCAAAAGTGATAGAGGTAATGACATCCATTGTTTAACCAGTCTAGTAATTTTAGCAATAACAGTCGAAAATTGGCAGAGTAGATATTTTTGATAGAGGGTGTAATATATATACCAAGATATTTAATATTCTTTTCAGCAATATGAAAGGAAGAGGAGAGTATCGGATGCTGGTGCAGCAGGTCAGGACGTGTGAGGGGCAAGATTTCTGATTTCTGAAAATTAATTTTGTATCCAGCAAATGAACTGAAGCGCTGTATCTCCTCTAAGATAGCCGGTATTGAAATATCAGGTTTCGATATAATTAAAAGTATGTCATCC
The DNA here is from genome assembly GCA_031769625.1 of Taudactylus pleione. Classification (NCBI taxonomy): domain Eukaryota; kingdom Metazoa; phylum Chordata; class Amphibia; order Anura; family Myobatrachidae; genus Taudactylus; species Taudactylus pleione. Next base: position 1,511,415 of record JAUIMM010000047.1, on the reverse strand, counting down.
ACAAACAAGGATAGCTTCAGCTGTATATCTCCAATATATATAGCCGTGCACAGGGAATTGTTACGTAAAGAAATCGCCAAAGGTTCTAATGTTAGGGCGAACAATAAAGGTTAAAGTGGGCAGCCTTGGTGTGTGCCCCTTTGAATGGAAATTTGTGAAGACATATATCTATTCGTAATCACTCTAGAGGAAGCAAGAGAAATTCAATGCACGAATCAAATTAATTAATCAATGGGAAACCAAACCTTCCAAGTACCTCATAAAGATGATCCCAAACCACCAAATCAAATGCCTTTTCGGCGTCTAAAGATAATAAGAGTCTGAGACCATCTTCATGAGGGTCATCTATTTGTTGCAATACCGCCAGTACCTTTCGGATATTTGAGACAGAGCTTCGCCCCTGAATAAACCCTGTTTGATATTCATGGACAAAAGAGGGAATAACCTGTTTAAATCTATTAGCGATAATTTTGGTGAAAATGTTATAATCACGTTTAATAACGATATGGGGCGGTATGAAACTGGTATAGTAAGATCCTTACCGGGCTTAGGCAGCACTGTAATAAAGGCTTCATTAAAACCCGGTGAAAGAGTACAAATAGTGAGAATGGAATTATATAAACTAGTCAAAGGAGTAATAACTGATGGCTGAAGGAGCTTATAGAACTCACCAGTAAAGCCGTCCAGCCCTGGCGATTTGCAGTTTGGAAGGTTTTTAATAGTTGCAGCAACCTCTTCCTCTGTAATTGGTTGATATAAAAATTTAGTTTGATCTGTCGAGAGCTGTGGAAGGGTACGTTTTTGCCAAAATGAGTCCCTGGCAGTAGTATCAATTGGATCTTGGGAATATAAAGTAGAATAGAAATCATGGAGTACCTCAGTGATTTTCTGACCAGTATATTGAGGAGAGTCAGCACTATCAGTAAGGGATAAAATAGTAGAAGGGGTACGGGTGCCTCGTAGGAGATTGGACAGGAGTTTACCGGATTTATCTCCATGCATATGAAAAGTAAATTTGCTAGTATTGACTTGACGATCCGCAACCTGCTGCACCAAACAATCAAAACTAAGTCTAGCCTCTTCGAATTTAGTTCTGGTAAGGGGTGAGGGAGATCTACTAAAATCTTGATAAGTTAGTGTTAGGGTAGATTGGGCATCCTGCAAATTCAAAGAGTGATGTTTTCGGTGTTGTGCAGTAAAGGACATAAATTGCCCCCGAATGACAGCTTTTGCAGCCTGCTAATATAAAAAGGGTGTTTCTAAATGTTGGACATTGGAAAACACATAAGAGTTCCAGGATGATTGTGTTGTATCTTTACATTTATGAGAGGAAGTCAAATATGAAGGGAAACGCAATTATAAATATTACCAACAAGTATTGAGGGAGAAAATTCTATCCAAATTAAAGCATGATCTGTAAGACTAAGGAGTTCAATGAATGAGGCCAAAGCAGCCGTAGCCAATGTAGGTGACAGTAATATATAATCAATTCGAGAGTACGTCTTATGTGGTGCTGAGTAAAATGTATATTCTTTATCTATCGGGTGGTGAAACCGCCAAATATCTGTAAGATGTAATTGATCTATTAAGAATGGTATACCAAATTTACGTTGTCTCCCTGAATAGTGAGATGAGGATTGACGATCCATGAAAAAGGAGGATACCATATTAAAATCACCCCCTAGTACCAAATTCGTATCCATAAATTGGTATAGCAAATTAAGCAGTGACCGAAAAAAGGAATGATCATAAACCGTAGGGGCATATATATTACATAAAGTGTAGAGAGTGCCAAAGAGCGTAATTTGTAGGATAATAAAGCGACCATTTGGGTCAGAAATCTGTTTTTCTATAGTTAATGGAAGGCTTTTTAATATCAAGATAGCTACTCCACGAGATTTAGAATTATAAGAAGAATATGCTACTAATCTGTTGTCGTAACATGGATAATTTGGCATGTTCTAAATCAGTCAAATGTGTCTCCTGAAGAAAGGAGATATCTACCTTTTTAATATTTAAATAGGAGATAATCTTGCGACTCTTTGCTGTGGAATTAATACCTTGGACATTCCACGAACATAATTTAATAGTGGTCATAGGAAAAATGGTATAGATATATCAATGCAAAAATCTTATATAGGAGATATCATGAATATATACTGTAAGTAGACAGAAGAAATATGTTGTAAAGCATAACAGCCTTATAATCAAACAAAAAAAAATTGGGAAACAAAGAAAAAAAAAAAAAGAGATAAGGGGGAAAAAATACAATATAAAGGGAATCAGAAAAAGAAGAAAAATCGAAAACATGTGAACCACAGCAAGGACATTTTCATAATGTCACAAGAAAAAGGGAGGAAAAGCCGTGGGGCTCCCCACTCCAATACTTTCCAAAATGAGAAGAACGAATATTATATACTATTTAACATTCAACCAGCAAAGACACATCTATAAAATGTTTTCGCAATATATAGAAATCAAACACGCAATAAAGGAATATAATTAAATAACCTGTATAAAACTTCAGATAATAACACGGCACAGAGAAAAAAAAGGAAAAATGCTAATATTTGAGAAAATAGGAGGATTATACTCAACAAACAATGGGTAGAGAGTGTCAATCAACAGAGGCGTTTCATTCCTCATTCTCTTCCTCCAAAAACGCTTGTGCATCCGCAGTATTGGTGAATTCCTTTAAGTCTTTACATTGAAAAACTCTTAGCTTGGCTGGGTGAAGAAGGGCAAATTTCCTCTTGTCTTGGATAAGTTTGGAGCAGACGGGACTCATTTCTTTACGGGCTTTGGTAACTTCCACAGAATAGAAAAATAAGCAAATGGCGATCCATCCACATTATTCGGTCTAATTTACGAGCAGCTGACCAGAGAGTCACTTTGTGCACAAAGTTGAGACATCTAAATATCACAGTGCATGGGCGTGAAGAATCAGTAAAAGGTCCCAGGCGATGAGCCCTTTCAATTGCGAAATTAGGAATAGAATCAGCCACTCCTAATAGTTGCGGCAATTCAGATTGAAGAAATGTAAGCAAATCAGGGCCTCTCACTGTCTCAGGAAGTCCAACCACCAGCAAATTATTCCTGTGTGAGCGATTTCTAGGTCATCAACTTTGTTGAGCAGTTGGTAATTTGATTTTTGTAAAGATGCAACTTGCTGTTTTAAGTTGAAAATATCCTGCTCATGTTCACCGATTTTGTGCTCGTTAGTCACCACCTGAAGGTCTGTAGAATCCAGTTGAGCTTTGACCTCTTTGAGAGCATAATTTTGTGGCTTGCATTTGCATGATAGGAGCCATGGTGTCTTTTATAGCTCTAACCATGTCATCGTACATCAAAGGAATTGTAGGAGGTATATCTGCTGGCAGCGTGTTTTAGAGATGGAAGTGTGCTCCCACCGAGGAATCTTCTGCAGATAAGGTAGACATTTCATTCACTTGTGAAGATTCCGCCAGAGTATTAGTATCTGTACGTCTGACAGTTCTGATGCGCTGATTTTTACCTGGTGTAGGGGCCATTAAATATCTCTTCATACCCAAAAATATCAAAGCAATATGGCAGGCAGTTTCTGGAGAAACTACGGATATAGAAAAATGTGTGAAGCCCCAAAAAATAGTATTCAGGAATGAGAGCAGAAATATAAATTATTCTCTATAGTGATCAGACAGTGAGCAGGGAGTATCCTATCCTCTCTCCCTAGATCCTCACATGGGTCATAACATCAGTCTTGCTGTGGAAAAGAGTCCCAATAAAAACAAAAAATATTTTAAATTAAGAGCAAAAGAGAAAAAAAAAATATATATATAAATCAAAGCAGGGGGGTAGAAAAAATAGATATAACCTGCAAACTAGGAGAGGCAGGCATATGTTGCAGTCAGGAACGCTGGTAGGGTGATGGATTTCCAAGATGGCTGCCGTTACCGGATTTGATAGAAGCCAGAGGAGCAGTCTGCTGCATGTGGCCAGTATTATTTATTTATTCACCACAGGCGCGGCAGTGCAGAGTGGGTAATGACCCAGCGCTGTCCGGCAGCGCTGCGCTCCCGTCTCCTCACCGCCGGCAGTAGACAGGGACAGGTAGCATCAGCAGAGGAAGCTGGTGGTGGAGGCCCGATGTCAGGGGCCGGCTCCGGTGTGGTAAGTGGCGCACCCAGAGTCACACAGTGTCTTGGGGGGGTAATAGGTGTTACAATTGGGCAGGTACAGGGGGGAGGGTTGCACTATAGATGTAGTTATAGCCCTCCAAATGCGGAGCACAAGGAAGGTGCCACCTCTCCCCTCCGAATCCAAGCCACATCCTCCCGAACTGATATTTTTTTAAAACATTTAAATTTTTTAAACACTGTTGGTTTTATTCCATATTTTTTTTTCTCTTCCCTTTTGCACGCACCCGCCCCCACTGTCATTCCTCCCCCTTCCCCACACTTTTCCCTTAAGTGTTTGTAAGTTTGTCTGCATATAGTATGAGCCCAATAACACAATAAAATCCCATCCTTTGACCAATAACAGTCTCGTCAAAGTGATTCACGCTTCACCACAAGAGCATAAACTATAAGGTTATATTGATTTATGGTATTCTTTTATGTACAGACTAATAACCCAAAGGTGAGCGCTAGCTGCCCCAAAATAAATCCTTATTTATGAACCATCCTAACAACACCTGTATTATGGCATGAAATAGAGAAAGGGTATAGCCATATGCTGACAGTAGAGAAAAGAGACACAGACAGACAGCACTAGCACAAGTCACATACACTGCAGGAATTACTGCAAATTGGCACTATACACAACTACCCAGATTCAGTGTCTGGTAGGAAATAGTGCGCTGACCCTGGGGAGAGGTATATAGGAGGACCGGACCACGCGTTGTCCTGGGAGAGCTGTGACTGTACCATGAAGAAAATGGCCGCCGGAGAGCAGCTCAGATAAGCCAGACCTCAAAGGAAAGGCGCCCTGAGATGAGGGAAGGAGCCGCTTAAACAGGGAAGCTGTCTCCCCTGGCCGATTATTAACCCCTGGGACGCTGGTTTCCCGCACCAAAATGTACCTGGTGGTCTAGTGGATCGTGATGGCTGGTGCCTCCGTCTACACTCAGCACCTTTGGTCTGTCCCCTGAGACCAGCGGTATCAACTGCCATAACACGTGGGTCACTGCAAGCGGTGGCCCACCATACCTGTCCCCTAAAGTCAGGTTGCAGTCTGGGTCCTCTTTAGGGATCCTGGCTAGTGTTGACCCCAGGGATGCCCACCGAGATCCCAAGATCGGTACAGACATCGCAGCCCGGAGGGGTGACGGAGCAGCAGCGCAGATGTCCCTCAGACAGTCTGCTGCTGCGCTCTCAAGATGAAGTAAAATTAAACTAAAATAATAAGCTTAAGGGCTGCCTAAGCAGCCCCCTGCATAATGGTGACCCAACTCCGGCCGGGCACCAACGAAACCGAGGTGCCTCTAGCTCGGGAGCGGGGTATAGAGAGAGTGGACCCAGTGCATCCTGGGAGCTGAAAGATTTAACTGCGTGGTGCCCAGATTTAGTACCATCACCTATACCCAAAGGTCTCCCTGTGGAGCCTGAAGAAAAAGAATATAAGGAGGTGTTAGTAGAAGGTAGGGACAACAAACAACATTAGTACCGGGAAATCCGTTACCAGTCAGGTGTCACTGGAACCTCTTAGGTGCAGAGGGATTCAGCACACCGCAGGAGCCCAACTCTCATATGGCGGGCAGTGGATAGCGGATCCGAAGGAGTGTCAGCAAGAGAAGAGTCAGTGTGTTCCAGGGATTCCATGCAGAGGGTAAGTCAAGTCAGGAGGAGCATCATCAGTGCTCGATGCTCCCAGTTCGCAGGCACCAACCGATCACCACTGCTGAAGCCTGAGGGTGCAAAGCGCCCGCTGGGGGCTTCAGGTAAGTAACCCCTTGGAAAGGGGAAGCAGGTCCGTGGGGCAGAGTTTTCCGGACGGGAATTAAGTAGATAATAGCCAGCAGCAGGGAACTCAAGATGGACATCAGTCTGGGCCAGGATACACTGGGAGGCAGATGTATAGTGAGGGGGAAAGGCGAAACAGGAATTCCCAGCACCCGGGTCACGGCCAGGCAATTCAACAATGTTTGACAGTCAGGAGCAGAAGGAGATGAAGCAGGTAGGTAAGATGGCAAATAGACTCCAGACTCTCAGCTCACCACCGGGAAGACAGGCAACGCAAATTCCGGGATTTGGAAAGCTGGGGCTGCCGGTACTCCAAGAGCAGCTACTAGAAAAGCTGGTGACTGAAAAGTTACAGGTAGTTAGTAAGAGATCTTCGGCAGCATGCCGAGTTTCGCGCCAAAACTTGGTGGTCATGCAGGCCTTCACAGCAATTGGCCGGACTCCGGTGGATAAATGATGTGCCAAGGCAATATTGAATCCAGGAAAATCCCTACAATGTTAGCTGCATAATGCAGTATATATTGGCCCCAAAAGAGCCAGAGAAATGGAGGATTAAAGTTGATTTCAGGTACTGCAGTCGGGAGATCTGCTAAAAGGCGGCCATGCAAGATGCCCCGCCCACCGGAAGATTCCTTCTTTAATTTTAAGTTTCTGCCCACTATATTGTAGGGGGATTTGCTGAGTATTTCCCTCTACTTTCATAGTCACATTTACTTTGGAATAATTCCTTATTGTTAAGAGTGATGTTATTAATGTAGTACTTGGTTAAACATTATTATAAAGAGTTACATTCATTTTATACATATTCCCCATGTTGTTAAATATTTTAAGAATTATCTGATGTATAAGATTAATAATGATTCCATAGTTGGGTTATATTTATTGTTTTTCCAATTACTGGAAAAATCAGTTATCAGTTTGTCAAATATTCCTAGTTTTTATATATTTTACTCTTAGAACTTACCCTTTCTCTCACTGAGTGATCTTGAGGTATATTGTCTTATATAGAGAAATTTAATGAAAGTAAAAACTGTTAAAAGAAATTAAGTATGAGTATAAATTTGCACCTATGACGAAGAATAGATACTATTATTAAAATCCCGAGGTGCTATCTATACTACATCACATGACTATGCTGGCACTTTGGCGTATTATATGAAACAACTATACAAATATACTGGCACTTTGGTGTATTATATGAAACTACAATATAAGTAAGTGAATACTGGTGTATTACATGAATTAACTAAAGGCACATTTTGTTAAACATACATACAAACTAGTGATGAGCGGGTTCGGATTTCCACACTGAGTTCGGATTTTTCCTGGCAAAAAATGGGACTCAGAAACAGGCAAAATGTCATTTTTCATTGACAAACATCATCACTTTTGTCCAGGAATGATGATGTTTGTTCATGAAAGATGACATTTTGCCTCTGAGTCCCGTTTTTTGCCGGGAAAAATCTGAACTCAGCGTGGAAATCCGAACTAATCTGAACCCGCTCATCTCTAATACAAACATCGGTATTTCACACAATAATAAAAATGTATCAATTAAAATATCCTATTGAAATATAAGGTACAGCATTATACAATATAGAGATTTTGGCATCAACTGTATTGAAAGGATTATTTGAAGTGCTAAAAAGTAGATTCCCTCAGAGCACATAAAGCAACTAGCTGTATCAATAGACACAGTAGGTAGGTTCAAGTAGGTGCGAAAAGCCATTTTCGGTGAAAAAGGTTTTGCTGTTGACGTCTTATCGCCAGCATAAACTTATTCAATTGTAGCGAACTTTCGCCGGTGCGGAAACTCAATGCAATGTACCCGGCGGAAAAGTTTTGCCTATGAATAGCAGTCGGAAAAAAGTGCAGAATTGCGGTTTTGGAGTGCAAAGGTGGGGAAACCACCCTGCACCCTTAGGACAGGTCCCAAAGGTAAACTGCGTCAAAAAAATCCTACAATTTTTTAAGAACACCCCAAAAAAATTACTTTGAAAAAGGGGGTGAAAAAGTACATAGTTGGGGATACAAACTTAAAAACTAGCGAAATAGACTTTGGGGGGGGGGTCTGCAAGTATGGGGGAGGTTTTTTTTGGTTTGCAGGTGCTTGCTGAAGGTGCATTTTTCTGTTGTTTTTTTTTTTAAAACACCACACTTTTGCGATTTTTTAACCATGCTTGCACCCATTCTCATGTACCCCAAATTTGCTGGGACTAATTATTTTCACCCAAAAAAACTGCTATATGCTATTCTTCACCACTTGTGCAAAGACACTAATTAGCAGCTAATGAGAGCATTTAAGTACCCCAAATAGCTTCAGCAGGACTATTCGGGGGCATCTACAGTGATCCCCAATGTTAGTGCATCTTTTGGGGGGTGTCAGGCTGATTTCCCCAAATCTGACAGCACTATGCTTGTTTGCGTTTCGCCGGGTGCCGTTTTCTAATTGAATACGGGGATAAGCGGGGATGCACGCAATACTTTTCCGCATGGAAAACCAGCGATGACGTCCAAAATCTCGCCAGGCGAACAGTACTCGACTTTTTGCACCTAATTGAATATGCCCCTTAGTGCGGAATATTAAAATACATAGTATCGACTAGAAGTATAAGCACACATATAGGGGTAAATTTACTAAGATTCGAGTTTGGTCGAGTTTTTTAGTTTTTAAACTCACTTTGCTTCACCAAAACTCGGGTGAGTTTTCCCTTATCAAACTTGCAAATTTACTAAGTGAGTTTAGCTGAAAGTGAGCTTTTCGATGGTGAAGCAGATCGAGTTTTTTCCCTCAAATTGCAAGTTTAGATGAGATTACTTACTCGAGATTGCAGTGTTTTCTTTCTGCAAAACTCACCCGAGCAAGCAGCCTGCACATATCAGTGAAATATGTGAAGGCTGCTTGTGTATTGAACCTGTAAAAAAAATTGTAAATGTTAGATAAAAAATTCCCCCCAAAAGCCTAACCAGCCCTGGTCCCTAAAATTACGGGGAACAAAATGAGTAGGGTTCTACCGTAATTTAGGAACCAGCACCAGGCTGCAGAGCCAGTCCTGGTTTTAATTATAGGGGGTAAACAATTATGTAGGGTACCCCCTATATTTAAAACCAGCACCGGACCAAACCGACCGGGGTGTAATGCCACAGCCCGGAGACCCTTTCACCGGGGCTCCCTGGCCAAAGCATTACAACCCCAAGCCGGTCAGACCAAGCCGAGGATCTCAGGGGAGGTGCCCCCCCCTTCCGAAACCCCAGGCTTGTTCTGAAGCCCTGGGCTCTTCCCCGCACCCCTGGAGCATTGGGTACGGGGGGTAATAAATGGTTAAATAGTAGTAAACTGTTGTATTTTTCAGTGGCACTACTCATTTTGTTCCCCGTAATTGTAGGAATTAGGACTGGCTGGCAAGTCCGGGGCTGGTTATGCTTTAGGAAGGGGGAACCTATTTAATTTTTTTTTAAATAAAAACACTTTATATTAGGTATACAGGCTGAAACATACACAAATCACACTGATCTGTGTATGTTTCTGCCAAACTCGCAGCTCAGGAGGTGAGTGTTTAAAACTTCTATTTCACAGTGAATTTGCTACAATCTCACACGAGATTGGAAACTCAAATCTAAGTAACTTTGCGAGTTGCATCTTTTTCATTTAAAGCACTTTCTAATTTGGCCGATGGTGAGTTTTTTCGAGTTTGCAATCTCACATGTTTTAACAGTGAAAAAAGAGAACTCACTTCCAACTCCCTCGAGTTTGTCTTTAGTAAATTTGCGAGATGAAAAAAATGGCCAAACTCACACAAACTCGACCCTTAGTAAATTTACCCCTCACTAGAAGTTTAAATATGATTTACAAACGTCAATATGATATCTGTAACATATCACATTACATCCAGAACTTGACAGACCTTATCTATATACTTTATATGGAATAAATAATACAGTCCATATTTGGAATAAATAATATATTCCTTATATAATCTTTAGAACAGAAATAACTATCTGTTGGAGTTCATCAAGACAGAGTACGGGAGGACACTTTTTTAATGTAATAATTTAATTCACATTCTATCTAATATCACTTCTTTACAATTAAATGCTAATAAAAACAAAATATGGCTGCGCTCAATCAATCACGCTTGATATGTATATTATAAACCTTACTTGAGTATGAAGTATAAAATATTTAATGGGACAGCATGCTCCTGACGAAGGTGTGTAGACACACGGAAACGCGTTGAGCTTATACAGCTGAACCTGTGGCATTTGATTCTTTAAGCAACTTAATCTTTTCCTCCAAGTGGACTTATCATCCAAATCACCACACAGCCTATTACCCTCCCCAACAAAGAGATTCCAGTAACCCATAAACCTGCACAAAGTCTCCATCGGGGTTCATATCCCTCATTGCGACTGCAAGCACCCGCTTTCATTACCCTTTTCTACAGGGAGATTCCGGCTAACCAACGAATTGGTATAAAGTCTCCATCGGGGGTCATGTCCTTCTAATTAGACCGCAGGTACTCGCTCTCAAGTGACTATACAGTCAAGCCGGCCGGCGGCTCCGTCAGCAGCTACACTCCACCTGACACGGAGCGGAGCAACACTATTGAGAGTTCCCGGGATGAAAGGGAGACAGTCCTTTATCCAGTGACAGACACATGAAGGTATATGCTGTAACCATTGGGATACACACAGCACTATACGTGGAACACTGAGATCTTTGATTTGCATATCACAGGCTGTTATATCAACTAGAAAATCGGGTGAGCTCATTCCGTGTTGCATGATATAGCAACATAATATCTAATTGTTGCATTAGCCTCAAAATTGCCACAGATACAGCGTGTCTATATTTAAGAGACATATTTTATATAACTTTTCCTTTTTTTCTTTATCTGGTAACAATCCAACCAGAAATATTGATTACATTAAAAAATATATATATTTTTTTTCCTTCTCTTTGTTATTAATTATATGTTATGTATATGTATGTATGTATTGATATAGTAGAAACACATATATGTTCCACTTAGGCTCTGAACATTTTGTATTTATGTCTAAGATTGTCCCATTAAATATTTTATACTTCATGCTCAAGTAAGGTTTATAATATACATATCAAGTGTGATTGATTAAGCGCAGCCATATTTTGTTTTTATTAGTTTTTGAAGTAATCACACAAATTCTTCTATTTGGCAGCAGTCTCTTCTCACACTTCAGATCACCTAGGAAGCGCTATCTTCTTCATTTTTTTTTGCATTTTTAAAAAAAAATGTTGCTATTGTCAAAGAGAGCATACATTTTAGGATAAAATAATAAAAGTTATATTTTAACCAATTCAATAAACACTCATTATCATTATTATTATTGTATGTAAATTAGGGGTATGCGAACTGAATAAGGAAACCTCTTCTTTCCCAAAATATGTCAGGAAGACAGTAATATGACTGCTGGTGGATGAATATAGCCTCCAGATAATATAGTTTGACTATAATTAAGTAGTGGCCACTTATTCTCAGTAAGTGAGCATGTAAATACTCCCTAACTCTCTCCTTAGCAGAGCAACTATAACAGCATATGTGTAACCGATGTAAAAAAAAAGTCTTTATATTATAATCCCCTCTATTTGGATGAATTAGCTTGGTAGGAGTACTGGTAGTCTATGAGGGGTATTCAATATGAAAGGTTAACTTCCCTGGCGAAGTTAATGTTTCATATCGGAGTTTTTCTGCGTAAAGGTATGGTGCGCGCTCCCGCTTATCCCCGTATTCAAAATAAAATTAACGAAAACGGGAAACTCCGAAGTTGGATTTGCGTAAAGTTACGAATTTTTCCTTAAAATAATTGTAAGACCCCCCTAAAGTTGTAAAAACATGGGGGAACATTATGGGTAGCCCCGTTTTAGCCTTTAATTGAAAGTCAGGGATTTAAATAGCCGCAGCAGGTGTTTTTTTTCTGACATTGAAGAAGTGATGCAGAAGAGCACTTAGGTTATTTTTTTCGTTTTTTTAAGTGGTCCCATCAAATTTGGGGTACATGAAAATGGGTACTAGCATATTTTGGTGTCCCTAAAGTAATTTTTTTAAAATTCTGCATTTGTGCACCTGCCGCTATAATTCTATTCTAGAAAACATCTGCCACATACATGCAGAATAGCCCTGAACCTATTTCCCTATTGTTTAACAATTTTTTCCCATTTTTTTTTTTGCACCCCAATTTTTAAATTCATTTTTTGGGGTGTCCCTATTTTTTTCTTTTAACTTTTTTTGACACAGTTGTTTTTTAAATGTCAATTTCAGGGGTGCAGGCTATTTTTTTTAAGCCTGCGCCCCTAAACCCCAATTCTGCACTTTTTTTCGACACCTATTCAATGGTGAAAAGTTATCACCGTTTTTTATCAAAGACTTTTCAAAACTGCGATAAGTCTTTGAAATTGAATACGGTGTAAAACTAAAACAAGTGATATTAACGCAAAAAACGATGTTATCGCACCCATATTGAATACCCCTATATGTCTTTTCCCCACAGCAGTATGTACCTGAGATGCAGCTCCACTACTGACAACTACTGCTGTATTTCTCCTCTGAGCAGAGCTTACCACCTCCATCACTCTACTGTGTCTCTGTGAACTGTCCCTGCTGCCTGGGCCACTACTGTGATGTTAGGTGCAGGTTTGATAGTTTACTCAACACTTCTGTCCATTGGACAGGGAGACTAGCCTACGGCTATCACACGCCTCCTTTAGTCTGTATGGTCCTTCAGCTGGCTGTTCCCGCCCACCACCTGCTATCAGTCACTGCTGCTGGGTAATCTGCCACTGACAGCCGCCCGGCCACCAGACTGTCCGCCGCTGCCAGGCACCACTGCCGGCTGCCTATCCAGCAGGGTGGGTGCAGACCCCCTTCATCTTAACAACTCTTGCTGTGACAGGCTCCCTCACCCAACTTCACCCTGTGACTGGCAGAGTCTCCACAGCTCTGTTACCAAGCAGTACACAGGGGGGTGAGCAGCTGGAGGGAGAGATCTCCAATCTAACTATCAGCTCAGCTGCTGCTGACAGCTCTTATATACCTCTCAAAACAGGACCACTTTCCCTGACAGGAACCAAATCACTCCCAGCAAGATCACTCCGCCCCTTCTTCTATCGTGTATGCGTATCCCATACACCGAGGCACATCCCCATCACAGAATGAAGCACCACACAAACCCATATGCAAACACATGGAATACAGTACATATATCTGTATGCATAAATTACTTCAATATATATTGTTAACATAGGACTAAACATATTTTACCTCAGGGAAGTGTACATTTATGAATTCTACACATATATAGTACCTGTCATCCTCAGGATCTATCACATATACATTCCCATGAACCACAATGCACACGTTTCCAATAATATCCATACATGAACTATTCCACATATATATGTCATATATAACATTTGTCAAGCCGTGTGCACACATTACCTCAGAATATACAGTGCCTTGCAAAAGAATTCACCCACCTTGACTTTTTACCTTTTTTGTTACATTACAACCTGTAATTTTTTTTTTTCATCTGAATTTTATGTGATGAATCTGCACAAAATAGTCTAATTTGGTGAAGTGAAATGAGAAAAATATATATAAAAAAAGAATCTTTATAAATTAAATTCTGAAAATTGGCATGTGTAATCACCCCCTTTGCTATGAAGCCCCTCAAAAGTTCTGGTGCAACCAATTACCTTCAGAAGTCACATAATTAGTGAAATTAAGTCCACCTGTGTTAAATCTAAGTGTCACATGATCTGTCAGTAAAAACACACCTTTTCTGAAACGCCCCAGAGGCTGCAACACCACTAAGCAAGAGGCATCACACCATGAAGACCAAGGAGCTCTACAAACAGGTCAGGGACAAAGTTGTTGAGAAGTACAATTCTGGGTTGGGTTATAAAAAAGTATCCAAATCTTTGATTATCCCCCGAAGCACCATTAAATCCATCATCATCAAATGGAAAGAACATGGTACCATACAACAACAAACCTGCCAAGAGAGGGCCGCCCACCAAAACTCACAGACCGGGCAAAGGAGGGCATTAATCAGAGAGGCAGTGACATGATTGGTGTCTGCGAGTTACCTGTCTCAGGTGGTGATCGGGTTTCAACGGAGGCCGGCATGACTGGAATCACAGATAATGTAGATAGCTCTATTTATAAGACTTGTGTAGCAGTGAAAACTGCCTTTGATGATAAATGACAGGAACTGGAGGGACCGGCAGGAAGACTTGTTGAATTGAACTGATGAGCTTGGAACTTGACTCTGGACTGGAACAACGTGGACTGAACTGATGAGCTTGGAACTTGACTCTGGACTGGAATGTGACAATGGCTGAAGGGAAGTCAGGTAATGCTGAGATGAGGGCTAAACACGGTAATCTGGAAATGGTGTGACAAGGTTGGAATTCGGGTGCAGGCTGGATAGGATAATTGGGAATAACAGGTTTCAGGAAGGAATGGGTAGGTTTGGGAATTTTAGGTTCAGGGAGGGAGTAGGTAGGTAAAAGGGGCAGTTGATCCTAAGCAGGAAGCAAGGCAGGGTGACACGATGCAGGTTTACAGAGTGCCAGGGACCAACCAGGAGTAGGACTAGCAGCAGAGCACAGGCCAGGTATTGCTGTAACAGGACGTCTGGATGCCAGGTATTACTGTAGCAGGTTTTCGGGATGCACCAGGGATTGCTGTCAGCAGGCTTACTGGATTGCCAGGTATGGCTGTAACAGGTTTTCTGGAAGCACCGGGGGTTGCTGCCAGCAGATTTACTGGATTGCCAGGTACAGCTGAAACAGGTTTTCTGGATAGCGCCAGGGATTGCTGTAGCAGGTTTCAGGGATATACTAGAACACAGAAACAGCATGAACCATACACCACGGGAAGACGAGATGTTCAGGCCCAGAATGCTATCAGGAGAGGATATATATACCATGGGTCTGGCAGAAATTGGTGGATACGGACAGGTGGTCTGGTAGTAGCATTCTGAGTGGTGGAAGGCACAACATGCAGAGGGAGTATTCATCTCTGCAGCTCTGAGAATCAGAACCACACCTGTGATTCCAATCAGGGCTAGCAGTGCTCACAGACAGAGGAGAGGCCAGGTGCAATAATCAGAGCAAATCCTCCAGGCAAATTACACACACAGATCCATGGGGAAGCTGACAGGGGCAAGTCCCAAGGCAAAAAGGTGACAACTAGACAGGGTCGTGACAGGCAGCACAGAGACCAAAGGTAACCCTGAAGGAGCTGCAGAGTTCCACAGCAGAGACTGGTGTATGTGCATGTGACCACAATAAGCCGTACACTCCATAGAGCTGGGCTTTATGGAAGAGTGGCCAGAAAAAAGCCATTACTTAGTGATAAAAATAAGAAGACATGGTTTGAGTTTGCCAAAAGGCATGTGGGCGACTCCCCAAATGTATGGAGGAAGGTGCACTGGTCAGATGAGACTAAAATTTAACTTATCGGCCACCAAGGAAAACGCTATGTCTGGTGCAAACCCAACACATCCGATCACCCCAAAAACTCCATCTCCACAGTGAAACATGGTGGTGGCAGCTTCATGCTGTGGGGATGTTTTCAGCAGCAGGGACTGGGAAACTGATTTGAGTCGAGGGAAAGATGGATGGTGCTAAATACAGGGATATTCTTGAGCAAAACCTATTTCAGTCTACCTGTGATTTGAGACTGGGACGGAGGTTCACCTTCCAGCAGGACAATGACCCGAAGCATACTGCTACAGCAACACTCGAGTGGTTTAAGGGGAAACATTTAAATGTGTTGGAATGGCCTAGTCAGAGCCCAGACCTCAATCCAGTTGAGAATATGTGGTCAGACTTGAAGATTGCTGTTCACAAGCAGAAACCATACAACATGAAGGAGCAGGAGTTTTGCCTTGAGGAATGGGCAAAAATCCCAGGGGCAAGATGTGGCAAGCTCATAGAGACTTATCCAAAGCGACTTGCAGCTGTAACTGCCGCAAAAGGTGACTTTAGGGGGGTGAATAGTTATACACGCTGAAGTTTTCTGTTATGGTGTCCTAAATGTTATTTGATTCACAATATAAAAAAAGCACAACTTCACAGTTGTAGGCATGTTCTGTGAATGAAATGATGTACACCTTCAAACAATCCATTTTAATTCCAGGTTGTGACGCAACAAAACATGAAAAATGCAAAGGGGGCTGAATACTTTTGCAAGGCACTGTATATTGTTACCAATACTGCAGTTACTTTAACCCTTAACCAGGGTTACAGTAAATTTCTTGAAGAATGAAAAAACCCTTTAAAGAAAAGCCCCAGAAGCTGCAACACCACTAAGCAAGAGGCATCACACCATATTGAGAAACCTTAAGCTGCATACACACTTAACTATATGCTCCAAGTGTATAGTTAAGTGTTTTCCCTGAACTGCCGTGCTCAATGTCAGGAACGACATTGAGCATGCACTCTGAACAATATCATTCAGTGACGGCACCCTCCCACATCCCTGAACATGCACAACCCGACAATATCGTCAGGTTGCCCTGCAAGTTCAGGCGATGAAAAACATCGTTAACAATTCGCGGAAGCGTGCATAGTTAATCATATCATGCATACACACTGGACAATATTGAACGCTATGAATGATAACGATATCGTAATCGTCCAATTTATCGTCTGGTGTGTATGAGCCTTTAGACTCAAAACCCATTGGAAAACCCATACATGTTCAGAAGCTCTACAGTAATACCTCTTGGAGAACACATAAAAGCTGAGAAAACCTAGACATGATTATCATGAGCCATCTAATTTAAAATAGCTAACATTACATTTCCTGTTGGATGAAATGTTACCATAAATCTTATGCTGGGAACATCCCTGAAAGATTTACCTGCAGACAGCCTGTCGTGTTGACCAAGCGGCTGATTTGGTAAGCTATATGCACTTACCAATCAGTCGATCGATATACCTGAGCAGACTTCACAAATGGGCGGGGATTTACATCTGCCCATCCAGTTGTGAGGTCACTGTAGGCAGCTCCTGCGGTTACCTAATGGACCGGTCCGCCAGCATACACATGCAGATGAAAAAATATATCTGCTAGATATATATTATCGGCTATGCAGCAGGGCCGAACAGATATGTCTGTGAACGACATCGTTCCCAGTGAGTGTGTACTCAGTCTAAAAAGATATAACAAATGGAGAGGTCAAGTCATAAATGATTTTCATTGTACAACTACAATTTACAAAAGATCATAGATGATCATCTTTGCATACTCCCAATTTACACTGTAACACTAATATGCATAACACTATAGCACAAATTTTAATTAATTATTCCTGAAAATATTTACAAAGCATTACGCATGAATAAAAAAAAAAAATAAAACTTGCAAACTGGTTTTGTTTAATGCATTTATTAACATATCTTACATATTATATGTTTGCAGCAGAGAATATTTATAGATTTTTCATTTAAATAGCAGTTAGCGATATTCATACAATTGCAATATTTTTATGTAACACTAGAGAATCCCTGTTCTGTGTTACACTGCACTTTCAGGACACAGCATACAATCTTGAGTATAGCTGGGTGAGATGTACATAAATGTTCATTTCTTATCATCCGACCAAACCACTTCATAGTCTTTATATGTTTTTTTCAGTTTTTCAGCAGTAATGGAGTGATCTGCTTTGCCATATCCCTATAAACAAAAATATTGGAACAAATATGGATTTCAAGAGAATGGCATAAGGTGACTTCTGTCTATAAATAAAATCCAAGAACTTCCAATTTACCAACCAGGTCAGGAACTGGTACATGTGAAATAAGTTAAATAATGGACTTATCATAATAATATTTTTAATTATAGTATGCCCTCCTCCTAACACCACACAAAGCACTTTACATTATTGCAGAAGGGGAGGAAGTCAACTTTGGCATTCTTAGTTGCTATTCCACGTAGTTATTCACATAAGTAACCGATACAATAAAAGCTTACAGTCTAAAGTCCCTACAACACAGACACACACACATTTATTAGGGACCTTTTTTGTTTTTCCTCCCCAAGAGGCCAATTAGCTTACTATGCATGTTTTTGGACAGTGGGACAAACCTAGCGTATCGAGAGGAAACCCACGCAAACATGGGGAGAACATACAAACTTAGCAGAGAAAGGAATCTGGCTAGAACAGAACCCATGACCCCAGCACTATGAGGTAGCAATGCTAACCACCATTAATGTGGTAAATGACTATACTAGCTGCAAACGTCTGGTTTTTAAAGGAATATCTACATAGGTGTATAGAGGCCCATTTCCAGCAACCATCACTCCAGTGTGCTAATGGTACATTGTGTTTGCTAAGCGTGTTAGAAGACTAATGGATGATTAGAAAACCCTAGTGCAATTATGTTAGCACAGCTGAAAATGGGTTTGTTTCTTAGAGAAGCTATAAAACTGGCCTTCCTTTGAGCTAGTTGAGTATCTGGAGCATCACATTTTTGGGTTCGATTATATTCTCCAAATGGTCAGAAGAAGATAACTTTCATGTGAAACTCCACAGTCTATTCTTGCTCTTAGAAATGAAGGCTATTCCATACGAGAAATTGCCAAGAAACTGAACATTTCCTACAACGGTGTGTACTACTCACTTCAGAGAACAGCACAAACAGGCTCTAACCAGAGTAGAAAGAGAAGTGGGAGGCCCCGGTGAACAACTATGGAAGAAGACAAGTACATTAGAGCAGGGCCAGACTGGCCATCGGGCACTTCTGGCAAATGCCAGAAGGGCCGATGGCCAGATGGGCCGGTCTGGGCGAGTGCAGGCTTACCCGACTTGGTTCACCTCTCGCCGCATCATTACGTGATGATGTCATGACACGGCCGCGTCATGATGTCATTACGCGAGCGGCGGCCGGGTTTGAGGATGGCGTGGCGGCGATGTGTGTTAATCAGCAGCCAATGAGAGTCAGACAGACCCTCATAGGCTGCTGCGCCCACTGCAAGAGCCGGGAAATGGGAGAGATGTCATGACGTCTCTCCCATAATGCAGAGCGCGCCAGCCCGGGAGGACTGACGTGCTGTGGCGGGACCTGTGGCCGGAGCGGCACTGCATCGGAGGGGGGGGCATCTTCTGGGGCCACCACTACTGGGGGGGTGACTTCTACTGGGGACTACTGCTAGGGGCACTGCATCAGGGGGACCTCTACTGGGGGGTGGGGTACTACTACTGGGGGGGGGGAAACTGCTGCTGGGGGCACTGTCAGGAGGGGGGACCTCCACTGGGGACTACTACTTGGGGGGGGGGGTTCTACTGGGGGCACAATATAAGGGGCTTACTACAAGGGGCACTGCACTGGGGGGACCAATACTGGGGGCACTGAATAGGGGGATCACTACTGGGGGCCTTCGCATAAGGGGGACCACTTCTGTGGGCATTGTATAGGGGGACCTCACCTGGGGGCACTGGATAGGGGGGATCAGTACTGGGGGCCTGCATAAGGGGGACTATTAGGGGGGCACTATATAAAGGGCACTGCATAGGGGGTACCACCACTGGAGGCACTGCATTGGGGGGGGACTACTACTGGGGGCACTATATAAGGGGCACTGCATAAGGGGGACCACTACTGGGGGCACTGTATAAGGGGAACTAATGGGGGGCTGCGTAAGGGGGACCACTACTGGGGGTACTGTATAAGGGGCACTACTAGGGGCCTGCATAAGAAGGACCACAACTGGGGACATTGCATACTGGGGGTACTGTATAAGAGGCACTACTGGGGTTAAGTAGCGTTCCCGTCAGGCTGTTTTAGCAGGGCGCGACGCCCTGCCCTCCTTCTGTAGGGCAAAAAGCACCCTGCCCTCCAGAAGGAGGGCAAAAAGCGCCCTGCCCTCACAGCCTGCGGATGCAATCTTCACCCGCGGGTCGCAGTGTCTCGCGGGTGGGGAAATGTGCGGTGACCCAGTCATCGCTGGAGAATAGACGCTTGGCGCAGGTGGGGCACCATATAAGGGGGCTGCCCAGCGTGTCCGTAAGTGCCGGGCACGCCCCCAAGAGTGATGAAAAGGGGACGCGTCTTATAGACATGTCCCCTTTTCAATGGCCACGCTCCCTTTTTCGGGCGCGCATGCCTTCGGCGCGCGCACAGAAGTCCCCTCTCTAGCTCCAGCGCTCTGCCTGCCACCAGAGTGAACACTAGTTAAGGTGCATATGGAAAGGCATGTTCAGAGTGACGAAAAAGGGGTGTGTGTCATGTTGACACGCCCCATTTTTAAGTGACCACATCCATTTTCTTGACGCGCACATAGGGGGGGTCTCCATTTTTACATTTGCCCTTGGCTCTAAATACCCTTGTTACGCTTCTGCTTGTATTAGGTTGTTTGAATATTAATTATATTTGTATGAGCATAGACTAAGACTTGGGAGGGGTCATGAATAGTAAGGGGAGGACTCTTTGCCTGGAGCCAGATGCTGACGCGAGATGGGCCTGCGTGCTCTTGAAATGCCAAGGCCTCTTTTTAGTCCCAGTCCGGCCCTGCATTAGAGTATTTGAGAAATAGATGCCTCACAAGTCCTCAACTGGCAACTTCATTACATGGTACCCGGAAAATGCCAGTGTTAACGTCTACAGTGAAGAGGTGACTCCGGGATTCTGGCTTTCTAGGCAGATTGGCAAAGAAAAAGCCATATCTGAGACTGGCCAATAAAAGGAAAAGATTAATATGGGCAAAAGAAAACAGACATTGGACAAATCGAGATTGGAAAAAAGTGTTATGGACAGACGAATCGAAATTTGAGGTGCTTGGATCACACAGAACAACATTTGTGAGACGCAGAACAAGTGAAAAGATGCTGGAAGAGTGCCCGCATGGTGGAGGTAATGTGATGGTCTCGGTCTGGTTTGGTGCTGGTAAAGTGGGTGATTTGTACAAGGTAAAAGGGATTTTGAATAAGGAAGGCTATCACTCCATTTTGCAACACCATGCCATACCCTGTGGACAGCGCTTGATTGGAGCCAATTTCCTCCTCCAACAGGACAATGACCCAAAGCACACCTCCAAATTATGCAAGAACTATTTAGGGAAGAAGCAGGCAGCTGGTATTCTGTCTGTAATGGAGTGGCCAGCGCAGTCACCAGATCTCAACCCCATTGAACTTTTGTGGGAGCAGCTTGACCCTATGGTACACAAGAAGTGCCCATCAAGCCAATCCAACTTGTGGGAGGTGCTTCAGGAAGCGTGTGGTGAAATTTCTTCAGATTACCTCAACAAATTAACAGCTAGAATGCCAAAGGTCTGCAATGCTGTAATTGCTGCAAAAGGAGCATTCTTTGACGAAAGCAAAATTTGAAGGACAAAATTATTATTTCAAATAAAAATCATTATTTCTAACCTTACCAATGTCTTGACTATATGTTCTAGTCATTTTGCAACTCATTTGATAAATAAAAGTCAGTTTTCATGTAAAACACGAAATTGTCTGGGCAACCATAAACTTTTGAACGGTAGTGTACATTAAAACAACTTTGAAAAATTATAAAAAAAAATAAATTAATCCTGCAATTAGAGCGCTAAAATAAAATTAACTGTGTTAAGAATAATGAATACGTACAGTAGATTCACCAAATACTCGTATTTTCCTGTCTTTGCTGTTGTGCTCTATCTTTCCTCCTCCAAGGCATTTACACTGTAAGCCCAATGCTTGCATTTCAGGATTTAGTTTTTCAAATATGTGATCTATTGAAAGAGAAAAAAAAATAAAAAAGGTAAAAATGCATGCACAGTAAGCAAATAAGACGTCTCATGCTTGAAGGAATACAATAATAAAATGGGTTGTAAGCATTATAAAATGAAAAATTTGCATAAATTCAGTCTATTATAAAGTGTTAATTGATCAAGTGACCTAGCAAAATTTGTTCAAGGCAAGAAGTAGCTGCAGTGCCCTCTTTTCCCTATAGGACCTCCTCTCTGACTGCCATCCCCAAAACCAGCTCCCAATTCTCTCGTGCAGTCATCACCTATTTGGTCTAGCTGCTGCATTTGGTAAAACAGTATCTACAGAGTGCCAAGTCTCCATCTCTGCACTAAACTCTAACTGGCTGATGGATCTTACTGCAGTGAAGTAAACTAAATGCTATAGTCCTAGATAAAAGGTGCAGAAGAATTTGATGCGTTATAGAACACAGAACAGGTTTCATTCCATATTTGATAGAGAATGTGTTCTATATAAACACTACTCCACAGAGAATGGTCACTTTATTAGAGGTAGGAATCGCAGGGAACACAGCATCACTATCACAATGCAAATAGAAAAGTGGAACATACATGGCCTGAAGAGGTTATCCCAGGATTCAAAGTAAGCATTAAGTGACGCTTACATGCAATATTTCTGTACAGCAGTTTCCAATATTATTGTATAGCAGAGTTCCCAACCTCTGTCATTACAGTCCAAGTTTTAAGGATATCTATGCTTCAGCACAGGTGACAATTAGTACCTCAGTCAATTTGATTTAACCACCTGAACTCAAGCATGGATATCCTTAAAACCTGGAATGGCGTAGTTTAGGAAACTCTGCCGTAAGTGTCCTGTTGCTATCCAATCACTCACTTTGTGCATAAACAATTCCCAGTACATTTAATATTTACATACAGGTTGAGTCTCCCATATCCAAATATTCCAAAATACGGAATCATTTTGGCATGACTGAGATAATGAAACCTTTGTTTTTTGATGGTTCAATGTACACAAACTTTGTCTAAGGCACAAATTATTAAAAATATTGTATAAAATTACCTTCAGGCATGTGTATAAGGTGTATATGAAACATAAATGAATTTCATTTCTGTACACAAACTTTGCTTAAACCAAAAAATTATTGAGAATATTGTATAAAATTACCTGCAGGCTGTGTGTATAAGGTGTATATAACACAAATGCATTCTGTGTGTATATTGGGGTCCCATTCCCAAGATATCTCATTATGATATGCAAATATTTCAAAATACGGAATATTCCGTTATCCAAAATACCCCTGGTCCCAAGCATTTTGCAGTGTTCTCCCCAGGCTGTTTTCTGCGGGCGCATCGCCCGGTAGAAACAGCCTGCCGTCCGGCGATTTCCCCCGCCAACCCCTGCGGTGGAACGCTGGCCTCTGAAGTGGCCGGAGGCTAAAGAAGCCTCCAATCGCTTTAGAGGCAAGCATTCCCAGTGATGCACTTCGTGGGTGACGTCATGACATCACCCGTGACGTGAGGAGCCTGCCCCGCGCTCCTGCTGGATCTAGTTAGATCCAGTCAGCGCGAAGCAACGGGAGTGGGAGCACGAGCAGCCAGCAAGTAATGGTAAGTTCTGGGCTGGGACCAGGGCTAGGAAGGGTCTGGGGGCACTGCCTAAGGGGCACTATTTAAGCCTGGAGGCACTGCATAAGGGACGCTATTTAAAACTATTTAAACCTGGGGGCACTGCATAAGGGAAACTATTTAAACCTGGGGGCACTGCATAAGGGACACTATTTAAACCTGGGGGCACAACATAAGGGACCAGTCTGGGGGCACTACATTGGGGCACTACTTCAGCCTGGAGGCACTGCATAAGGGCAAAGCTAAACTACAGGGGGCAATGCATAAAGGGGAAAACTACAGGGGGCACTGTATAAAGGACATAAATACAGAGGGCACTGCATAATGGGCACCTTTGACAGAGCCAGTGGGGGCGCAGCCTGAGACCTGTCGGGCTGGATTGGTAAGGGAGTTACCTCTTTTCCCGAAGCGCGCATAATTGCGAAGTCCCCCACCCGGCTACTTTTTGATGCCACCCGGCTGGAAAACATTTCTGGGGAGAACACTGTTTTGGATATGGGAGACTCAACCTGTATATGTAGTACTGGTGTGATGATGCAGTGGGATCTGTGAGGGGGAATACTGGAGCAATGGTGCAGTGTGATCTGCATATAAGACTTTTTTTTTCTTGCGGGCCACACACTCTTAGACCTTGAATATTCGTCCCGGTTGGTGTTTTCAGTTTGACATGCCTGCTACAGTCTTTAATGAGGAAATTACCTCAACAGTGCATTGTGGTAATCACCAGCATTAAATACTACATTTTAATAATGTAAATATTTACGTTTATAACACACAATTCTTGTTTAGGCAGATCGTGATTTACTTTAGTATCTTCTTAATTATGTAATTTTATTTAAAAATTTCCTGTTTAAT
Source organism: Taudactylus pleione (assembly GCA_031769625.1). Lineage (NCBI taxonomy): Eukaryota > Metazoa > Chordata > Amphibia > Anura > Myobatrachidae > Taudactylus > Taudactylus pleione. The sequence goes on along the minus strand of JAUIMM010000047.1, from coordinate 1,487,237 downwards.
ACATATTAATGTAAAATGGTAGCGTCTGTAAGAGTTAACAATAACATCACAGACTATGCAAAAAAGGGAGTAACGAAAACCAGCAAACATGTTTATGGGATTCTCAAATAACTTATTTTTTAATTTTATTTTTATTTATGGAAGCAAAAACACCACATACAAATTTTTGTCATATGTACATATACGATCAGTATCATAACAATTGTCGTACATAATAATGATCATTACATTAGGCAGTTACATCACAGCACATATCCAAAAATAACATTAGCATTAAGGAACACAAATTTCAAAATCCGATCTGGATTATAAACACTTGTACAAATAGGAAAAAGGGAATGATGTCTGGCACTCACCCGCTAAGCAACACTATGGGAGGGTCTCCAAAAAGAAGCTGGGTCTCATACCATTGAGTCAGGTGCATACTATGGTGGATCTGGGATTGTGTTGAGACTGGCGAAGTAGCTATGAGACTCTCCCATGTGTCAAAAAAAGAGGAGACCTTCTTTTCTTTATCGAACATAGGTTCCACCCAGTCCATTCGAAAGATAAAAGTACAACTTTTCCTTATATAATGTAAAGTTGATCGGAGTTGGGTGTATCCATTCTTCTACAATGGTTTTCTTTGCAGTTGAGCTTATTGCAAGTAATAATTTCCTGCTACCCTGAGTAAGTCTTTGTCCCCTCGGAAATATGCCCAGGACAGCCCATTCAGGGGTAAAAACACATAGTTGACTAAATGAGTCTCAGCATCTCGTCTTACTCGTCTCCAGAATCCCTGAACATTCCCAAAGGTAGTGATAGAGCTCCGCCTCCTCTTCCACACATCTAGGGCAAGTGTGAGAGTCAGACCCATTCTATATCACCTGTGAGGGGACAAATAGGTCCCATGGTACACGTTTAAGAAGAGCTTGTTGTATGCACTGGCAGTCAGTAATGAACGTGATCTCATCACTCCACGTATTAAATCAGTAATAGAGAGAGTTGAGAATTGTGTCAGCCATTTCCGCATTCCCTGGCTGACCAAATTGTGATCTAGATCTTCACTAAGGAAATTGTAATAGATGGATATGGCCTTATGAGTAGGTATTGATCTAGAAAAACATTGGTCTAACGGGTTTTACCAATTGGCTGTTGAAAATGCCCGCACTACAGAGCCTATATAGTGCTGTGTTTGGAAGTAAGCTAAAGGATAAGCCCCGCAGAGTCTCAAATTTCTCTGTTGCCTCATCAGGGGCCACCTCGATTCTAAGTTTAGCAGATGACTTATATTGTGAATACCCCCCACCCTCCATATCGTAAATGGATGAGCTGCCTCTCCCTCTTGAAAGTCTAAGTTGCGCAACAATGGGAGGTGGACTGATTTATAAGCATTGAGACAGCGCTTATGGCGTAAAATGTGCCAGAGGCGTCTAGTGATCATTAATAAGGGGTTGTCGCAGACTTCTGGTGGAACTTCCTGGTCATGAATATGTAGAAAGTATTTTAAGGCCATTGTAGGAAGGAAATGTGATTCAAGGGATGTATTGGCGTAAACCTCCTGATTATTTAGCCAGTGAGCCAAAAACCTAACCAAAGAAGAATGATTGTAAACCAGAATGTTAGGAAAATTTATTCCACCATCAGATTTAAGTTGACATAGTTTTCGGAGACTAATACGGGCCCTACCCCCCTGCCATAAAAATGACCTTAAGAGCTTGTTAATTAATTGAATATCTTTTGTGGTAAGCAGAATGGGCAATGTCTGTAACATATATAGAAGATGAGGAAAGGTCATCATTTTGATAAGAGCAGCTCTACCTAAATACGAGAGGGTCAAATGTTTCCAACTCCTGAGCTCCTCAGTAATTCGAATCATTCGGGATACATTTTTATCATACAATTGAGCAGGATTCTTAGGCAAAAGAGTACTTAGGTATTCTAAATGTAGGAGGCCCAGGAGAATGAAAAAGACGAGCCCCAAGAAAGAGTAGAAATAGTGGGATGAAGAAACATTGCACGCGATTTATCTTCGTTAATTTTCAGACCAGAGATGTCGCCAAATTATTCAAATGTGCGCATAATCAAGGGTAACGTTTGCTGGGGGTCTGTGATATATAAAAGGATGTCATCCGCATATACCGTAAGTTTAACACTACGCATGCCAACCTGGATTCCTCAGAAGTCAGACCATTGCTGTAAAATACGAAGTAGAGGATCTATAGCATGGTTGAAGAGGAAGGGGAAAGGGGGCATTCCTGGCGGGTGCCTCATCCCAGTTCCATGGGCGTACCACGCAGCCCATTAATAAGCAATTAAGTGGAAGGGGAGTGATAGAAGAAACGCAACATTTTAATGAAATGTGGTGCAAACCCCCTACGGTACAAGATTTCAAATAGATGAGGCCAAAGAATCGAGTCAAACGGCTTGTGTGTATCGAGACCAAGAAGCATATTCTGAACATGAGAGTCTCCACTAGAGGCAATTACAGCGGACACAAAACCTAGTTGGTGGTCAGTTAAAAGGGAGGGTAAAATGTGTTGCAGACGCGTAGCCATGATTTTGGCAAGAAGTTTAAAGCCCACATTCAGCAGCGTTATAGGGCAATATGATCCAAGTAATTGGGGATCTTTCTCTGGTTTGGGCAGAAGAATCGTGTGGGAGGAGTTAAAATAAGGGGAATGGTGATGGATGTGCCGAAATAGGTCCAAGAGAAGCGGAGAGAGATCCTCTTGAAGGATTTTATAACAGTCACCGGAATAACCATCCGGACCAAGAGCTTTATGAGCAGGCAGGGCTCTTATAGTATAGTATTTCGAAGTTCCTGATCGGTAATGTCAGAGTCTAGAATGTCGCATTGATCTTGAGTAAGTGTAGGGAGGCGGGCTTCGTCTAGAAATAGCCTCTGTCGTTCCACATCGACTGACTGAGGGGAATAGAGAGTATAATAATAAGTAGTAAATAGGGACAAGATATCCTGGGAATCAGTAATTGGAGACCAAGTGGTAGGATGAAGTACTGCTGTAATATGATTCCTAGATTTACGTGATTTGGCTATAGTTGCTAAAAGGCGGCCCAGCCTTGTTGCCCCAACGATAATATTTATGTTTAGAGACCTCTAGACTATAATTTGCCTGTGAGAGAAGGAAGTCTTCTAATAATTGAAGTGCTTGTTTATATTGACTTAGTTTATCAGGTGATGAGTCTAATGTATAGGCAGTGAAAGTTTGGGTAATAGCAGCGCATAGTGAAGCACAGGTTGCAGATGTCTCAAGTTTACGCTTGGCCATATAACTAATGATATGGCCTCGTAATACTGCCTTTGAAGTTTCCCACATAAGGCTGGGATTGTCCCAATGATCGAGATAATCGTCGACAAAAATCAGACTAGTAACGTGAATTTTTAAACAAAATGCAGGCAGTTTAGTTTGCAGAGAAGACAATATGCAAGCTCTTATTTTGTTATTGCAGAAAGCTGTTAAGACTTTGCAAGCAAGTTGTAGTGTTAATAATATTCCAGTAAGCATGCATGTGTATTAGGCGATGGAATTTTCATAATCATCCACAAGCATTTTAAGATCTAAAAATCATCTTAATAAGTTCCATGAACTGGGAAAATTAGTCCTCTGCCTCCTAGCAAGTCCCCTACTCACAGTTCTCGCGGGAGATAGAAAGTGGTATGTACCAGCTGGTATCTGAACTCACAGTTCAATATAATAGTGTTCCATAAGGTGCAGTATGGAGGAGTTGGATAGATGAAAAGGGACACAGTTGTGAATCGTGACGGCTACCCAATTCCACTTGGTGGGCAGGGAAGGCTGGAATCAGCGACTAGATAAGGAAGGATAACTACCTTTTTAAAGTGTGTTCTCTGTAAAAACACAAAACCAGCATCTAAATTCTAAATTGTTTGGGAAAAAAAGTGATCTTTTGTGTGGGTTGTTGAGGCCCTTAAAATTAATTGAGAAAAGTATAAGAAACAAGATTTGTCTGGTGATGGAGAAAGTGTTGTGTGATGGTATACAGGAAATAAAACATAAGAGAGCTTACAATTTTAGCGTGAAGTAACATTAATCGTGAAGAGACTAAGGGCTCAATCCAATTAGCTACTTTGCGGCGTGAGTAATTGCGGCTGTATGAAGCACTTAAAGTACCGCTGGACTCGCAGAATTTTGTTCGCAATAGTTACTAATATTCCAGTAAGCATGCATGCGTACAAAAATGTGCAAGTCCAGAGTTTGATCAGGCCACGAAGGGGGCAAATTGTGGTGCTGTTGCTTCTATGCTGTTGCAAGTTGATGACTGTCAATAGCCTAAGGAACAATATGGACCCTGAAATTATGCAGACGTCGAAATCATCGGCTTTGTCTTTATAAAACGTATCTATGCAAGCTGTTAAATTTTTGAGTAGCCTGATAATTTTAGGGGTATATTTACTAAATACTAAAGGGAGAGTTTTTAGAAGTGGAGATGTTGCCCATAGCAACCAATCAGATTCTACTTAATCTACTAGCACATTCTAGAAGATAATAGATAGAATCTGATTGGTTGCTATGGACAACATCTCCACTTCTAAAAACTCTCACTTTAGTAAATATACTGTGCCTACACACTTGGCGATTTTTTACACGATTTGCCCGATTTCGACGAATCGTGACGACAAATCGTGTTAAATATGCCCAAATCATGAGTTTCCACTCATGATCATGATGCCGATGCTCGTTCCCGTTCATCATACATCACATTTTCAGATCTGCTGTGCTGTAGGGCAGATTTGCCAATCTGGGACATGATGCGGTGTTGATCATGAGTATTTTTTTACTCACGATCTATCGCACAATTCATCGTACATCGCGTATTTTGAATGACAGGACCCTGTACAGGCCCAATCGCCATCTTGTGCAGCATCGTGGATTGAAGGAGGACACGACTGCACAACTGAAGTTTTCAATTTCTGGTTTTGGTGAGTATAGCAACTGCAACCCCACTGCATACCAATGTGTGCCACCCACCTACCCACCAATGTCAGCCACCCATCTATAAATGAATGACCCAGCCACCGCCTGCCAAAATAAGGCGGCCGGTGCCTGGGTCATGCACTATACTCCTATCCCCACCAATGTGTGCTACCCACCAATGAGGCGGCCAGTGCCTGTGTCATGCATTATAATCCCAATGCCCACCAATGTGCGGCACCCACCTACCCACTCACTGCCCACCAATGTCACGGCCAACTTAATATATTAAAACACCATAAAAAAATATATTGCAACAAGCAAATGAAATATAATTGTTTATGTTGCTGTAATATATTTGTTTGATGTCATAATATAAACACCATAAACAAATATACTGCAACAACATAAACAAATTTGTTTATGTTGCTGTAATATACTTGTAATATAAACACCATAAACAAATATATTTGTTTATGATGTTGTAATATAAACACCATAATCAAATATATTGCAACAACATAAACAAATATTTTAACAAACAAATGTATATATTTGTTTATGTTGCTGTAATATATTTATGATGTTGTAATATAAAACAACATAACCAAATGTAATATATTTGTTTATGTTGCTGTAAACTATTTGTTTATGATTTTGTCATATAAACACCATAAACAAATATATTACAACAACATAAACAAATATTGATGATGATTATCCGTTTAGTCGACATCGACTTTCGGACACTTTATGGATCAGTGAACGCCACGCTTCTCTTTCTCTGACCGCTTCCTTCAGGTAATTTATGGGCATGTTCGTGTCAGCCTTTATTGTGTCCAGCCAAACAGTTCTTTGGCGTCCTCTTCTTCAGGACCCGCTGACGAATCCAAGCATTAGCGCTGTTTCTAGGGAATTAGCCCACATGACATGTCCAATATATGAGAGTAGTTGTTTGGTGATCTGGCCTTCTAATGATATTTTTGGTTTGACCCGCTCTAGGACTGCATTGTTCGTATTCATTGCTGTCCATGGTATGCGCAACATTTGCCTCCAGCACCACAATTCAAAAGCGTTGATTTTCTTGCGATCTGCCTTCTTGAGTGTCCAGGTTTCGCATGCATACATAAAGATCGGAAAAACAATTGCATTAACCAACCATGCTTTTGTTGCGCTGCTGATATTGTTGCTCTTCCATATCTTTGTCATTCCTAGCATAGCATTGCGACCAAGTGCAATTAGTCGGTTTATTTCAGTAGATGATTCTCCACTGCGATCAATCTTAGAACCCAGAAAGAGGAAGTCTTGTACCGATTCGACTTCCTCATTATCGATTGCAATATGGTCTGTATCGTCACTTGCCGTAGTCATTATCTTTGTAACAAATATTACATCAGCATAAACAAATATATTAAAATCCTGTAAAAAAATAAATAAAATAGCATTACAAACATATTAAAATCCTGTAAAAAAGAAAAATATTAAAAACAACATTAAAAAATTTAACATTAAAAATCAGTAAACAATTTACAATTATAGCTAAAAATGTACATGTCCATATTTTTCTTCTTCCTAGGAATGTCTTATGGATAGCGAGCGAGAGTTTGTGATTGGATTCCTGGAGATCCTGCAGTCCAAAAAAGTTTGTTGCGGATGCTACCCTGAAAACAGTGCGCCAGTACGGTTTAGGTCAAGGAAAATAAAAAAGTGGACGATTTCAAGGTTTCCAAAGCGGGCAAAGACGACGTGTATCAGTGATCGCGGTGAGTGACAAAATATGTGGGTCCCAGGGACCCTCCACTTTAAAAAACAAAATGGGGTCCTACCTGACCATTTCTGGGTCGCATCATAATTTATGCTTTAGAGCTCCCCATATGCCACTCAGACCTCCCCTAACCCCTTACAAATGATGCCACACAGCCATGCCTGGCCTTTACACATTATGCCGCATATTAATGCTCTTTAGTCCCTCTATGCATTGCCCCCAGTAGTAGTCCCCACCCTATGCATTGCCACTAGTAGTAGTCCCCCCCTATGCATTGCCACTAGTAGTCCCCCTATGCATCGCCCCTAGTAGTAATCTCCCTAAGCATTGCCCCTAGTAGTAATCTCCCTAAGCATTGCCCCCAGTAGTAATCCCCCTATGCATTTCCCCCAGTAGTTTACCCCTATGCATTGCCCCCAGTAGTTTACCCATATGCATTGCCCCCAGTATTAATCCCCCCTATGCAGTGCCCCCAGTAGTTTGCCCCATATGCATTGGCCCACCTATTTGCCATTTGGCCTAATGCCCAGGTCACTCACACTGTCAATTGGGCCTAATGCCTCCTACGTACCCCGGGCCTTGTGCCGACCTACATACCTACAGGCCTATTGCCTGAATATATCCCACAGGCCTAGTGCCCGACAACCCTGGTGGTCTAGAGAGGGGTTAAATAATGGTGGCCCAAGGCTGCCTACCCGTACAGTGGAAGAGGCTGCGGGAGGAAGCTTCGTTAGCTCTTTTCCTTTCCACCCCCGCAGTCCTCTTCGGTCCTCAGCTTCATTCTTCTGCCACTGGTCCATCCTGGCCAGCGGCGCCGCCTCTTCCTTCTTGATCACGCCGTCTTCTGGCCTCTTGCGCGGCCGCTGGAACTGTTCTCTTTTCTTCGGGAGGTCTTCACTCCTCCCATCCGCCGCCAGACTGAACGTTCCCGCTCAGCGGCGTCTATTCAAGACGTCACGAGTGGGGGGGGCTATGACGCGGCGAGCCGCGATTGGCTCTTCGCGTCTGCCTCCTATTGGCTGCTGGACCGCGAGCCAAAAGCTTGCGGCCAGTGTCAAACAACCGCCGTCGCTACTTGGCTTCCAGGCAGCGAGCTCCGCTTAGCTTGCGCCCGGAGCCAAACTTCTCCCGCCGCCCCTTTACCGCCGACACTGGTGGAAGGGACCAATTCATAAACCAAAACCTTTTCTTTTTTTTTAAACAAACCATTTTAGATCAATCCCAATTGTCCAATGTCCAATTGTCAGTGGGCGGCCCCACTGACATCACGAGTGATGTCAGTGGGAGAGATTTCGGCTCTGTTAGAGCTGAAATCTCTCTGGGGCTTGCGGCAACAAGACCCTACCACAAGGGTCTCGTCACAAGCCCGATGGTTGCGATGGTCTTGACCATCGCGGCCATCTTCCTGGCCACTCGCTATAGCTGTGGGTGGTCACCCACCGCTATGCGAGCGGCCCGGAGGCCATTCTAAAAAAAAAAAAAAAAAAACGGCCCTGATTCAGAGCGAGCCTTGGTCCGTTGAAATAGGCCATATACTCCTCCCTCACTTCTTTGGCACGTGCGGTTGATGTTGTTGGAATTGGTGGTGCAGACACTGATGTAAACTGGGTAATCTCCTCCAGATGTCCTGCATCTTCTGATCTAGCTGTGACTGGTCCTCGTTGTGTAGTTTTTCTTTGCAAAAGGTTATGCAGGACACAGCACGCCATCACGACCCAGTCTATCTTGTCCACTCGTAGGTTTATGGTGGTGTGGAATATGCAGAACCGGTTGCTCAGTATTCCAAACGCATTTTCCACAATGTGCCGTGCCCGGGATAGACAATAGTTGTAGATCCTCTTCTCTCTGGTCAGGCCCCTCTGTGCAAATGGCTCCATCACATGTTCATGTAAAGCAAAAGCCTTGTCTGCGACAAAAACGTAATTTAGGCCGTGCTTTGTCTCGTCCAGTGACGGCAAGTTGAGGGTTTTGTTGGCGAGTCTCTGGTAGAATGCAGTCTGTTTGAAGGACCCACTATTCGATGCACGGCCATTCTTGCCAACATCCACAAACATTCACCACTGCCATGAGAATGATGCTGAAGAAGCCTTTATAGTTGTAGTAATGTGATCTGGTGTTGGCAGGTGGGTTGATGCGTATATGTTTTCCATCGCTGGCTCCTCTGTAGTTAGGGAAATTCCAAAGTTGTTCAAACTCTTCAGCGATGCTCTTCCACGGTGTTTGGAAACTAGAAAAATAGTAAAAAATGGGTTAAAACATTACATATTTTTTCTCCATTTTTTTCCTATATAGACTCCCACCCAAGAGCCTGAAATGTCGTCCCAGTGTGATCGGGGACAGCGAGGTGGATACTTCAACCCCATTGCCAACAACCATTCAACCCCCCAATCATCTTCCACACCTCCCCAAAGGAAAAAGAAAAGGCAGGGGAAAAAGCAGCAGCAGTAGTACACAGAGCAGGAGGACATATTCCTGCAACAAGCGGAACGCATCCTGCAAAAACAGCCAGGCGACATTGATGATTTTACAGCTCATATCAATAGCACAATGCGCAAAATGACCCAACAAAGAGAAATTTTAAGAGGCTGGTATATGAGCTCTTAATAAGGTCACTAAATTCAAATTTGCATGGGTCAACATACATAGCAGACCCACTTCTCTATTCCCCTGCTCCAACCGCCTCTGTGAGGCACCCCCCAGCCCATTTGGAGGCTACTCCCCCACCTAGTACCCCATCCACAAGGCAGACTATCTATACTGCTTTGCTGGAGGCAGATGATGCTTTGTCCCATTATTTGCAATTGTGTTTTTTTTTTTTTTTATTGTTACCTGTGCTATCCCCAAATTATATCACTCCCAATAGGTACTGTATGGTATACAGTGGTGATGATGCTGATTGGATAAGGTCACTACACACATGGCGCAAGTACAGATTGATGGAATCCGGGGCCACAATCTGTACTTGTGCCATGTGTGTATTGGCTTGTTCAATCTGGCGTCTGACCCGCCGTATAGCATACAGCAGCACCTATTAGGATTGATAAAATTTTGTGATAATGCCGTTTTCTACATTTTATATGCATAATTTTAAATTTATATATTAAAAAAAAAAAAAACGCAAAAAAATATGTATTTACTACTGTGCAGTGTTGTTGATGCAGCTTTATTGGCTGACAACACAGTTATATAAAGAGTTAAAAAATCAAGAGATATGGTAAGAACTTACCTTTGTTATCTCTGTTTCTACGAAGTCCACAGGGTGACCTTGGGGTATAGCTGGATCCTGGATCCTCGGGCACCACGGAGTTAAAGCTTTTAGCTGCTCCCAGGATGCACTTGGGTCCATCCTCCTCTATACCCTGCCCCCGAGCCACAGGCACCTCAGTTGGTAAGCAGTCCAGGCCGGAGGAGGAGACGAAACAGAGAAGGAAAACTGGAACACACAAGAACCATACTCACACGGCTAGCAGCCCAAGAAGGGCCCACAGACCGAGTGGAATGAGCCTTAACAGAGGCTGGAACAGGTAAACCCTCCTGCATATAAGCCTCAATAATAACAGAACGAAGCCAACGGGCTAGAGTCTGTTTGTTGGCTGGCCAACCCCTCTTGTGAAAACCAAAGAGGATAAACAAAGAATCCGACTTCCTCACTAGAACTAGTCCGGTCCACATAAACCTGGAGTGCAAGGACAACGTCTAAGGAAGCCTCCCCAGCCAAAAGATCAGACGACTGAAAGGCTGGTACAACAATTTCCTGATTAATGTGGAACCTAGAAACCACCTTAGGCAGGAAAATCAGGACGAGTGCGAAGCACCGCTCTGTCCTGATGAAAAACCAGAAAAGGGGGACGACAGGAAAGCGCCCCCAAATCCGAAACCCTCCTGGCAGAAGCAATTGCCAAGAGGAAAACAGTCTTAAAAGTTAGCCACTTGAGCTCCACTGACTCCAAGGGCTCAAAAGGAGGACCCTGTAAGGCCTGAAGAACCACTGCCAAATCCCACGGGGCCACAGGTGGCACAAAGGGAGGCTGGATTCTTAAAACACCCTGGAAAATCAGGCATAGCAGCAATCCTGCGCTGGAACCACACTGACAGAGCAGACACGTGCACCTTCAGTGAGGAAAGACGTAATCCTAAATCCAAACCCGACTGAAGGAAAGCCAGAATACGCGAAACCCGGAACACCTGGGGATTATATTTTCTGGCCTCACACCACTGAAAGTAAGTGTGCCACACTCTGTGGAAGATCCTCGCGGAAGCAGGCTTGCGCGCCCTCAGCATGGTGGTAATAACGGAGCTAGAAAAGCCCCGAGACCTCAGGACGGCTGTCTCAAGAGCCACGCCGTCAAAGATAGTCGACCCAGATCCGGGTGAAGACAGGGCCCCTGAGACAACAGGTCCCGCCGCTGAGGTAGGAGGTACGGAGCGTCGATGGACAGGCTCCGCAGATCGGAGTACCACGGCCTTCTGGGCCACACTGGGGCCACCAGGATGAGTGTGCCTCCGTCCTGCTTGAACTTGCGCAGGACCCGAGGCAGCAGAGATATCGGAGGGAACAAGTAAGCCAGGTGAAACAGCCATTTCACCGACAGCGCGTCTATCAGACTTGCGCCTGCGTCCCTTGTCCTTGACCCGTACACGGGCAGCTTGTGATTGTGACGGGACGCCATCAGGTCCAGCTCTGGCAGCCCCCACTTGTCCACGAGCAGTTGGAATACCTCTGGATGAAGCGACCATTCCCCGGGATGCACATCGTAACGGCTGAGGAAGTCTGCCTCCCAATTGAGGACTCCCGGGATGAAGACTGCCGAGAGAGCTGGAAGATAGCGCTCTGCCCAAGCCAGGACGCGGGACACCTCCGACATCGCAGCTCGACTGCGAGTCCCTCCCTGGTGATTGATGTACGCCACCGTGGTGGCGTTGTCTGACTGCATCTGAACGGCCCTTCCGTGAAGAGCGGTGCCGGACGACTGCAGGGCTCTGTACACTGCCCGCAGTTCCAGGATGTTGATGGGAAGAATCGCTTCCTCCGCCGACCAACGACCCTGAAGTGACAAGGAGCCTGTCACCGCCTCCCAACCCCGGAGACGGGCATCTGTTGTGAGCAGAACCCATTCCGGGATCCAAAAGGGGCGCCCCTCGAGGAGATGAGCCGTCTGTAGCCACCAGGCCAGGGACAGACGCACCTCCGAGGACAACACCAGCATCTGAGAGCGGATCCTGTGTGGCAATCCGTTCCATTCCGAAAGAATCAGCCTCTGCAGGGGCCTGGAATGGAACTGGGCAAACTCCACCATGTTGAATGCCGACACCATAGACCCCAAATCTCTCGTCGCTGAGTGCACCGACACTCTGCCACTGCTCAGACAACTGTGAATCCGCAGCTGTAAGGAGGAGACCTTCTCTGGAGTCAGAAAAATCCGTTGCTGACGAGAGTCCAGCAGGGCCCCCAAATGAACCATCCGCTGTGATGGGATGAGGGAGGACTTCTTCCAGTTGATCAACCACCCGTGGTTGATGGCCATGGACGGCCGGGCTACAGCCCCTGAGAGAGAGTAAATAGACTTTAGACAAGTCTCCACCTTCCTGTCCGTAGGATCCTTCAGCGAGGATATAGACGGCAATGGCAAAGTAGCACTCCTAATGAGGCGTGTTACATGGGAATCGACCGCAGGCTGAGTTTCCCATTTCTTACAATGTGCCTCTGGAAACGGATAATTGGACGCCAACCACTTCTGTGGCAGGAATCGCTTACTGGGCGTCTGCCAGGCCACCGCCATGTGATCCGTCAACTGATCAGACAAGGGGAACGCTGCAGAAGTAACCTTAGCTTTTTTAAAACTAGGATACCTCGACTTGGGAGCGGGTGCCTCATCCTCAATCAGATGAATGGCCCGCACCGCCCTAACCAGAGCCAGCACGTTGATGGAAGACTTTGTGTCTACCTCCTGGACTGAGGCATCTGAGGCTGAGTCATCCTGCACCTCACCATCATCCGAGGACCCCTCAGAGTCCGAAAAATGCGCAGCCTGCGCCATAACTGTGCGTTTAGACGCCCTGGAGGGCACGTCACTGCGCAACATCGACTGAAAAGCCGAAGATGCTGCCGCCAAATTTTGGACAGTGTGGGAAAGCACATCCACCCAGGGTGGAGGAGCTGCCACAGGAGCCTGAAACGGTACCACAGCCTGCTGCACCACAGGGGTGGACTGTATATACATTGGCAACCCCGTATAGGGACCAACAGGCTGAGACCCCGGGGGAGTCTGCAATAATTGTGGGACACCCGGGGAATGGGGGATGGTAGGCTGGGGCAACGCCCTAGGAGGGACGGCAGTCGGGACCGACAGAAGGTCCGCAATGGACACCAGCACCTGGGAAAACATCGCCCATGGTGGCTCCTGCGACATAGGAGGTTTAGACGTACCAGGGATCGCCTGGCACCGTCCGCACAGGCCGTCCTGTGACAAATCCTCCTCCACTCCTGCAGAACAGCGCCTGCAGGAGAACAATACCGGAGCCACGGAGTGCTCAATCTCCTCCTCTGACATGACAGACTATATAGTTAAATATACAGTTATGACGTAGGAAGAAAATGAGCGCACTCACCAATGTGCTGGACAACAGCCCACAATATGGTACTGTGCAGCACACAACTGTATGTGACGGACCTCACAAATACGTGATCTATATAAGTGAGGTCAGTAGAAACACCCTTCCCCCGCACACCTGTAGGGCTTGTAGGAGAAGGAAAGGGATAGGTATAGGCTGACAGTAAGTAGAAATTAGCACAGACAGGCAGCACTAGCAAAAGTCACATACCATGCAGGAAGATATACTCGCTGCACCTTTCCACTACAATCAACCTGCCCAGATTCAGTGTCTGGGAGGGCTATAGTGCTGTGTACACTGTCCTTTTGCAGGGGAGAGGTACACAGGGGGACCGGTCTGCCTGCTCCCTGAGAGTACCTGCACTGCCACAGAGAAAATGGCTGCTGGAGACCTCAGAGGAGTGGCCCGAGTAACTGCAGCTCAGCGACGCCAGACTACTAGCTGAAAGGCGCGCTGAGCTGAGGAGCTGCTAGACAGGGAAGGCTTCCTCCCCTGGCTAGCATATTAACCCCCGGGTTGCCGGCATCCCGCTTGCCGCGTTACCCTGGTGGTCTGGCGGGGTATGCCTCCACTGGAGGGGGAGCCTGCCGCCACCGCTAGCGCCCCCGGTCTGTCCCCTAGACCGGGGGCATGGGACTGCATTTTTAAAAGGAACCCGAGCACCGCCGCTAATCAGCAGTGCGCGGCTTACCTTAATCTCCCCGGCGTCTCCGGCAGCAGTCCCGGGGGAAACCAGAGTCCGGCTAGTACAGACTCTGGCTTCCCCCGCCGCGATCCCCAGTGCAGTACTGGCGTTGCGGCGCCAGCAGGGAGAAGGAGCGGCAGCGTGGGCGTCTGTACAGACAGCCCATCGCTGCCGCTCTGGAGAAAAAACTAAAGTAAAAATAAATTTAACCTAGTTAAAAAAAAAAAAAAAAGCTTTAGGGGGCTGCCACCCACCCACCCCCCCCCACAGGGTGACCCGACTCCGGCCAGGCACCAGCTTAAACTGAGGTGCCTGTGGCTCGGGGGCGGGGTATAGGGGAGGATGGACCCAAGTGCATCCTGGGAGCAGCTAAAAGCTTTAACTCCGTGGTGCCCGAGGATCCAGCTATACCCCTAGGTCACCCTGTGGACCCCTATGGACCCTGGAGTAGAAAACAAAAAAAAAAACACCAAAAAAATTAAAACTGTTTTTCTTTCACAAGAAACAAATGTGTAGTGTGTTTTTTTCTTTCTTACCTTGCAATACTGGTACTGCAGCACTTTAACGATAGCCTTGCAGGTCTCCTGGATGATGACGCCCAAGGACTGAGGGGAGATGAGGGTCCCAAACTTCAGGTCTTCCAGTGACCTTCCTGTAGCCAAGTACCTCAGGGTAGCCACCAGCCTCTCTTCAGCAGGGACTGCCCTCCGCAGCCTTGTGTCCTGCCTCTGGATGTGGAGGGTCACCACACTCATCAACTCCTGGAAGGTGTAGTCATCCATGCGCAGGTAGTTGCGGTAGTCGTCCGGGTTGTTCTCCTTGATCTCCATCAGCAGGGACATGTGAGAGAGAGTGTCCACTTGCAGTAGCCACTCTTTGGCCCAGCATGCTCTCCTACTTCGCTGGGCCCTCTCCTGAATCACCTTGACCCCAGCATGGGCGACCAACACTCTATACCGATAGGGATCCATCAGCACAGAATTAAGGAACAGGATAGAATGCTGGCAGTACGCCCTTGCAGGTAGAACACACTTTGTAAAAGGCAAGCCAAATACAAAGCAGAGCACAGTAGCAATGTACAGGGTTTAGCAGGTATACACCTAGCCTCACTAGTAGCAGAGCAGAATGTGCACAAGGTTAAAATGGCGCCTGCTTTTTATACCCCCTAGCTAGTCCCGCCCATTATTTAAATTCCAACCAATCGTGAGGATCCGCGTGTTGTTTGGTAAACTCACGATTTATCGTGCACTCTCTCATGATTTGGACTTCCGATACGTTGCACGATAGATCGTGAATCAAATTGGCAGCTTTTTTTTACCTAATTGTGCCCACAACTGCTGGGGAGCTCCCGGGGAGAGTTCAGGGGAAATCGTACACGATGTCGGATCGTTAGCACATCGCCAAGTGTGTAGGCACCTTTAGTGTCTAATTCAACTGTGTTCCCTATGGATGTGGTGCATTTAGACACATATGCATTTTTGCCTCTTAAATCACATGGTAATTTCTGGTAATAAACTGCAAATTAGTATTTTAGTTCAATCCTCATAGCCTAAATAGTAGCATGGCGTGACTAGCTCCAAAGCAGTTGCAGGGGACAGCTAATGTGAGGAAGGGGAGCGCCAGTCACCGGAAGTGGCTTCCTGGCGTGTCATATACAGCATTATAAACACCACGTTTGGGCTCCTTAATTGCCTTTAGAACTCTTTTTTTTCATAAAAAGTAAAAAAAAAAAAAATAATACTTGTGTATTGCAAATGTCTCAGAATGGACAGGGAAAATCAGAAATTAATATTTGCATATACAGATATAGAAGTATGAGCAGATGTTCAGAGTAAAAATGTCAGCAGAAAATACACAATAAATTTGAAAAAAAAAAATGCAGTTACAGTAGTGCCCTAGGTACTGTGGACCTTATTCAGAGTCAGTCGCAAGCGCCGATGTGCTCGTAACCGACTCGATGGTTAGTCCTGCGCACGCGCAGCGGCCGCACTGCGCGTGCGCAAACCCCGTTGCGACAGAGGAACTCTATCGCTCCGGAGCTCGTTACCAAAGGGGCGGCTGTCGATGTTGATCGACAGGTAGCCCCGTTTGGTAGGCGGGCCAGGGGGGTGGTTTCTAAAATGGAGGCGTTCCTTAACAAACGCCTACAGTTTTGTGGGCGGCTGCACTGATATCATCAGTGATGTCAGTGAGAAGCTAACTGCTCCATCAGAGCAGAAAGCTCCCTGGGGCTTACGAGTGCCGAGACCCAACCTTAGGGTCTGGACGTAAGCCCTGATGGTGATCACCATCGCGACCATCAACCTGGTGGGTCGTTAAGCTGTGGGTGGTAACCCACAGCTTAACTAACGACCAGGAGGCCGCACTTCAAAAATGAAGCGGCCGCCCTCATTCAGAGAGAGCGATCGCTTCTTACGACCGCCTCTGAATGAGGGCCTGAGTTCCAATGCTCAGCCACTAGATGGTGCTTCTACAGTATATCATAAACAGGGGTGGGCAATAAGCGGTCCTCCAGCTGTTGCTGAACTACACATCCCAGCATGTCCTTTAACAGTTTTAGCATGGCCAAAAAGCAAAACTGTGGCAGGGTATGCTGGGATGTGTAGTTATACAACAGTTGGGGGGCCGCTAATTGCCCACCCCTACCATAGAATGATATTTTGTAGCTATAAATGTTTTAAACCTTGCTTATCTTGGAGAGTTCAGTAAACTTGAAGATGAAAAGTAAAGTTCACCAGACATATTACTGCAGCAGACTGGATCCAGACCCTTTGGGGGTTCGAGGAAACTGCAGTGGAACTGGATAGAAAGCTGAGAGGGAGGAGCACAGTGAGCGCCAACGGGCAAGTAATATGGCTGCCCCACCAGAAGTCCAGCTGAAAGAGAAGATAATTGGTGTTGCAATAATGCAGGCTTACGTTGGTCAGGTGAAACAAATAAGAAGCTCCAAATGCACTGGGTGTTCACTAAACTGCAAATCTGATGCAATGTGTCGCACATGTCGCTTTAAAGGCAGTATAGAGTGCAGGCACAGGCAACACACAAGGGTTGGGAATGATAGGTCAACATGTTCAGAATATCGACATGCAGCATATTCTACATGTTCAAATTGTCAGATGATGTGTAGACACCCACAATGTCAACACTGACAGTGTCGACATTGTGAATGTTGACATTACTATTTTTGCTTAAAACTAACCCAAACTGTCATGTATTAAAAGCTACAACATAGCTGCTAATTGTCGATGTGCCCTAAGACTGGATTGGGGAAGCCAATAATTACACAAACTATGTAATAGAACAGGCATCTAGCCCAGGGATTCATCTGACAGCTTTATTACATATGCATCCATCAGCTTTACCAATGGAAATAAGACAAAATATCCTATTAGCAACAACTTGTAAGGCATGGAGAAAAAACAGAATAGGGTTAAAGATATCTAAAACACAATCTCTTTTTCTCCCTTTGAAAGATAACCCTGCTTTTGTAAGTGGACAGACTTCTATTGACATGAGGAAATGAACATTAAATGGATTGAAATATTTAGATCATCTTGTAGATGAGAAATTACTGCAACCATACACATATAATCAGTTACAAAGGAAATTTCATAATATGGATATTTCAGTATTGGAATATTTGCAAAAGGTACTGAGGTCACTGAATGAAATAGAAAACTATAACAAATTTGATATGATTAGAACTAAACCTACAGAAGCGTTCTCCTCCTCTAGAATCTATACATTTATAAGACCCATGATAAATTTAAACACTACTACAGGTGGAATAGCAAAATTGAAAAATAACTCCTCTAATGTAGACTTAATAGATATGGTAAAAGCAACCAAACAAATGAATACAATTTTGATATCAACTATATATGCAGAAATGAATATTAAGATTTTGAACAAAGCTTAAGGCGGGAATCCACTACTAGATATACAAACGAGAGCACGATTACGACATTGCAATCATGCTCTCGTTTGTATATCTAGTAATGTGCCTAGACTGAACATTCACTCATTCAGTCCAGGCACATCCATCATCCCCGCACATGCTGAACATGACGGGATCGTCAGGTTGACCAGCATGTACGGGCGATGATAGATGCATCGCTGGTTGCTTCCGACAAAAACATCGCTGGTTGCTTCCGACAAAAACATGCACGTCGTTATCGTGCAATCGCTTGCTAAAATCGCCTAGTGGATACCCCCCTTTATTGTACACCAAGGATGATTATTGGGCAAGCAGAACACTCAAATTGCTGCAAATGTGATTCTGTGGATGCAGATATGTATCATTGCATGCGAGATTGCCAAGTTATTAAACAATTGTAGGAGCAATACTTGGAAATAGATTTTGCCCTTACCCCAGAGTGGGTTATGTGGGATAAACATATTATGGATTAAAATTTTTTTTTAAAGATTCTATTAACAAAAATTGCAGCTGCGGCAAAAAGAGTTATAATGTCAAAATGGATTGAAACTAGTGCACCAACAATTATGGATGTTACCAAGAATCACATTCTTGTTCAATATGGAAAGGATCAACACATCATTGAACCAAGGAAATTTTTACAGAAAAATTCTTTGCAAATTGGCTCCCATATGTAAAATCATTATCTGATAATATGAAAGCAGCCTTAAAAAAAAGTTTTCAAATTACAACCTGGTATAATAACAAAGTAATAGAAGGGGATGATCCATTCTGAGTAACATGGGGAAAGGAAAAAAAAAAAGAGAATGCTTTCCCTATATATTGCGTTACTACCTATTGTACTGCACATCTGTTTATGGTTTCTCTGCCATTCTTTGATGGTGCTACTGGTATTGGTTATATGGATTTTTAAAACTTATGTTTCATATGCATAGTATTGCTTCCACATACCATATCCCTGAAATATGCTTCAGCGCATGCTATTGCAAGATTGTTATAGAATCCTCTCCTTTGTTGATTTCTGCCTTATAGATCGTGAAGAGTTTTTACTGATACATGAATGTGATATGTAGAATACTATCTGTCATCTCTCTTCTTACTGAGACATGTGTACAAGATATATTACCCTTCCATTGAATACTTGTTGTTGACTAAATGTACAGAACCAGTGTTAATACTCTATATTCTGTGATATTTTATACTATTGAAAAATAAAATGATTATTAAAAAAAAAAAAACTATCCCAAACTGCAGCCTAATCCTAATTGTTGCCAAACCCTAGAATCTGCATATTAGAATGGGCACGATTTCAGGAAAGTCCTGGATAAATTTAACATAATGTGTTAGTATTAGGGATGTTAGGGACCCATCTTATGGGGTTCACCTTGACGCAGTGGATGGGCAAACATTTTTTGGACAAACGTGTACTAAGAACCTCACTTATACTCCATGTTAATTGTAGAGTGTTTCGGGATTATTTTGTCTATCATTGTTCTTAGGGCCTAATTCAGACCCACTTGCGAGCGCTGAGCGCTCGCAAGCGGGTCAATGGTACCCTAATGCGCACGACGGAGGGAGCTCCGTCGTGCGCATGCGCGAGACCGGCATAGGGACAGCCAAGCTGTCGCTATGGGCATCGCACCAAAGGGGGCGTGCTGTCGATGGTGAGTGACAGCACGCCCCCTTTGGTGGGCGTGCCGGGGGCGTTGCTGCCCAGATGGAGCGCCCATGGGAACGCCTACCGTCTGGGGCCGGCCCCACTGACATCACTAGTGATGTCAGTGGGAGTGCTTTTGGCTCTGATAGAGCTAAAAGCACTCCTGGGCTTGCGGCAGCGAGACCCTACCGCAGGGTCTCGTCGCAAGCCCGATGGTCGCGATGGTCTTGACCATCGCGACCATCTTTTTGGCCGCTTGCATAAGCTGTGGTTGGTCACCCACAGCTATGCGGGCGGCCAGGAGGCCGCTCCATTTTTAGGTAGGAGGGCCCTGATTCAGAGCGAGCGCTCTGGTCAAAGCGTCCGGCTCTGAATCAGGCCCTTAGCACCTAGAGTGTGCACCTGCATTCTATGTCCCCTACCAGCATGTGTCAACATTTTGATTATTGACATGTTGACTGGAACACATACACAAAGGCAGACAGGGGCAAACAGGAATACTGGATCACCAGCCTGATATAGGTAAGCGACTGATCCTATGAGTTGCGGGGATCAGTATGAACCTCTGCTGCAAGGCCGCTGGAAGTAAATACAGCAACGTATACCCAAAATTGAATATCGGGCACATCACAGAACCTAGTGTACACAATCGGTGAGAGTTTGTGGAGTGGTGATATAGTCCAATAGACTGAGATTTATGAAGAATGATATACAACCACTCTTTTCCACCGCCAAGCCATGCTACCACCAAACCATTGTTTATGGATCTTGCTTTTTTGCTACAAAGTTGGAAGCACACAATTTCCTAGAATGGCATTATGTGATGTAGCATTAAGAATTCCATTATCTGGAAGGCTAAACACTGAAATACAACCTGAGGTCATTATTGTTCCTCCATCAAACTTTTCATGTGGCAGTACGCATTCAGGCAGGAAACATTCTGCCAACAGTCAACAAAGTCAGATTCCAGGTGGTGAAGCTCGATTCATCACTGCTCAAAAGTTCAATGGCATTGTAGATTTCAACACTTCAGCCGATTTTGACATTGCACATTGTGCTCTGAGGTTTGCGTGAAACGGTTTAGAATTGACAGTGAGTGCTGCAACTGAGGACAGATAAGATTTCAACATTATGCACTTCAGCATGCTGCAGTCCCGTTATATGAGATTGTGTGGCCTACCATTTAGCGGATGAGCTGTTGTTGCTCCTAGAGGTTTCTGCTTTATAATTACATAGCGTTCCCGCTAGGCTGTTTTAGCGCGGCGCGGCGCCCTGCCCTCCTTCTGGAGGGCAAAAAGCACCCTGCCCTCCTTCTGGAGGGCAAAAAGCACCCTGCCCTAACAGCCTGCGGGAGCCGTTCTCACCCGCGGGACGCAGTGTCCCGCGGGTGGACAAACATGCGGTGACCCGGTCACCGCCGGAGAATAGACGCCGGGCGCATGCGCCCGACATCTATTCTCCCTTTGTGCAGCGCATGGGGGCTGCCCGGCATGTCCGTAAGCGCCGGGCACGCCCCCAAGTATGACGAAAAGGGGATGCGTCTTATACACGCCCCCTTTTCATAACCACGCCCCCTTTTCGGCCGCGCGCGCCGAGGGCACGCGCACAAGATTGCCCTCTCTAGCTCCGGCGCCCTGCCTGCCGCCGGAGCTAGAGGGAACACTAATTACAGAACTATAGAGAGGTTTCTTAATGCACCAGTATTACTGAATTTTCGAATATCCATCTGTGTTGTTATTTATAAGCAGTCAGATAAGCAAGACTTACATATTGCTCTTTATAGTGTTGAATTATCTGGCAAGTCTTTATTCATCTCAGCGCTCAATGAGATAGTGTGCTACTTTATATACTGTGTGTATATATATATATATAGAAAAAAAAAAAAAAATATATATATATATATATATATATATGTATATATATATTTTAGTATACTCTGTTACATGTGTATGCATATAAATTTGTAGTGTGTGCTTTTATAAATTACATCTATTTGTACCAATCACTCGACTATTTGTTTATTCTCTATTTTAACAATTACCACAAGTCCTGTACGTTTGGTTTTTTGTTTCCATATACTTTTGGCCAAGCAAAATTTTAATTATATAGCAGAAACCACAAGAGAAGTCTGATATCACCTAAAGGCCCCCATACATCAGCAATCTGAAAACCACAATTGAACAATTTGAAGATTTATTACCCGATCTTAGGACTTCCCAATACAGCAATCTGCTCCCATACATTACAGATCTTTTTCAGTGATTTGCAGATCGTTTGCAGAAAACACAGATCGGACAATCTTGAAAGGCCCATCATTTTACTAGTAACGGTCTGCAAATCTGCTGATCATGTCCATACACTAGCAATCTATAGCCCCAATCGATCTGTGAAATCCAACATGTTGGACAATCAGATTTAACAATTCCAATCACTTTTTGGTTGCAATTTGCGATCTGTGAAGCCCATACAGTGCAGATTTTTATACACAATCGATTGCAAATTGCGCGATAGCTGCAATCCATCTCTGATGTATGGGGGCCTTTAAATCATACAGTAGGTTCCCAAACGCAGTCCTCAAGGCTCCCGGACAGTTCAGGTTTTAGAGATTTCCATGGTTAAGCACAGGTGTTAAATCAAATTGACTGAGGTACAAATTAAGTCACCTGTGCTCAACCATGGATACCTCTAAAACCTGAACTGTTGGGAAGCCTTTAGGACCGCGTTTGGGAACCTCTGCCTTAGATGGTTAATAATGAGCTAAAAATGAGCAATTTGCACCTTGGTAAAACCATGCTGCACTGCAGGAGGGGCAGTATATTTAAAATGAGCAGACAGATTTAGAGATGAGAAGAATGTGTCCTAACATAGGGCCTGATTCAGCAGATCACGCAAGTGCACTGCTGACCGAAAATTCCAGATTATCATGAAACAGCGCGTGCGCAGGACCCATTCTGCAAGTGTGCAGAATGGGCCCTACGTAGTCGCCCTCAGACCCTTGAAAGCCTCTGCCTGATTGACAGACAGAAGCATTTAAGGGGTGCTGCGGGGTCGGTCTGCGTTCCCGGGAACGGGGGCGTGTCCGCCCCATTTTCCAGGATTGGCCAGCCCAGGGTCTGCATTGATCAACGCAGTGTCCTGGGATCGCAAGCTGGGCTTACTCAGCTGGATGGAGGCCCGGCGCCGTCCACCATCGACCACCGTTGGTCGCGATAGTGATCCCAGCCTGCAAACTCCGTCGCAGTGCTGGGATCGCAAATGCAGCAGGGGGTGTCATACACATCCTGCTGCATGTGCATAATAGCAAGGATCGCAATTGCAAAGCTGCCTGTGTGCAGCTTTGCAATTGCGATCCTTGCTGAATCAGCCCTTAATTCTAAATTTTAGTATAAAAACAAAGCTGTCCAGTTGTTATTTTCTGCATGCACAGGCTGCCACAAAAATTTAGTGCATTGCTATATGTTTTCTTTTTTTCCAGGAGAAAGCTGCTCTTTTTAAAAAAAAAAAAAAAAAAATATGCTTCTGAAGAATTATGGTTGAGCATGACATGCCTCACAACCTGCAAAGCTTCCTGTCGCCATGTAGTGCTCTGGCTGCGTATGCTGTAGCTGGGGCTTAATTATGCACACCCCTGTAACGGCGTTCAAATGCACAGGCACGCCTAAATTCCTTCGACCACCCCTCCGTCACCACCACCAAACGGTGCTTCCTGTCATTCATTTCTTTGTGCCGTTGCGGTCGCATACCCCAGTGGATGGTTTGCACACACGCACTGCAAACACAGAATGCAAACATCGACAGGTTGCGTGCATCCGCAGCCTTGCGAGCCAACCTGAATCAGGCTGTCTGCACCGTCTATGTCGCTGACGATGCGCGCTCCCACGTGTCGTCAGCGTCCATTTGAACTGCATGCAGGTCAGGCGGGCAATATCGTCAGCAGGAGCATGGCCCCTGTCGTCGCTCCCGGCAAGTGTGTATGCACTTGCCGATGCTGGGACCCACGCCGGGTCCCATTGCAAACGAGATCGTGCTGGGTACATATCATTTAGTGTGTACCCAGCATAACTCTGCATTAGCCCTATAATTATGTGTCAATAGAAATAACACCAACAGAACCTCAGAAACCATAAAATATATTTTTTAATAGGCCTAGTACATATTAATTACATTGAGGTGGCAATACCAATATCCTGCAAAATTAAAGTAAGAGAGGCATTGCCGGATCACCTCAAGGGGATGGGTACGGGATGCCTGCGCTCAGTATCCCGGCAGTCAGAATCCTGACAGGGTTAGGATATTGACAGCTGTCGGTAGGGATCCTGACCCTCCCCTCTCCCTACTCTAACCCTCCCTCTCCAGTGCCTGAACCTAACACCCCCCCTCCCTGCACCCTAACCCTCCCCCTTAGTGCCTAACCCCACTACTTACCTTCAGGATTCCGGTGGTCAGTAAGCCGGCGCCAGGATACTGACCTCATCTCCCCTCAAGTTATGCACATTTACTGGAGTTCATAGACAGCAGCGCAAGGGTGCCGGTGAGATGAGAGATAAAAATCCATTGATTAATTGCTTACTAAAAACATTCCAAATCACTGTTCTATAGGGCTCTATTTATAAAAAATTAATAGCAGGAGAAAAGGGTTGATACAATTTAAAAAAGCGAAAACAGCTAAGAAACAGTCTAATAACCTGTTTACTTTGTGCAGAGTGAAAATGTGGCCCAACCGCTTACAAAAACTTGAAGATGGTGTTTTGTGCGCTCGCACAGGGAAAAGCAGTAAGAGACCATTCTCTTCATGCTTTTTCCTACAGTGCTTACTGGAAAGGAGAAAAGAAAAATTAAATGGCTTATTTTCTTCTCGCCGGGCAGACATTTGCAGAGAGGCCTGTCCCAGCATTACAAAATATATTTCAGAAATTTTTTTAAGTCTGCTTTCTTTTTAAATACATCCCAATGCTATGTTAATTTTGTATTGGGTCATTACAGATATTAATAAATAGACCCTTCAGTAGGAGGCTTTTCAATGAGGTTTTGGTGGAGCCTCATATAATGTAGAGCGACATGCTATTCTAATTGTTGCAGTAAGTAAAACAGGTGTGAGACAGAAAACACAACAGAAAACAATGTTCATTACCTCTAACATCTGCCAAAGTGACATTGTACTTAATTGAATCGCCCCTAAAAGCTTCCTTTCCACTTGTCTTTGCATGCTTTTTTATATCATATCTCTGCATGCTTTTTTATTTCATGGTGGGTGTGGTTAATTGAGCACACCCAATCATTTTGAAAAACTTGGAGGCGATTTAATTCAATAGTGCCTGGAAGGAGTTTCCGGAGCCATGCAATTGTCCCCATCACGCTCTGTAGTTAGTTGGGAGATGCCGGTTACCACTTCTGTTTAGTTGTGGTAACTAGCATTCTCCGA
This sequence comes from Taudactylus pleione, assembly GCA_031769625.1. NCBI lineage: Eukaryota > Metazoa > Chordata > Amphibia > Anura > Myobatrachidae > Taudactylus > Taudactylus pleione. Next base: position 1,462,225 of record JAUIMM010000047.1, on the reverse strand, counting down.
CTAAAGTGCCAGCCGTGATGCTGTTAGCACCACTATAAGCCGGTAAGCAGCATTGCGGCCGGCGCTTAAGTCAGATTTTTGCTCGCACCTCAGGAGGAGGTGAGCAAAAACCCTCTAGGTAGACTTAACAGCGCAGTCAATTGAATAGGTCCGGGAAAACCTTCCCGGCACTATTCACATCGCCTTGAATTGAATCGCCCCCTTGTCTCTTACAGTAGCAGTGCTTACATGAACAGCTGAGGTTAAGTGCTGAAATGGCTGTACATGGCAGTTACTTTGAGAGGAGGGGAAGAAAGCCAATGAGAATGGTCAACTATTTAATCTATTTGGGGTAAACATACTAATCAGCACTTTTAAGCTGCTAGATTTAATGGGGAAATAATATTAAATAGAAAACTATGACTTAAACCAACAATGGTGTGGCTAGTAAAGGCCATTGGTTTGGCACTGATGGTTTTGCCATTTTTTTTATTTTTTTTTAAAGCGGATGCAGAGCTTAGTCTGGCTCTCCTGACAGGTTGAAAAGCTCAATTCCCACCTCCGATTGGTCCATGATCATCTGCTGTCAGAGTCTTCCACAAGCAGGGATGTACCTCAAAGATTGAATTATATTCATGCTAAGCAAATGGTTAACCATTGTCAAAGCTGAATAATTGGCTGAGACAAGTTCAGTTTAAAATTTTATCGCGGCGACGCCATCTTGCGAATGGCCGCAAGACTCCATTTTGGAAATGAGATCGCAAGACACCATTTTGTGGTCAGCGTCAATTCAAGTTATAACTCAGGAGCTAAGAACAGATGGCAATGTTTTTGTTAACCTACCAAGGGTAACTGGAAAAACAAGCTTTCTGAGTAAAAGTAAATAAGAATAGACAATGGGTATTTTTACATACAAATTGGGAATCCCTGGATGCAGATAAAGTATAGTTGTGGCAATTGTAATATAATCCAGGCATTGATCTACACAATTGGATTTGTCTGAATCCTAGACAGGATGGCCCCAAACTCCACAGCTTGAGGTGGTAATACATTTGCATTTCACACAAGAGTCTGTGAGAACAAAAGAGGTTTTGTTTTCCTTTGCACACACAACAGGTGGGGGCCTGCTGACAGAGGGCATGTAGAACTACAACCCTCAGCCATCCACACTGCTGGATGTTCACTTCGTGTATGAGAGATTATGCACTTAAATCTCACCCATTAATAACTAGCGTCCTTATACCAAACCCCGAATACCCACACACTACATATTCGCACACAAGGTTCCATTAGCATCAAATTGTATGATTCAAGTTGGTTAAGTTAGTTTAAATGCTAAGAAATAGAGGTTTTTGATAACTAAGGTATTATACATGATAAGCAAGGTGTGTTTGGTTTCGTTCTGATGCGTACGCTTTTTACAGCATCCCGGTGTTATCGGTGGAGAGATCGCATCATGCAAACTCAAGTTACGGATCGCAGAACTTACAAGCAACAAAATGTTTAGCTGATGGAATGTTATAGGAGGCGTTACTAGAAAGACCCCTGTTGTCGGAGGCAGGGAAAGTCTATTTGAAACAACCTGTTAAATGTGCCGTAACATATGCTTCTCCTCTGGGAACCTATGAGATCAGCAGGAAGTTTTCCCTTTGTCCTGTTTCAGTCTGGGGGGGAATAAATACATGTGTCCAAATACTGGTTTGCCAGTCCATGCTGAAGGTTGTATGTACTAGGGGTCTCTAGTCTGAGGTCTATCTCTGGGTCCGGAGGCGCAAGCGTATGTATACTGTACTTGGGTCTGTATTATTTCCTTTTTACGCCTAAATTATGTATGTATAGATTGCGTGTAACTGACTGTACTTTTACCTGAATAATACTTGTGCGTTGGAACCACAGATTCCACTCCTGTCTTTATTTGCGGTCATACTGCGTATGCAATTAGCGTTGTTTAGAGGTTTATAGGAAGGTTTTCAGAAGGTATAGGCAGGGGTATATAGAGGTTCATTTCTAATATTGTTACCATCCCCAAATGTAGCAACTCTGAAAAGCACAGATTAGTGAATTTACCCAAAAGCTGAGTATACACTGCCAGAAAAAATGACTGTCAGACCATCAGACATTTTATCAGGTAGCCTGTCACCCTGCAGATTTCATAGGCATACACTGAGATATCTCACAGTGTATTGGCCCTGATATCTGCGCTCCACCCCTGGGAAGGACACATTTTCCCGTTCCTTCCCTGTGAAAGAAATGGGGAAATGTCTGTCAGTCAGCCGTGGCATGGCATACACTGCCTGATGCGGCTGACATTTACCTTACAAAATATTGCATCGGACAGGCATGTTGGACAATCCGGCATGCCTGACCAATATATATATTGGTTAAATCTGTTTAATTTACAGTAGTGTAGTTGGAAGGTTGCAGGAAAGTTGGTCTGGTGTATGGTCAGATTTAAGGTCCACTTGCCGATAATACTGAGCGATTGCACGATTACGACATCGTAATCGTGCAATCGCTCAATTATCAGCTGCACATCGGGCATTTAAATGTCTAAAACGACCAGCAAGGTGGGCGCCCGCTGGTCGATTCCAACATCTACCATCGCCCTAACATGACGGTCAACCTGACGACCGTCGTCGGGTTGCCCATGTTCGGGGATGATTGATCTGCATACACTGAACGTTCAGTGTATGCACTTCACCCCTAGCGAGATGACGGCATGATTATGATGTCATAATCGTGCCGTTGTCCCCGCAGCTAGAAGTGGTTGGGCACCTTAAGAGATCGTACTGCGCTGCTACATAAGCCACAAGCAATAGCTACGTTTGGTACTATGCATACGTGTATATCATTATGTAAGTAATCTAGAAAATGCGTAAAGAAACAACGTTCCCTAGCCATACTGTAGGACTGAGATCTATAATAACAGGTGACCAGTCTGTAACGTGAAGATCCCGCCGGGGCCACTTACTGTGGTATTCGGCACTCTTGGTTCCTCTCACAATATCCCGGTAACGCTCAGATGTCCCCTGGCTCAGCCTGACCAGGATGTATTTAAACGAGCCCTCGGGGTCTATGAGCACCTCAGGCACAGAGTCTATGTTGTCAGACCCAGACATGATGAGCCTATAGCACTGCCTGTCTCCGACTCAAACTGAGCTGACCTGTCTGCCACCAGCTAGAGGGGGCCCGGGGGGATGGTCTACGGACAGTCACGTGAATAGATCTATTCCAGGAGCGCGGGCAGCACGAGCACATAGTGACCGCCTCTCCCGCCTGCTGCTACTATATATGGGAGTAACACGTGTAGCCAGGGGCCGGGCTATCAGAGACGAGTCTATAGTTGTTGTAGCACCATTACTTTATACACGCAGCAGCATCAAGTATGTGTCTGTACCATTATAGAACGACCTTTCATATGATGTATGAGGGTCACACAGCACACACCCTATGAGGAATACTGGGGGTTTCTGAGGTCACACAATAAGTGAGGAGGAGGAGGCGCAGCTGCAGCATCTGATCTTGATGACCCTCCTCCTCCTCCTGGCTGCCCCTCTGTCACTCGCGCTGAGGCTCATGGGGTTTTGGCGCCACGCATTTAAATGATCGCGAGGGTTAGTATGCGGGCGATGTGTGGGATAGTAACAGAGTCAGAGACGGAGCCTATAGGAGTAATTGCTCAGTAGTTTGCGGCGTCCTCAGAATAATATCGCACTGTCCGAGATGTCGCAGACAGAAGACCTGGGAGAGATGAGTAGCTGGAGCCGGGACACCTGCCGGAGAGAACTGCCGGGGGCGCTGCCTGAGCTCCTCATATCCTCTTACCGCGTACACTACCCTGCATCACACCCGCCCCGAGCCCCTGTCCGGACAGCTGTCCCTGGCTTTGAAACGAAAACATGTGGCGCTGTGTCTGGTACTGGGGTACTCGGTGAAGTAGATACATACAGTGTACACGCATTGGGGGGATTTCAGGACTAAATGGCTTAGTAATCAGTCTTATCACAACTGTATACGCACTGGACACTATAGGGCAGGTGATTGCTTTGTGCATTTTTCTGAAATAGATCCTTTTTTTTCTTTTTCTAACATAAATGTTCTATAACATCTCTACTTCATACTGCAATTGATAAGTAGTCAGTGACTACACACTACGATGTTTGACCCAGCGACGGAATGATGCAATAAAATTCTATACATTGTGCATGCAATACACACGGCATGGTTCCGGTGTGTGACCATGTGATGTGTTGTTACATTCTGCATGTAACTAGCGTTCATTACATTGTCCAATCTGCTGTACAGTACATGGGACGATGTGATTAACAATGACCGCCAATGACTGATTAATGGTGAGGAACACTGGGCGATATTGCTGAGCGACTGCACGATTATGACATCGTAATCGTGCAATCGCTCATTAATTGTGAACTTTTATGTCAGAAACGACCAGCGATGCGCACTCCCGCTGATCGTTTCTGACATTGTCCATCGCCTGAACATGCAGCACAATCTGCTGATAACGACAGATTGGCATGTTCAGGAATGATGGACAGTGCCTAGACTGAACGACTGATCTTTCAGTGCAGACAATACAGGGGATCAGGAACGACTGTCTTTCCTGATCGCCCAGTGTGTACACACCTTAAGTGTAGGGATGGCTATTGACCAGCCATAGTTTGACTGATTAATGCTTTTACCATCGATGGGGGAGAACCAGATGGTTTTCCTCCATCGATGGCACAGCATAACCATTTTTTTTTTTTTTTTAACAAGGTGCTGGGACATGGAGCATAGCTCCGCCACATAACTATGAAGCCCTGTCCCATGTTATGATTGGCCTAAGGGTCAGTCTAAAGGGGCACATCCACTAGACCAGTGGTTCTCAAACTCTGTCCTCAGGACCCCACACAGGTCACGTTTTGCAGGTCTGGCAGGTGCACAGGTGGAATCATTACTCACTGACACATTTTAAAAGATCCACAGAAGGAGCTAATTATTTCACCTGTAATTCTATGAGACCTGGAAATCATGCACTGTTTGGGGTCATGAGGACCAAGTTTGAGAACCTGTGCACTAGACGATCTCCCTGTCCAGTCTCTAAATGATTTTCCCTTGATTTTTTTTCCCTTGAAATTTTATCTTTCAGTCTGAACGATTTGCAAACGATCTTTAATAGATTAAGTGAAATTGACCTGTATGTTCAGTCGACTGACGAGAAGATCAAATGACTAGCGGGAGGGTGCATCGTTGATCGTTAACGACCAAACACTGCACGATTTATAAACGATTGAACGATAACGACGTAGTTATCGTTCAATCACCTGCTAAAATCGTGTAGTGGATGCCCCCCTTAACTGATAACAATTGGTGGTTGAAACAATCGATGGTCATCCATTGCATATTTGGTATTCATTGATTGCCACTTGCTATAACAATGGTAACCACACCAATGGCCATCTCCAATCAGGCGTACACACACTATATGATGTGTATGATATATTTCAATTTGCATCAAAACTATCATATAGTGTGTACCTAGCTTAAGTCATTAACAATGTTGACATGTATAAAATGTAAATAATGTTTAAACTAGGAAAATGGTGACATATTGTCAACAATAGGGTAAGCCAGAGGTTCCCAAACTCTGCCATTACAGTCCAGGTTTTAAGGATATCCATATGTTTGAGTCCAAATGGTGCAATCAAATTGAATGGGTACTAATTAAGTCACCTGTGTTCAAGCATGGATATCCTCAAAACGTGGACTGTAATGGCGGAGTTTGGGAACCTTTGGGGTAAGCAGTTGAGTTAAGCTTACCTTAAACTAGGAATGGCCATCGGTAGGTTAACCATCGATGGTATGAAACAATTGGCTGTGAAAAATTGATGGTTTAATCTAATGATGGTCAGCCTTGTTTTAATACTGGCTGGGCAATCAGATTGGGGGCGGAGCTAAGCTCAGTGTCCCGGAACATGGAGGGAAAAAAAGAACATTGCTTGGCTCTGTTCCATCAGTGGCGGCGAACCATTGGATCTCTGCCATCGATGGCCAAACCATTGTCCTTCAGTGTTTAACCATCGATGGCCATCCCTACCTCAATCAGACACTGGAAACATTTCATCAGTCGACTTGTTGAACATGACAACAATGATGTTTGCTGTCAACAAGGCTGTAAAAAGGGGTTTGGAAGTGGTGCCATCACGCAGTGCCCTGTATGCGGCACCATTGCTGCCGCAGGGCCCCTGCATCTGGCTATCACTACTGTAGTAGGGATGGCTATCTGTGAGTTAACATGGTATCATTGGCGGTTAACCTCAATGGTATGGAACCCTCAAAGAACCACCGGTTGTCATTGTGGGGCTCTGCCATAGGGTGCTGAAGAACCATTCTTTCTCCATCATTGATGTCAAACAATAAGCCATCATGGTTAACCGTTGATGGCCATCCCTATGCTGCAGTGCCACAAGGAGTGTCCTTTGGATGCTCCAGCCATGCAGCCTGTACGGGATGCAGAAGCTTGGGATCCCAGTGGTCAGAATCCCGGCAGCTATAGGATATCGATAGTTGGTAAGTATCCTAGACCTAACCCTCCTCCCCCGCAAACCCCCCTGCAGCCTAGCCCTAACCCCAATACTTACCATCAAGATGCTGCTGCCTGGATTCTGACTGGTGCCAGGATTACAGCGCTGGCATCCTGACAGTCGGGTTTTAAACCACATCCCACCTGTACAGCTGCTAGGAGCATCCTCAGTATGCTTCGGGCAGTGCTATGCTAGTACATAAACAAATGAGCACACAAGAAAACAGTTATAATAGTACAAACAATGCAGAACAAATACATGATTTATAGATTGCTGCATAATGCTTAAATAAGCAGCATGGTGTCAGCACCCAAGGGTTGGGTCCTGTTGTAAATGAAAGTATAATTAAGTGAAGGAGAAGCACTTGAAGGAAGAGGGTCCTGCTCGTGAGAGCTTACTTTCTAAAGGGGAGGGGGCAGACAAATGGGTGACACAGATGGGCTGGATACAAGGGTCACAGTAATATAACATCTATGGAAAGGTTAGTCTAACTTAAGAGGAAAAGACAATGAGTTGAGCAAAATTACACCAAGCCTCATTATTTGGGGACCACAACCAAGGTCCATTTGAAAGGATATCTTGCTGCGTCGTTTGTTATGGCATAGTTGGAGTGGATAAGCAGATTGAATGGGGAGATCAGGAGGGATGCAGGCAGCATTGGGGACCCAGGTGCAGGCACAATCCATGGGCATGGTGGAAATGTGCTGGAAGATAAAAACAGTCCTTAATAGCAGAAATGGCTGCTATTTCTTAACTTCTCCTTCTGTTTAACTCCTGAATAACTCCGGCTTCAATTTAAATATTCTATTTACACTTTAAACTAAACACTTAAAATCTAAGCAGTACAGCAGCCTAATAGTAGTATAGATATTGTGATGGGATCATTGGTAAAGTGGTCTGTGGCAGGTACATTTGTCCCATATTCCTGTCTTATGTGTTTTAAACCCCCAGGAGAAAGTCTGCAGTATAGCAGGCTTGAGTTTCGGCTTTTTGAAAAGCCGGTTTGGGACCTGGGGGTTGTGGGTGAGAGGAGAGGGAGGGCTCCACCCACGGCCACTCCAGTTTTTGGTCCTCGCAGCCTGGTAACAGGCTTGTTAGGGTTTCCACCTGAGAGTGGCCAATATAAGCCTAGTTTGGATAAGGCTGAGTGTCTCACCTGGGAGAGCAGGCAGGGAGTTTGCTCAGAGACACTTGGAAACCTAACTGTGAGTGTTGTGCTGTGCTTTTGTTGCTGGCGAGGGCATTAGGCCCTGCCAGGTTCTGGTAGTGAGGGAACTACCTGTGAAGTTAGTGCCCCGACAGGGCTAGGATTTATATTTATGTTTTCTTTATATTTCTGACATTGTACAATAAAGACTGGCGCCGACCAGCTTGTACTTGCATCCAGACTGGTGTGCTGCTTCCCTGCTGCTGTGTGTGTGTGTGTGTGTAAGGAAGGAGTCCTCTACCCAGGAGAGGGACCCCCTAACCTAACTGTGTCACAATATGGTGGAGAATGCGGGCAACCACACACACTGAAGTTGCAGCAAGAGGAAAACTTTCCATTTAAAAATTAAAGGGACAGACACCCAATTTGTGAGTGTGGAAATAACACTGTGTCCTTGGAGTCCCATAGAGGAGGCGTCAGCCAATGCTCAGAGAGGCAAGGTTCAGCTTCCAACCTACACCCCAGGACAAAATGGAGGACATTATTAAGGCCTTGCTCCAAGCTACAGCAGCTCAGCAGGAGACAAACAAACTTCAGCAGGAATCTACCAGAGCTCAGCAGGAATCCACCAGGGTGCAACTGTTGGCCTTGGAGACAGCCCAGAGGCAACAACAGGTCGCCATCGAGGAAACCTGCCAGGCCATAAAAGAGGTGGTACAGCACCTGCTCGCCCGGCCCAGAGATGTTGCCACTGGTCCTCCCACTCACTCCGTACGAGCCAGTCACTTCCTCCAAAAGATGACCGGGCGATGATGTGGAGGCCTATCTCACCGCGTTTGAAAGAACGGCCGAAAGGGAGAGTTGGCCCAAGGAGCAGTGGGCAAGTCTGGTGGCACCTTTATTGTCTGGGGAGCCACAAAAGGCCTATTTCGACTTATGCCTGGCTGATGCCAAGGACTATAAAAAACTAAAACAGGAGATCCTAACTCGCTTGGGAGTCACCACCTTTGTTCGTGCCCAACTGGTCCACCGCTGGGAGTTCCATAGGGACAAGCCTCCACGTTTACAGATGCATGACCTCGTCCATCTGTCCTCAAAATGGCTACAGCCCGAGACGCTGACGGGACCACAGATCGTGGAAAGGGTCGTGATGGACCGGTACCTGCGATCATTACCTGTGACTCTGCGCAAGTGGGTGAGCCATGCAGACCCTAAGTCCGCGGACCAGTTGGTCGAGCTGGTGGAGAGGTACGTGGCGGCTGATGAGTATGCCCCACCGAGCCCCGATGGCGCACCGGTGAACTCCCACAGACACTGGTAAGACTGTTCCAGGGGAGAAGGATGCTGGGCGGTGGAATGTACCTAAGACTGAGGGAATAGAACCTGGAGACAGGCATGCCAGGCCAGGAAGGTTCTTGCCCCGTAAACGACTAGACATTAATATGACTCAGTGTTTCCGATGTGGTGGCTTCGGCCATATTGCCGCTAATTGTTCACTTACAACTGAACCTATGCAATGTGATACTGCTCATGTCTACTGTAGGGGGTCTGTCTTTGCACAGACAGCCTGTACGGCTGACCGGCAGGCTGAGACTGATAAGCACATGTGTGTACTCACTGTAGATGGCAACCGAGTAGAGGCACTGTTAGACTCTGGTAGCTTGGTGACACTTATAAAAGCTGAGCTGGTGAACCCCTTGAGGCATACAGGGAAAACTGTTGGTGTGACCTGCATACATGGGGATACTCGATATTATGTTACGGCCGAGGTGAACATCGAGACACCATGTGGTTCTGCTATAGTTTCTGTGGGTTTGGTGCATGGTCTGGTGTACGATGCAATATTGGGGAGAGACTTTGCTCACTTCTGGAAGTTGTGGGAAAGCTGTTTTGTTCCAGAAGTGAACAACCCCGATCCATTTGAGAAGGTTGTCGATGTAGTGGAGGAGGGAGTTTCTTCTGAGTCAGAGTTATTCCCTTTTTCTACTATGGTTGGCGAACTAGAGAATGCGGAACGTGACGGTGGCCCGCCAACTGATGTGCCTCCCATTGAGGTGGGAAGTGTTGTTGGGCCAGGTGATCGTCTGCCTGATTTAGAGGTCAGAAGAGAGGTCTTTGCCGTGGAGCAGTTGAATGGCCCTACTTTGGTAAAAGCCAGGGAGAATGTAAAAGTAGTTGATGGTAAACCCATAGACCCTGAAAGTCCTTTGTCCTATCCCCACATGGCAATGTGTTAGGATTTGTTATATCAGGTGACTAAGAAGGGGGAAGATATTGTGGAACAACTAATAGTTCCCAAAGCCTACAGAAGAACAATGTTGGATCTGACCCATGGTCATATAACGGCAGGCCATCTAGGCGTAGAGAAAACCACTGAGCGAATAATGCAGAGGTTTTTCTGGCCTGGGCTTCATAAAGAGGTGTCTGACTTTTGCGCTTCGTTCCCTGAGTGTCAGTATCATGCTCCCAGGCCACATTTTAAGGGTCCACTAGTTCCATTGCCTATCATAGAGGTGCCGTTTGAAAGAATAGCGATGGATTTGGTGGGACCCTTAATGAAGTCTGCCAGGGGACACCAGTATATTCTGGTCATAATGGATTATGCTACCAGGTACCCGGAAGCGATCCCATTGCGCAATACGTCAACCAAGAGCATTGCCAGAGAGCTAGTTCATGTCTTTAGCAGGCTGGGTATACCCAAGGAGATACTAACTGACCAGGGTACACCGTTTATGTCACAAGTCATGAAAGAGTTATGCCGCCTGTTCAAAATTGAACAGTTAAGAACTTCGGTTTATCACCCCCAAACCGATGGGCTGGTCGAGAGGTTTAACAAGACGTTAAAACACATGCTTAGGAAAGTGGTCGACAAGGATGGTAGGGATTGGGATTACTTATTGCCGTATTTATTGTTGGCCATAAGAGAGGTACCCCAGTCCTCCACCGGGTTTTCACCCTTCGACTTGTATGGGAAACACCCAAGGGGGTTACTAGACATTGCCAAAGAGACATGGGAGGGGCAGTCTAGTCCTTACAAAACGGTGATTGAGTATGTTTCTCAAATGCAGGAGAGAATTGCTGCGGTAGTGCCGATAGTGAGAGAGCACCTGGAACAGGCACAGCAGAGGGTATACAACCGCAATGCCCGGTTACGCAGCTTTGCTCCTGGGGACAGAGTGTTAGTGTTGGTTCCCACTGTGGAAAATAAACTTTTGGCTAAATGGCAAGAGCCCTTTGAAATCTTAGAAAGAGTGGGACAGGTCAATTACAAAGTTTACCAGCCGGGGAAAAGAAAGCCGGAACAGATATACCATATAAATCTATTAAAGCCCTGGAAAGATAGAACGGTACTGTCGGCCGTCCGAGCCCCTCCAGTAAATCCAGGGTCCTTAGTTCCCGAAGTGACAGTGGCAAAAACCCTGTCGGCAATTCAACAACAAGAGGTCAAGGAGTTTCTGATCAGAAATAGGGTGCTGTTCTCTGACGTACCTGGGAAAACCTCGGTCATTAAACATGACATAATCACTGACCCAGGGGTTAAAGTTAATCTAAAGCCCTATAGGTTACCAGAAGCACAAAGAGAATCGGTGTAGAAAGAAATTAAAAATATGCTTGAGTTAGGGGTTATTGAAGAATCACATAGTGAATGGTCAAGTCCCATTGTGTTGATTCCAAAGCCCGACGGGAGTGTGCGTTTCTGCAATGACTTCTGAAAGTTGAACAGTGTTTCAAAATTCGATGCCTACCCGATGCCAAGAGTGGATGAACTGATTGAGAGACTAGGGACGGCAAGGTATTTAACCACTCTTGACCTAACCAAAGGGTATTGGCAAGTACCGTTAACCGAGAGCGCCAAAAAGACAGCTTTTTCAGCGCCAGAGGGCTTGTTTCAGTACAAGATGTTGCCCTTCGGGCTACATGGGGCACCTGCTACCTTCCAAAGAATGATGGACAGGATTCTAAGGCCCCATAGACGGTATGCGGCTGCTTATCTGGATGACGTGGTCATTCATAGTCCTGATTGGCAGTCTCACCCAAGGTACAAGCAGTGTTGGACTCGATCTATAAGGCAGGTTTGACAGCCAACCCAAAAAAGTGTTGTCTAGGCATGGAGGAAGTAAAATATCTGGGATACTCCATTGGCAGAGGCCTGATGAAGCCTCAGCTCAATAAAGTTGATGCCATACAAAACTGGCCACGGCCTCTGAATAAGAAGCAGGTGAGAGCCTTCTTGGGAATTACGGGGTACTACAGGAGGTTTATACCCAACTTTGCCACCATGGCAGTCCCACTGACTGACCTGACCAAAGGCAAACAAAAATTCATGGTAGAATGGAGTCCTGAGGCAGAGAAAGCTTTTCAGGAGTTGAAAGTAGCGTTGTGTTCCCAACCAGTCCTGATGACTCCTAATTTTGAAAGGGAATTCATAGTACAAACCGATGCATCAGAAGTAGGTATAGGAGCGGTCCTGTCCCAGAACAAGGAGGGTGAGGAACACCCTATTTTCTATCTAAGTAGAAAGTTGAATGTACATGAGAGAAACTATGCCACAGTGGAGAAGGAGGCGTTGGCCATAAAGTGGGCGTTAGAGGCTCTCAGGTACTACTTGGTCGGAAGAAAGTTCAAATTGATCACTGACCATGCCCCTTTGAAGTGGATGTCCGAAAATAAGGACAGTAATGCGAGAATTACGAGATGGTTCTTGGCGTTACAAACTTTTACATTTTCAGTGGAACACAGGCCAGGAAGCCAGCTGGCCAATGCTGACGCGTTGTCACGCGTTCATTGTTTGGGGGCTTCAGTTGTTCCGCCCCACAGGTCGAAACAAAGGGGGGGGATATGTGATAGTATCATTGGTAAAGTGGTCTGTGGAAGGTACATTTGTCCCAGATTCCTGTTTTAAACCCCCAGGAGAAAGTCTGCAGTATAGCAGGCTTGAGTTTCGGCTTTTTGAAAAGCCGGTTTGGGACCTGGGGGTTGTGGGTGAGAGGAGAGGGAGGGCTCCACCCACGGCCACTCCAGGTTTTGGTCCTCGCAGCCTGGTAACAGGCTTGTTAGAGTTTCCACCTGAGAGTGGCCAATATAAGCCTAGTTTGGATAAGGCTGAGTGTCTCACCTGGGAGAGCAGGCAGGGAGTTTGCTCAGAGACACTTGGAAACCTAACTGTGAGTGTTGTGCTGTGCTTTTGTTGCTGGCGAGGGCATTAGGCCCTGCCAGGTTCTGGTAGTGAGGGAACTACCTGTGAAGTTAGTGCCCCGACAGGGCTAGGATTTATGTTTTCTTTATATTTCTGACATTGTACAATAAAGACTGGCGCCGACCAGCTTGTACTTGCATCCAGACTGGTGTGCTGCTTCCCTGCTGCTGTGTGTGTGTGTAAGGAAGGAGTCCTCTACCCAGGAGAGGGACCCCCTAACCTAACTGTGTCACAATATATACATTTAAGTCTATGGCAATATTAATATAAATCATCATTCTGTTTTATGTAGTACCTCTATTGAACTCTGCAGTGTTATACCAGTTTCATATTTCTTTAATTATATATTTAACAATGTAGACATAGTAAAATAGTACTTAATTAACATTGAAGCATGAAATGAATACAAATCTGGCCTAACACGAGACTAAAATTACAGCGATTGGTTCATATCTGTGACCGATCACAGAAGGTGAAACCATGGCACATCTGTTGTAATGTATTGCAGGGAGATGATTTGATATACAAACTTTGTCACACAGCGTAAGTGACCACGACGTGTTCTTGGACATTTAATAGTTTTAATTACATGGGTCCAGGAATGTTTAAAAAAAAAAAAAAGGGGGGGAGGGGGTCAGGGTTGTAATCTTAGAAAATCCAAGGTGTTTGAAATCTTTACCTATTGTACAGTAGATACTATACTGTACATCTGATTATATGTACTAGTAATATATTTTTCCAGTTTATTTTTCTACTACAATAACATGGCCACGATGGAAATTATAGGGCTGATTCAGAGATGTACGTTAACCCGATGGTTAACGCACATCTTCGATTGTAGCTGCTTTATGGTGGCGCAAGACCTGTATTGTGATCCTGCACATAGAGCGGCAGCAGACTGTCAGTGATTTACAGAGAGCAGCGATGGCATATATTTCCAAAACGGAGGCACATCACCACCATTGGAGGGTGGAGTGGGAGGGAGGAAAGAGTCCAGGATCTCCATCGGCTGACGGAGATTTCCTGGCCTCTTGAGCAACTGCGATTGCCGGCAGAGGATCACACAGATGATCCGATGCTGCGTTCACAGACGCAGCTCAGATCAGTAATGCATGTAGGAGGCAAGCTGCCTCCTGCTGCGTTACCATGATAGTGCTATCGCAGCTGCTACCATGTTAAGCAACTCCGTCCGAACCTGAATCACCCTCTATGTTGCCCACCACACAGACTCACAAGGGTTCATTTTGTCAGAAGTTATTTAACCTAGCAGTATAACTGAAGTGTGGAAGGAAATCTGAGCACATGCGGAAATCCATGTAAACATGGGGGAGAACATAAAAACTATTGATTTAAAGTGATACTGCCATCTCCAGGCGTATATAAAAATGCCTCTTTCCCATATTCACTCAATAAACGTAGTTGAAAAACACTTCCTATCTTCCCCCTAATGAGTTTTGTTTCTGCAGTGGTTTACCATCTTGAAACATCATAATGCAATTAGTGCTCCGTCATCAAAATGTTGTTCATGCTTACTCCTAGTAGCAGGGAGCAACTAAGCATATACTGTGTGACACAGAATAGGACAAAGGATCCTTATTGGGCAGTATTATTATTTTTTTTGCAAATCCTAGGTGGTCCCTAGACTTACAGGAGAGAGCTGTATATACTTTGCAAGAATTAAAGTGTGATCACATGGCATTTGATTGGCAGACTAGCCAAGCTGACATGAGTGTCCAATAATGGACTAATCGGCCACTTAAATCAGTGCACTGTTTTAACACTAATTTTATTAAGTGATTGATCAATATTACTGGTATAAGTGGTGTACTCTATAAAGTAATTGTTTAGAACAGTTGGATGGTTGTACTGTTAGTGTAAGGTGACAGCAACGAGAGTGGTTAACCAGAAGTGCTGCTTGATGTACATGTGTCAGAAACAGGCAATCTATTTTTCTCCAGTTGCTGGATTAGAAGTTTTTACTATACCCTTACTTGCTTCTAGGTTTTAAGGTAGCTTAATTAATAAAATACAAATTAACGTTCTAAAGCATGTTGGCGCCACTGTTAATGGCATACAGTATCTGCCACGGTTTTTCTCTTGGTACTTGTTTCAGTAATAGGAGTGTGCTGGTAGTTCTCTGTTGACCAAAATGCATTAACTTTTAATAAATGCAACTAAATGGCGCAAACAAAACAAACGGGAGTAAAAGTTTGTTTTGATGCCACAGAGTATGGGGCCCAAACAATGTCACTTAAGCTACCCATACACAATGTGAGATATGCTCCTTGGGACGTGATGGCTGACATATTGGGCAGTCCCCACACACTGAGCAATCCGCTACCTGACCACCCGATATGCTGGCACCCCCCACTTGCATAGCGCTGCATAAGATCGTACATCATATCCCCAGATCAAGTGAAAATGCAGTAAGATCTGGAGGTGCAATGTACGACCCCACGGGAACACGCATTGGCCAAAATCATGCCCACACACGGTACGATATAGAAGCGATATCGTGCCAATCCGTCGGATCAGCTGCTATATTGCACCGTGTATGGGCACCTTTAGAGAAATAATTGCTAGTGATGCTGTCAAATGGACAACAAGGAATAAGGTAAAGCAAATGCATAGAAGACTTTCTCAGCGTTATTAAAGAACTGTATACTTCATAAGTTGATGAATGCTGATCATGGGAACTCACTTTGTATATGTTTTATTTGTCAGAAAATGTGAATAGGAGTATGCTAGAAAAAAAAAATGTGAACCACAAATGAGAGGTCCGATAAGTTTTAAACCATAATGATTTATTATTTTCTTTAATTGATCATACTCCATGTTTCAGCGTTCAGACAATAGGAGCGAAAAAATTAGTAAGTAAAGTGACTGCCTTTTTTTATTCTACAGTGTTGAGAAATACAATTGTAATATGTTATTTTCTCCTCTTTTAGGATTATTTAATATTGTAACAGAAATGTTTCTGCCTCATATCAGCTTTTTGGATCTGGAACACACTGTATTTTCACAGGTGCTACCAAAGGTAACATTTGATAACATAAAATGAAAGTTCACTTGCTGAAACCCATATAATTTAAATTACATTTGTAATAGGTACTCTCAAGTAAATGTATAGTTGCAGATATACGGATGTCTTTGCTCATCTAGCCTCAATACGCCATGCAGTGCGTGAGTAAACAGTCAGGTCCCGTGCAACTCTGCTATGCTAGCGTCGTTTGTCTTTTTTTGCTGAAACTGCGTCTAAAGGGGGGTATCCACTTAGCGATTTAACCAAGCGATTGCATGATAACAACGTCGTTATCGTGCAATCGCTTGCAAATCGAGCATGCATCGGGCATGTTTTGGTCGGACATCGCCCGTACATGCTGGTCAACCTGACGATCTCGTCAGGTTCGGCATGTGCGGGGATGAGGGATATGCCTGGACTGAACGAGTGAACGTTCAGTCTAGGCACATCACTAGATATACAAACTAGAGCACGATTGCAATGTCGTAATCGTGCTCTCGTTTGTATATCTATTAGTGGATACCCGCCTTAAGACTGCTGATTAATTTGATATGCTACACTTGTATATCTGTGTGTGACTAAGGGCCGTATTCAATTAGCGGCAAAAAAAAAATTTCCGCTATCTGCGAAAATGTCCGGTTTTTTTTTGCCAAGAAAAGGCAAAATTGTCACCAAATGAACAGGGAAAACGGCAAACAGGCAAAAATGGAGAAAAAAAACAGGAGACAGGTTTTCTTTATATTTTTTTTTGGTTAAAAATGTGTGGATTTCTTTCCGAACCCTTTGGACACCCACCCTAATGATAAATTCCTCAAAAATCTTTCGTAAGTTGCGTACTTTGGCAAAAAACGGCTGCACAAATTTGGGTTAAAAAAAAAAATTATTGAAAATGATAAAGCAATTTTTTCCCCAGGTAATTACTGTTCCACCAGTGATCGAGACAAAAAAAATGTGGGTCCCAGGGACTCCTCAGTTTTTAAAAAATCTGGGTCCTACCTGACCTTTTCTGGGTCCCATCTAAATTAAGGTTATCTGTAAATCTAACAATTTAGCAGCTACATCCCATGAAGCATGTAGCAGATGACATTGGCCCTGGTAGAAAAAAAACAAACACATAATGAAAAAGACACACTATGGCCCTGATAGGATAAAAAAAATAGAGTCCCCCACAGGAAAAAAATATATAAACACATTGACCCCAACAGGAAAAAACGTCATGTCACTGCATCACTATCTCTGGGTTACGCCAGGATCTGACTGCATCTGAGTCACCTGGAAAAGTCCAGTGCTGCCAGGCTACAAAGAATCATCACGGAGAGTGCAGGCAGGTTTACATCAAAATATGTGGGGCCCAGTAAAAATTAAAGTAGTTCTTCCCAATCAGAGGCACACAGATATGGGAAAGCGGGCATATGCTCGCCAAGGCTGGGTGGGCAGAGGCACACATGGGGAGGAGGGGGGGCAGAGGCACACATGGGGGGGAGGGGCAGAGGCACACATGGGGGGGAGGGGCAGAGGCACACATGGGAGGCTTGTAATATTTCTTCAGGGTCCATAGGCTCCACAGGGAGACCTTGGGTATAGATTGGGGAACCAAATCCGGGCACCACGCAGTTAAAGCTTTCAGCTCCCAGAAAACACTGGGTCCACTCTCCCTATAACCCCACCCCTGAGCCAGGGGCACCTCAGTTTGAGTAGGTGCCCGGCCATGGTCCGGTCACTGTTATCGCAGAGGGGCTATTTTATTTTAGTTTGTTTTTATGATTTGTGGTAGTTTTATCTCCACAGAGCATGCAGCAACAGACTGTCCATTGGATGTATGTGCTGCCGCAACGCCAGTACTGATCTGGGGTTCTCGGCGGGAACCCGGGGTCCGTGCTAGGGATAAGGCGGGTCACTTGTAGCGGCTTCACCCCTCAGCTCAGCGCGCATTTCCATTGCGGTGTGGCTTTGCTAAGCTGCTTCCTCCTTGGGCCAGGCTTCCACTGAGGTCTCCGGCGGCCATTTTATCTCTGTGGTGCATCACAGATCTCCTAGGACGGCGTTTTATCCATCCCCCCTGCGCACCTCGCCTTTCTGCATTGTATGTGACTTATGCTAGCGCTGGCTGTCTGTGCTTTATTCTCTCACCTGTCAGTCTATATCCCTTTACAATCTGCCCTAATACAAGTGTACTTAAGGTGGTTCTGAGACTGTGTGTGTGTATATATATATATATATTACACACACACAGAGTATGTGTATGTATGCGTGTATGTATATATATGTATGTATATATATATATATATATATTTGTCAATATTTGTGAGGTTGGTCACATACTGTTGTGTGCTGCACGTTGCCATATTTTAGGTGGAACTGTGGCCCTGATTCAGAGCCGGACGCTCTGACAGAGCGCTCGCTCTGAATCAGGGCCGTACCTCCTCCTTTTTGGAGCGGCATCCTGGCCGCTCGCATAGCTGTGGGTGACCACCCTCAGCTATAGCGAGCGGCCAAAATGATGACCGCGATGGTCAAGACCATCGCGACCATCGGGCGTGCGACGAGACCCTTGCGGTAGGGTCTCGCTGCAAGCCCTGGAGTGCTTTTGGCTCTATCAGAGCCAAAAGCACTCCCACTGACATCACTAGTGATGTCAGTGGGGCCGGCCCCAGACGGTAGGCATTCCCATGGGAATGCCTCCGTCTGGGCAGCCACGCCCACCAAAGGGGGTGTGCTGTCAATCACCATCAACAGCACGCCCCCTTTGGTGCGAGACCCATAACGACGGCTTGGCCAACGTTATTCGGGTCTCGCACATGCGCACAACGGAGCCGCCTCCGTCGTGCGCATGCGCACTTGGGCAACATCGACCCGTTTGCGAGCGTTCAGTGCTCACGACCGGGTCTGAATCAGGCCCTGTGTGTTGCATACGCTGATAGTAGATCCCTGCTGCTAATCCTAGCGCCAGTCTAGACCAGTATAGCGCTGCTTGATATTTCCATAATAATTGTTAGTCTGACCAGGAAATGGAGCACGATACTGCACCCATTTTGCTATCCTGCAAGTCATGTGCTGCAGGTGTAAATAAGGAGGATTTGACTCAGGAAGGGTTATGTATAATGTGCCATCAGGTGCCGGGCCTCTTAAAGAACCCTCCCTTGGGAGTTTTTTTTGTTAGACCCTGGCCTCCATTGCGGATCACCTGGCGGCCCTAACAGTTGTGACCCACTTGGGGTTACCTCAACATGCTATCCTTCCCTTTCAGGGTATCCCGCAGTTCTTGCCGTCTACCCCTGTGACACAGACTGTCGCTCCCTTCTAGGGTTTTTTGCAGTACATGCAATCCCCTCAGGTACCACTACAGTCTTTCATTTCCCTTGCTGGGATTACCACAACAGCCACCCTGGATGGATGTCTTCTTTAAAGCTACGGCCTTTCAGACCATATTAGAGAAGAATAACCTAAGCAGGCGTCTAAACGCACTGTGGTGTCTCCCTAGTCTGCACTGCTGTCTGACACAGATGGGTCGTCAGACAATGGAGAGATGGATGATGTGTATGACTCAGATTCCCTTCATCAAGAGGTGTAGCCTATATCAAGTATTGCTATCCCTGCTTTGTTGCCTACGGTCAGGTTTATCTTAGTTATAGAGTATGACGAACCTGCCTCTAAATCAAAACACCCTCAGTTTACGCATGTTAAAATGTCTTCGGCTGTTTTCCCACTCTCTGACCAGATGGTGGATCACATGGCGGAGGTCTGGCATTCGCCAGGTAAGATGTATCACTCACAAAAGCATTTGGCCTCCTGTACCCCATTCCCTGAGGATCACTGCAAGTAATGGGAATCACCTCCTGCGGTGGATTGTAATGTTATTTGCTTGATAAAAAATGCTACTACGCCTTCCATCCCTTCCTTGAAGGATTCTGGGGATAGGAAGGTGGAAGCTGAAATCAATGTACTCTCTTTCAGGGGCTGTTGCACGTCCGATCATGGCTATAAGCTTCTGGGGATCTGATGTCTTTTGTTGCACACATTCAAGATGCAGTTTTCTATGTTGGAGAAGCAACATTGGATGCCGGTCTCCTCACCTCCAAGGGTTTCTGCCGCCACTGTATCTGCCCGCCATACCCTGTGGCTGTGCTCATGGAAGCCAGAGGTCGATGCCAAGATAGGCCTTAAAGGATTGCCCCCTAATGGGGAGATCTTGTTTGGCCCTGACCTTGACGAGATTGTAGCAGCGCTGGCAGTATCACAAACGGCCTTTCTGCTATTAGCTACTTCCACTACAAGGCCTCGGACTAAGTCCTTTTGTCCTCCAGAAAAGTCTAAAGGTCAGTCCTTTCCTAGGCAGTTGGCCTCCTCGGGGCCCGCCATACCCAGAACCAAGTAGACCTGGACCACAAGACGCCTTGCTTCTATGCCTGAGGATAAATCCTCAGCCTGACAGGAAAGGCCTTCATCTGAGGGATCTCAGAGTGAGAGACCGACTTCTTCAGTTCGCCCAGTGCTGGTGTCAAACCACCATGCATGCTTGGGTAAGAGGCCTGCTCAGACGGCCTCCCCACCTGTTTTTCTACACAGGCCATCCTTCAGACAAGAACGGGGCCTTACAAATCCAGAAAGCTATACAGTCCTTGCTATAAGCAAGGGTAATTATGCCTGCCCCACTATCATTCTACTCTCTTTCTGGTTCAGAAGCTGAATGGGTCTCATCGGCCTATCCTCAAGCTTGAACCCCCGAACAAATTCCTAAGGGTGCCAAAGTTCAGGAGGGATACCCTACGCACCATCTTCTAAGCTATGGAGCCTGGGGGCTGTATGGTATCGCTGGATATTCAGGACACTTACCTACATGTACGTATAGAGTCCGCTCCTCAGCGTTGTCTCCGGTTTGCTATGCTACAGCAACACTTCCAAATTTTCAGGCTCTGCCCTTTGGACTGTCCACAGCTCCACCGGGATTAACCGGAATTATGGCTATCATGACAGCCCACCTGCACAGGGTATCCGAATGGTACCGTATCTGGACGGCCTCCTGCGCTTAGCAGGATTTCCAGAGGTGCTTCAACGCCATTTACGGCAAACCATTGCTTTCCATCACAAGCACGGATGGTTAATCAACTGGAAAAAGTACTCTCTGAATCCCTCACAGAGAATGATTAATCTGGGAGCCCTGATGGATTCTCAGCATCAGAGAATCTTTCTGACTTTAGACAAAATCTTCAATCTTCAACTACGAGTGTGCAGATGTCTCCACAGTTGATGAGTGTCCATCCACTCAATTATGCAGGTTCTGAAATCCATGGGGTCCACCTTCGACAGTGGAATATGCTCAGTTCCATTCCAGGCCTTTTGCTAAAACTGATCCTCTCCAGGTCGAACGGGTTTCTCCATGACGCTCTCTCAGGAGGTGCGTGTGTATCTAGGTGGCTTCGACCATCTCATATGAACAAAGGGGGACATTCAGA
Organism: Taudactylus pleione; assembly: GCA_031769625.1. Lineage (NCBI taxonomy): Eukaryota > Metazoa > Chordata > Amphibia > Anura > Myobatrachidae > Taudactylus > Taudactylus pleione. The sequence goes on along the minus strand of JAUIMM010000047.1, from coordinate 1,440,843 downwards.
CCCGCTCGTGAGCGCAGGATGCTCGCAAGCGGGTATATGGTGCCGAATTGCGCATGCGCACGACGGAGGGAGCTCCGTCGTGCGCATGCGCGAGACCCGAATAACGACGGCCAAACCGTCGTTATGGGTCTCGCACCAAAGGGGGCGTGCTGTCGATGTTGACTGACAGCACGCCCCCTTTGGTGGGCGTGCCAGGGGCGTGGCTGCCAGACGGAGGCGTTCCCATGGGAACGCCTACCGTCTGAGTCCGGCCCCACTGACATCAGTAGTGATGTCGGTGGGAGTGATTTTCGCTCTGATAGAGCCAAAATCACTCCAGGGCTTGCGGTCACCAAGACCCTACCGCAGGGTCTCGTCGCAAGCCCGATGGTCGCGATGGTCTTGACCATCGTGACCATCATCATGGACGCTCGCTATAGCTGTGGGTGGTAACCCAGAGCTATGCGAGCGTCCATGAGGCCGCTCCAAATGAGGGAGGAGGGCCCTGATTCAGAGCGAGCGCTCTGGTCAGAGCGTCCGGCTCTGAATCAGGCCCAAAGGTCGCCCCTTTTTGGATCCCGGACTGGATAGTCCTTACAACGGACACCAGTCTCGGGCTGGGGCGCAGTGACCGATCCGCACTCCGTTCAGGGCCGTTGGACATCGGTCGTTTCTACCCTGCCAATCCTCATGTTGGAACTTTGAGCTGTCTAGGTGTCCTCAAACTGACCCAACACATACGTAACAGTAAACCTGTACAGGTTCAGTCCGACTATGTCACAACTGTGACTTACGTCAAGGAGGCACTCGAAGTCGGGCATCAATGACAGAAGTTTTACACATTCTGACATGGGCCAATGGTCTCCTCCTGGCCAAACTGCCTGTGTTCGGGTCCAGTACTAGAGATACCGAAGCAACCTTCGGTGACGCATTGTCAGTGAAGTGGACCTTCCAATTTGCGTACATGTTTCCTCTGGTCTCTCCCTCGAGTTCTTCGGAAGTTCAATCAAGACGGAGGTACTGTCCTGCTGGTGGCTCCAGCTTGACCCACGTATCTGGTACTTCGTTTTTCGGAGTATATTCATTGACACTCTGTTCATGCGGCCACAACATCCGGACCTGTTGTCTCAGGGTCCTTGACTTTCCCCGCACCTGGATAAGTCTGTCTTTGACTACGTCCCTAAGAAGGTCCAACGGATTCCCTGGCTCTGTCATCTTCAGGATGCTTAGAGCGTGTAAGCTAGCTTCTGCTGGGAACTACCACAGAGTGTGGCATGCATATTTCTAGTGGTATCGTACCAGTAGCTTCGATCCTCAAGTGTTTAGGATTTCCAGAGTCATGGCATTCCTTCTAGATGGATTGGGTCTAGCCTTCCGCCTGGCTTCCCTGGAAGTGCAGGTCTCAGCATTGTCAGTAGGGTTCCGGTGTAGAATTGCTCCACTCCCGGGTATCCAGACCTTTATTAAGGGTGTTCTCTGGATTCTACCTCCCTTTGTCCCACCTAGGGGCTCCTTGGGATTTGGCAGTGGTTCTTCGGGTCCTCCGGGGACCTTCATTTGAACAACTAGTTTTGGTAAACCTTACGTGGTTTATTACTTAGACTCTTTTTTTTTTATTCTTTTATGGCGTTTGCATCTGTCAGGAGTGTGTCAGAATGAGGGCGCTTTCCTGTGGCTCCCTCTTCTGGATATTTCACCTAGACAGGGCAGTGAGTTGCTCTCTCCCTGTGTTTCTTCCTAGGGTGGTTTTTATTCAGCAACTTATGGTACCGGCCTTTCAGTCACCTGTCCTCTCGGTAGGTGTGAGGCCTCTTGGCTGTGGTCAGTGCTCTCAGGATTCACGTGGACCGTACCAGTTCCCTGGAAATCTGACTCCTTATTTGTGCTCTATAGATTTCACAAGAAAGGATGGCCTGCCAGTTAACTAACATTGGTTTGATGGCTTCGTATGACTATATCAGGGGCCTACACACAGGAAGGTCTTCCTGTTCCGGCTTCTGATGTTGCTTATTCTACTCTGTCTGTGGGCGGCTCGTCGTGGCGCCTCGGCTGTTCAGTCTTGCATGGTGGCCACGTGGTCTTCGTTTCAGAACTTTCTAAGGTTCTATGCATTAGATACCTTTGCCTCTTAAGATGCTTCCTTTGGGCGACGGATTCTCCTCTCAGAGCAGGAGCGTCCCCACCCTTATAAGGACTGCTTTGGGACATCCCCAAGGTCTCCCTGTGGAGCCTATGGACCCTGTAGAAGAAAATGAGATATGGTAAGAACTTACCTTTGTTATCTCTCTTTCTTCGAAGTCGATAGGGTCCACAGGGCACCCTCCCTGACGCACCTAGCTTCATATGGGCTATGTTACTGGTCACCAGTTTCCTGTCTCCTTCTCTGTGAGTGTGGATGTTGTCTTTTGTTCTCTCTCTTTCCTACTCTGGCCTTTGGCTACTTACAAACTGAGGTGCCTCGGGGGCGGGGTTATAGGGAGAGTGGACTCAGTGCATCCTGGGAGCTGAAAGCTTTAACTGCATGGTGCCCGGATTTGGTTTCCCCAACCTATACCCCAAGGTCTCCCCGTGGACACTATGAACTTCGAAGAAAGATATAACAAAGGTAAGTTCTTACCATATCTCTCATTATTTACACAAAAAAAACAGTGTGGGCTGCAGTATTTATCGCCAGAGCCCAGCAGCAGTGGCATCAAATTGGCTGCCTGACATTACAGCGGGCTGGCTGCGGGGAACTCTTATACACTTTATACATTGGTGTGGTGAGCAATCTCGGGACTTCCCTGCTCACCACACTGAGACGCCGCGCTGTATGTCACAAATATCACTCCATGCTGCCGGGCCAATTCCTATCCCCCGGTGCAAGTTCAGAAGCGGGCCCTATAAACACTCCTGGTGACCCGGTGCGAGTCCTGGCGGCCGCACTCCATGCTGTCGGATTGGCGAGTATGGACAGCCGCCCGGCGACTTCAATCACCTAGTGCACACAGAAGCAGCCCACAAACACCCCTGGCAGCCCGGTGCGGGTACCAGCGGCCGCACAGCGTGCACTATAGCACCCTTGTTCTGCCTCGAGCCGGCCCGAAGCACCAGTCGCCCACACACTTTCCGGAGGATGTCTTCACTTTGGGTGCAGGGGCCATCATCGTCACATCAGTCCCTGTAATGCCGCAGGCGCCAAAGAGGTCCGCCTGGTTTTATTGTCTGCAGCAAATCACTCATTTAAGGGGGAGCCAGGGGATTGGCCGCAGTGGAGCGTGTCCCCAGGGAACCACCCATTCCGAAAAAGTGAGTCCTCGATACCAGGTAAAATACGTGCTATTCGTATTTGCAATCACTGTCCACGTAAATTGGGGGTACATTTAAAATGGGTGCAAGCATATTTTCTTGTCGTAAAAACGCAGTTTTAAAAAAACGCCTGCTGCGACCGCGTGCGATGTTTTGAACAATTGACGCATCCATACCGCCCCTCAAAAAATCAGACCTAAACGTTAAACCCATTTTCAGCGATTTTTTTATTTTTTTTCTCACCCAAAATTTGTGTGGTTATTTTTCGCCAAAGTGTGCAACTTGTGAAAAAATGTTGGGGTCATTCATTATTAGGGGGGCGTCCAAAGGGTTCTTAAAGAAATCCCCACATTTTTAGTCAAAGATAGGGATTTTGCAATTTTTTTCTACTGAACTGGCATGGAGAAAACTTTTCTGTGTTTTTTTTTTTCCCTCTATTTTTGCCTGTTTGCCATTTTCGCCGCTTTTATGGCAAAAATGTTGCATATTTTGGCGAACAATATTCTACCGTCCTACTGGTCTTTGTTATTCTCTTGTTAGCACACCAGGTTTAGAAGGACACTTCAGATTACTTTTTTTCAGACCCTTTATTATGTTTCCTTGTATTGTCTTCTTCGGGGTCCATGGGGTCCACAGGAATTACCTTGGGGTATGTGGTTATAGTGATCCAGGCACCAAACAGTTACAAGCTTTAGCTCCCAGGATGCAATGAGTCCTCCTCCATATATACCCCGCCCCTGGCTACAGGCACTCAATTTTTTGTTTGCTGCGCAGGAGTGCACCTTGTGAAGAAATGTGCCTCGGAAGTCCCAAGCAAGTTTTTTTTTTTTTTTTTTTTTTTTTCTACCTATGAGTCCGGATGGACGCCAGTGCTGCTGCTAGGTCTACCCCTCCCGGCGCCGCAACACCAGTGAGGGAACTGGTGATTTCGGCGGGCGTGAGCGCTGAGCCCAGGACTGCAGCCGAAGACACCGGTAAGGTGGTTCCCCGCTAGCCGCTGACGGCAGGGAACCGAGTGGCATTCCGTACCTCCGGCGGTGTAGACCTGTCGGAGGCCGCTGTTGTAAGGAACCAGGGTAGACTGCTTCGCCCACTAGACCACAGGGGCATAAAATCTGGCAGCCGGGGATGATAATGGCGGCGGTCATGTATAAGTGCGCCCTGTGGATCCATACAGCCTAGGGGCATGTAGGCTCTCCCCGGCGGCCCCTCCCCCCAACCCAGACCCTGGTCCAGAGACTAGGTTTCCCGCATCTGGGTTGCTCCTCTCTGTATATGAGAAGGCCAGAGAGACCACTCTCGGTGGAAGCGAATCTTAGGAGGTTTGGTCAGTCTCCCTGCATACCTCTCCTTAGGTGGCGAGGTTACACAGAGCTCGATATCCTACTTTGCCTTTGTGCTGTTCGTAGTTGACTAAGAGCTTATTGCATATATATATATATTTATATTTATATATATATATTTATATATATATATATATGTATATGTATGTATGTTTTATTTTTTTTTGCATTGTATGTGACTTGTGTAAGTCTACTGTGTATTATACTGCAATTTCTTATAACTGTCAGTTATAACCATCACTGCTGTTCTTCCTCATAACCCTCTGCTACAGGTGTGTGGGTTACTTTGGGGGTGAACTCTGTCACATTGTATTATATTACTTTGCATAACATTGTGTGTATTGTTATATCCAAAGAAAATGAAAGCAGGAGGCAAATGCCCCTGTGCTGGTTTCATGTATGGCCTGTCAGGTGGGGTTGGGCCCCCTTGGGCTTCTTTTTCCCAGATCATGGCGCAGGTTGTAAACCGGTTATCTGCTCCTAGGCCTGTCCCTACTATGGGGTACCCTCAGCAGCTACAACCTGCTATGTTTATGCCTCCTATGCATCCGTCCTGGATGGATGTTTATGCCCATTCAAGTCAGAGTATGGTTCCATCCCCTGGTGCATTTCAGCAAACGTTGCAAGCAGCCAGGCCGGTACAGTTTAAAACCAGAATGTGGTCGGCTTCCTCCTATCACTCCTTCCAGCCTGCAGACTCTGATGCATCTTCGGATGAGTGTGACGACATACAGGGCTCCTCTCAAGAGTCTCTCTCGGGAGAAGGGGACCATTTTCAAACAGCAGATGTTCCCTCCTTGATTAGGGTGGTCAAAGCTGTTTTAAACATAGATAGTGAAGAGCCAGAGCTTAAGAAGGCTCCGGTGTTCAAACGCCAGAAATTTGTTAAGGCTGAGTTTCCTAAATCAGAGCATCTCTCTGAACTTATGGGGGAAGCATGGAGTTCTCTGGATAGACTATTCCATGTTACAAAAAAGGTTACAGCTTTATTCCCCCTCCCATTGGACAAATGCGCTAGGTGGGAAGTTACGCCGACGATAGATGCTCATATGGCACATCCTGGCACAATCCTCCCTTAAGGATTCAACAGATAGGAGACTTGAAGCCTGTCTCAATGCGGTCTTTTCTCGGTCTAGGGCTGTTACCCGTCTGGCTATGGTCACTGCCTGGGTATCTAAGGCCATTGAAGAATGGACAAGGGCACTGGAAAATACTCTGTCAGCTGTTCTCTAGAAGCCTCTGGAAATTATCTCCTATATCAAGGAGGCAGCCTCCTACCTGGGAGAGGCGACATTAGACACCGGTATTCTGACTTCTAAGGCATCAGCTGCCTCAGTTGTTGCTCGCAGAACCCTATTGTTAAAGGACTGGAAACCAGATGCAGGGTCCAAGAAGGCTCTGGAATCCCTGCCGTTTGTGGGAGGCATCCTGTTTGGCACAGAATTGGATAAAATTGTAGCTAGGTTGGCAGCTTCCAAAGCGGCTGGTCTACCCCTAGACCTAGGCAGTCAGCCTTTAAAGCCTTTCGGCCGCAAGGAAAAGCGAAAGGTCAGTCTTGATCTAGAACCGGTTCTCGTAAGAGACTGCAAACTAAGAGATCATGGGCAAATGTCCGGCTTCCAAGTCAGACGATAAAGCCATGGCCTGATAGGGCGGGCCTCCCCCTGGGGAATCCCTGGGTAGGATGCTGATTTCTTCAATTTTCGGATACCTGGCATCTCGCAACAACAGACGCCTGGGTTCGGGAGGAGGTCTCTCTGGGGTATGCCCTTACTTTCTGGAGAAGTCCCCCGCAAAGGTTTTTCTGCACAACTCCTCCGGCGGATTCTGCAAAAGCCTTAGCCCTCCAGCAGGCCATTCGTTCCCTGCTGGATTTAGGAGTAATAATCCAGGTTCCGGTAGATCAACAAAGAAGGGGTTATTCCAATCTATTTTTGATCCAAACACCCAATGGGTTTTGCCGGCCTAATCTGAAAGGTCTCAACACATTTATCCATTGCCCAAGTTCCGTATGGAAACCCTTCGGTCAATTGTTTTGGCAATGGAACCGGGACATTTTATGATGACCTTGGACATTCAGGAAGCATATCTGCATGTGCCAATTACACCTTCCCACCAAAGGTTTCTGCGGTTTTTTGTTTCTGCAGAAACATTTCCAATTTCTGGTGCTGCCTTTTGGTTTGTCAACAGCCCCGCCGGTGTTTACCAAGATAATGGCAGTTATGACGGCCTACCTCAGGTGTCAGGAAGTCGGGATACTGCCATACTTGGACGATCTCCTGATATTGGCACAAAGGTATTGCAGCATCATTTCAGACTGACTATTGCCTGTCTACACAGACATGGCTGGATCATAAATTGGAAGAAGTAATCGCTTTTTTTACAGTGCAACAGATGGTGCATTTAGGTGCATGCCTGGATTCTCTGACACAAAGGACATTTCTGCCACAAGACAAGATTGTGGCCCTTCAATTGTGGATTTGCAGATTTCTCCGCAATCAGTCAGTATCTGTCCACTCAGCGATGCAGGTACTGGGGTCCATGGCATCCACCTTCGATAAGGTGGAATATGCTCAGTTCCATTCCAGACTGCTGCAACAGTTGATCCTCTCCCGTTGAATGGGGAGTACCAGTTAATAAGGTCACAGACGATCCGTCTTTCTCCAGAGGTTCGGTTGTCCCTCTCATGATGGTTGCAGACATTTCGTCTGAACAGGGGTTGCCCCTTCTGGATTCCAGATTGGGTACTCCTCACTAATGATGCCAGCCTCCCCGGTTGGGGTGCAGTGACAGGTCAACACACATTTTATTGAAGATGGACGACCTAGGAGGGTCTCCTGTCCATAAACATCCTGGAACTGCGTGCAGTATTCAGAGCACTCGTTAAGGCACAGGATATACTGAAGGGCAGGCCTGTCCAGGTACAGTCCGACAATGCCACCGCAGTAGCCTACTTCAACCATCAGGGAGGCACACGAAGTCGGGCTGCCATGGAGGAAGTGACAAACATTCTGGTCTGGGCAGAATGTCATCTTCCAGCAATCTCTGCAGTATTCATACCAGGAGTCTTCAACTGGATAGCAGAGTTCCTAAGTCTGCAGGATATAGATGCCGGGGAGTGGGCTCTTCATCCAGATGTATTTCAGAGCCTAGTGGACAGATGGGGACTACCAGATATAGTCCTCATAGCCTCAGGACACAACCACAGGGTCCCCAGGTATGGGTCCAGAATCAGGGATTCCTCAGCCGATTTTGTGGGCGTTCTAGCAGTGCAGTGGAACTTCAAGCTAGCGTATCTCTTTCCTCCGTTCTCCCTCGTCCCAAGGGTCATCAGACATTTCAAGCAGGTGGGTTGAACAGTAATACTGATAGCCCCTGCTTGGCCCAGATGCCATCGGTTCACTGACCTTCAGAGTCTCTCCATAGACACTCCATGATGTAAGCATACAAAATATGATCCTGAAGTTTTTAGGGTCTCTCGAGTGCTTGATTTTCTTCAGGCTGGGTTAGACCGGGGTTTCCGCCTGGCCACCCTGAGAGTTCGGGAATCTGCACTCAGTTTGGTTTCAGCGAAGAATTGCCCTGCTGCCTGATGTTAGGACTTTTTTTTAGGGTGTTCTGAGGGTTCAGCCTCCTTTTTGTCCCTCCGGTAGCTTCGTGGGATTTTTCTTTGGTTCTCAGGGCTCTACAGGCTCTCACATTTGAACCCCTGAAATCAGTAGACCTTAAGTGGTTGACAGCAAAGACAGTTTTTCTTCTTGCTATCTCCTCTGCCTCTAATTTGGTAGCCCTTTCTTGTCGCTCTCCCTTTTTTATTTTTCATCAGGATAGAGCTGTTCTTTGTACCAGGGTGGGTTACCTTCCTAAGGTAGTATCCCGCTTTCATGTGAATAAAGAAATTGTGGTTCCAGTCTTCAGGCCTCTCTGTAGGTGAAGCTTCTCTGGATGTTAAATGTGCCCTACATATCTACATGGATTGTACCAACCCTATTAGGAAATCGGATTCTCTTTTTGTGTTATAGCGCTGTCATAAGCGAGGCTGGCCAGTTAACAAACAGACTCTGGCTAGGTGGCTTCATATGACAATTTCTCAAGCTTTCACACAAGCTGAGCTCTTTGTTGCAAACAGTGACAGCACATTCTACTCGATCCGTGGGACCATCGTGAGCGTTTCGTCGTGGTGCCTCTGCTGAACAATTGTGCAAGGCAGCCATGTGGTTTTCCGTCCACACTTTTGTCAAATTTTACACATTTCATAAATTTGCCTCTCAGGGTGCTTCCTTTGGGCATCTGATTCTCCTTTCTACTAAACAGGAGCGTTCCCACCCTTAAGGAAACTGCTATGGGACATCCCTAAGGAAATTCCTGTGGACCCTATGGACCCCGAAGAAGAAAATAGAGTTAACAAAGGTATGTTATACCATAACACTTTTTTTCTTTGAGGTCCGCAGGGCACCCACCCTAACGCACCTAATGTTATTGGGTAATCTTTTTCTTTTGTATTTCACTGATTCCCTCTTCTTAGAGAGAGAGTGTTTTTGTGGTACAATTGTCCTTCCTTCTCCTGCCTTGGGCTTGGTAACAAACTGCCTGTAGCCAGGGGCGGGGTATATATGGAGGAGGACCCAGTGCATCCTGGGAACTGAAGCTTTTAACTGTTTGGTGCCTGGACCTCAAAGAAAAAGAGTTAACAAAGGTATGTTATATCATAACTCTTATTTTCTCACCTGGTTGATCCTAAATATTTCTTCATTTGAATACATTTTCTGTGTATATACTTTCATTATGTAGGAGTAATGCCATTCGGATTCCCTGTTTGGTATTTACATGCCCGTAGAAAGGGATATAGGGGTCAATCCAATTAGGTGCGAATCGTGTGTTGCTATTTTCTCTTCGAATTTGCATAGCAAATGCATTTTGCAATCCAATTAGCAACCTGCACTGAATCCGTCAGACTGAATTTGCATCTTTCCATTCGCACCTGCCTGAGGGTGAGAGATGGAAAGGAAAATCTTTATTTTAAGGTTAAAATGTTGAGACACTGTGCTGAATCCCTTGGACACCCCCCTAATGACTAATTAGGCGTTTGGAAGTTTCCAATTTGCTTAATTAGTCCAATAATTACGTCAGTTTTTGGGGTAATAAACAATTGTCCTGAAATTACCCGAAAATCAACTTTTTTGTTATTTTACGCACCCCAAATTTGAATTACAATATTTTTTTAATTGAAAAATATTTTTTTAGATCATTTTTTCTAGGTGCCCTCAAAGTACCCCAAAATCACCTTTTTTTTTTTCCTACTTTTTTTTTTTTTGCATTTTTCATTTAATTCGTTTGAGATTAAGCGAAAAGTTTTTGTTTGTTTTTTAATCATTTTCTTGCATTTAACCCCCCCCCCCCCACACACACACACACAAATCAGCCATTTGACACCATTTAAAAACCTACAGTACCTTCCTAATGCCCACAAACAGCCTTCTATACGGTCCTGCTAACAAAATTATTAGGGTTCCAGGATGGTGTCCTCACGTTTTCATGCACTTCTCTCAAATCTCATTTGGCAGTCAATTCGCACCCCTTCACTGCGAGTAGGGCGAATAGGCAATTTTAATTGGATTGGAGAATTCTCGGGAGCACGCTTCAATGCGAGTGTCTAGAAACAAACTTGTTACCTGGAATTTGCACCTGATTTGGATTGACCCCATAATGTCTCCTCTCATTTGATAATCCATTCCGCACTATTCTGACATAATTACGATTTTCTCTAAGCTGTCAGCACATTTAACCAAGACAGTCAGGTCCTCCTTGGGCGATACATCTTGGAACTTTGTCGTACCTGATTTTCAGGGTAGCCCTCTGGCCTTACTTGTACTTTTTCATAATTTTGCCAACTGATACCTGCTAACTCTTCCTATCTTAGTTGGAAGGGCTTCCAAAAGGCTGCTGGTTTATAGACACCCCTTTCTGTCTTTGTGTACTCTTTAGTATTTATTTTTTTGTTTTTGTTTTACAGTTCAATTCCTTTCTCAGAGGTGATTGGGTACACAGTATGCTAACCTACCCACCCCCTTAGGAATGTCTAGTTCTCTATTCTACTTTGCTCTTTTCATTTCTCTTTAAAGGGCTAGTTTAAACTGAAGAGAAGGTGGGGCGGTAAAACCCATAGCCTTTTCTGGTTTAAGAGGCCTTGAACTATTAGGATTTGTAGCTGGTGTTTCTGATTATGACCATGATTAATTATTTTTTTTTATTACACAGTATATTTGCTGTACCAAGCACAGGGAACCGGCAGTTCCTACATAACATGAGAAACCTCTATAATCCAGTGATATGTGGCATTAGTTGTGGTGTTTTGTGTTTTTTGTTTTTTTTTACCTGTTTCAAAAACTAATTCTGTATTTTATGCCTTTGTTCAGACTGTAAAACAATTCTACAGTGTTGTAAATGAAATCTCAAGTCAGGCAACGGAATTATCAAATCAAAACCCTCAACTGAAGAATGCATTAAGGAATATTCTGCAGGTATTGCTAATATATTTTAAAGTTACTACGGTTTTTATAAGCGTGCGCATGTCAAACACTTTTAGGGGCCTATTCATCATGACATAATGCCTCATTCATCATGCCTCACTAACAGAAGTATAATTTCCGAAAAGCTCTTTTTTTCTTCTTCGGGGTCCATGGGGTCCACAGCCATTACGTTGGGGTATGAATCCCGGTCACCAAACAGTTAACGCAAATGAGTTCTCTGCTCCCAGGATGCATCGGGGTTCCTCCTCATATACCCCACCCCTGCCTCAGGTAGCCAGTTCTTCCTGTTTGGTGTGTTCACCACATAGACAGTGGATCTGCTGGAGCAGTCCTGCAGACGAGTAGAAAAAAAAAAAAGGAGAGTCTTACTCTCTATCTCAGCGGGTGATCTGAGCTGTCCTGGTAGCAGCCTCAGGTTATGTCTCAGGTGGCGGAATGGCTGGTTGCCCCGGTACCACCGGTTTGGGGTTTACCTCAGCAGATGCATCCTATGCCCATGATGCGGCCGCCTTGGATGGACTCTGGTGCTGGTAAGGTTATGGCATCATCCTCGGGGGTTTTTCAGCCTCAGGTTGTCAAGCCAAAGCAGCCTAAATCTAGGCGCCATGTATTGCCTCATATGGGTGAGTACTCCAGTGCCTCCTCCGAGGAGGAGGGTGATGATCATTTCCCAGTAGCCGATGTCCCCTTTCTGATAAGGGTTGTAAAATCGGTGTTAAATATTGAGGAAGGGGATCTTCTGCCTAGGAAGCCCCCCTGTTTAAGCGCCAGAAAGTGGTTAAGGCAGAATTCCCAAAGTCTGAACATTTATCAGAACTTATGGAGGAAGCCTGGGTCCATCCGGATAAGATAAGCCATTCTTCTAAAAGAATGGCGCTTCTATATCCTTTTCCAGCAGAGTACTGTGCCAAGTGGGAGAATCCACCTTCAGTTGATGCACACGTGGCACAGCTGCTTAAACGCTAATCCCAGCAGTTTCGCCGAAGGAAACCACGGATAGGAGACTGGAGAATTGTCTCAAATCAATTTTTTCGCTGGCAGGAACGGCCACCCGCCCAGCTATGGCCACTGCCTGGGTAGCAAGAGCTAAGGAGCAACTGGATATGATCTCCTTTATTAGAGAAGGGGCCTCTTATTTGGGAGATGCCGCCTTGGATGCAGGGATCCTTTCCTCTAAGGTTTCAGCAGAGTCCGTTGTGGCACGTAGGATCCTCTGGTTGAAGGATTGGAAGGCAGATGCTGGGTCCAAAAAGGCCCTAGAATTCCTTCCATTCACAGGAGGTGTTCTCTTTGGTTCATAATTGGACAAAATTGTATCCTCCATGGCAGCCTCAAAGACGGCAGGTTTGCCATCAGCATCCTCGTCTAAATTGAGGAGGGCGTCCTTTCGGGGGTTTCGGCCACAGGGCAAGATCAAAGGTCAGCCCTCAGCGAGATTTCCACCAAAAAAGGCAGGACCCAGGAAGCCCTGGCAGAACAAACGTCCAGGATCTAGGGTCCAGGATAAACCAGTGGACTGATGGGACGGGCCTCCCCCTGGCGGATCCCAGGGTGGGGGACCGACTACTTCGGTTCTCAGAGCCCTGGCACCTCACGACGGAGGATGCCTGGGTTCGAGGAGTTGTTTCCCGAGGGTATGCCCTGACGTTTTGGAGAACTCCTCCGCAAAGGTTCTTTTGTGTAAACCCGCAGGTGGGTTCAGAAAGAGCTTTGGCCCTTTAGAAGGCTATTCTTGCCTTGCTAGCATCAGAAGTAGTGATTCCGGTGCCAGAGAATCAGTTCCAAGAGGTGTTTTACTCCAATCTGTTCTTGGTTCAGAAACCGAATGGGTCATACCGGCCTATTCTGAATCTGAGAGAGCTCAACAAATTTGTTCGAGCCCCCGGGTTCAGGATGGAAACATTGCGATCGATTGTGTTGGCAATGGAACAGGGGGACTATATGGTATCCCTAGATATACAGGATGCCTACCTTCACATCCCAATCACACAGGCTCATCAAAAATTTCTTAGTTTTGCGGTAGGGGAGGAACATTTTCAGTTCCAGGCCCTGCCGTTTGGCTTGTCCACAGCCCCTCGGGTATTCACCAAGGTGATGGCATGCCTCAGACGCCAAGGTGTCAGGATTTTGCCTTACTTGGACGACCTCCTGTTGCTGGGGCAGTCCCCACAGCAGGTACAGGATCATTTGAGGCTGACAGTATCATTTCTGTACAGTCACGGCTGGATCATAAACTAGCAAAAGTCGTCACCCTGTCCGGTACAACAGGTGTGTCATTTGGGAGGGAGATTGGACTCCGTGGTGCAGAAAATATATCTGCCGAAGGAGAAGATCCTTGCCCTACAATCACGAATACGCAGGTTGCTTCGCAACAGGCAGATATCCGTTCTAGTAGCCATGCAGGTCCTGGGATCGATGGTGGCCACCTTCAGGATGGTGGAATACGCTCAATTCCACTCCAGACCACTGCAGCAATTAGTTCTGTCTCGCTGGAACAAGGCTCATCACACGATCAGGTCTCAGCTGCTGCGTCTCTCTCCAGAGGTACGGTTGTCCCTGACCTGGTGGTTGCAGACAAAGCATCTCACGCAGGGTCGCCCCTTTTGGGTGCCGGATTGGACATTAGTCAAAACCGACGCCAGTCTTCGAGGTTGGGGGGTGATGACGGGGTCACACACTTTCCAAGGAAAGTGGTCAGTGGCGGAAAGCCGGCTACCGATAAACATCCTGGAACTAAGAGCTATATTCAAAGCTTTAGTGCATGCTCAGGGAATCTTAAAGGGCAGGTCGGTGCAGATACCGTCGGACAATCGCACCGCGGTCGCCTCCCTAAATCATCAATGGGGCACAAGGAGTCGGGCTGCCTTGGCAGAGGTATCAAAGATCCTGGTATGGGCAGAGACTCATCTGCCCACGATATCTGCCATGTTCATTCCAGGAATCCTGAATTGGGAGGCCGATTTTCTCAGTCGGCAAGAGATAAATGCAGAAGAATGGGCCGTACATCCACAGGTTTTTCGGAACCTTGTGGACTGGTGGGGTCTACCAGAAATAGATCTGATGGCATCAAGAAGGAACAACAAGGTTCCCAGGTACGGATCCTGGACAAGAGATCCGAGAGCCGAGTTTGTAGACGCACTGACAGTAAAGTGACGTTACAAGCTGGTATATCTGTTTCCCCCGTTTGCTCTTCTGCCCAGAGTTGTCAGAAAGATCAAACAAGAGGGCAGCACCGTCATATTAATAGCTCCGGCATGGCTGAGACGGCACTGGTTCACAGATCTACAGTCTCTCTCCATATACACTCCATGGCCTCTGCCATTGAGACCGGATATGTTGCTACAGGGTCCCTGCTGGTACCCGGATCTTCATCGGCTATCGCTGACTTCATGGCTCTTGAGGCCTCTGTCTTGAGGAAGAAAGGGTTTTCCGAGTCTGTTATACGGACGATGTTGAAGGCATGGAAACCATCCTCAGCCCGTATATACTATAGGGTTTGGCATACTTTCAGTGGTGTGAACTGAAAGGGCATGATCCACAGAAATTCCTGATATCCAGTGCTTGGAAAAAGGGCTCCGCCTGGCCTCTTTAAGGGTACAGGTGTCAGCTCTTTCAGTCTGGTTCCAACATAAAATTGCACTGAGACCAGATATAAAGACCTTTTTTCAGGGGATGTTGGGGATTCAGCCTTACTTCGTTTCCCCGGTTGTTCCGTGGGACTTGACTCTAGTTCTGAAGGTTTTACAGGCTCCTCCGTTCGAGCCTTTAAATTCATTAGACATACAGTGGCTAACAGCAAAGACTGTATTCCTCCTTGCTATGGCATCTGCACGTAGAGTGTCGGATTTAGCTGCGCTTTCCTTCCGGGAGCCGTTCTTGGTATTTCATTAAGATAGAGCAGTGCTACGTGCTAGGGAGGGTTACCTTCCGAAAGTGGTGTCTAAATTTCATATTAATGAAGAAATAGTAGTTCCAGCATTTCAGAGCACAGGTCTCTCACAAGGTGAGGCTTCCCTGGATGTGGTCCGTGCGTTGAGAATTTATGTTAAACGCACGAGCAAATGGAGGAAGTCCGATTCACTTTTTGTGCTTTATGGTTGTCATAAGCGTGGCTGGCCAGCCAGTAAACGGACACTGGCCAGGTGGATTCGCATGGCAATTTCATTGGCTTATACACAGGCTGGTATGCAGGTGCCGGATTTAGTGACGGCACATTCTACTAGGGCGGTAGGTCCATCATGGGTGGCCCGCCGGGGTGCTTCTGCTGAGCAATTAATCAAAGCAGCCACATGGTCTTCCATCCATACCTTTGTCAAATTTTATTCCTTTGACACCTTTGCCTCTCAGGATGCCTCCTTCGGGCGTAGGATTCTCCTCTTTTCCGAGAGCCAGGAGCGTCCCCGCCTCTAGGGTTAGTGCTTTGGGATATCCCCAACGTAATGGCTGTGGACCCCATGGACCCCGAAGAAGAAAATAAGAGTTATGGTATGACATACCCTTGTTAACTCTTTTTCTTCGAGGTCCATGGGGTCCACAGGACACCCACCCAGACGCACCTGTAGTTCTGGGGGAGGTTTTTTTTCCGTAGTTCTTTTCTTGAGAGTCGGGACTCGTGAGTATGGGTCTTTTCTTTCTTACCCTTTGTTTGTCTCTGCCTGCTTGAGCTTGGTAACGAACTGGCTACCTGAGGCAGGGGGTGGGGTATATGAGGAGGAACCCCGGTGCATTCTGGGAGCAGAGAACTCGTTTGCGTTAACTGTGTGGTGAACGGGATTCATACCCCAACGTAAAGGCTGTGGACCCCATGGACCTCGAAGAAAAAGAGTTAACAAAGGTATGTCATACCATAACTCTTATTTTTGCGGTCAGGTTTTCAGAAAAATTATACTTTTCCCCCTACAGGTGAGGTATTCATAATGATTTCCTCACTGCGTCTGCCCTCCTCCCCGCACGGCCTTTAGTGCCCAATCCTGCCACCTCCCCAGAGGCCTCCGATATCTGATCCACCTCCCCTGCGGGTGCCCCCCCTTTTGCGGCACTGCAGGTGTCCGATCCTTTTCCCCCACCCCTGTTGCATACTCTTTACTTGTCTCTTCTGTCTTCTGCCGTGAGTCCGGGCCACATGTCTGCAGTGCCCCGGAGCTCTCAGCTCCAGGGGCTCTGCAGTGCAGACACAGCTTGGAGAGATTTTAGTGGATCCCTCTGCTGGCTGCAATGGCTAGACTGGCATGTAAATCTTCACAGGCTGTACACCATCTCAGGTTTGTGTACAGTTTCTCAGTCAAGTTCCGAAAAAAAAGCATTTTCAGAACTTGATGAATTTCATAATTTCTACATCTACATGGAAATTATCGAGTCACATTCGTAATCAGGAGGTATCTGTGAAATCTCCTGCGTTATATGAATGATGAATAGGTCTGACACCTAAAATTCCACCTACTTTTGTATAATTTATTTTTCACCTGCTTTTGTATAAATTAAGTGTTGATTAATAGACCTATTAAGTGTTGATTAATAGACCTATAGACCAAACTATTCCAGAGTGCCCAACTCTACCAGCCGGGCAGAATTAGGTTGGTCCGGCTATAGCCATTTAACTGCGAGGTTGGCCAGTTTCTGGGCCAGGACGCGTGGCCTTCCATCAGGATCATAGGACACAGACCTGAATTTCCACCGGTTCGCTTCTGGATAGA
This sequence comes from Taudactylus pleione, assembly GCA_031769625.1. Taxonomy (NCBI): domain Eukaryota; kingdom Metazoa; phylum Chordata; class Amphibia; order Anura; family Myobatrachidae; genus Taudactylus; species Taudactylus pleione. Next base: position 1,424,010 of record JAUIMM010000047.1, on the reverse strand, counting down.
GGCCAAACCGACTTGCTAAGGCAGCCTTCACTTGGTCATATATTTTTGCATCTTCCAGGGATAGGGCGGCATATGCAGCTTGGGCCTCCCCCGTTATAAGATGGGCAATCTGTACGGCACAGGAATCTTTGGGCCATGCTTGCAAGGTAACAACCCTTTCTAAAGTGATAAGAAAGGTCTCCAAATCATATGAGGCCTGCATTTTGGAGAGTACTGGAGCGGTTACCACTGCTTGCTGCTGTTTAAAGAGGTCCAACATTTGTTGCAAAACGGCTTCCATGGTGGTCTCTTTAGGATCCCACTTCTGACACCGCAATTTAGCGAGTAAATTCCAGATGACCAATGGGAGACCGAGATATTGGATACAGGTAAGCTTTTATTCCAGGCTTTAAAAGGCAGAGCCAGTGTAATGACAAGGCAAACACAGTTCAGGAACAATAATTCATCTTACATGAGACAGCATTCAGCAGAATATTCACAGCAGTCAGGTTCAGATTGTACAGCATAGAGAGAACTGCTGAAGTCGAAACCTCTCCCTCACATTCCCCTGATTAATTCAACTTACCAGGTTCTTATACCTTAGCTACTGTAGTCTTAATTGAGGTAAGGGTGTGGGTTCCTCCCTGGCTACAGGAGGTTAATGCTTTCCTCAGAATGTGGGAGAGACTCACTCTCTCACAGAGCCTATCTGCCAAACAAACTGTGTTCCAGATGATGCATTTTTAAAGTATTAAAAAAAGGCCAGTTTTCTATGAGTCCTAGTATTGGTTCAGGAAAATTATTGTGTGGAAGTAAAGTGATTCTAACATGGTCTAAATTGGTCAATTAAAAGCTCTTTTTTCTGTGCAAGCTAACGATATAATACTTATAGTTCTATTCAATACCAGGAAGAAATGGGACTAAATTCCACATGTTATTCAAAATCTTGTGAATGGAAAGCCTGCAAACATTTTGTTGTATGTTACGAACAAATCTACAAAGCAACCCATGAATCTCAAGAATTACTTTACTAATTAGCACAAGTATTTAATTCTTGAACAAGCTGACACAACATGATCTGCTAAACCCAAATCAAATCTTTAAATAAGTAAAATTATCAATCTACATCCCTATAAATATGAGAGAGATCACGTTTGTCACGCTTCTCCCTGCCAAAGTTGCTCGCTGGGTCCAGCTGCATCGAGTTGAGAATTTGGTTTCCGCTGTCCGGCTAGTGGGAAATGCCTTGCTGGCGCAGTATGGTATGAACCTTTCTTCTTTAATTATGCCGGAGTCTCCCTGTCAGTCTCCACAGCGGGCTTTGTCTTGGGATAAGGTGCCCCCAAGTATGGATTTGGATAGGCACCAGTACCCCTTGCAGAGGATGGCTCCGTGGAAATTTGAGGCCCACAGCTTCACCCTTCTCTTCACGTAAAAAAGGTTTTCAGCCCAGAAGTCGTTCTATGGGGAAGGTGATGGCCGCCCATTTTCCAGAAGTTGGAGGTCCAGAGTTGAGGAGTTCCCCAATAACTCCAGCTCAAGTATGTTTCTCATGTGGCCAAGGTGGCATCAAGAATGGGGGCATCCACAGATGGATTGCTCTATTTCTGGTGTCTTTACAGCTGTAGAGACATGCCCTCTTCCGCCTAGAATACAGGTATGTGTGCAAGTCGGGAATAGACTGGTCGAGGGCTTGGTGGACTCTGGCTCTGCTACTACGCTGATACAAAGGGATTTGTTGTCCCCATAGTTGATGTTGTCCCATGAACTAGTCCGTATCTGTGTGCATGGAGCTGTTCATGCCTTTCCTGTTGCCATGGTCCCTTTGATAATCAGGGGAAAGACTGCCAAATTACATGTGGATGTGTGTCCTTTGTTACCGGCCCCTGTGCTAATAGGTCGTGACTGGCCTAACTTCCGGGCTCTTGTTTTGCCGGAGGAACAGGTGCTTGCAGCAACCCCTTTTCCCCTGATTTGTTTCTGTCTCGGGTAAAGGTTTCTAAATCTAAGAAAAGGAGAAGGGATCCCAGAGACTGGCTTGCTCGTGATGTTTTGTTGGGACAAAAGGTCTTTTCCCATAATACTACTGCTCACAATGCTGATGATCCTGCTCATGACAATGTATCTGATAATTCTGATGAACCTGTCATTACTAATGTGTCTATGCATGCTGATTTCCATGGTAATGCTGAGAGGTTTAGGAACACTGATGTGTCTAGCAGTCTGCCTAATCCTTAACTTTTCTACTTGCGCCTCAGCCTGATTTAAGAGAGGCCCAATAGGAAGATCTTGCTTTAAAAAGGACCTTTCTACTGAAGGGTCCATAGGGCTCCAAAGGAGACCTTGGGGTATAGGTTGATGATGTCAGTCGTCGAGCACCTCAATTAGTTAAATTTGTGCTCCCAGGATGCATCGGGCTCCTCAGTTTCGTAGGTGCTCGGCACGGTCGGGTCAATTCAAGAGGGGCTGCGTTGACAGCCCAGAAAATAGTTGTTTTTTACTGCAGAGTGGTCAGCATGGGCTGTCCAGCAGACGCCCATGCTGCCACTCCGACACCCTGCTGGCGCCGAGACGCTGGCACTGCTTTAGGGATCGCGGCGGGTATCTGGGGGTTTTGGCTAGCAAAAGCACCAGATGCCCAGGACTGTGGCCAGACGTCACGGGGGACATTCAGGTAAGCAGCGGGCGTCCGCCTGCTGATAACACAGTTCATTTACTTCCCAGGGCTGGGGGGGTCCCTGGGAAGAGGCTGCGTGTGGCACCAGGCATGGCGCCTGCGCTGTCACTAGACCACCAGGGATAGGGGGCCACAACGTGCGGACGTTGTGGCATACCAGGGGTTAATAGCACGCCAGGGGAGCGGGCTTTAAAAGTGCCTTTGTACAGGTTCTTTTAGTGGATGGTGTCCTGTTGTCACATGTAACAAGTAAAATATCCCCATTTTGTGTTGCTTAGAGAGGTTTGGGAAGAACATCCAATAGAGGGTGAAAGCATACTTCAATATGTGGTCCAAATAGGTAATCGCATAGACCTACTGGGTCAATTGGTCCTGGAAAACTTGGCAAATGCACAGGAAGCTCAAAAGCTTCTCTATAACTGTAATGCCCGAACGCAAGTTTTTTTTCACCTGGGGATAAAGTCTTTTTGTTGTTACCTACTCAGGGAAGCAAATTACTAGCAAGTAATTAGAAGGTTGGCGAAGTAAATGATGAAGTCTCTCAACCTGACTCCTGTAGAGGTAGGCAGATCTACCATGTTAACCTGTTGAAAGCTTGGAAGTGTCAAGAGGTGTATTTTGTAGATTCTGGTAATGGCCATAATGACCTTGGTCCACAGATTCCCCAGTTCGATGGGGCTTCTCCACCCCTTGAACCTCCTATGGGAACCTTGTTAAATAATTCTCAGATGTTTTTTTGTGATAAATCAGGGAGGACCAATTTAGTCTTACATGACATTTTAACCCCACCTTGGGTAATAGTTGGACAAAGACCCTATAGGCTTCCAAGGAAAAAACAAGTGCAGGGAATCAAGGAAGTACAAGAAGTGTTGAAGTTAGGGGTAATTGAGGAGTTGTCTAGCGACTGGTGTAGCCCTATTGTCTTGGTCCCGAATACAGATGGTTCTACAAGATTCTGCATAGACTTCCGCAAAGTTAATGCAGTGTCCAAATTTGCCTTCCCAATGCCTAGGGTTGATGACCTGCTTGATAGGTTAAGTTCGACCAGATATATCTCTACCCTTGATCTTATGAAGGAATATTGGCAAATTGAGCTGACAGAGGGAGCTAGGAAGAAAACTGCTTTTCTTCTTCCTCCACTAGGATGGTTAATGAAATTTACCCACAAGCCCACTCTCCTCTATACCCCAGCCACAGAGACCTCCGTTTGAGTTCGGTGCCGGCAGGAGCTAGGCACCGATTATTAGGGGGGGCTATTTTAGGTGGTTTTCCGAATTTTTATTTATTTAATCCTTTATTTTAACATACTTTATTTATGAGTGGGCAGCGGGAGGCGTCCTATAGGAGGCCTCCACCACCCCAGCACCGGTGACTGGGTCAGTGACTCAGGCCGCGGAACTCCCATTGCAGCCAGAAGCACACAGGACCTGCCAGCCGGTGCTCTGAGGGGGATTAAAGGTTAGCCGTCTCCCTGCATGCAGGGAGCCGTGATACAGCGGCTTACACCACTGGAGCTGGAGACCTCCGGCGGAGCTGGTAGTGCAGGCACCCGATCTGACTGCGCTTTGAACCTAGACCACCAGGGATACTTTATGTAACGGGGCTTCTTTTCTAGCAGCGATGACCTGTCCCTGAAGTTGAAACCAGCCGGGGGAGCGGGCACAACCTAGTAGACTCCTTCAAATTTCCAAGCGTATTGCTACCTTTTACCCTCTACCTGCAACGTATAGGGCTAAATGGGAGTCTCCTTCCCCGGTGGATGCCCATATTACCCGCCTTTATTAGGTCATCCCTCATACCTATGCCAAATACGGCATCTCTTAAAGATCCTACCGATCTACCGAAGTTGGAGAATTTCTGGAAGACCATTTATATGAATACAGAATCCCTGGCTCGCATAGCCCTGGCATCTGCTTGGATAGTTAAAGTTGTAGTTCACTGGGCAGACTCCTTGGAGAACGGTATTACCTTGGGTGCCCATAGGAGTGACTTAGTCGTTATGGTTGCACACGACAAGGAAGCGACTTTAACCTCTAAGGTTTCTGCAGTTGCTGCCAGAAGGCTGCGCACTTCAAAAGCGGATACAGAATCTAAGAAGGCTCTGGAAGCTTTCTTATTTGGGTGACATCCTATTTGGTCTGGAACTGGACAAAATCGTGACTACGTTGGCAGCCTCCAAATCAGCTTTTCTGCCGTCTGTCACCACTACGAGACCCAGGACTTATTTTGTTCTTTTCGTCCGCAGAGTAAGGGCAGAGGTCAGCCGTTTCCAAGACTGGGTTCTGCCTCCAAAAGCTCCTAGCCCAGAGGTAAGCAGGCCTGGTCCACCAGACGTCTAGCTGCCAAGCCAGCAGACAAGCCTGCTGCATGATGGGGCGTGCCTTCTCCCGGGGGACCTTGGAGTGGGAGGCCGGCTTCTTCGCTTTTCAGCAGTATGGATGCTGACCACAACAGACCCTTGGGTCCAGGACAACGTTACCAACGTTTCCTCAGGTTTGCGGTACGAACCAACCACCCTTTGGTCTGTCCATGGTCCCTCGTGTGTTCACGAAGGTCATGGCAGCACATCTACGATGCAGGGGCGTCAGGATTTTACCATACCTGGATGATTTGCTTCTATTAGCGCAATCTCCAGAGGTGCTCAGGGATCACATACATCTGACGATACAGCTTCTTCATTCACACGGGTGGATAATCAACTTGAAGAAGTCAACGCTATCTCCATCCCAGGAGATGCGCCACCTGGGAGCTTTGTTGGATTCCAGAACTCAGAGAGTCTTCCTTCCTCCAGACAGGATCTTGTCATTGCAAACCAACATTCGCAACTTTGTCAGTCTTCAAAGAGTGTCCATTTACTTATGCATGCAAATTCTGGGGTCGTTACTTTCAACATGGTGGAGTACGGACTGTTTCACTCCCGGCCTCTCCAGGGGACACATTGTGAGGCGTTGAGCAACCAATCAGATTCTAGCTATTATCTACTAGAAGGTGCTAGTTAAATGTTAAGTAGAATCTGATTGGTTGCTATGGGCAACATCACTTTAAAAACTCTCACTTTAGTAAATTTACCCCTAGGTATTCTGTAATAGAAAAAGAATGCCTTGCTATAAAATGGGCTCTTGAGTTATTGAGATAATTATCTTCATGGGGCCAGGTTTACCATGGTTACTGATCATGCACCGCTAAAATGGTTGCAGTCCATGAAAGATTCTATCGCAAGACTGACAAGGTGGTACCTAGTTCTCCAGCCTCCTTTTTTTTTTTTTTTTTTCTCCCCTATATAAAGTCCGGCACAGACCTAGACTTCTACATATGAATGCAGATTTTTTTTTGTCCCAAACTGGGCTGGAGAGTCAGGCTTCTGCCGTGGGCAATCTAGGTTCATCCTTTAACGGGGAAGATATGTGACAGAGTGGGTCTCCCCCACATTCTGAGGAAAGAGTTATGGTGGGTACACACTATAGCGATATATCTGCAGTGTATCATCATACACACTGAACGACCATCATCTGCATGCTGCAGTGGGTCGGGGCGAGTAGGGGGCGTTGCCTAAATGGGACCTCGTGGCCACGCCCCCTTCGGAAAAACCGCTGTGTGCCCCTCAGCCCGGCGAACAGCCAATGGGGGGTGCGATCAGCGTAATTGCTCCCTCCCGTTTGGCATAGGAGACTCTCCGGCTGCTGCTTTAGCAGCCACGGACAGTCTCCCAGTGCAGCACAGCACACAGCATCGTGTGCTGGGCTGCTGTGACCTAAGAGGGATGGGGAGCGGTGCTGGACCTGGGTAATTAGTGCCCGCTCGCGGCTCGTTGTTCAGACATATCGTCTGTACACACTGGTCGATGGTGGCACGATATATTGGCCGAGCAATTGATCGGCCAGTGTGTACCCAGTAGCCATGGAGGGACCACACACTTACCTCAATTAAGACCAGCTAAGGTATAAAAACCTGGTAAGTTGAGTTAGTCAGGGGGAATGTGAGGGAGAGGTTGCACCTTCAGCAGCTCTCTCTATGCCGGACAATCTGAACCCTGACTGTGCTGTGAACATTCTCGTTTGAAGCGCTGTCTCATGTAAGCTGAATTATGTTCCTGAACTGTGTTTGCCTTGTGTAAAAAGCTATTACACTGGCTCTGCCTTTTCAAACCTGGAATAAAAACTTACTTGTTTGCAACATCTCAGTCTCCCATTGGTCGTCTGGAACTTACCCGCTACAGTGATATATTAGAATGTGTTGGTTTTGGCACCATATTTACAATGTGTATCTTTTATTGGACAGAATATGATTCAGTGGCTGGAAGCTCTAACAGCGTGTGTGCGCTATGTATGTTCTGTAGAGGAACCAATACATTTTGAAAATATCCAATCACTTCCTGCATCCGTGCTGCATATTATTATAGCCACATTCACCCATTGCAAGGTGAGCATTTTGTATTAATCTATATAACTGCCTAAAAATAGTAAACTGATTATCAATATGTTTTTTTAATGCATCCTGGCTTAGTTCTTGTAAAATGGTGTTCAAAATTAATTGCAAGCTCTTTTTACAGTAGTTACACAGATTTTGTTTTGCAAGCTAGAGCTTACTGACCAGGCAAAGAGATTAAAGGTGCCCCAAATCCCCACTGAAATACAAACTTATTGATGATGTGAAGATAACTGTTTCTATGATATTTTTAGAAGTTTACATTTCCTTGTAGTAACACTTTTTTGCAGAGCAATGTGATTTTTAGGTGTTTCAGAACAATACGTATATGTTTATATTATTGATATAACTTATTGGTATGACCTGAGTGGTTGCAATAGGTATCAGCAAGTGTAAAATGGAGATTAGTCCACACACAAAGGTCCTTAACCTGGTTTATTGGTACCAGGGACAATACACAGTGTTAAACAGTGGTATGCAGTATACACAGTGGTGGTCAAAATGATGACTATAATGTCTATAACAGGTAGCACTATGAGGATATGCATGTTACACAGTGGTATGTGCTGGGTCGCGCATGCTCAGTGGCAACTTTGGTTGGAGGTTGCCCCTTCAGCTTACTCTGGGTCCTAGTGCCCAAGATTTATTGCAGAGAAGAGGCAATGCAGGAGCATGCTTCTCTCCAACACTCCCCTCTCCCTCTTGCTCAGGGCTGTCTCCGGTCATACAAACATATTACACTTTACTCAAACATTTTGGTAAAGTCCACCTGTACCCAAAAGACATGGGGTCATGCAAAAATATAAACAGTGTTTCAACGTCAAATATATTCCAGTCCACAACTCTTTAGGAACACATTTAGGAGTTGTGACGTCAGTCCCTTTGTCACCATATCAACAGCATTATCCTCACTTGTCACAAAGGTTACGTTTATAGGCTTCATCTTCACCAAAAATAAAACGACAAAGATGTGTTTGCGCCTGAACTCACAGTGAGTTCAGGCGCAGACACATCTTTGTTGTTTTATTTCTGGTATTTTTGGGGTATTTTGGGCAGGAATCCCCTTGTGTCAGCTGCTAGCAATTCACTGAGTATCTCTGTTTAAATACAGCGCTCCACTATTTTCCCTCTTTCATCTTCACCAACTCAAGTGATATCTAATAGCAATGTCAACTGCACCTCTGTTGTGTCACTCTGTTGATAGTCTCATCCTGACTCAGAAGACTTTATTCTCATCTAAATGTAATGGGTTATGATCTTCTGATGCTGCAGGGATTTATGGGAGTCTCCCCTTATTTTTAAAGTGACAATCATTTTAAAGGCTAGCATAAAGCTGGGTCTACACTGTAGCTGTGTCGTTCAGATTTGGCCAAATGAAAACAAAAGTTCCTGCACGAAATGCGTGTTCCTGCGATCACATTCGTCATCGTCGGGTTTGCTGTGCTGCACATCACACCTGACGATATCGCATGCAGTGTAATGAAGGATGGAACGAGTGATCGTTCTGTCCATTACATCGTTCTGATTTGTACCCAATTTAATGCTTCCTTGGCAGTTTCTGTAAGCACCATGTACTCCGCCTCAGTGGTGGATAGGGCAACAGTGGGTTGCTTTCTGCTTGCCCAGCTGATGTTTGTGCCTGCCAGTACAAACCGATGATATGTGTATGAACTACATTTTTGATCCCTAGTCAGCATTACCGAAAAATACTTAGAAAATTCTAGCTTTAAGGAAGTTGAATACTTTGAATATTCTAGGATTCTTTTAACTATATAGTCCGGTGTTGTTTCCCAGTATTAATGGCAAATTCACTACATGTGTGATGTCTGGCTGAGTTTCAATGCTTGCATACATTAATTTCCAACAGTGCTCCGATGAGTAACCTATTTTATATCCTCTATCTCTGCCTCACTTGTTGGTGATATGACTTTTGTGAGTTTAGTGCCTTTTATCAATGGGAATACTGACTGGTTTTGCATCTAACTTTAGTAAGTATTGATGATCAATTGTGACCTTTCCGTAAGATTCTTAAGCCTAACAGTTGATGTGCAGGCCCTAAAGCCTCAATCGTAATGATCAATCGTGCACATCATGTGTTGATTCTGTGTGTTTAAGATGCCGATGCGCATCCCCGCAGTCATATAGCTTGATCGTAGATATTACTGCAAAACCGTAAGATTACAATCTATTGTGTACAATGTGATACCCATGTATGCATATTTTCGTATGATCGTAACGATCAATCGTACACAATTTGACCACATCGTATGGAAAATTTCAAGGGCAATCGTACAAAACATCTTACCAACATAAAATTGCACCGTGTACAGTATGGCCGGCATTAGTCTTTCAACTTGAATTTCTGCTTCAGATTTGCTATGGGTTTCTTCTGACCTGCTAGCAACAGATAATCCATATACACATCTACAATGAACCGCTTCTGCTCTATTGTTTTGTGTTATAGACAGTGATCAGTCTCTGAATGTACAAAAGTCCATCTCCATTAGTACAGCATCTAACTTACTGTACCAACCACGACCACTTTGTTTCAGACCATATAAATCTTTCTTCAACAAACAGACTTTTCCCTCATTGTAATGCTCAGGAGGTTCCAGCTAAATCTCTTCAATTAACTCTCCACTTAAAGCGATGTTAAAGTTTGTGTTACCATCTTCTGACTTTTCTCCTTAGGTATGTGAGCATATGCTCTGCACCCAAACAATCTGAGATGATTGACGTTTGCTTTACTTCCAGACCACCCCGATGTTTTACCTTTTACAGCTACTGTTGGTCCACTGCTCTTTAAGTATACTGCGGTAGACACTGCTTTCGTTTTACTCAGCATAGTCTGTGCTTTCTCCACAATAGTGCTTTTGACCCGTTCAATGACACCATTTTGTTCTGGCTTGTTAGCTGGTGCTCAATTTTTTGTTTCTTCAGGAAGACTGCTACATTTTTATTTTTGTATTCTCCGACATTATCAGATCTCAAGATCTTTAATTTCTGGCCTGTCTGAGACTCTCCCAGATCCTTGTAGTTTGCAGTTTTGTTTACTTCTTCACATTAGGCTCTGATAAATTAAACGCTTGTTATTTTTGTGAAGTCATTGATGAATATCAAAAAATATCAGTATCAACTTATCGAATTCACTTCCATCGGACAACACACATCTGTATTCACCAATGCCAGTGGTGCCTCAGCTCTGGATGCTGATTTTAGTAAAGGATGTTTTTTGCTTACCCATAATACAGCTCTTACATGCCTAGCTCTCTGTGATGGAAATATCCATGAAGGATACAAACTTCAAGGAGTTTCTGAACTTTTATCAGGTGGCCTAGCGGCCTGTGCCACAGTTCCATAGATTGGTGTGAATCAGAGGCTGCCATCACATAACACTCTTCTGTGTCTAGTGGCTCTTGAGTCCATGTACCAGCAATCCTTCCTGAGACTGTCTGTTATATTTAAAGCTGACTTTTTTTTTTTTTAATATATATAACGCTTCTTCTGCATGCCACTTGAATCTTTTAGTCTGCATTCAGAGGCTTTTATGTCCCACTGTGTGACATATGAAACACTTGTACTTAGGGCCGTATACAATTAGAAGCGAAAAGTCCCACGCTTTTCGCATGCCGGACTCTTCGCCGACATCGCTGGTTTTGCATGCCCCGCTTATCCCCGTATTCAATTTCAAAGGACGCAACAACGCGTCCCGGCGAAACTTAGAGGCAGAAAGTGCTAGCAGTTATGGGGAAATCAGTCTGACACCCCCCAAAAGATGAACTGACATGGGGGTCACTATGGATACCCCCGAATAACCCCGCTGGAGGCATTTGGGGTGCTTTTTTTTAAATTTTGACGCAGTGTACCTTTGGGGACTTGTCCTAAGGGTACAGGGTAGTTTCCCCACCTTTGCACCCCAAAACCGCAATTCTGCTCTTTTTTCCGCCAGCTATTCATAGGCAAAACTTTTCCGCCGGGTACATTGCATTGCGTTTTTGCACCGGCTAAAAATCGCAACAATTGAATACATTGATAAGTTTCCGCTGGCAAAATGACGTCACCAGCAAAACTTTTTTGAAAAAAAACGGCTTTTCACCGCTAAAAAATTGAATACGGCCCTTAGTCTTTTTGAGCTTGGGGCCTGATTCAGAGCCGGACGCTCTGACCAGAGCGCTTGCTCTGAATCAGGGCCATCCTCCATTAAAATGGAGCGTCCTCCTGGACGCTCGTATAGCTGTGGGTCACCACCCACAGCATATACGAGCGTGCAAAAATATGGTCGCGATGGTCTTGACCATCGCGACCATCGGACTTGCGAGGGAAACCCTGCGGTTGGGTTTCCCAGCCACAAGCCCTGGAGTGATTTTGGCTCCATCAGAGCCAAAATCACTCCCACTGACATCACTAGTGATGTCAGTGGGGCCGGCTTCAGACGGTAGGCGTTCCCATGGGAACGCCTCCGTCTGGCAGGCACGCCCACCAAAGGGGGCGTGCTGTCAATCAACATCGACAGCACGCACCCTTTGGTGCGAGACCCTGAGCGATGGAAAGCCCGTCGCTCGCCGGGTCTCTTGCATGCGCACGACAGAGCTCCCTCCGTCATGCGCATGCGCAGTGGGGAACATCGACCCACTTGCGAGCGTACTGCCGCTCGCGAGTGGGTCTGAATGACCCCCTTAGTGTCATTTGTGAATAAAGCAGAACGCTCAGCATTTGTCTCAACCAATATGCATTCTTGGAATTGCAGCAGTTTAACGCTCACGATCTCTGTTAATAGTTTAGTTCCACAGGATTCTAAAGCCACTACTAAGAAATCTAATTCAGTTGTTTAATTCTGCAGCATTGCCATTGCAACCTCCTCCTTCACCTGCACTCCTACAGATGTCAATTGCTGAGATATACACAACAGCTTGTCAATGTGCTCCTGAATGTCTCTACATGCATTGTTTTGTACTGTGCAGTGTATGCCTCAGGTTTAACCTCATGAGACTTTTATCTTCATGCGCTGCCTGCAGGGCTAGCCACATGTCATATGTTGACACTGTCCCATGGAGTACAATTGCTGCTCTACAGATAGGCCTGTGGTCCCCTTTGCCTTATCAACTTCATCAGGATTTGGATTGCGATTGTCACCAGGATCACTTGTGATTAACCACAGCGTCTCCTGCTTTAACTGCATCCATAGCAAACTTCAACATGGCGTAGTTCTTTAAACCTGTTATTTTTATGAAAGTTATGCTGGCTGCTGCATATTTTATGTGCTGCTCAAAACAAACAGGACTTCTGTGTTCTTTACACTCTGAGTGCTGGCCCATACTATTGATATAACCTATTGGTATGACCTGAGTGGTTGGAATAGGTATCAGTGGGTATAAAATGGAGGTGGGCCCACGCAGGTTTATTTGTAACAGAGGTAACACACCGGGTTAAACAGCGTTATGCAGTATACATAGCGGTGGTCACAGTGAAGGCTATAATGTCTATGATAGGTAGCAGTCTGGGTCTGCACAGTACTATGGCGATCTGAAAAGTGGCGTGCCTCAGATTGCGCATGCTCAGTAGCACCTCAGGTCAGAGGTCACGCCTCTGGCTAAACTGGGTGTGGATTAACAGATAGACACTAAAAGATCGACCGTGTCTAAAATAGACACCAGATGTTAGTCAATAGGTCGTCTGGGACAAAAGGTCGACACAGTAAAGGTCAACATGTAAGAAGGTCGACACATGATTTATTTTATTTTTTTAGTCCTAATCTACACCCTAACTAACCTTCCCTCCTGGTGCCTAATAGTCGGGGTAGGTGCCTGACCATAAACGTCCCTTCTAGTGCCTAACCCTCCCTCGTGGTGCCTAACCATAACCATCGTGGTAAGTGCCTAACCCTAAAAAGCAAAACAAAAAAAATCAAGTCTATCATTTTCATGTCGACCATTTGTTCCTGTCGACTTTCTTACATGTTGACCTTTAGTGTGTCGACCTTTTGTCCCTGTCGACCTATTGACTGTCTAACATCTGGCGTCTATCTAGCCATTGTCGACCTTTTTACTGTCTGTCTATAGTCCGTAACCCGGCTGAACTCTGGGTCCTTGTGACCTGAGTGTTTTGCAGAAAGGAGACAGTGCAGAAATGTACTCCTTTCCAACATATATCGCTGTGTATTATTTTTTAGAAAGATAGTAATTTATATAGTGCCTACCAATATGATTAAATGACTTTACATTGTGTCTGTATATGAATAATTTGGTGAGATGCAAATTTGCAATTGCCCATGTAAAATCCTGCGCATGTTTGATGGTAAATCTGCTGTGTTTTTTTTTTTTTTACTTAGGACAGTGACTCTTTGTATAGTGGGAGGCTTCATTTGGTTTCGGATCTACTTCAAGCCCTTTTCAAGAAAGCTGTGTCTCTTCAGAAGCAATTAATGGAACTGCTAGATAAAACTTTCATAAGCTCCTCCGCTTCAGAGAGGGAAGTTGCAGCCATGGTGTCTGGTGGGTGTATGAAACCATTCAAAGTTGGGTGTGGGTGACAAAATTCTAATTTAATAAACTGCATTCAAATTTTTCTGCAATTTAGAAAAATCTAACCTTAACAAAATAGACTAGACAACCATTATTGCAATGTACAGCTTAAGTACATCTCATGCTTTAGAAAAGTACTATAAAGCTAAATATTATTTATTTAGCTACAGTAGTACTTCCTTGTACATTGCTGTAGGCCATCCATGCACAAGACCTGTGACTTCATAACTTGTGGCCCCTGGAGAAAGCCTGCCTTCCGCTGCTCAGACCACCTTCCTGGAGAGTAAATTATTATTTGTAACCGTTCACTCAGCAGTCACTCGTGAGCGTGAAGGTGGGTCCCGGCAGTGACATGCCTGTGACAGACAGTCATGGCTACAAATCAGATCATCTGTTGTGCTGCCTGTTTAATAGTCTCTGTTTTAATTACATTTTGTTTGTGATAGATAACCGAAAAAGGATGCATATTTAAAACTTATTTAGCCTAAGCTCTGTAGCTAGATTTAAATGAGTATTTTTAACATTCAAATTTGAGGATGGAATAAATTGTAGACAAAGAATACATCTAGCCGGTTTTTGTTACCCATGTCTAGGGTAGGACTTTTATTAATTATGCTTACTCCAATAGGGATACTCTGTCCCAGTGTAGTAGTTCTACTAATGTTAGTTTCATTGCACAACCATATACAAAACATTTTGAATGTGTATATGTTGGCCAGAATGTGTGTAATCATGCATATATTTTTTAGTTTCCTCTCCCAGTCTAAAAAAAAAACCCCACATTCCTATCTCAGGGTCTCATTCAGACCCGCTCGCAAGCGGGTCGATGGTACCCGCAAGCGCACGACGGAGGGAGCTCCGTCGTGCGCATGCGCGAGACCCGGATAGCGACAGCCAAGCTGTCGCTCCGGGTCTCGCACCAAAGGGGGCATGCTGTCGATGGTGAGTGACAGCACGCCTGCTTTGGTGGGCGTGCCGGGGGCATGGCTGCCAGACGGAGGCGTTCCCATAGTGATGTCAGTGGGAGTGATTTTGGCTCTGATAGAGCCAAAATCACTCCAGGGCTTGCGGCAGCGAGACCCTATCGCAGGGTCTCGTCGAAAGCCCGATGGTCGCGATGGTCTTGACCATCGCGACCATCATCATGGATGCTCACATAAGCTGTAGGTGGTAACCCACAGCTATGCAAGCGTCCAAAAGGCAGCTCCAAATTTAAATAGGACGGCCCTGATTCAGAGCGAGCGCTCTGGTCAGAGCGTCCGACTCTGAATCAGGGCCTCAGTGCCTAATCCATGTATCACTTTGAAATTTGGGCCCTTGTCAATCAGAATATGGAGATTTTGTGCCCAAAATAGGTAGGTTCAATACGCATTCTCAACCTAAGGCAGATGAGTTATGTCCATTTTTTTTTTTTTTTATTTAAATTGAACCGTAAAATATACTTTAAAGGCCTATTAAAAAAAAATAATGGGATTTTGATTGCCTGTTAGAGTATTCTAATGTTTAATTAAAAATCTCTTTAAAAATGAAAATTTTCATTAGGTATAATTAATACGGAATTTTGTTACCATGACTTAGATTGTGAAACTTTTACATTTTGATGGTTCAAAGTACACAAACTTTATTTAAGGCACAAAATTATTAAAAATAAAGTACAAAGTTACCTGCAGGCTTTGTGTATAAGGTGTATATGAAACATAAATGAATATCATGTATATACACAAACTTTGAGCAACAAAATTATTGAAAATATTGTATAAAATGACCTGCAGGCTGTGTCTATATAAGACCTAAATGGATTCTGTGTTTAGATTTGGGTCCCTTTCCCAAGATATTTCATTATAGTATACAAATATTCCAAAATACGGAATATTCCGATATCTAAAATACCCCTGGTCCCAAGCATTTTGGATATGGGAGACTCGCGTGTGTGTGTGTGTATGTAATATATAGCAGATCAAAGAATAATGTTTTGGGCGTCTGCCTTTCGTCTGGGATACAAAATATAAGACAGTACACTAAACATTTAAATACGTACATAATTAAAAATTACCTTCATCAGGTGCTCACGGACATCAGCGCGCCTCTCTATCGGTCACACCTAGCATGCGTCCTGTAACCCAGGTCGCTGCAAGAGTGACGTCATGGATCCTCACGCACGGCGTACCCGGAGCTCTTGAATCACCAAGGTAGTCATGACAACCAAAATGTTGTCAGACATCACAGATTGTATAGCGGTTGAAAACTGCTTTTATGCGCTTTATAACACATACGCATAATGTCAACAGTGGAGGTAAAACACCATAACAACAAAGTATTCATAGTCAATAAAGTACAACCGTACATCATATGCCAAAAAATACACGCATACAAATATCTAAGATCTGAAATGCAAAGTCAAAACATACATACAATGATGAGATAGTATCAAACAAATATCTTAAATCTTAACAGGTCGTGAAAAAGACATGTCTGTAAAAATATCAGTAAACAGCTTGGTAAACTCCAACTCAGATCATATCTATAAGAAGCATGGGATTGAAGTGTGTGTGTGTGTGTGTATATGTATGTGTATGTATATATGTGTGTGTGTGTATATATATATATATATATATATATATACATACATACATATATATATATATATATATATATATATATATATATATATATATATATATATATATATATATATATATACATATATACATACACGTCAACCATATCCAGGATGCTTGGAACCAGGGGTATTATGGATATCGGAATATTCTGGGATGGGCTTGACAAGGTGCTTCTGGCAGTGCTCCAGCGCTCCGGCTGTCCACAGGCGTCCACGTTTTCCCAGCATGTGGGTGAGCTCATACTTGTGTGAAGAGGATCTGTGAGTCCAGGGGATAAGCAGGAGGTTGCCGGGTCTGTTATACTTATGCCATGTGGTATCCAGTCCCAGTGAAGGGTCCATAGTATTCATAAAGAATAGTTTTTATATTTAAATATTGACTTTTACATTTCAAGGTCACATGATGTGAACTTTGAATATCTAAACAAAAAAAAAAAAAAAAAAGTGTATGTTTAATTTTTTTGTACATAAAGTATGTTATACACTTAAATACAATCTCTCTTTGGTATAAGTTTCATTTTGGGTTGCCTTTGGAAACAGGAGTGTAAAAAATGTGAAGTACTGCAGTTGAACTCTTCTTGCACTAACCATGCAACTGGCAAGTTCAGACTTGCCTTGTAGTGTCTCTTTCTGTTATAGGGATGGCCATTGGTGGGTTTCCATTGATGGTCACCATCGATGGTAAATTAATCTGGGAAACCATCGATGATTTGCACCTCTCAGTCTGGCTGTAGCTTCTGCATTGAGAACTAGTGATACAAGACATGCTTGCCTCTGGGAGGGGGCAGCCAGGATGGCATAGTTGGGGGAGCGTGGCTAGGGATATTACCCGGCATTAGGATCGGAGTGGGGGGCATGACCATGCGATCACATAATTTTGGTCCAGTCAGCGCAGAGATTGCCAGCATTGTGAAGCAGGGGACGGGGCCGTTATGACACAAGCTTGCCTGCTTTTCCGGGGGCCGGGAGCGCTACCCGATTTTCTGGAGGCTCCCATTCGTTTTTAGTTTTATCAAGAGTGTGACAAATGGAGAAGTACATTAGGACTCATTGCTGCAACCCATTTGATATTCAAGGACATATCCGCAGTAGAAACAATTCAGGAAGGTGCTACCATGGATGATTAAAATACAGCCACATGTCAATAGTGATCAAATGATTTGTGATAACTGTAGGAAAAATTAAAAGGGATTATTTAACTGCTGAAGAAGGACCAAGCACATCAATTGATGAGGAAAGTGACACAGAAGTGGCAACAGGCATGACTGAATTAGCTTTGCAGTCATTAAATGAAAGTTTAAGCAGTGTGGGAGCATCACCTATCAAGAGGAAAAAAATGAAAAAAGAAACCTATTGCAAAAGGAAACCTGTTAAAATTCTGGGTCCTGGTAGCTTGTGAGGCCAGGAAATCCACCAACGCAGACCCTGACCTCTTCCTTCCCGGAGACCGATGGCGACACGCCGCCATTTTTGAGAATGCTGCCCAGTAGAATGCCCTTGCAATGCCTCAACCTGTTCATGGGGCTGGGAGGCTCTGCAAGCGATCTCGCAGATGGAGGGCTGCAGATGCGCAGTACTCCCACCATCGGAGATGTGTGCTAACCATCGGGTTAGCATACGTCTCTGAATCTGGCCCTGCATTAGGTAAACTGTCTTAGTCCCTTCTATCATTAGATCTCAATGTAGAAGCTGCAGCCAGACCGAGAAGAACACAGTAGGGATGGCCATCGACCATCAATAATTTACAAGCCTTGATTGTTTACTACCGATGGCCGATTGTTTTGCCATTGATGGCAGAGCCAATTCTTTTCCTCCATCAATGGTTATCACTGATGGTGCCATCGATGGTCAACAACCGATGGCCATCCCTAGAACTTGCCAGTTGCATGGTTAGGGCAAGAAGGGTTCAACTGCAGTACTTCATATTTTTTTTTTTTTTACTCCTGTTCCCAAAGGCATCCCAAAATGAAACTTATACCAAAGAGAGATTGTATTTAAGTGTATAACATACTTTCTACATCAGGGTCCATAGGGTATCCACAGGATACCTTGGGGTATAGGTGATGACGTCAGGCATCGGGCACCATAGAGTTAAGTTTTCCGCCTCCCAGGATGCACTAGGATCCCCCTCCTATACCCCGCCCCCGAGCCAAGGCATCTCAGTTTCGTTTGGTGCCCGGCCGGAGTCGGATGCACCTGTTAGACGGGGGCTAAGGATAGCCCCTGAAGTTTTCTTCAAAGCAGCTGTGGCTGCTCATCTGGATGTACAGCATGGACAGTCAGTACTGACGTCCATGCTGTCTTCCCTACACCCCCGCCGGTACCAGAACGCCGGTACTGATCCGGGGATGCTGGTAAGCATCTGGGGTCACAGCTAGCGGTGACCCCTGATGTTTGGGACCATGGCCGGATCCAAGGGGGCAGCGGGGTCCCGCGGTGGGACCCTGCTGACACAAGGTCCAGAGTCCCCAGGCAGGGGGCTCCCTGGGGACAGGCTGCAGCGTGGAGCCAGGTTTCGGACCTGCGCTTCCACTACCCCCCTGGGACAGCGGACCGCGGCTGAGCGGTAGCGCTGCGGCGTCCCAGGGGTTAAATGCATGCCAGGGGAGCACGCCTTCCCTGTAACACAGCCGGTGCCTCCCCCGCTGCACACAGCCCTCTCTGCTCTGCTGACTGGCCCTGTGGCAGCGCTCCTCCCCCAGGCCGGCCTCCTCTCTGCTCCTCGGTGGCCATCTTTCCTGGAAGCATGGTAAGCGCTGTTGGACGCTGAAGATCAGTGGCATCGCGGTCTGGGTCCCCCGACATACCTCTCCTCCGTTGGCTTAAGGTCTGTGTATGCAGCGCTGTGTCCTACCAGGCTCTGTGTCTGCGTAGTTGAGAATCAGCGCTGATAGTGCAGGAATTGATTTCTTTGCATTGTATGTGACTTCTGCTAGCATCTGCTTCCTGTACTTTCACTTTCTACTGTCAGCCATTTCACTGTCCCTGATCTTTTTCTGCTAAAGCCCTTGCGGTGCCGTGATTGCAGGGTGGTCTCACACTGTACTAACAAGTATCAGTGAGAGAGGTGACATACTTATCATCATGTCTGAGAGTGACTTTCCTCTCCAGCTTATGTGTACTACATGCAAGGTACCAATAGTGGAGGGGGAGGGTAACGCAGAGGGGCTTTGTCGGCAGTGTTATTTATTGGCATGGCCAATTACTGTCACTGCTCCGGTACAGGAGCCGCCCTGGGCTTGTTTCGCCAAAGCGCTTACAACCCTCGTGGGCCAGTTAGCTCTGCAGCCTGTTTTCTCACAGATGGGATTGTCCCAGCAGTCAGTGGTGTCGTCACCCATGCAGGGTTTCCCGAGACAATTGATGGTACCCCACAGTCTCCCTATTTCCCCTACCCAAGTCTCTCAGGAGCCTGCGTGGGTTAATTCACTGACAAGTTCTGTACAGCACTTGTCGGACGTGTTACAAGGGGAGTCTGTGTTGAGGCCACATAAGCGGCCGATGGCGTCTCTGTCCGCTCCTTATGAGGATGACGACGTGACGTCTGATGATGGGGAGATTCTGGATCTTTCTGACCAGGAACCTCTCCGTACTAAAGAATCGGACGCTAGGTCCAAGGTGTATATTCCTGGACTTATTCGGGCAGTCCGCACAGCTTTAGTGATTGAGGATGAAGATCCTCCGGTGTCCAAGTCTAAATATGCCTTTTTTAAGGATATTAAGGGTGACGCCACAGTGTTTCCTCTTTCGGGTCAGTTAGTGGACCATTTAGAGGAGGCGTGGAAACATCCCGGCAAACGGTATCAGCCTCAGAGACGCTTGGCGGTGGCTTATCCATTTGCGGATAATTATTTTTCTAAGTGGGAATCCCCTCCAAAGGTGGATTCTCATATGACACGCCTAGTTTGTAGTGCTACATTGCCCATGCCCTCCATGTCCTCTTTGAGGGATGCTACGGACTGTAAGGTGGAGATCTACCTAAAGTCCGTTTATTCCCTTGCTGGGGGGCCAGCTAGGCAGGCTATGGCCATTTGTTGGGTAGCCAGAGCTATGGAGCGCTGGGCTGATAGTTTGGAGGCGTCTTTCGATTCCGACTGTTCGGCTGAACAGACCAAGTTGATAGGCAATCTCCGGGATTCGGCCACTTATATCAATGAAGCAGCTTTGGATATCTGTACCCTGGCGTCTCGGATTTCTTTGGCAGCTGTAGCTGCTCGTCGCACCTTATGGTTGCGATCTTGGAAGGCGGACGCTGATTCCAAAAAGAGCTTGGAAGCTTTGCCTTTTAATGGAGAAGTCCTATTTGGTCCGGATCTGGACAAAATTGTAGCCACGCTGGCGGCAGCCAAATCTGCATGTCTCCCGTCTGCTGCAGTTCCTTCCAGTTCAGGTACGTCGTCCTTTCGGCCTTACAGGGCCCAGGGTAGGCCTAAAGCACAGTCTTTTCCCCGTCAGGCTGACCCCCAAAAATCGGCCAAGCCCCGGAAACAGGCCTGGAGTACCAGACATCCGGCCCTTAAGCCAGATGACAAGCCTGCGGCATGACTGTCTGGGCCTCCCTTTGGGGGATCCCAAAGTGGGAGGCCGCCTGCTGCAGTTCACCCAGTGTTGGTCGGTTACCACGACAGACACTTGGGTTCTCGAGGTGGTTTCTCACGGGTACGCCCTCTCCTTTTGGCACAGGCCCCCGTCTCGATTCTTCACCACGGGTCTTCCATCAGAGCGGAACAAAGCCTTGGAACTGCGGAAGGTTTTGCACACTATGCTCCAGGCTGGAGTTATAGTGCCTGTTCCATTCTCCCAGAGGGGTCAGGGTTTCTATTCCAGTCTGTTTTTGGTGCAGAAACCCAATGGGTCGTACCGTCCGATCCTCAACCTCAAAGCACTCAAGTCCTTGCGGGTGCCGAGGTTTCGGATGGAGAACCTACGGTCCATCATTCTGGCGCTGGAACCTGGGGAATACATGGTGTCGGACATACAGGACGCTTACCTGCATGTCCCTATTCTTTTACGCCATCAACAGTTCCTCAGGTTTGCAATCTGCAACGACCACTTTCAGTTCCGGGCTTTACATTTTGGGCTGGCGACAGCACCACATGTGTTCACCAAGGTTATGGCGGTCATGACGGCTTCCCTGCTGCTGCAGGGAGTCCACATGTTGCCGTACTTGGACGACCTTCTGTTGGTGGCAGGATCTCCAGAGCTCCTTCTACGCCACTTGGACCTGACCATTGCGGTACTCCAACGGCACGGCTGGTTAATAAACTGGCAGAAGTCCACCCTGATCCCGTCTAAGAGGATTCTGTACCTCGGAGCCTCATTGGACTCCGGACAGCAAAGGATCTTTGTGACGGGGGAAAAGATCTCTGCCTTGCAGTTGAGGGTGCGCAGTTGTCTGCAGAATCGCCGTGTGTCTCTGCACTCGGTGATGATGTTACTGGGCTCCATGGTGTCAGTATTGGACATGGTGGAATATGCACAGTTTCACTCCAGACCTCTGCAGCAATTGATCCTGTCCAAATGGAATGGACTGCCTCAGAGTCTAAAATCCCAGACGATGGTGCTCACTCCGGAGGTTCGCCTGTCCCTAGCCTGGTGGTTGCAGACGACACATCTCAACAAGCGTCGTCCGTTCTGGGTGGCGAATTGGGTCCTGTTGACAACGGAGGAGCAGTCACGGGTCCACACTTGTTCCAGGGCAGGTGGACTTGGGCAGAAGCAGAGCTTCCAATAAACATCTTGGAGCTCCGCGCGGTTTTCAATGCTCTCCAGCAGGCACATCGGGTTCTCCAAGGTCACCCAGTGCTGGTCCAGTCAGACAACGCTACCACCGTGGCCTACATAAATCGGCAAGGAGGAACCCGAAGTCAGGCGGCTCTCGTAGAGGTGTCCCGAATCCTGGTTTGGGCGGAGCGCAATCTCCCGGCCATATCAGCAGTATTCATCCCAGGGGTCCTAAACTGGGAGGCTGACTTTCATCCGGGGGAATGGTCTCTGCACCAGGACGTCTTTCAACTTCTGGTGGACAGGTGGGGTCTTCCAGAGATCGACCTCATGGCATCACAGCACAACAACAAGTTGTCTGTGTACGGGTCTCGCACAAGAGACAAAAAGGCGTCTCTGGTGGATGCTCTGTCCGTCCGGTGGACATTCCGGTTTGCTTATCTGTTTCCTCCGTTTTCCCTTCTTCCACGGGTAATCCGGAAATTCAAACAGGACGGTGGGACGCTCCTGTTGATAGCTCCCGCGTGGCCCCGGAGGCACTGGTTCTCAGACCTCCAGGGACTGTCTGTGGACATTCCTCTGTGGTTGCCGTTACGCCCGGATCTCCTGTCACAGGGTCCTTGTCTTCACCCGGACATGACTCGGCTGTCTTTGACGGCGTGGCTGTTGAGACGGCCATGCTAAGGTCCAGGGGATTTTCCAGCTCTGTAGTGCAAACAATGCTAAGGGCTCAGAAACGATCCTCTGCAAGGATATACCATCGTGTGTGGCATACGTTCTTCCAGTGGTGTCGGCCGAGAGGTTATGCTCCTCGGGAGTTCCGTCTATCTAGAGTGTTAGCTTTCCTACAGGCGGGACTGGACCATGGGCTTCGCCTTGCATCTCTGAAGGTGCAGGTGTCTGCCCTGTCTGTCTGGTTCCATCGTAGGATTGCTGCAATCCCTGATGTGCGCACCTTTATGCAAGGTGTTCTCAGAATTCAGCCACTTTTTGTTCCACCGGTGGCGCCTTGGGATTTAGCTGTGGTCCTGAGGGCTCTCCAGGGACCCCCGTTTGAACCACTGGGCTCAGTGGACCTCAAATGGCTGTCAGCTAAAACAATTTTCCTTCTGGACATTGCTTCGGCCAGACGTGTTTCTGACTTAGGGGCTCTCTCATGTAGACCCCCTTTTCTGATTTTTCATAGGAACAGGGCGGTGCTGCGCACTCATCCTGGTTTCCTTCCTAAAGTTGTTTCCAGTTTTCACATCAACGAGGAAATCGTTGTGCCGGCTTTTAACTCACCTGATCTTTCAGTGGGTGAGGCCACTTTGGACGTTGTGCGGGCCTTAAGGATTTATGTTGACTGCACTTCTTCGTTTAGGAAGTCTGACGCCTTGTTTGTTCTCTATGGGTTCCGTAAAAAGGGTTGGCCTGCTTCAAAGCAGACTTTGGCAGGCTGGATTCGTATGGCCATTTCAGAAGCTTATCTTCATGTAGGCCTTCCGGTTCTTTCCTCTGTGAGTGCTCATTCCACTAGGTCTGTGGGTCCTTCGTGGGCTGCTCGATGTGGTGCCTCTGCAGTCCAGATCTGCAAGGTTGCCACATGGTCCTCGGTCCATACCTTTGTGAGGTATTACGCGTTTGACACCTTTGCCTCTCAGGATGCTTCCTTCGGGCGGCGGATTCTCCTTTCAGCACAGGAGCATCCCCACCCTTAACGGATACTGCTTTGGGACATCCCCAAGGTATCCTGTGGATACCCTATGGACCCTGATGTAGAAAATATGAGATATGGTAAGAACTTACCTTTGTTATCTCTATTTCTACAAAGTCCATAGGGTTCCACACGACTCCCGCCCTGTTGCACCTGTGCTGCAGATGGGCTTTGCGCTGGTCACAGGTTTTTCCGTCTCCCTCTGGGGAGAATGTGATTATTGTGTGTGTCCAGATCTTTTTTCTCTCTCTTCCTTCTCCTCCTCCGGCCTATGGCTTGGTACGTAACTGAGATGCCTTGGCTCGGGGGCGGAGTATAGGAGGGGGACCCTAGTGCATCCTGCGAGGCTGAAAACTTAACTCCTTGGTGCCCGATGCCTGACGTCATCACCTATACACCAAGGTATCCTGTGGAACCCTATGGACTTCGTAGAAATAGAGATAACAAAGGTAAGTTCTTACCATATCTCATATTTTATGTACAAAAAAATTAAACATACACTTTTTTTTAGATATTCAAAGTCAAAGTTCACATCATGTGACCTTGAAATGTAAAAGTCAATATTTAAATATAAAACTATTCTTTATGAAGGCTATGGACCCTTAGCGTCAAAACAAGACCAGCATGAAAGTTCTACCACAATTAGAAGCCAAGTTATGATTGGTTTTAGTTGACTATGCAAGCAAAAATTTGACATTTTTTGTCATGTTTGCAACCCTGTTGCATGATCACTGTGTATCACTGGGTGTTAAAATTTTACATATGAAATTTGCTTTATGTCGTCGATCATCCTACCAAATTTCATGAAAATCTGAGATTGTCGTATTGAAAAGTTACTTTTTTTGTGATGATTTGGCATGGAATGACCCTAATGCTTAATGAACCTACCTTTTTTTGGGCACCAAAAAAATAATTATGATGAGAAGGAATGTATAATGAGTCAGGCAAAGTTGATATAACATTTTTTTTCTGGAATATTCATATTCTGATTGAGAAAGGGCCAACATTTCAAAGTGATAGGTGGATTAGGCACTGAGATGGGAATGTTTTTCCACGTACACCGCACATAAAAACTGAGCATCAGGAGTGGCATTTCCTAGCATTTTTTAAAAAAAATTTGACCCCCTACATCTCAAACTATGGGCCATATTCAATTTGAGGCGAAAAAGTATCGCGAGTGACGTAATTTCGCCAGGCGGAAGCTTTTCGCCGTATTCAATTTCAAAGACTTTTCGCCTAGGCAGAAAGTCAATGCAATGGACCCAGCGGAAAATAGCAGGCGGAGAAAGGTGCAGAATTGGGGTTTTGGGGTGCAACGTTGCGGGAACCCCCGTGCAGCCTTAAGACAGTCCCCCAAAGGTAAACTGCATCAAATTTAAAAAAAAAACACTTAACACCCCAAAAAAGTACTTTCGTTTTGGGGGCGAAAAAAAAAACAATGTTGGGGGACAAAGTTAAAAACTTGCGAAATAAACTCCAGGGGGGTCCCCAAGTATGCTCCAGGTGTTTTTTTGTTTGCAGGTGCTTGCGGCAGGTGGATTTTTAAAGTTTTTTTAAATTTCACTTTAGCAACTTTTAATTATGCTACCCCCCCATTTTCAGGTACCCCAAATTTGCTGGGACTAGTTATTTTCTCAAAAAAATCCTGCTAAATGCTAATCTTCACCACTTATGCAAAGACTCTAATTAAAACCTATTGAGAACATTTAAGTACCGCAAATACCTTCAGCACGCCTATTTGGGGGTAACCATAATGACCCTCCATGTCAGTGCATCTTTTGGGGGGTGTCAGGCTGATTTCCCCATATCTGACAGGACACTTCGCCTGTTACAGTTTCGCCGGGTGCCATTTTCGCGTCGTTTGAAATTTGAATAGGGTGAAAAGCGGGCACGCACGCGATGTTGGCGGAAAGTCCGGCAAATTGAATACGGCCCTATGAGTGCTAGAGAAGAAAATTTTACATGGGTTTGTAGCTATGTGGTAGTATCAAGTGTACAAAGTTTCATGAAAATCTGAGTCAGTGGGTGTCATGGCCTGGGTGAACTGACATAGAATTACATATTTGGAAAACAGATGTGGGGGGTGGGGCTTCTGAGTGGGGAGGCCACTATTGTGCTTAAATCCTTGCTATGGTTTTGTGCTTTTTAATTCTGCTGCAAATATTAATTATGCTGTATATTTACATTTCTGACGTAATGATTTGGCCCTGATGTCACTTGTCTCAAAAAAAAAAAAAATGTCCACCACCCATCTCAGATTTTTTTATATTTTTCTTTTTGATAAGTGAGGATGTCAAAAAAAACTTTCTGCCAAATATCTTGGCTGTCTGTCTAGTTTCCAAAATATTTATTTTTCAATTTATTAAACTATTTACTAATGGCAGCTTATTTATTCAGTTTATTTGAAGTATAACAGGTGTTTATAAAAGAATCGCATCAAAATTTGGACCCCCTAAGGTAACTTTTTTCTTCCCAAAATCAAACCAAATTACTTTATCTGCCTTTTCATTTAGAGTTACAGCAAAAATGCAAGATTTTGGAACATAATTAAAAATGCAAGGTTAAATCAACATTAGATTTCCCAATTTTTTTTCTTTTTAGGTGCTTAACAAATTATACATTACTACCACAACAAAAATCAGCATTGGTACTCTGGCCCTGATTCAGAGCCGGACGCTCTGACCAGAGCGCTCGCTCTGAATCAGGGCCGTCCTATTTAAATGTGGAGCGGTCTTTTGGACGCTCGCATAGTTGTGGGTTACCACCCACAGCTTATGTGAGCGTCCATGATGATGGTCGCGATGGTCAAGACCATCGCGACGATCAGGCTTGCGACGAGACCCTGCCTATAACCTGCTTATAGGGTCTCGTAGCCGCAAGTCCTGGAGTGATTTTGGCTCCATCAGAGCCAAAATCACTCCCACTGACATCACTAGTGATGTCAGTGGGGCCAGACCCAGACGGTAGGCGTTCCCATGGGAACGCCTCCGTCTGGCAGCCACGCCCCCGGCACGCCCACCAAAGGGGGCGTGCTGTCACTCACCATCGACAGCACGCCCCTTTTGGTGCGAGACGCGGAGCGACAGCTTGGCTGTCGCCGTCCGGGTCTCGCGTCTGCGCTCGCGAGCGGGTCTGAATGAGACCCTCTGTTTCATAGTGGAGAAAAATAATAATGTAGTTGATGTTTGATTACTGTTGTACAGCATACATAATTTACACAAGAAACCATGTCATATAAAAACTTAAACATAACTGAAGTTGAGTCAACAATAACATTATTTTTCCTTTTTTGGAACCTGTTGTAACGGTCTGTAATTTTCTTTAAAGTGTCAGTAGACAGTTTATACTGCCTTCCATTACTTACTTGGATAGTAAGGCACTTCCGTTACACAGAGGACATGAATAAAAGGAACAAAACACCTATCATCTGTTGATGGCCAGGACATATATTATCTCAGCTAATCTCCCATCTCTGCTCTCAGATGGGAAGCAACTAATAGAGCTCAGAGTTAAAGAAGCCTCCAGAAAAACCCAGGCATCTGGAGACAGACATTTCATCTGGGTGAGGGCAATGTTTTATTCTGCTCTATGACCACTGTCATAGCAGCATTTGTGTCATGTGAGCACCAAAGTGCTCATGAGTATTTATTCACTTGGTGTTCAGGTTATCAAAAGTGTGCAGGCCTCCACTGTCAGCAGATGTAAGCTGTGTAAATGTTATTTTTTGTCATTGAGGACTGTTGTGTCCATAATTACCAATGTACGTACAGTATATATGGTTTGTTAAATCAGGGACCTGACAAGTAGTTTTTGAGAACTTTACAAAGTAAAGAACTCTTAGAGTAATTAGTATTATTCTGATTATCTTTCTGGCTCTTTACAGTGTTGCATACATTTTTAGACATTTGCACAATTGTGTCTAAAATGGATCAAGCGCTGCATGCCAACACATGGAAATTTATTATCAAGTGAGTACATTTCTAAAAAATTGTGGTACACATCATATAGTGTCACCCTGATTTTATCAGTGTTATTCCCCACCCGCCAAACAATACTTCAAGTAGTGAGCAAGTTAATAGACAATGCATTAGGACACAACCCACTTTTGTAGAATTTAGATATTGCTGGTTCTGGGAAGATGACTTTCTTTCCTTTTGTTTTACTTTAATACAGTATGTTTATTATTAAATTATTAATGATTCAGAACAGCATAATGTCATCCTCTGCTCGCTTCTTGTATATGATGTGAGAAACAATGGAAAGGGAAGGAGGGGGGTGAATTACAGTAGGGCAGATAAAGAATTATAGGGGGCTGCATTACAGGAGAGGGCTGAGAGGAACAAGTAAATAGTAGGACAGGTGTTGGTAGTGGAGCACAGTTATTGTTCCACATAAAAATCTGGTCTTAAACTGAAAGTACATGGTTTATGGGAGAAGTATGTACATAGTTGGACAAGTGGTTGAAGGTTAGAAGACAAAGTGTTTTTGTAATCAGAATATATTAACACAAGTGCTAACAGATTTAGTTTACATGGCATTGGGGTGGGTGATTGTGTTTTTTTTTTTATTATTCCCTACTGTGAGGTGGAACTGTTACACTGGGTTTTTCCCTTGTTCTTGTCTAACACAATTAGAATGTTTTAAATGTTTAACTCTGTGGACCTTTTTGTCTTTTCTTATTCTAACTATGTATCTGTGTCTTTTTGGCCAGTGAGTGTATTCAAAAAGAATGTCCCGCACTCTAGTTTGCAGACAATGGGCCCGATTCAGAGATGTACGCAAATCTGATGGTTTGCATACTACTCCTGTGATAGAAGATTGGCACATGCACAGGATCTGTACTGTGAATGCGCCATTCTTCTACTGCGAGATCTGTCATAGTTCCTCAAGCTGCAGCCATAAATGAGGGCGTTTTGTCCCCGTTTTCTGGGAGTGCTGAGGTCAGGGTGTGTGTCTTCCGACGCAGATTCCCTGGCCTCTGCTACGGTTCTGAGACGGCCATCTGAGTAACCTAAGGGTTACGCAAATGGATGATAGTCTTGCAACTGAGCCGATGGCTGCGTCCTTGGACACAGCTGCGGATCACATAAGCATGCAGGAGGTATCTATTTACACCAGCTGCCTCCTGCTGCATTAGCATATGTCAGCATGCTAACAGCTTACAATGCTGAATCAGGCCCAATATGTGCAGGCTCTGGGTAGTTGTCAATGAAGCTTAGTGGCATTCAGTGCCTGTTAGAGGCGGTAGTCGCACTGAGTATCTGGCAAATCACAGTAAGGGGTCTATGTTTCAAGCAGAGAAAAGCGTGGAGAAGTTGCCCATAATACCCAATCCGCTCCTACCTAGTATTTTATAGACTGTAGTTGATAAATGCTAATTCAATGCTGATTGATTGCTATGGGTAACTTCTCCACTGGTCCACTTCTCTATGCTTTTCACTGCTTCATACATAGACCCCTAATTCTGGAAGTGGGACCCTTTTAGTTTGCCTATAGGAAATTATTTGGAAATGACTGTACCTATCGATAAGATTTACCTTTTAAGATTCTTTAGCTTTTATACTCTGATATAAAATTATACATTGACAAATGTGCATGTATTATATATGTTCTCTTTATTAGACAGAGCATGAAACATCAATCATTGATAGAAAGTCAGCTGCGGCACCATGATATTGTCAGTGGTTTGTGTGATGACATTCTATTATCCTTCCAGTCTTGCTTACAATTGGCAGAACACATGAAGTTGACAGAAACACAGGTAAAAGCAAGTCTAATTTTTTTCAAATGGTGACAAGTATTTTATATACCTGGTAGAGTAGGAAATTTACAGGCGCAAGGTTTCAGGGGGCTAACTGTACCCCTTTCCCCTCAAATCCTTTCAATCAAATAGGCAATGTCCTAGAATCTGCAAGGCAAAATGACATCCAGGTCCTGGGTACACATTGTAAGTTGAAAAGTTTAGTGGTGAGACATACCGGGCAACCAGTGCAGACTGCATGCTGCAGCTAGGCCACAAATATGTACTGTATGATACTGCTAGGCATAACCGTAATTGAAATGAGACAATTCAGTAACCTATTTCAGCAGCAATGCATAACTTCCTGCTGTGTGTCTGCCTGCTCTCATTTTGTTTTTAAACCCCTTTTCTCTACCTCAATGTATGTTTATAATTGGGGATGAGCGAGTTCGTATTTTCTCGGATTTACTCGGTCCTCAAAACGACATTTTATTGGCTATTGGCTATCACGTGTTTTGGATAGCCAATAAAATAAATCCGAACTGATCCGAACTTGTGGTAAAGTGGCGATAAGAACCGAGTAAATCCGAACCCGCTCATCCCTACTTATAATCGGAGACCTATGCTGATGAGTCTGTGAATGTCTATGTAGGATCCAGTTATCTATCATCACAGTAATGCTTTAAGTGTATATAAACATAACTCTCTTTTCTACTTCAGGGTCCATAGGGTATCCACAGGATACCTTGGGGTATAGGTGATGACGTCAGGCATCGGGCACCATAGAGTTAAGTTTTCAGCCTCCCAGGATGCACTAGGGTCCCCCTCCTATACCCCACCCCCGAGCCAAGGCATCTCAGTTTCGTTGGTGCCCGGCTCGGAGTCGGATGCACCTGTTTAGAGGGGGACTAAGGATAGCCCCTGAAGTTTTTCTACAAGGCAGCTGTGGCTGCACATCTGGAGGTACAGCATGGACAGTCATTCTTGACGTCCATGCTGTCTTCCCTACACCCCCGCCAGTACCAGAACGCCGGTACTGATCCGGGGATGCTGATAGGCATCTGGGGTCACAGCTAGCGGTGACCCCAGATGTTTGGGACCATGGCCGGATTTAAGGGGGACAGCAGGTAAGCAGCGGGTTCCCGCGGTGGGTCCCCGCTGGAACATGGTCCGGAGTCCCCAGGCAGGGGGCTCCCTGGGGACTGGCTGCAGCGTGGAGCCAGGTTTCGGACCTGCGCTTCCACTACCACCTAAGTAGCGCTGCGGCGTCCCAGGGGTTAACTGCATGCCAGGGGAGCGCGCCTTCCCTGTACACAGGCGGCGCCTCCCCCGTTGCACACAGCCCTCTATACACCTGCCGATTGGCCCTGTGACAGCGCTCCTCCCCCAGGCCGGCCTCCTCTCTGCTACTCGGTGGCCATCTTTATGGAAGCATGGTGAACACTGCTGGAAGCTGCTGATCGGTAGCATTGTGGTCTGTGTCCTCCAGCATACCTCTCCTCCGTTGGAACAGGTCTGTGTATGCAGCGCTGAGTCCTACCAGGCCCTGTGTCTGCCTAGTTGAGGATCAGCGCTGATAGTGCAGGGATTGATTTCTTTGCGTAGTATGTGACTTCTGCTAGCGTCTGCTGCCTATACTTTCACTTTCTACTATCAGCCTTTTCACTGTCCCTGCTCTTCCTCTGCTAAAGCCCTTGCGGTGCGGTGATTGCAGGGCGGTTCTCTCACTATACTAACGCGTATCAGTGAGAGGGGTCACATACTTGCCATCATGTCTGAAAGTGATTTTCCTCTCCAGCTTCTGTGTACTACATGTAAGGTACTTCTAGCGGAGGGGGAGGGTAGCGCGGAGGGGCCGTGTTTTTTATTGACGCGGCCAATTGCTGTCACGGCTCTGGTACAGGAGCCGCCCTGGGCTTGTTTCGCTAAAGCGCTTACAACCCTAGTGGGCCAGTTAGCTCCGCAATCCCATTTGCGTTCCCTCAAATGGGATTGTCCCAGCAGTCAGTGGTGTCGTCACCCATGCAGGGGTTCCCGAGACAACTGATGGTACCCCACAGTCTCCCTATTTCCCCTCCTCAGGTCTCTCAGGAGCCCGCGTGGGTTAATTCTCTGACAAGTTCTGTGCAGCATTTGTCAGACGTGTTACAAGGGGGGGCAGTGTTACAAGGGGAGTCCGTGTTGCGGCCGGTGGCGTCTCTGTCCACTCCTTATGAGGATGACAAGGGGACGACCGATGATGGGGAGATTCTGGATCTGTCGGACCAAGAACCTCTCCGTACTAAAGAGTCGGACGCCAAGTTTAAGGTTTATATACCTGGCCTTATTCATGCAGTCCGCACAGCTTTAATTCTTGAGGATGATGAACCTCCGGTATCAAAATCTAAATATGCCTTTTTCAAAGATGTTAAGGGTGACGCCACAGTGTTTCCTCTTTCGCGTCAATTGGTGGACCACTTAGAGGAAGCGTGGAAACATCCTGGCAGACGGTATCAGCCTCAAAAAGGTTTAGCAGTGGCTTATCCGTTTGCGGACAATTATTTTGCTAAGTGGGAATCCCCACCACAGGTGGATTCTCATGTGACATGCCTGGTCCGAAGTGCCACGTTGCCCATGTCCTCCTTAAAGGATGCCACGGACCGTAAGGTGGAAATCTGCCTGATGTCCGTTTATTCCCTCGGGGGGGGGGGGGGGGGCTATGGCCCTTTGTTGGGTAGCCAAAGCTATGGAGCGCTGGGCTGATAGTTTGGAGGCGTCTTTCGATTCCGACTGTTCGGCTGAACAGACCGAGTTGATAGGCAATCTCCGGGATTCGGCCACTTACATTAACGAAGCGGCTTTAGATATCAGTACCCTTACTTCCCGGGTTTCTTCGGCAGCTGTGGCGGCTCGTCGCACCTTATGGTTGCGATCTTGGAAGGCGGATGCCGATTCCAAAAAGGGTTTGCAAGCTTTGCCTTTTAATGGAGAAGTCCTATTTGGTCCGGATCTGGACAAAATTGTAGCCACGCTGGCGGCAGCCAAATCTGCATGTCTCCCGTCTGCTGCAGTTCCTTCCAGTTCAGGTACGTCGGCCTTACAGGGCCCAGGGTAGGCCTAAAGCACAGTCCTTTCTCCGTCAGGCTGGCCCCAAAAAATCGGCAAAGCCCCGGAAGCAGGCCTGGAGTACCAGACGTCCGGCCCCTAAGTCCGATGACAAACCTGCGGCCTTATGGTCCGGGCCTCCCTTTGGGGGATCCCAAAGTGGGAGGCCGCCTGCTGCAGTTCACCCAGTGTTGGTCGGTTACCACGACAGACACTTGGGTTCTCGAGGTGGTTTCTCACGGGTATGCCCTCTCCTTCTGGCACAGACCCCCGTCCCGATTCTTCACCACAGGGCTTTCATCAGACCGGAACAAAGCCATGGAACTGCGGAAGGTTTTGCACACTATGCTCCAGGCTGGAGTTATAGTGCCTGTTCCATTCTCCCAGAGGGGCCAGGGTTTCTATTCCAATCTGTTTTTGGTGCAGAAACCCAATGGGTCGTACCGTCCGATCCTTAACCTCAAAAAACTCAACAAGTCCTTGCGGGTGCCGAGGTTTCGGATGGAGACCCTACGGTCCATCATTCTGGCGCTGGAACCTGGGGAATACATGGTGTTGTTGGACATACAGGACGCTTACCTGCATGTCCCTATTCTTTTACGCCATCAACAGTTCCTCAGGTTTGCAATCCGCAACGACCACTTTCAGTTCCGGGCTTTACATTTTGGGCTGGCGACAGCACCACATGTGTTCACCAAGGTTATGGCGGTCATGCCGGCTTCCCTGCGGCTGCAGGGAGTCCACATGTTGCCGTACCTGGACGACCTTCTGTTGGTAGCAGGATCTCCAGAGCTCCTTCTACGCCACTTGGACCTGACGATTGCGGTACTCCAACGGCACGACTGGTTAATAAACTGGCAGAAGTCCACCCTGATCCCGTCTCAGAGGATTCTGTACCTCGGAGCCTTATTGGACTCCGGACAGCAAAGGATCTTTGTGACGGGGGAAAAGGTCTCTGCCTTACAGTGAGGGTGCGCAGTTGTCTGCAGAGTCGCCGGGTGAGGCGATGAGGTTACTGGGCTCCATGGTGTCAGTATTGGACATGGTGGAATATGCCCAGTTTCACTCCAGACCTCTGCAGCAATTGATCCTGTCCAAATGGAATGGACTGCCTCAGAGTCTAAAATCCCAGACGATGGTGCTCACTCCGGAGGTTCCCCTGTCCCTTGCCTGGTGATTGCAGACGAACCCATCTCAACAAGCGTCGTCCATTTTGGGTGGCGAACTGGGTCCTATTGACGACGGACGCCAGTCTTCGGGGCTGGGGAGCGGTCTCGGGTCCACACTTGTTCCAGGGCAGATGGACTCAGGCGTAAAAGGAGTTTCCGATAAACATCTTGGAACTCCGCGCCGTTTTCAATGCTCTCCAGCAGGTCCATCGGGTTCTCCACGGTCATCCCGTGCAGGTACAGTCGGACAACGCCATCACCGTAGCCTACATAAATCGGCAAGGAGGAACCCAAAGTCGGGCGGCACTCGTAGAGGTGTCCCGCATCCTGATCTGGGCGGAGCGCAATCTCCCGGCCATATCAGCTGTATTCATCCCGGGAGTCCTCAACTGGAAGGCCGACTTTCTCAGTCGCCAGGACGTTCATCCAGGGGAATGGTCTCTGCACCAGGACGTCTTTCAACTTCTGGTGGACAGGTGGGGTCTTCCAGAGATCGACCTCATGGCGTCACGGCACGACAACTATTTGCCGGTGTACGGGTCTCGCACAAGAGACGAAAAGGCGTCTCTGGTGGATGCTCTGTCCGTCCAGTGGACGTTCCGGTTTGCTTATCTGTTTCCTCCGTTTTCCCTTCTTCCACGGGTAATCCGGAAATTCAAACAGGACGGTGGGACGCTCCTGTTGATAGCTCCCGCGTGGCCCCGGAGGCACTGGTTCTCAGACCTCCAGGGACTGTCCGTGGACATTCCTCTGCGGTTGCCGTTACGCCCGGATCTCCTGTCACAGGGTCCTTGTCTTCACCCGGACTTGACTCGGCTGTCTTTGACGGCGTGGCTGTTGAGACGGCCATGTTAAGGTCCAGGGGGTTTTCCAGCTCTGTAGTACGCACTATGCTGTGCGCTCGGAAACCGTCTTCTGCAAGAATATACCATCGTGTGCGGCATACGTTCTACCAATGGTGTCGACCGAGAGGTTATGCCCCTCGGGAGTTCCGTCTGTCTAGAGTGCTAGCCTTCCTACAGGCGGGGCTGGACCATTGGCTTCACCTTGCTTCTTTTAAGGTGCAGGTGTCTGCCCTGTCTGTCTGGTTCCATCGTAGGATTGCTACAATCCCTGATGTGCGCACCTTTATGCAAGGTGTTCTCAGAATTCAGCCACTTTTTGTTCCACCAGTGGCGCCTTGGGATTTAGCTGTGGTCCTGAGGGCTCTCCAGGGACCGCCGTTTGAACCACTGGGCTCAGTGGATCTTAAATGGCTGACAGCTAAATCTATTTTTTTTCTGGCCATCGCTTCAGCCAGACGTGTTTCTGATCTAGGGGCTCTATCTTGTAGACCCCCTTTCTTGATTTTTCATGGCAACAGGGCGGTGCTGCGCACTCGTCCTGATTTTCTTCCCAAAGTTGTTTCCCGTTTTCATATCAACGAGGAAATCGTTGTGCCGGCTTTTAACTCACCTGACCTGTCAGTGGGTGAGGCCACTTTGGACGTTGTGTGTGCCTTAAGGATTTATGTTGACCGCACTTCTTCGTTTAGGAAGTCGGACGCCTTATTTGTCCTCTATGGCTTCCGTAAAAAGGGTTGGCCTGCTTCAAAGCAAACTTTGGCAGCTTGGATTCGTATGGCAATTTCAGAAGCTTATCTTCATGAAGGCCTGCCGGTTCCATCCTCTGTGAGGACTCATTCCAGTAGGTCTGTGGGTCCTTCGTGGGCAGCTCGACGTGGTGCCTCTGCAGTCCAGATCTGCAAGGCTGCCACGTGGTCCTCTGTCCATAACTTTCTGAGGTATTACGCGTTTGACACCTTTGCCTCTCAGGATGCTTCCTTCGGGCGGGGGATTCTCCTTTCAGCACAGGAGCGTCCCCACCCTTGAAGGTTACTGCTTTGGGACATCCCCAAGGTATCCTGTGGATACCCTATGGACCCTGAAGTAGAAAATATGAGATATGGTAAGAACTTACCTTTGTTATCTCTATTTCTACGAAGTCCATAGGGTTCCACAGGACTCCCGCCCTGTCGCACCTGTGCTGCAGATGGGCTTTACTCTGGTCACCGGTTTTTCCGTCTCCCTCTGGAGAAAATGTGATTCTTGTGTGTGTCCAGATCTTTTTTCTCTCTCTTCCTTCTCCTCCTCCGGCCTATGGCTTGGTACGTAACTGAGATGCCTTGGCTCGGGGGCCGGGTATAGGAGGGGGACCCTAGTGCCTCCTGGGAAGCTGAAAACTTAACTCTATGGTGCCTGATGCCTGACGTCATCACCTATACCCCAAGGTATCCTGTGGAACCCTATGGACTTCGTAGAAATAGAGATAACAAAGGTAAGTTCTTACCATATCTCATATTTTTCTTGGGTCAGGAAAACACAGACCAACGCTTATTCCAGAAAACCTTAAAATTGTGTCGTTTTTTTGCTAATTCACTTCTGCATTACACCAAGGTAAGCAAGGCTCATACATACATTTTATATATATATATTGAAATACAGTATTCCGTTTGCCTTTTATGAATTTTCTTTTTCATTAACTGCAAGGTTTGGCACAATCTAAATTAAATTAGGTTATATGCTCATATTATTGCTCTCACATAAACTCATTACAGCCATGTGTATTGGCTGAGTTAACAATAAACTTTTCTTAATAACATTTTGTAAATAGCAATGATGTGATGTATCTTATAATAACCAAGTAGATATTGGCTTGTAGAAAATGTGTCTTCTGCATAAAACAATATCGGACTTGTTGATATGGGCTCTCTATGTACTATGACTTTGATAGATGAAATTTCTTTGAAAAAATAAATTTTGTTTTAATAAAACTGTTATTTGCTTTTTTTCCATGTACATTATTGCTTTTTCTAACAAATGGTAAAGGCAAAATTGAATTATAAATAGAAGCATGCAAGAGTGCAAATAGTGCATTGCATATCAAGCCAGATGATGGCAGATTACATGGAGTTCCCAGTTGATGGAGATTCTGACTGGTGGTCACTTACAGAGCCGGCCCTAGCCCATTTGGTGCAATAGGCAAAATTTTGACTGGTGCCCCCTAACAACTTCCAGTACCGAGCTGAACAGCCCCTCAGGAAAAAAACAGGTGGCCCTCCTCAGTAGGAGCTGTCGACGTTTTAAGACCCATCTGTCTTTTCATCAGGACATATCATGATGAAAAAACCAATGGGTCTTGAAACATCAACAGAACCTATGTGATTTGTGACAAAATATCACTTTGTTACAACTACTGAGGAGTGCTACCTCTCGGTATAGGAGTTTGTTTATTATGCTAGGAGGGCACCCTCGAGATTACCAGTAAATGAGTGTCGGGCTGAATGTATGTATGTGTGTGTATACACATAAATATACAGTAGTATTTAATGTTAATTTATGGGATGCCAATAATGTGTCTCTAGGAGGGGACATAAAACTACCCTTATACGCACACTGCGGATCTTGGGAGATCATGGGAAAGATGTGGGGATGCACCAATCCTATAAAGGAAGTCTTGAGGGGGAATAGGGACTTACATTATTTAAGATGTTTTAAAATAACATTTTAATAACACATTTTATGCATGTCTAAATCTTATACATCATATGATGGTACCTTCTAGTTCAGGGTTGTAATGCAGTCCTACATCTACCTCAGTATTCATATTGTTACTACTGACCACCATCATAATTTCATTCTTCCAGTTTACCTTATCTTTACATTTTCCACATTTCAACACAGTAGGAACACACCTGACACATAAGACAATTACTATGATGACAATCAGTATGAGGATCAGAAGTTTAGCTATGCTCGTAATCATTTCCTGGACCCACTCTACTAGACCTGAGAACCATTTCACTGGGTTCAACCAAGAAACCCATTCCTCTACCTTCTCTACTTCAGCCACTGAAGCATTATGGTTCTTTCGAAATTCCCATTTGAACTGCAGAATTTCATCCATCTTTCGGTCTATCACCTCCTTGGGATCGCTGGTATTGTTTGTAATGTAAGTGCAACATTTTACACCAAATTGGGTGGCCAAAGTTACACAATACCCTCCAGTGACAGCTGTTAAATAATTTAACACTAGCCTATGTTGCACAAGTTCTTTCTTGTAAGCTTGCAACTCCCTACCTGTATACCTGAATGCGTCATCATACATCTCGGTGATATTATCTATTAATTTAGCAAGATCTTGGATATATCTAAAATTTAGTGTACCCCAAGCGATCCTGGTGGGATCCAATGCTACCAAAACTTGAAAGCCAGTTGTCTCACTAATTAACTGTGTGGCTTTATACACGTCACCAGGTATCATATTTATTTTGTCTCTGTGTTCATACTGTGTGTGACGATATGGTGATGGTGTGTTTTTATGAATACCAAGCATTTCACCATGTGTAAGTGTCATAACTTCTGGAACTACTCTTTCCAAGTAACACAAACCTTCGGAACTCGGAGAGAGCCACTTATACGCTTTCCTTCCACATATAAAATATACATCATCGGAGAGAACATAAGGAATAGAATGCATCATGATCTTCCAACACATTTCCCTCACAAATGATCCTATCTCAGGTTCTCCCATCTGGCTAATGCATGTTTCTGGTTGTATAACCCTAGCACAGTACCCTTCTGGTATTCTGCCAACCATTTCTTTGGTGTTACTTAGTGTATATTTATACTGGAAGTGTCTTCCACCTGACCTAATTGTGTGTAACAGTTCATAATTCTTAGGCTCACGATCAGCTCTTAGTGAGAAGGTCATCGTCTGGTTATTCCCAGTCACCTCCCAACTTCCTGGTTCATTGGAGTTGGTGATGTTTAAACATAAGTGTTTTATCTACCTGGTACTGGTGGAGTTTAAAATGGGGTGGTTTGGTGTTAAGAAATTTTCCATCCAATGTCTTCCCATTTTGGAATTCTAAAATTTCAGAGACATTTAATGGGACTGGCACTAATCCTACATTATGCTGTCCTTGGGGCACGTGAGAGCACACCCAACAGTCCGTTTGGTTTAAAATTTTGCCCACCATGGTGTGATAATCCTCTAAAGGATACCCACCCCAATACTGGTTATACTTAGGTTGACACCGTTGGATGCATCTCTCATCAATTACGGACCCACAGAACGGTCTCCGGTGCGTTCTTTCTTTTTAAGAATGTTCCAAACGGTTAATTTGGCCACACCTTGAGGGGTATTCAATATGAAAGGTTAACTTCCCTGGCGAAGTTAACGTTTCATATCGGAGTTTTTTTCCGCGTAAAGGTATGGTGCGCACTCCCGCTTATCCCCGTATTCAATATCAAATTAACGAAAACGGGAAACTCCGAAGTTGGATTTGCATAAAGTTACTAATTTTTCCTTAAAATAATTGTAAGACCCCCCTAAAGTTGTAAAAACATGGGGGAACACTATGGGTACCCCCGTTTTAGCCTTTAATTGAAAGTCGGGGATTTAAATAACCGCAGCAGGTGTTTTTTTCCCGACATTGAAGAAGTGATGCAGAAGAGCACTTAGGTTATTTTTTTCGTTTTTTTAAGTGGTCCCATCAAATTTGGGGTACATGAAAATGGGTACTAGCATATTTTGATGTCCCTAAAGTAAGTTTTTAAAAATTCTGCATTTGTGCACCTGCCGCTATAATTCTATTCTAGAAAACACCTGCCGCATACATGCAGAATAGCCCTGAACCTATTTGCCTATTGTTTAATAATTTTTTCCCAATTTTTTTTTTTTGCACCCCAATTTTTTAATTCATTTTTTGGGGTGTCCCTATTTTTTTTTTTTTTTTAACTTTTTTTGACACAGTTCTTTTTTAAATGTCAATCTCAGGGGTGCAGGCTATTTTTTTTAAGCCTGCACCCCTAAACCCCAATTCTGCACTTTTTTTCGACACCTATTCAATGGTGAAAAGTTATCACTGTTTTTTATCAAAGACTTTTCAAAACTGCGATAAGTCTTTGAAATTGAATACGGTGTAAAACTAAAACAAGTGATATTAACGCAAAAAACGATGTTATCGCACCCATATTGAATACCCCTACTAATGTGTTTGCTATCTCTCTGATGGGTTTGTTTTGATTTTTCAGCCTAATGATGGCTTGCTTCACTGATAGTGACAGCTCTTTGGATCTCATATTGAGAGTCGACAGCAACTGATTCCAAATGCAAATGTCACACCTAGAATCAACTCCAGACCTTTTACCTGCTTAATTGATAATGAAATAACGAGGGAATAGCCCACACCTGTCCATGAAATAGCTTTTGAGTTGATGGTCCCATTACTTTTAGCCCCTTAAAAAGTGGGAGGCACATATAGAAACCATTGTAATTCCTAAACTGTTCACCTGATTTGGATGTAATTACCCTCAAATTAAATCTGAAAGTCTGCAGTTAAAGCACATCTTGTTTGTTTCATTTCAAAGCCATTGTGGTCGTGAATAGAGGCCAAAATATGAAAACTCTGTCAATGTCCCAATATTTATGCACCTGACTGTATATGTATGTATATATATATATATATATATATATATATGTGTGTATATACACACACGCTATATATATATATATATATATGTGTGTGTTTGTATGTGTGTGTGTGTATATATATATATATATATATATATATATATATATATAGTCCCTCCCCAGCAGTGCCCCTGGTAGTAGACCTCCCTAACAGTACCCCTAGTAGTAGTCCCCCCCTCCAGCAGTGCCCCTAGTAGTAGTAGTAGTGTCCCCCCCCCCCCCCCCGTATCCAACAGTGCCCCTAATAGTAGTAGTCACCTCCTTCCGGCAGTGCCCCTAGTAGTGGTAGTCCCCCCCCCCTTCCAGCAGTGCCCCTAGTAGTAGTAGTCCCCCCCCCCCCCTTCCAGCAGTGCCCCTAGTAGTAGTAGTGTCCCCCCCCCCCCCTTCCAGCAGTGCCCCTAGTAGTAGTAGTCCCCATCCTTCCATCAGTGCCCGACAGACACACACACACGGGAAAAAAAAAATTCCACTTACCTCATTCCCCGCTTCGGCGTCCGCTCCTCCGTCCA
Organism: Taudactylus pleione; assembly: GCA_031769625.1. NCBI lineage: Eukaryota > Metazoa > Chordata > Amphibia > Anura > Myobatrachidae > Taudactylus > Taudactylus pleione. The sequence continues at coordinate 1,383,350 of JAUIMM010000047.1, read as the reverse complement.
GCATCCTCCCGCGCCGGCCCGCTCTGCATGAAGGGAGAGACGCCATGACGTCTCTCCCATCAGCCACTGCAGGAGCCGGAAGCCCGGCTCAGACAGTGGGCGCAGCAGCCGATGAGAGTCTGTCTGACTCTCATTGGCTGCTAAAGCAAACACACAGCTGCCGGTGGCTGTGTGTTTTGTTCCTGGCAGTGTAGTGCGGACTGAACTTATGTGCGGTCCACACTACCGCCGTGCGCGTCAGTCACGGCCCTGCTCCGCAAAGGCCCATGGGTGGAATGGACGCGGCTGGGAATGCTCCTCCTGTAGCCAGAATGAGCTTCTGGACAGAAGCTCATTCTGACCTGGGCGGCTCAACTGGCCACTGCGCTGCCCGATCGGAGCTGAGCTCCGATCACGGCAGTTGCAGTGTAGGGAGGAGGGGAATGCAGTTCCAGTGGTGGTGGGGATCCGTGGCAGAGCCCTGGAATGCCCCTAGGCTTTTGCTTATTATACCTATGCCTAGGGCCGGCTCTGGTCACTTTTGTAAGCTATAGGTGTCAAGTGACATCTGGGTGTTTGTATCATAGGTATTCAGTTGGTATGCCTGATTAAAATGCCCACCTTAGGTAGAGTGGCATTACTTTAATGACCACATTTACAGTATATATTTAGCATTTGTAATGATGTGAACAGGCAGTCTTCTGAAGTTCGAGAGAGGCTTAGAACACTGTTGGTGTAGTCTCATTCGTGCTCCTAATATTTCAGTTAGTACATCTGCAACTACACTACAGATGTGTCACATACATCTAGCCTCCGTGCACTACAAGTTGCGCCACACAACGCAGAAACTCCATGAGACTCGGTAGTGCCGAGTGTCTATTCGTGCAACTTTTTACCTTCAAATGTGTCTTATTTGCATAGCGATTTGATTAGTTAGCACAAGCAGCTTCTATTGATTAAAATGATATGCGGGTGTATCTGCATGTGAAATGCTACGTTACAGTGTTGCATGCACTGACACGAATGTAGTGTTTCACATGCAGTTAAACCTGCAGTCGCACACAGAATATAGGCATGTTGCATATCATTTTAATCAGCAGAAGCTTACTGTGCATCACTGTGCGAATAAGACTCATTTGAAGGTAAAAAGTTGCATAAAAATATGCTTGGCGCTACCGAGTCACGCCACGGCATGGCGTGACTAGAATGGCTGTTTAGCGCGCAAGGAGGCTTGATGTATGTAAACCCATCTGTGTCAGAACCACAGATATAGAACTGGTATAATATCATGTTGCACAGTTAGGTACACATACTGATATCCTTCCTGTTGCATTTCACAGTCCCTGGCAGATCTCATCTGTTAAAGCAAGTAAAGTAAAATGTCTCCCGTTTTGACATGTATTGCTCATTCAATCTTAGCGGTGATGTGAGAGAGTTTAAATATTATGTTCTTTGTTCTCTTTAACAATGTGAGCAAATCTTTAAGAACTGTCTGCATAAATTAACCCCAATTTTTAAGTTCATAGCAAAGAAAACATAATCTGACCAAATAATATTGTATCAGAGTGCATCAAATGAACTGACATTGCCATAATAAAATGAAAGTCCATGCTATAAAAAGAACCACGAGACAAAGGTAAAAAGGCACAGTGCACATTTAATGGATGCCTCTCCAGATATTTGAGCTGTACTCTCAGTATCTTAGTGTATGGATTTTACTCCATTGCAGCGTTAATACTTTGTGTCACTGTAACTACTGTACATTCTTGTATCCTTGTGCTAGTTCCATGTGAATACTTGACATGATTTTGTGTCACAGTAGCTACTCTTTTCTCTGTTATGTTGTGTACTCCATTTGGTTTAAATAAGTTGTCTGTCTGTGAACCTGTACCATCTAATTATCAGGTTATGTACTACAGGTGTTTATAATAAACCTGTCAGTCTGTTGATACACCTTTTGTTCTACAAAGTTGTGTTACAGTTGTCTCTCTGTCTTTGTCACCCATTCGTCAAGTTCAATAAGGGGAGCAGTTCAAAGGCGAAGACCATTGGAAGTGTTTCACTTGTTCAAAATTTCAGGCTAAACTGCCAAATGGACAGTTTCAAACAGACACCTGGTAGGCAACTTGTGAGGCTGACAGACAATGGGCCTGATTCAGAGCCGTTCGCTATTTGCGGTCGTTCGTTCAAAAACAAGGGGTGGCTATTCAAATGATCCGTTCGCAAATTGCAGTCTGTTCACACCTCTAAGTCTGAACGAGCGAGCAAAACATACGCTCGTTTATTTGATAAAAACGCCCCCTGGCCGCTCGCACCATACGTCATGTCCGCTATTTATTAGATTAATCGAGTACAGCGTACAGCGTATGAACTGCTCGCTATTCTTGTGGTTGGTTTTTTCAACCGCTATTTTGCGAGCAGTTCTGAGTTAAAAAAAACCAAGTGACATGGTCAATGACGCTGCTGTATTAATTAATGACTCCCTTAAAACGCCCGTTTTGACCTTTAAGCACGCCTGCGTTCGAATTCCACTCCCCCGTTTTCAAGCACCTTCCCCTGTTGCCACCCACATATGCCTCATTCTGTCACTCAAAATAGCAGGCACTCGCTATATAGCGTACAAACGATTTTCGGCCGCACTGACTGGTTCGCGCATGCGTACTAAAAACCGTACGCATGCGCAGATGTGCGAACATCGCTCGGAACGAGCGTACTGCCGCTAGCGAGCGGCTCTGAATGAGGGCCAATGAGCCTTATTCAATTTGACCGACCCGCGATACTTTTCTGCCTCCCAGACTTTTCGCCTACATCGCGTGTTTTGTAGGCGGAAAAGTATCACGCACGTGCCTCGCGTATCCCCGTATTCAATTTGAAAGTGCGAGAAAAGGGACCCGGCGAGACTTGAACAGGCAGAAAGTACTGTCAGATTTGGGTGTCCATAAGTGTTTTTTTTTTTTATTATTTTATTTTGACGCAGTTTACCTTTGGGGACTGTCTGAAGGCTGCAGGGGGGTTCTCACAACGTTGCACCCCAAAACCCCAATTCTGCATTTTTTTCCCCCTCTATTCATAGGCAAAACTTTTCTGCCTATTACATTGCATTGACTTTCCGCCTAGGCGGAAAGTCTGTCAAATTGAATACAGCGATACTTTTCCACCTGGCGAAATGGCGTCATCTGCGAAACTTTTCCACGGATTCCTGCTTTTCACCTCAAATTGAATACGGGCCAATGTGCATTTCTAAGTATGGGGAGCAGCTGAGGTGGTGAAACTAGTCTGGGCGTAGATGCAGATCCAACTAGGATAGTTACTCAATCTTGACAGAAAATGTGTGTCTCTCAAAGGCTATATGACTATGATTCTGAATGCTGCCTCCCTGAAGGACAGAATATTAGAATAGAACATACAATATACATTTGTACAAACAGTTTCACAGCTTTAAATTAATGCATTATTATAGTGTGCAATTACATAACTATGTAGAGAAGATAAACAAAAAGGGACCTGCTCACAGGAGTTTACAATGTAGAGAAATATGAAGAAGTAATTTAAAAGTCAATTGGGGAACTGCTCTTAGAACCATTATGGCTTCAGCCTAGGTCAATAAAGCAATGAAAAAATTGTCCACCTTGGTGGACCTCTTATGAGACATCCAAAAATTTGATAGAGGAAGCCATGATTGTGGACAGTATTTCTACTTCAGGGTCCATTAGGGGGGTCCACAGGGTTGATCTTGGGGGTATAGCTGGATCTGGATCAACTGGCACCACGCAGTTAAAGCTTTTGTTGCTCCCAGGATGCACTTGGGTCCATCCTCCTCTATACCCCGAGCCACAGGCACCTCAGTTTTAGTTGGTGCCCAGCCAGAGTCGGGTCACCCTGGGCAGTGGGGCTGCATAAACAGCCCCTAAGCTTATTTTTATTTTAAAAAGAAGAATTTTATTTATTTATTTTTGCTTCTTCAGAGCGGCAGCATCAGACTGTCCATCTGGATGTCCACGCTGCCGCTCCACCAACCCCTCTGGCACTGCGACGCCAGTACTGATCTGGGGATCGCAGCGGGACCCCGGAGTCAGTACTAGCAGGGCTCCGGGAGCTCCCACTGACTGCTGCCAGATTCTATGGGGCCAGGTAAGCTGCGTGCAGTGAATCGCGCTGCGCATGGGGGAAAAAAATGCAGTCTCTCATCGCCGGTCTCTGGGGACTGACCGGCGACGCTAGTAGCAGCGGCGTGCTCCCCCTCTTCAGGAATACCCCGCGTGACTGCTGGACCACCAGGGAATAAGTGCTGGAAGGGAACCAGCGTCCCTGAGGTTAATCACTAGCCAGGGGAGGCAGCCTTCCCTGGTTTAGCGGCTCCTCCCCTCAGCTCAGCGTGCCTTCTCTCATGCGTGCTGGCGTTGCTGAGCTGCTCCTCCTGCGGCCACTACTCCTCAGAGCTCTTCGGCAGCCATCTTCTCAGTGGCAAACGCAGATCTCACAGGCGGTGCTTGGACCGGTCCCCCTGCGTACCTCTCCCCTGCAAAAGGACGGTGTTCGCAGCGCTATAGCCCTCCCAGAAACTGAATCTGGGAGGTTGATTGTAGCGAAAGGTGCAGTGAGTATATATCTTCCTGCATGGTATGTGACTTTTGCTAGTGCTGCTGTCTGTGGTAATTTTTCTAGCTGACTGTCATCTTATAACTATCCCTTTCCTTCTCCTACGGCCCGCAGGTGTGTGGGGGAGGGGCGTTCTTTCTGTGTACCTCACTTATATAAAACAAAGAATTTGTGAGGTCAGTCACATACAGTGGTGTGCTACTCAGTACCACTGTGGCTCATGTGTTGTTTTCCTGCAGTCGCTGTTCTGCAGGGATTGATGAGGAGGATTTATCACAGGATGGTCTGTGCGGGCAGTGCCAGCTAGCACCTGGCCCCTCTAGACCCCCTACGGCGCAGGATCCTCCTTGGGCGATGATTGCTGGCGTCAATCGCGGACCATTTAGCGGTCCCGACGGCAGTCCCTGCTAGGGCGTTGCCCCAGCCTACCATCCCCCATTCCCCGGGTATTCCGCATTTATTGCAGTCTCCTCCCGGGTCTCAGACTGTGGGTCCTTATACGGGGTTGCCTGTGTACGTACAGTCTCCCTCCGTGACGCAGCAGTCCATGGTGGTATCCTCAGGCGGTTCCTCCACCCTGGGTGGATGTACTCTACAGCTCTGTTCAGAGTCTGGCAGCTTCGTCTTTGGCTATTCAGTCGATGTTACATAGTGACATGCCCCCAAAGGCATCCAAACGCCCCGTTACGGCTTCACTGGCTGCGTAGTTAACGGACACGGACGTGTCTTCAGATGACGGAGAAGTACATGAGGACACTGACTCGGATGCCATGGCCCAAGAGGTGGAGACTAAGTCCTCCATAAATGTGCCGGCATTGGTTAGGGCGGTGTGGCCCAACCTTCACATAGAGGTCGAAGTATCCTAATTTTAAAAAGGCAAAGGTAACTTCGAATGTTTTCCCCGGTCTGACCAATTGACGGATCATATGGCGGGGGCCTGGCAGTCGCCCAGTAGGAGATTCCAACCACAGAAGCGGTTGGCATCCAACTATCCTTTTCCTGAGGCTCATTGCAGGAAATGGGAAACACCATCGGCGGTGGATTCCCATGTCACCCGCTTAATTAAAAGCGCTGTGTTGCCATTGCCATCTATCTCTTCTCTGAAGGATCCCACGGACAGGAAACTGGAGACTTGTTTAAAGTCTATCTATTCTCTCTCTGGGGCAGTGGCCCGTCCGTCCATGGCCATCTCTTGGGTGGCTGAAGCCGTTGAGAGCTAGGCCAATGCTTTAGAGGATACCTTTCCAGACGATGCTCTGGATATCCAGAGGGCGTTAATAGGACAGATGAGAGATGTGGCTTCCTATATTGGGGAAGCATCGTTAGATGCCAGCCTGCTGACCTCTAGAGTTTCGGCTGTGTCTGCGCGTCGGTCCTTGTGGCTGCGGTCCTGGAGAGCTAACGCTGACTCTAAAAAGGGCCTGGAGGCCTTGCCTTTTAATGGGGAGTTGCTATTTGGTCCAGACTTGGACAAAATAGTGGATACTCTGGCTAAATCCAAATCAGCCTTCCTCCCTTCGGCTTCAGCACCTGCTAAGGTGAGGAGCTCCGCGTTTCGGGTTCAGGGCAAGGCCTAAGGTCAGTCCTTCCCGAGGCAGTCGGCGACCAAGACCGCCTCTAAGCCCAAGAAGCAGGCCTGGAGTGCCAGGCGCCCTTCTTCCAAGCAGGAAGATAAACCTTCTGCCTGATGGGACGGGCCTCCCTATGGGGGACCCCAGAGTGAGAGGCCGACTTCTTCAATTTGCCCAGTGCTGGCACGATAGCACCACGGATGCCTGGGTTTGAGAAGTGGTTTCCCAGGGGTATGCCCTGTCTTTTCGGCACAGACCGCCCCACCAGTTTTTCTGCACGACTACTTCTCAGGACAAAACCAAAGCTTTGCAGATTCAGGAAGCTATAGAGTCCTTGCTGAAAGCAGGGGTCATTGTTCCCGTTCCTCAATCACGAGGGATGTGGTACTCTACTCTGTTTCTGGTGCAGAAACCAAATGTTTCTCATCGCCTTATCCTCAATTTGAAGTCTCTGAACAAATTCCTCAGAGTTCCCAAATTCAGGATGGAAACGTTACGTTCCATCATTCTGGCGATGGAACCGGGGGATTACATGGTCTCCCTGGATATCCAGGTTCCGATAGCACCTTCGCACCAGCGGTATCTGAGGTTCGCTATCCTACAGCATTACTATCAGTTTCGGGCGCTACCCTTTGGCCTCTCCACGGCACCAAGGGTATTTACCAAGGTGATGTGGATCATGGCCGCACATCTTCGGAGCCAGAATGTACGGCTGCTGCCGTATCTAGACGACCTCCTTTTGCTGGCGAGCTCTCCGGAGGTACTGCTTCAACATCTCCACCTGACGATTTAATCGCAGCGGATGATTCCTTTGGGAGCCCTGCTAGATTCTCGTCAGTAAAGGATCTTCCTGACTCCGGAAAAGGTCTCCTCCCTACATCTGCGGATACACAGTTGCCTGAGCAGTTGCCGCCTGTCGGTTCATTCGGCAATGAAAGTTCCTGGGGTCCATGGTGTCGGCATTCGACATGGTGGAATTTGCCCAGTTCCATTCACGGCCCCTGCAGGGCTAATTCTTTTAGAATGGAACGGGTTGCCTCACCGGATCCGCTCTCAGATGCTGGTGTTGTCCCTGGAGGTTCGGCAGTCTTTGTCTTGGTGGCTTCAGACAGCTCATTTGGTCGAGGGGCACCCCTTTTGGATCCGGGACTGGGTCCTGCTCACAACAGATGCCAGTCTCCGGGATTGGGGGGCAGTGACAGGCTCGTTGTCACTTCAGGGACGTTGGTCTGCGGAAGAAGCACTTCTCTCCATCAACATCCTGGAACTGCGGGCGGTGTACAGGGCCCTGCAGTCGTCCGGCACTGCTCTTCAAGGAAGGGCGGTTCAAGTTCAGTCCGACGCCACCATGGTGGCGTACATCAACCACCAGGGAGGAACTCGCAGTCAGGCTGCGATGTCGGAGGTGCCTCGCATCCTTGCTTGGGTGGAGTGCCACATTCCAGCAATCTCGGCTGTCTTCATCCCCGGAGTCCTCAATTGGGAGGCGGACTTCCTCAGCCGTCACGACTTGCATCCCGGGGAATGGTCGCTTCACCCAGAGGTGTTTCAGCTGCTCGTGGACAGATTGGGGCTGCCGGAGCTGGACTTGATGGCCTCCCGTCACAATCACAAGTTGCCCGTTTACGGGTCAAGGACAAGAGACGCAGGCGCATGTCTGGTAGACGCGCTGTCGGTGAAATGGACGTTTCAACTGGCTTATCTGTTTCATCCGATATGCCTGCTACCTCGGGTCCTGCGGAAATTCATGCAGGACGGCGACACGCTCGTGCTGGTGGCTTCAGCCTGGCCCAGACGTCCTTGCTACTCAGACTTGAGGAGCCTCTCCATCGACGCTCCGTACCTTCTTCCTCAGCGTCAGGACCTATTGTCTCAAGAGCCTTGCCTTTACCCAGATCTGGGTCGGCTGTCTTTAACGGCGCGGCTCTAGAGACAGCCGTCTTAAGGTCTCGGGGCTTCTCGGGTCCGCTTATTAGTACCATGCTCAGGGCACGCAAGCCTGCTTCCGCACGGATTTACTACAGGGTGTGGTGCACTTACTTTCAGTGGTGTGAGTCCAGAAACTATGATCATCAGATGTTCCGAGTTTCTAGGATCTTGGAACCAGGTTTGGACCTAGGCTTACGCCTTGCCTCCCTGAAGGTTCATGTGTCCGTGTGGTTCCAACGAAGGATCGCTACACTGCCAGATGTTCACACTTTTTTCCAGGGTGTTCTCCGAATCCAGCTTCCCTTCGCGCCTCTGGTGGTTCCTTGGGACTTGGCGGTGGTTCTTCGGGTCCTGAAGGGTCCTCCTTTTGAGCCTCTTGAGTCGGTGGAACTCAAGTGGTTAACGTTTAAGACTGTTTTTCTCCTGGCAATTGCTTCTGCCAGGAAGGTGTCAGAATTGGGGGCGCTTTCCTGTCGTCCCCCTTTTCTGATTTTTCACCAGGACAGAGTGGTGCTTCACACTCGTCCTGAGTTTTTACCTAAAGTGGTTTCGAAGTTCCACATCAATCAGGAACTTGTTGGGCCAGCTTTTCAGTCACCTGATCTTTCAGCTGGTGAGGCTTCCTTGGATGTAGTCCGTGCTCTCAGAATCTATGTGGACCGGATTGCTTCTGTTAGGAAGTCTGATTCATTGTTTGTCCTCTTTGGTTTTCACAGGAGGGGTTGGCCTGCCAACAAACAAATGTTAGCCCGTTGGCTTTGTTCTGTTATTTGTGAGGCTTATGCACAGGAGGGTTTACCTGTGCCATCCTCTGTTAAGGCTCATTCCACTTGTTCTGTGGGTCCCTCTTGGGCTGCTAGACGTGGCACCTCTGCTGTTCAGCTATGTAAGGCGGCCACCTGGTCTTCCATTCAGATGTTTTTGAGGTTTTATGCATTTGACACCTTTGCCTCTCAGGATGCATCCTTCGGGCGCCGGGTTCTCCTTTCTGCACAGGAGCGTCCCCATCCTTAGTTGAACTGCTTTGGGACATCCCCAAGGTCAACCCTGTGGACCCCCTATGGACCCTGAAGTAGAAAACAAGAGATATGGTAAGAACTTACCTTTGTTATCTCTGTTTCTACGAAGTCCATAGGGTCCACAGGGCACCCGCCCTGATGCACCTGTCTTCATATGGGCTGTGTGGCTGGTCACCGGTTTTCTGTCTCCCATTTTTGTGACTATAGTTTCTTGTGTGTTCCAGTCTTCGTTCTCTCTGTTTAGTCACCTCCTCCGGCCTTGGCTGCTTACCAACTGAGGTGCCTGTGGCTCGGGGGCGGGGTATAGAGGAGGATGGACCCAAGTGCATCTTGGGAGCAGCAAAAGCTTTAACTGCGTGGTGCCCGTGGATCCAGATCAAGCTATACCCCCAAGGTCAACCCTGTGGACCCTATGGACTTCGTAGAAACAGATAACAAAGGTAAGTTCTTACCATATCTCTTGTTTTTAGCTTGGGGTTACAGTGCAGCGTACATTCTGTCTTTGAACCTGGGAAGCGGGTGCGAAGTCCGATAGGCAATTGAGTCTCTGCTCTTTGACTGTAATGTTCTAATTGGCCCTTAAACGTCAGGATATGGAAGGTAAGCCGTTTCCTTTCGGTTCTGGAAATATCAGAGCTTCCAAGCCAGTGAGTGTCTTATGTGAGGCATGACATTGAGCCTCGGCTGAACTGCTGTATTGGACAGCCACCTGGTTGTCAGTCCAAATAGTCATAATTTTATCATGTTAAAGTGTTTGTGTCCAAAGGAGCTAGTTTTGAACGGAATTTCTGAGCTTTAAATCCAGTTCTCAATTAAGGAGCACTGTGCTCCCAACCTTAACACTTTTTTGTAGTTGGTTTACTGTTTCAAGTATGTGCAGAACAGGAGTTATTATATTTGGTTGTTTTTATCCTTCTATTTTTATGGGGTTTAGTTAATATCTGATGTCCACAATATTCAAGGCATATAGAGGTGGAGTATAATCTGAATATCTGCAAAATTCAAATATAATACCCTAATTCCTGTACTAGCCTCTACACCCAAGCTAGCAGTGTCTCTCATGGAATCAAATAAATGGATTCAACATGCACTTACTGGACTGCACAACATTTAGAACATCCAGTTTTTATTGAATTTTAAGCAATTCAAGTTAAGTAAATAACCTGAAATTGTAAAAGAAAAAGTAAGCAGTAAACTGTTAGAGGATAAAAAAAAGTTTAGGTTAACAAAAAGTGAAAAATAAAATAAATTTCATTGTAACCTACATCTCTGCTGCAGCAATGAAAATAGGGGAGTGCCTGAGCCATGACGTACCAGTGGACCTTAGAGGAATGGAAGAACCTCTTATGGGCCAAGGAATCACAATTATAAATCTTTGGCTCATCGTGCAGGGTTTTTGTACAATCCCTGTGACAGCAACTGTAAAACCTAAAGGAGGAAGCATGATGGTCTGGTGCCATTTGGTGGACCTCAGTCGGCAACTTGCAACAGAGTACCCTAAATGATACTCTTTTTCTGCGCCTAGTTGGTCAATGGTTAGTTTAGTAAGATAATGACCCAATATACACCTACCTATATGTCAGAATTATCTTTGAGGAAAAGAACAAGACAGTAGTCTTGAATTCATGGACTGGTTAGCACAACATCCAATCTTAAACCGAATTGAGCTGGTTTGGGATGAACTGGACAGAAAGATGAAAGCAAAGCAACCTACATGTGCCACACATTTGTGGTATCTTCTGCAGCAGTGTTGGGAAGAACTTCCTGAACAATATTTGATTTCCATTGTAGAAAGAATTACACAAGTGTGTGCGGTTATATCTGCAAAAGATGGCTACTTTAAGCCCAACACTTTTCTTTTTATTTTGTTAAATGATTATATGATTTATTTCTTCTTCGGGGTCCATAGGGTCCACAGAAATTACCTTGGGGTATGTGGTTGGAGTGATCCAGACACCAAACGGTTAACAAGCTTCAGCTCCCAGGATGCACTGGGTCCTCCTCCATATATACACCGCCCTGGCTATAGGTAGATAGTTTTTTGTTTGGTGCGCAGGAGTGCACCTTGCTGACAGTGGGACAGTACTTTTGAGTAAGCAGCACAAGCTGAATGACTTGGCGTCTGGAGGGACACCCGAGCTGCCTGCTCCGTCTTCCCCCCGCAGGAGCCGCAACACCAGTGAGGGAACTGGTGATTTCGGCTGGACTTGGACTAAGCCCAGGACTGCAGCCCGGAACATCGGGGATTCAGGTAAGGGTTCCCCACAGCCGCTGATTCGGGGAACCATGTGGAAGGCCGTGCTTCTGGCGGTGGAGACCCGCCGGAGGACGCTGTAGTGAGGAGCCACGTGTAAACTGCCTCCAACACTAGACCACCGGAGCATGAGGTATCCTGACAGCCGGGGGCTAATAATGGCGGCGGCCATGTCGGTGTGTCGGGTGGATCCATACAGCAGAGGTGAGGTTCGCTCTCCCCAGCAGCCCCGACTCAGACGCTGGTCCATTCGAGATTTCCCGCGTCTTGGTTGCTCCTCCCAGCCTCTCTATATGAGTTGGCCAGAGACCACTCTCAGGTGCTCTCGGTGGCTGTGTTCTCAGGAGGTTGGGTCAGTCTCCCTGTATACCTCTCTGGTGTTCAGGTTATACAGAGCTTGAATATCCTACTAAGCTGCTGTGCTCTTGTAGTTGATTAAAGAGAATATTGGAAATATATATATGTGTGTGTATGTATGTATGTATGTATATATATATATATATATATATAGTATATCATTGCATTGCATGTGACTTGTAAACTGCTGTGTGTTATACTGCCTTTTTTATTATTCAATAACTCAGTTATAAACTATCACTGCTGTTTCCCCTCATAAGCCCTGTACTGCAGGTGTGTGGGTTATATTTGGGTGTGAAACATTGTTGCATTGCATAAAAACTTTGCATAGCACTAACAATATTGTTATGCCCAAAGAAACTAAGAAACAGGTGGCTGTACCCTCAACAACTGCAACCTACTATGTTTATGCCCCCTATGCATCCATCCTGGAAGGACGTGTATGCTCGCTCAGGTCAGAGTATGGCTTCATCCTCAGCAGCTTTTCAGCAACTGCTGAAAGCAGCTAGACCGGTACAGCCAAAGACAAGAATGCGGTCGGCCTCATCCTATCACTCCGTGTAGCCTACAGATTCTGGTACATTGTCTGATGAGTGTGGGGATATACAGGGCTCCTCTCAGGAATCTCTCTCAGGAGAGGAGGACCATTTTCCAATAGCAGGTGTTCCTGTCCTGATTAGGGCGGTCAAAGCTGTGCTAAACTTAGATTATGAAGAATATGGGGGGGAAGCATGGAGTTCTCCGGATAGGAAATTCCATGTTGCAAAAAACCCTTTTTGTCAGATGAGTGCGCTAAATGGGAAATTCCGCCGGTAGACGCGCATGTGGCACATCTGGTCAGGAGTGCCACATTGCCCATACCATCTGCATCCTCCCTTAAGGATTCCACAGATAGGACACTTGAATCCTGTCTCAAGGCAGTCATTTCTCTATCAGGAGCTGTTACTCACCCGGCCATTGGTACGGTCTGGGTTTCCAAAGCCATTGAGGAATGGATGAAGGCACTGGAAGAGACTCTGCCAGAGACTTCCAGGGGACAGCAGGATATTATCTCCTATGTTAAGGAGGCAGCATCCTAATTGGGAGAGGTAGCGTTGGATGTTGGTATATTATCCTCTAAAGAATCAGCGATCTCAGTTGTGGTTCGCAAAGCCCTCTGGTTAAGGGACTGGAAAGCTGATGCAGGGTCCAAGAAGGCCCTGGAATCCCTTCCGTTTACGGGGGGCATTCTGTTTGGCACAGAACTGGATAAAATTATGGCTGCGGTGGCAGCATCTAAGACAGCTGTTCTGCCTTCAGCATTTACTCCCAGACCGAGGCAGTCGTCCTTTCGGCCACAAGGAAAAAGCTAAGGGTCAGTCTTCCTCCAGAACTATATCCAGAGGAGAAGAGAAAAAGTAGGCTCTTTTTGTGGGGCACTCATATGTACTTATGTAATGATTAAAATTAAACTTTTATTATAGTTCTTTAAAATAATTCCCAAAATATATATACAACACAAACAACATATATTGAGTCAAAATTTATTGTGTTACAATATTTCTATATTGTGTGTTCTGGAAAACTGAATCTCAAGAGCATATATATGGGAGTATGGTGTTTAAGTACCCTCTACAGGGATCCAATAAATTTAGAATCCTGAGTCCTTGCCTATTGATTGATGCAGTTTAATTCCGTGTGAGCACACTTGTAACACAGTATAAAGCAACAGGGCGAAAATATGAATAAGTGATAACATAGAACATTTATTTTTCATAAAACTCAGATATACAATCCTGTATTGGGTACATGGGGTAAATATTTTGCTCCCTAATTGTAAATGTCATGAGAATATTCTGCTATGGGGTATAGTCAAATGGTATGATCTGTATGATAGTCCAAAATCAGATACTATACTATATGTCCCACACACTCATTTGCCTGTATATGTTTATAGTATTTAAATTGGTCTAATGTCCTGTGGAAAACAACAAGATTAAATTACTCCAAAGTTAGTAGTGTCCCAATATGACACAATGCTGTATATTACTTCCCATAAAGGGAAGTAATTCACTTAGTCTAGATGATTGTCCCGCAGAGAAATCCAATCATCTCATCAGTATGTTCTTGTTAGATATATAGGGACAAGCAAAAAAAATATAGTAAACAATAATCAGATATTATGTTTCTATATCATGTCTATTCCGACAAACATGCATTTCTTTGATCCCCACATTTGTGAAAAACAGATAACAAGGTAATTTGCAGATATATCCAGTGTTGGTCATGACCATTCATTAATGACTTGAGCGCTGTAACATCACCCATACATTGTACTTATTAGTGTCTAGTATTTGTTTTTACAGTAAGACACCATATCCATGAGAGCACACCCTATGTCACTTTTATAACAGAAATATATACACACACATGTGCTTTCACAGGCATGTGTGCACGCATGGAGATCAGATTGCTAGTTTGCTGTCTCTAATTAATATAAGGATTTTCCAAATCATAGGAGAGAGCAATGTATTGCATAAAGTATAAAGAGCAGACACGGAGGTCTCAATGGTATGATACAGTTTACCCTTCAGTAGATATCCAAATGGACAGAAATGGTCGGCCAGTGCACCAGCCGGACCATCATCATAGAAGTTGGACGCGCTTTTCGCCCGTGGTGGGCTTGTTCACCATTGCTTGGAACTAGTTCTTGAAGGAAACCGCAATCCAGCAAATCCTGGCCAAATAGACATCCGGCTTCCAATTCTAAGGATAAACTTACAGCCTGATGGGGCGGGCCAACTTCTTCAGTTTTCGGACACATGGCATCTCACAACAACAGACACCTGGGTTCGGGAGGTGGTCTCTCAAGGGTATGCCTTTACTTTCTGGAGAAGTCCCCCGCAGAATTTTTTCTGCACTACTCCGGCAGCGCAGTCTGCAAAAACTTTGGCCCTCCAGTAGGCTGTTCACTCTCTGCTGGTATCAGGGGTGATAATCCAGGTTCCAGTGAATCAGCTGGGAAAGGGTTATTATTCCAACCTGTTTTTGATTCAAAAACCCAATGGGTCTTACCGTCTTATTCTGAACCTAAAAGGACTCGACACATTCATCTGGGTTCCCAGGTTTTGTATGGAAACCCTTCGGTCAATTGTGATGGCGATGGAACCAGGGGATTTTATGGTGTCTTTGGACATTCAGGATGCATATCTACATGTGCCAATTACACCGTCCCACCAACATTTTCTACGGTTCGCTGTGCTGCAGAAACATTTCCAATTTCTGGCACTGCCTTTTGGTTTATCAACAGCTCCTCAGGTGTTTACCAAAATTATGGCAGTAATGACAGCCTGCCTCAGGCACCAGGGGGTCAGGATACTGCCATACCTGGACGATCTCCTGATACTGGTGCAATCTCCACAAGTGTTGCAGCATCATCTCAGACTGACGATTGCCTGTCTACACAGACACGGCTGGATCATAGATGGGAAGAAGTCATCGCTTCTTCCAGTACAACAGATGGTTGTGCATCTAGGGGCGTGATTGGATTCTCTGGTACAGAGAATATATCTGCCAGACGTCAATTACGGATACGCAGGTTTCTTCACAACCGGTCAGTATCTGTTCATTTAGCGATGCAGGTTCTGGGATCCATGGTGTCCACCTTTGACATGGTGGAATTTGCCCAGTTCCACTCCAGACCATTGCAGCGGTTAATCCTCTCACACTGGAACGGGGAGTACCATTCAATAAAGTCTCAGAGGTCCGTCTCTCACCAGAAGTGCGACTATCCCTGTCATGGTGGTTACAGACGTTCCGTCTCAACAAGAGCCGCCCATTCTGGATTCCAGATTGGGTGCACCTCACTACCGATGCCAGCCTCTGTGGATGGGGCACAGTGACAGGTCGACACACATTTCAAAAAGGACGTCCAGGGAAAGTCTCCTGTCCATAAACGTTCTGGAACTGCGAGCGGTATTCAGTGCGCTAGTTCAAGCACAGGAAATACTGAAGGGCAGGCCTGTCCAGGTACAATCGGACAACGCCACCGCAGTAGCCTACCTCAACCTTCAGGGGGGCACGCGGAGCCAGGCTGCCATGGCGGAAGTGTCAAACATTCTGGTCTGGGCAGGATGTAATCTTCCAGCAATCTTGGCAGAGTTCGTACCAGGTGGAATATACTCAGTTCTGCTCCAGGCTTCTGCAGCAATTGATTCTCTCCAGTTGGAACGGACGGTCATAGAGGATCCTTCTCACTCCGGCGGTTCGGCTCTCTCTCTCCTGTGGTGGCTACAAATGGATCATCTGGACAAAAGGCTGCCCATTCTGGATTCCAAATTGGGTGCTCCTCACCATGGACGCCAGTCTTCTCGGATGGGGGGCAGCGACAGGTTGTCACACCTTTCAGGGAAGATGGTCAAAACAGGAAGTCATCTGCCCATAAACATTCTGGAGCTTTGAGCAGTATACAAAGCACTTATAAAGGTACAAGACCTGCTCCAGGGCAGGCCGGTCCAGATCCAGTCCGACAATGCTGCCACAGTAGCCTATCTCAATCATCAAGGAGGCACGCAAAGTCACGCAGCCATGAGGGAAGTGACCAGCGTTCTTATCTGGGCAGAGCATCATCTTCCTGCTATCTTGGCAATATTCCTCGGAACAGGGGTCATCCCTTCTGAATTCCAGATTGGGTATTCCTCACTACCGATGCCAGCCTCCACGGATGGGGCGCAGTGATGGGTCGTCACACCTTTTAGGGGGATCCCTCAGCCGATTGTGGGGACGCTGTAGGAGTGAAGTGGGACTTCAACCTAGCGTATCTCTTTCCTCAGATCTCCATTCTCCCAAGGGTCATCAGGAAATTCAAGCAGAAGGACGGCACAGTAATACTGAAAGCCTCTGCTTGGTCCAGAAGTCAGTGGTTTAACGACCGCGAGAGTCTCTCCATAGACACTCATTGGCCTCTTCCTCTAAGGCCGGACCTGTTAACACCTGGTCCCTGCCTACATCCGGGCCTTCCTTGTCTGTCTTTGATGACGTCGCTTTTGAATTTTCCATCTTAAGAGCCAAGGGTTTTACTAATTCTGTAATTCAGACTATGCATAGGGCACGGAAGCCTTCCTTTACCCGCATATATTACAGGATTTGGCACTCGTATTTTCAATGGTGTAAATATAGAAAATATGATCCGGGAATTTTAAGGTCTCCGAGTGCTTGCTTTTCTCCAGGCTGGGTTAGACTGAGGTCTCCGTCTGGCCACCCTGTGATTTCAGGTATCTGCACTCTGTTTGGTTTCAGCGAAGAATCGCCCCGCTGCCTGATGTTAGGACATTTTTTCAGGATGTTCTTAGGGTTCAGCCTCCCTTTGTCCCTCCGGTAGCTCCGTGGGATTTGTCTTTGGTTCTCAGGGCTCTACAGGCTCCCCCTTTCGATCCCCAGATATCAGTAGACCTTAAGTGGTGGACAGCAAAGACCGTTTTTCTTCTTGCTGTCTCCTCTGCCTACAGGGTCTCTAATTTGGCAGCTCTTGTTGATTTTTCATCAAGATAGAGCTGTTCTTCATACCAGGGCGGGTTACCTACCTAAGGTTGTATCCCGCTTTCATGTAAATGAAGAAATTGTGGTTCCAGTCTTCAGGCCTCTCTGTAGGTGAAGCTTATCTGGATGTTATACGCGCCCTACAAATCTATGTGGATCGCACCAACTCCATTAGGAAGTCGGAATTTCTTTTCGTGTTGTATGGCTGTCATAAGCGAGGCAGGCTAGCTACCAAACGGACTCTAGCTGGGTGGCTTCGTATGACTATTTCTCAAGCTTACACACAAGCTGATCTCTCTGTTCCAAACAAAGTGACAGCACATTCTACTCGATCCGTGGGACCATCGTGGGCGTTTGGTCGTGGTGCCTCTGCTGAACAATTGTGCAAGGCAGCCACATGGTCCTACGTCCACACTTTTGTCAAATTTTACGCTTTTGACACATTTGCCTCTCAGGATGCTTCCTTTGGGTGTCTGATTCTCCCTTCCCCACCCTTAAGGGAACTGCTTTGGGACATCACCAAGCTATTTTTTGTATAAGTCAATGGTACGTTTTCATCTTGAATACTGTGTTCAGTTCCGGAGGCCATATCTCCAGAAGGATATTAATACATTAGAAACTGTACAAAGAAGGGCAACTAAAATGGTGCAAGGTCTACACCACAAAACGTACCAGGAAAGACTAAAAGATCTTTTATGTATAGTTTGGAGCAGAGAAGGGAAAGGGGAGACATGATAGAAACGTTCAAACATATAAAGGCTTTTAACAAGGTAAAGGAAGGAGACATTCTTCATAGAAAGAGAAGTATTAGAGCAAGAGGACATGTTCTGAAACTGGAGGGAGGTAGGTTCAGGGGAAATTTGAGGAAACATTACTTCACAGAAAGGGTAGTGGACAAGTGGAATAGCCTCCCATCAGAGGTGGTAGAGGCTAAGACAGTAGAGCAATTTAAACATGCATGGGATAGACATAAGGATATCCTTCAGAAGAAGTAATGATCGATAAGGATTGAGGTAACAATGTGTTTAAAAATGGGGCAGACTAGATGGGCCAAGTGGTTCTTATCTGCCGTCAAATTCTATGTTTCTATGGACCCCTAATAAGAAAATAAGAGTTATGGTATAACATACCTTTGTTAACTCTTGTTTCTTCGAGGCCCATAGTGTCCACAGGACACCCACCCTAACGCACCTGGTGTTGTGGGGTAATCTTTTCTTTTGCATTTCTGTGATTCCCTATTCTTAGAGAGAGTGGTTCTAAAGTACAATTGTCCTTCCTGCTCATCTTTTTCCTTCTCCTGGTTTGGGCTTGGTAAAAAAACTAATTGCCTGTAGCCAGGGGCGGGGGAATATATGGATGAGGACCCAGTGCATTCTGGGAGCTGAGAGGTCCATAGGGTCCAAGGTAATTTCTGTGGACCCTATGGACCTCGAAAAAAAGGAGTTAATAAAGGTATGTTATACTATAACTCTTAATTTCTTTGCAAATTAGATTGCATTAAATGGTTTGAGAGAGGCAGATGCCGAACTGCAATGCCACACCAGGGGGGACAGTTGTTGTCTGGGGAAGGGGATAAAGCGGTTTGGGCTTCCCCAATCGCGACGGCCACTCAAGGATACAACACTATGATTGGCTCAATGTTAGCCGAAAAGGCAGGAAGAGAAGGGGACCAAGCTCTGAGGCAAAACACGCATCCTCACGAGCTGCTAATAACAGCAGCATCGCTGACACATCAGCACTGCAGCCCTTGCTCCACGTACTGTCGACCGGAGGCACTTTGCTTTCCCCCTCTCTGCGCTCTCTCATCTGAGTACAAGCCTGTGACCAGAGCAGTAACTAGACTTTTTGGTGCCCTGTGCCAGAAAGAGCATTGGTGCCCCCCTCATTATTCAAAGGAACATAATGCACCCAAAAAAGGGCCATGGCTTCATGGGGAAGGGCCAGGGAAGACATAGGAGAGGCCAGGAGATGCTGAGGATGAAATAAGAGGAAGCTACAAGCAAGAATGATAATAAACAGAAATTTGACAGGCCTAAACAGCACCCCCTGACCTGTGATGCCCTGTGCGATGGCACCGGCCGCACTGCCCTAGCTACGGCCCTGCCTGTGACTCGCCCTGCAATGCACCATGGTAACATGGGAGAGAGACGGCTTATCTCTCAGACAGCAGAAGCGCTGACTGTTGTTTCTCCTGAGTTTAGCATCTCTCACTCCCTCATCCCCTGTTTGATAAAGCAGTGTTCTCTCCAGAAATTTTTCCAGCCGGGTGGCATCAAGTAGTAGCCGGGAGGGGGCCTTCGCAATAATAAAATGTTTTAAACCTTGACCTTATAATGATTTGAAATAACATTTTATATATTAGTTCTCCTCTTCTTATTAGAGGCCCAGTCGTCTGATTATGAAAAAAACTGCAAAGTCTGTAGGATCTGGTCCTTTTTATACAGCTCCCAGATACTGTCACCACTTGCAGGCTCCCAAAGTGCCGGGTGGTAGGCTGTTTCTTGCCGGGTGGTGCACCCGCCAAAAACAGCCTGGGGAGAACACTGTATAGACAGGGGAAAGTAGAAGTGAGTAAGCCATATCCTCTACCCCGGGCCATTTATATCCTGTCATTATGTCACGGCAGCCCGTCCTAACAGATCTATATGATATGTGATATAATTATACACACTGCATCTAACAGGGTTTAGCTATGAATCCATATGACAATTATCCCATGGGAATAATTTTGCCTCCTAAACCCATTTGAGAAACTGTATTGATTTACCCTATTGCATATGCTCTAAGGATCATGTACTCCAGATAATTTTGTATTGTGGATTTAGTGTGGAATCACATGCAATGTGGGTAATATGCTGAGCAGAGATTTGGGAGAGTCTACTTATTATCACATGCCTTTTTTTGAGTTCTAGTACCTTTTTAATAGGAATTTTTGCATGACATGCTATGTACAGTCAGGTCCATAAATATTGGGACATTGACAGAATTTTCAGATTTTGGCCTCTATTCACCACCACAATGGCTTTGAAATGAAACAAACTAGATGTGCTTTAACTGCAGACTTTCAGATTTAATTTGAGGGTAATTACATCCAAATCGGGTGAACGGTGTAGGAACAACAGTTTCAATATGTGCCTCCCACTTTTTAAGGGGCCAAAAGTAATGGGACTATCAACTAAAAAGCTATTTCATGGACAGGTGTGGGCTATTCCCTCATTATTTCATTATCAATTAAGCAGCTAAAAGGTCTGGAGTTGATTCTAGGTGTGACATTTGCATTTGGAATCAGTTGCTGTCAACTCTCAATATGAGATCCAAAGAGCTGTCACTATCAGTGAAGCAAGCCATCATTAGGCTGAAAAATCAAAACAAACCCATCAGAGAGATAGCAAAAACATTAGGTGTGGCCAAATCAACTCTTTGGAACATTCTTAAAAAGAAAACGCATCGGAGAGCTCAGCAACACCAAAAGACCCGGAAGACCACGGAAAACAACTGTGGTGGATGACAAAAGAATTATTTCCCTGGTGAAGAAAAACCCCTTCACAACAGTTGGCCAAATCAAGAACACTCTCCAGGAGGTAGATGTATATGTGTCAAAGTCAACAATCAAGAGAAGACTTCACAAGAGTGAATATAGAGGGTTCACCACAAGATGCAAACCATTGGTGAGCCACAAAAACAGGAAGACCAGATTAGAGTTTGCCAAACAACATCTAAAAAAGCCATTACAGTTCTGGAACAACATCCTATTGACAGATGAGACAAAGATCAACTTGTACCAGAGTGATGGGAAGAGAAGAGAAGGAAAGGAACTGCTCATGATCCAAAACATACCACCTCATAAGTGAAGCATGGTGGTGGTAGTGTCATGGCGTGGGCATGTATGGCTGCCAATGGAACTGGTTCCCTTGTATTTATTGATTATATGACTGCTGACAAAAGCAGCAGAATGAATTCTGAAGTGTTTTGGGCAATATTATATGCTCATATTCAGTCAAATGCTTCAGAAATCATTGGACAGCGCTTCACAGTGCAAATGGACAATGACCCGAAGCATACTGCAAAAGCAACCAAAGAGTTTTTTAAGGCTAAAAAGTGGAATGTTATGCAATGGCCAAGTCAATCCCCTGACCTGAATCCGATTGAGCATGCATTTCACTTGATGAAGACAAAACTGAAGGGAAAATGCCCCAAGAACAAGCAGGAACTGAAGACATTTGCAGTAGAGGCCTGGCAGAGCATCACCAGGGATGAAACCCAGCGTCTGGTGATGTCTATGCGTTCCAGACTTCAGGCTGTAATTGCCTGCAAAGGATTTGCAACAAAGTATTAAAAAGTGAAAGTTAGATTTAGGATTGTTTAGTTTGTCCCATTACTTTTGGCCCCTTAAAAAGTGGGAGGCACATATAGAAACAGTTGTAATTCCTACACCGTTCACCTGATTTGGATGTAATTACCCTCAAATTAAATCTGAAAGTCTGCAGTTAAATCACATCTTGTTTGTTTCATTTCAAAGCCATTGTGGTGGTGAATAGAGGACAAAATATGAACATTCTGTCAATGTCCCAATATTTATGGACCGGACTGTATATATCTCATTGAATAGGGGTTTATTTTGACCATATAGCACTATTCCAACAACATGTGTAATCCACGCTAGGTATTGCTGCTATCAATGTATCAAATTATCACATTGAGCCAGATTTCTAACGGAATTGATGTCCATTTACAGACCGGTGAATGCAAGTTAAGAGTGATTACAACATTAATCAATTTAGATATGGTGGGGGAACACCTTGGAATTACGTATTTTTCTATCTGAGAAGGTATCATTGTTTTGATGTCAACACTAATAAGAGACTACAAATTAGCCCCCTAAGAGATATTGATTTCTGAGACTTCTCTCATAGCACTCAGCACTTCGGTACTAGTCCTGATCTATACATAGATCACTTTTAGTGTTCACTCTAGGTCCGGCAGCAGGCAGGGTGCCGGACCTAGAGCTAGGGCACTTCTGCACTCGCGCCCGAATAGGGGGCGTGGCCAAAGAAAAGGGGATCTTTATGATGCTTCCCCTTTTCGGCACTCCTGGGGGCGTGCCCGGCACTTACGGACATGCCGGACAGCCCCCAAGCGATGCGGTCACGGTGATGACCGCTGCGCCACTGTTTTGACCACCCGCGGGACACTGTGACCCGCGGTTGGAGACAGAACCCTTAGGCTGTCTCAGCGGGGCGCCGCGCTGGAGGGCAGGGTGCTTTCTGCCCTTCAGAAATAGGGCAGGACGCGGCGCCCCGCTAAAACAGCCTAGCGGGAACGCTACTTTATATGCAAGTGACTAATTTTGTATTCATAAGTTATTTTACATATATGATTGACTAGTGTGTATCCCTGATGGTCAGTGACCAATTGATTTGCGTCTCAGGGACAGAGATTAAGTAACAAATTATTTTTGCCAAAAATATGTCTGCATCTGAGCAATTATGTGATTGAACACATCTATTTGTATTTTGAGCAAATTATCATATGACTGGACACAGTTTTGTCCTTTTACTTATTTATGTAATTATGTTTTTGTCTTATTTACTTAGTATATTTTCCTTTTTAATAATACATTTGTCCTCTTTTTGTCCTTTGCAAAATATATACATGTCTACAACACAAATTCTTTGGGAGCACCACCAACCAAGGGTCATCCAATATATATTCTGAGATAGATCATAATATTGGTTTTGGAAAGACCATATCTTTCTGCAGATTAAATATAATATACCATTCAACTGGTGCGGACTTGATACCCATATTCTTTATGATTGACACCCCTGCTCATTAATGTAAAATGTTATAATCATTCACAATGTCCATTTTTGCATAATATTTTCTGTGCTACAAATGTGTAATTTTTTGCTTTATATAGTAAATAATGTAAGCAAATGACTTGTTTGGTAATCCTTTCCTTTAGTGCATTTCACATTATTTTTTATTTTTAGGAGTTTATGCCCCTTTTGTCTGGATCCTGCATTCGTTTTCATCACTTATATCTTCATATATATAGGTGAGTCCAGTACTAGACTGCTCTATTTGGAAACAAATTCAAGGGAAAAATTAGGGAAGGGAAGAAAGGGAAAGGAACCACTGCACTAGTTAAAGTAATACCCCAATATCGTATATTCAAATTTAGTGTATATCAATAGGTGGGGGTGCTTGCCCAGGACAATGAGCATATACAAATACAAATTTCCAAGGGAGGATAAAGAATGTCCTGCTCCGGCGCACAAGTATGATAAGTATATAAAATATAACTTTTAATAGTATAATTTATTAAAAAGCCTGTCAAGTGAAATATTAAAACATTTGTTCCAAAATAAAGAAAAAATAATAAAAATATTTAAAATATACACTGAGTCATTATTGGCTGCTGTTTAATAGAGGTAAGTATATTAAATTAGGTATAAGTAACCTTCATTTAGTTTGTGATTATTTTAAATCTTCCTCTCAATATTTAGTGATACTACACTACATACAATACAATAGATAAATGCATAGGTGAATCTCATTTTCATAAATATCCATAAGACATCAATTTGTCTCTTATTAGTTTGTATTTCTATTTAGAAACATCAGCATGTGTGTTGTTTCAGTCAGTAAATTTATTTTATAACTTGCCAACTACATTAGAGCAAGTTTGTATAAGTAAACAGTGTTTTAGTGTATAATTAAGACATTAAATGTTCCAGTTGAAGTCAAGAAGAAATATCTCTGATGTTTGTTTACCGTTATTCATATGGAATCCACCTGCAACCGTTTACAGTTAGATTGCACTAGTGAGAAACATCTGCCATATAATATGCATTAGTGACCCACATTTGGATCGAGTGGAGGAGGTTAGGTTCCCTTTCCGGCATGACACACGGAAAGTAGTGCATGGAGAAATGGGAGCCATAGGATTCAGCAGACTTTTTCTTAATATTTTTGTTTACTATTCACAACTAAAGCTAAAAAAAAATTTCGCCTTCATCCACCAGGGGACACTGGAGCCTCAGTACAATGGGGTATAGGAGTGGGTTAACCGGGAGCTGGCACCTTTAAATAAACTACTGGTAGCTAGCTCCTCCCCCTCTATACCCCCCCAGGCCAGTCTAAAAAATGTGCCCTGGGAGCTGAACGGAAGCCTCCTTAGGGCTCTGAAAAGTTGATCTGCTATCAGCAAGAGGACAGACAGGCAGCCTACTGCCCCTGCCTGTCTGCGCTGATGGAGCTGCCGGGGAGACCTCACGCTGCTGCATGCGGTTTGCGCTGAGGTCTCCTGCTACAGAGACCTCAGTCTCTGGGGTGCCCAAAGACGCGCTGCATGCAGTGCACGTCGCGGGACCCCGTAGCACATGCCCGTCGCCGGCATCACAGGCAGGGCTAAGGTCAGTGTATCCCTGGCTCTTTGGTTAGCAGAGGAGCCAGGACAAGTGTTTAGGCGGGCAACTGTGCGCTCCGCTAGCGCTGAGAGTGCCATAGCAGGGGGGGCGGAGCCTAAGTCTTCCTTCTGCTCCTGCCTCCCAGCAGCCTCAGCGCTTCCAGAAGGACGCTGGTGGCCATTTTACACGCACTACAGGGTGGGGAGAGAGCTGTGTCAGGAGTCAGGCTAGTACTCTGTGTATCAGCACTTGCAGCTTTTTTCTTGTTATCAGCACTATTCTGTTAGCACTGCAAAGATCATAGTTTATCTCCCTCTGTGCCCCTTTCAGCAGGGTCTCTGTGTGTGATTGTATAATCTGTTATTGCAGTCTTACTGTCCTTTTCTCTGTGTGTGTGTCTGTGTGTGTGTGTGTGTGTGTGGTGTCTGTGCTATAGACATGTTTACCAAGGGGTCTAAAGCTATCCAAAAGTCTTTTTCTTGCAAGACTTGTGGTGAGAAATTCACACAGGGACAGTCTAATACTTCCTTTCTGTGTGATAAATGTGTGTCTATGCCTCAAGATACTGATCTTGTAGTTCAGCCTATGTGGTCTGATCAATTAACATCAGTTATATCAAATCTGTCATAAGAGCTGGAAGCAGCTCGCAAGGACAGGGAGAGGCTAAGACAGACAGCAGCTGAACCAGATTGGGCTCGCTCTCTGGCCAGATCTGTTGAGGGACTTACAAAAGCAATGTCCCAGGCTCCGCCTGCTTCTTCTCCTGTTCAGGTCCTTAGTAAGAGATTGATTCATAACCCCTTACGCTGGGATGAATCAGAGGATGAGGAGTTGCAGGACCCTGAAGAGGGCAAGATTCAGGAAGAGGAAATTTAGATTCCTGAGGACCCCAAACCTGCATCTCAGGGCGTGGATGCTTTAATTACAGCAGTACGCCAGGTGTTACATGTAGAGGATTTAGAGGTTACTGAAAAACTATCTATTTTCGGTAAAAGATTTAAACAATCTGTTACTTTTCCAGCATCGGAAGAGCTGGATGAGATTCTTTCTTCCGCATGGAAACACCCAGACAAAAAATTTCAAATTTCTAAGGAATATCCGTCTTATTACCCCTTTCCACCTGACAGTAGGAGATTATGTGAAACTCCTCCAGCAGTGGACCCGTCAGTAGCCCGTCTTTCCAAGAAAACGGTGCTTCCGGTGCCTGGCGCGGTTTCCCTAAAGGAAACCTCGGATAGGAAGATGGAACACACATTAAAATCATTATATACAGTAGCAGGGGTTTTGATGCGTCCAGCACTAGTTAGTTGTTGGGTAAATAAGGCCATTGAAGCCTGGGCGCTACAGCTGGCAGAGGGGATTAAGACAGGTACGCAAACTGACGACTTAATTCAGTTAGCCGAACAGATTGCAGAGTCGGCTGCATTCCTTGGAGAAGCGTCTAAGGACATTTGTAATCTATACGCCAGATCTTCAGCATTAGCTATATCTGCTAGAAGGGCTCTGTGGCTGCGTCAATGGCAAGCAGATGCCGAGTCCAAGAGAGCGGTAGAGGCCCTTCCTTTTACTGGGGAGGTACTTTTCGGATCGGAGTTAGATAAGTGGATCTCGCAAGCTACAGGTAGGAAATCCACTTACCTACCATCTGCAGCTCCTCCTCCTACTAGAAGACCTTTAGCAGGTCCCTCCTTTCGGGCCTTTCGTGCCTTTGGAAGATTTAGAGGGCGTTCCAGAGGAGGTCCGGCCTTCTGCATAGGTTCCAGAGGCCGAGGTAGAGCTTCGGCATCAGCCGCCTCCAACACTCAGCAGGACAAGGCAGCTGCCAAGCCTGCCGCATGACGTCTTTCCTTTTCAATTGGGGGATCCCAGGGTTGGGGCGCGCCTTTTACGTTTCAAGGAGATTTGGATCCAGTCTTGCCAGGACGCCTGGGTCAGGGACATCATTATTCACGGCCTTTAGTTTTACTTCAGGGTCCAACCTCCTTCTCCTTTCAAAACCGGTTTACCTCTGGTTGCAGAAAAACGAGAAATTCAGGAGGCAATACAAAAGCTGTTATTGTCTCAGGTAATAGTGAATGTTCCGACCCACCAGAGAGGTCAAGGGTTTTATTCCAGCCTGTTTGTGGTGCCCAAACCGGACGGCTCCATGAGACCCATACTCAATCTCAAGGATTTAAGCCCTCATCTTCGAGTTTTCAAATTCAAGATGGAATCTCTCCAATCCGTTATAGCGGGTCTCGACAGGAACGAGTTTCTGGTGTCCTTAGACATAAAGGATGCTTATCTCCACATCCCCATCTGGCCCCCCCATCAGGCCTTACTTCGTTTTGCGGTCCTAGACTTGCATTTTCAATTCCAGGCCCTACCTTTCAGATTTTCGTCAGCTCCAAGAGTATTTACAAAACTTATGGCGGCAATGATGGCCCTGCTGCATAGTCATGGGGTCGTCATTGTTCCATACTTAGACGATCTCTTGATAAAAGCCTCATCAGAAGCTCGGCTGTTAAGGGACATTCACTTAACTCAGAGCATCCTCCTGGAACACGGTTGGATACTAATTTCAAAAAGTCTTCCCTGATCCCTACACAGCGCTTACTATTCCTGGGAATGATACTGGACACAGTGCAACAAAAAGTTTTCCTGCCTCAAGACAAGGCTGCCTCCATTCAGCATATGGTGCGCCTGGTCTTACAACATCGCCGAGTGTCTGTACACCTCTGTATCCGCCTACTTGGAAAGATGGTAGCGGCCTTCGAGGCGATTCAGTATGCAGGATTTCACGCCCGTCCTTTTCAACTGGATCTCCTCTCCCAGTGGTCAGGATCCCACCTCTTTCTCCATCAGAGATTTCTCCTGGCGCCTCAGACTCGAACATCTCTCATTTGGTGGTTGAACCCTTCCCACCTGCTGGCGGGGAAAAGGTTTGTGGTGTGGGATTGGACCCTCCTCTCCACGGACGCAAG
This sequence comes from Taudactylus pleione, assembly GCA_031769625.1. NCBI lineage: Eukaryota > Metazoa > Chordata > Amphibia > Anura > Myobatrachidae > Taudactylus > Taudactylus pleione. The sequence continues at coordinate 1,355,750 of JAUIMM010000047.1, read as the reverse complement.
TCTGAGGGGCTGGGGAGCAGTGACTGGGAAAGCATTTTCTGGGGCACTGGACGCAGCAGGAAGCCAAATTGCCTATAAATATCCTAGAGTTGAGAGCTGTATTTTATGCTCTCCATCTGGTGCATCCGCTGCTGGAGGGTCAGGCATTCAGAGTCCAGTAGGACAACGCCACTGCAGTGCATATATAAACAGGCAGGGCGGCACAAAAAGCCGAGCCGCCATGAAGGAGGTAACCAGGATTCTGCTTTGGGCAGAGGAATTCGCAGTAGCGATTTCTGTGATCTTCATCCCAGGAGTAGAAAACTGGGAGGCCGACTACCTCAGTCGGCAGGAAGTTCATCCAGGGGAATGGTTGCTCAATCCTCAGGTGTTCCAGCAACTAACTCTGAGGTGGGGCTGTCTTCAAGCCGACCTTATGGCGTCAAGGTTAAACCACCAATTACCAGTTTACTACTCCAGAACAAGGGACCCACGGGCAGCTGCAGTGGACGCACTGACGGCTCCTTGGAAGTTTCATTACATCTACCTATTCCCTCCGTTTCCGCTCATTCCGCGCTTGCTTCAAAGAATCAAGCGAGAATGGATCAAGGTGCTCTTGATAGCACCAGATTGGCCCAGACGAGCGTGGTACTCCCAGATACAGAATCTGTTAATAGACGAGCCGTGGCCACTACCTCTTCAGGACGACCTCCTTCTTCAGGGCCCATTTGTTTATCACGACTTAAGGCGGCTTCGTTTGACGGCCTGGTTACTGAAAGGGCCGTCCTCAGGAAAAAGGGTGTTCAGTCTAGTGTGATTCCCACAATGATTCGGGCTAGGAAAGAAGTCGCTTCTCAACATTACTACCGCATATGGAAGACATATGTTGCTTGGTGTGCGAGATGTAATTCTCCGTCAGTCTTTAAAGTATCATGTCTCCTTCTTTTTCTTCAGGCTGGTCTCACAGCAGGCCTTCGTCTTGGTTCGTTAAAAGTACAGGTATCCGCGTTCTCCATTTTCTTTCAGAGAAATTGGCTTTGCTTCCGGATATACAGGCTTTTCTCCAAGGAGTTGTCAGGATTCAACCCCCTTTTGTGCCTCCCACGGCACCATGGGATTTAGATTTGGTGTTGGTCTTCCTCCAGTCTGATACTTTTGAGCAATTACAGAGAGTGGAGATAAAGTACTTAACCTGGAAGGTGGTTCTGCTGTTGGCACTCGCTTCGGCAAGGCATGTGTCAGAAGTGCTTTATCCTGCCGCCTTCCTTACCTTATTTTCCACGAAGATAGGGTGGAGCTGCGTACTCAAAGGGCTTTTCTCCCCAAAGTGGTGACGACCTTTCATATAAACCAGCCTATCGTGGTTCCGGTGTTTAAGGATGACTCTTCAAATTCAAAATCCTTGCATGTAGTCAGAGCACTCCGGATTTACGTTGACAGGACTGCCACCCTCCGTAAATCCGATGCTTTGTTTATTCGGTTTGATGTGGCCTGTCCAGGTTTGCCGGCCTCCAAACAGACCATTTCTATATGGATTCGCTTCACTATCAGGCAAGCATACATGGTGGCTTCCAAACAACCACCAGGTCCTATTACGGCGCATTCTACGCGCTCGGTAGGTTCTTCATGGGCGGCTGCTCGTGGGGTTTCCTTAAACCAGCTTTGTAGAGCAGCCACTTGGTCAGGCACGCATACCTTCCTAAGATTCTATCGTTTTGATACTTTTGCGGCCTCCACTTCGGAGTTTGGCCGCACGGTGTTGAAGGGCTCTCGGCGCTCTCCCATCCGGGATGTAAGCTCTGGGACGTCCCCATTGTACTGAGGCTCCTGTGTCCCCTGGTGGATGAAGGAGAAATTAGGATTTTGGTACTTACCGATAAATGCCTTTCTCCGATTCCACAGGGGACTCTGGACACCCACCCTGAACTGTTCTGCCTGCATTGTTACTGTTTTACAGGTTCAGACGCTGGTTTGCGTTTAATGTTGTCTGACTAAACTGTTCTTGTTTTCATGTATATGTTTGGTTTCTTATGTATATGTGATTAATGTAGCTTTTCTGTCTCCTTCTCCTTACTTTCCAGTTCCCCTCGGGCACAGTTGTTTTTAGACTGACCTGGCGGGGGGGGGGGTATAGAGGGGGGGGGGGGGGTATAGAGGGGGAGGAGCTAGCTACCAGTAGTTTTTTATTTAAAGGTGCCAGCTCCCGGTTAACCCACTCCTATACCCCATTGTACTGAGGCTCCAGTGTCCCCTGTGGAATCGGAGAAAGGGATTTATCAGTAAGTACCAAAATCCTAATATTACAGCTTTGCATTCTTCAATATGCCTACATTTAGAAACTATATGGTTTTCTGGGTAGCAGTATAATTAGCTATGTAATCTGTAGGACAAGTTTTATTGCATAAAATTTGGAAATTGGCCCAGCCTTCTGACGTGCAGACAGGTAAGGGGATTCCCTTCAGCAAACCATTTTAGTGCTCCCATATTCAGTTACAACCGCGTGTGTCAATTTAAAATGCATTTTATTCTTATTTCATTTTTTTTTTCTTGTTTCCAGCCATTTTCCACCAAGTCTATCTGCAGTTTCCATCTCTGACAGTTATAAAAGTGAAATAGCCAGTGTGTTTCTGGTGGTTGTAGAAGCTTTTATTCTCCAACTTCTGTCCTTCAGGCCGTTTATGAAGGTGGTTTTGAGTGAATTCCAAGGTATGATTGCTACAGTAACCAGGCTGGTCTAAATCAGAATAAAATATATAAATAACTGTGCATCTTCAAGTTATTTCCTACTCTTAATAGAAGGTGCCATCTATTACAAAAACTGTGCTCTGTTTGCATTTTCCAGTATTGTAAAACATAGTGAATCTGTTTTTGTTTGTTTCAAATTGTATATTTTAGCTGCTATATATGTAAAGGTAGGTATAGAGTAGATATTGAAAGTATTATTAAGTTTTATTTGTAATCATTGTTGGACTGGAGTGTATACCAGTAATTCTAGGTATACAAATCAGAGTTGGCTCTTTTTTTCTTTTCTTTTTTTTTTGTCATGCATTTGCAATTACTGTTTTAATAATGTTGATACTTCAAAGGATTTTAAATGTGGTGTTTTTAACCTTTTTTTTGACTAAAATATTAATGGAAAAATGTATAACAGGCCTCTGTTTCTGACGACACCATACTGTCACGTAGTAGTTTAATTGCATATTTCCAAATAGAATGTTTTCAGTTAGGCCAATTTCCCAATGGCTTTTGTAGTGGAAGCAACAGAATTGTATATACTAATTGCTGTTGGTCTGATTAACTAACTTATCAAAAGTGAAGTCTATTTGTAGATTCTATAGGTGGCAACGGTGTATGATGGAGGTTAATCTACTCGGTAGATCACTTAAACAGGTATTATGCTTATTAACCAGACAAAACGGGTTTAGCGGGTGAAACAGGGTTAATACAGCAAATATGAGGTATACAATGCAGTATCTGATATGTGCACTAGATCCAGCCAGGAACATATAGGGTAGCGCAGATGGCTTGTGACAGGTGGGAGCACACATGTCACGGTTGGTGTTTGAGAGTTACCTGACTCAGATGTTGACCTGGATTCAGCAGAGACCGGCTTGACTGGAACCATGGATGACGTAAATAGCTCTATTTGCATATGAATTGTATGGCAGTGAGAACTGTCTGATGATAAATGCCAAGAACAGGAAACTTGTAACGTTGGAGTGGAACCAGTAGAAAACTTGGAGGAACCGGACTGGGACTGGCAGGAAGGCTTATTGAGCTGGACAAGTACCAGTAGATAGGCTTGCAGAATTGGATTGGGAACAAGTAGATAATTTGGATGAACCGGACTGGGACCGGCAGGAAGGCTTGCTGAGCTGGACGGGGTACCAGTAGGTGGGCTTGCAGAATTGGAATGAGAACCAGTAGATAGGCTTGCTGAATTGGACTGAGAACCAGTAGGATTTCCGGATGCGCTAGGTATAGCTATCAGCAGGATTACTGGATGAACTTGGCTGGGAACCAGCAGGATTACTGAATGTGCCAGGTGTAGCTGCCAGCAGGATTACTGGATGAACTGGTCTAGGAACCAGCAGGATCTCCGGATGTGCTAGATATAGCTGCCAGCAGGGTTACTGGATGAACTGGTCTGGGAACCAGCAGGAGCCTGGGATACTCTTGTACACAGGAAGACAGAAGTAGCACGATCTGTACACCACGGTAAGTAACGAGATGCTCAGGCCCTGAATGCTATCAGAGGAGGATTGTTATACCCTGGGTCTAGCAGGAATGGGTGGTTTCGTTCAGGTGGTCTGGCAGAAGCACTCTGAGTGGTGGAGGGCACAACAGGCAGAGGAAGCAATTATATCAGCAGTACTGAGAGTCAGAACTACACCTGCAATTTCAATGAAGGCTAGCAGTGTTCACAGGCAAAAAAGGGCCCAGGTGAATAATCACTGTTGAAAGGTTAACATAGTCCAAATGTATACACTGAAGTGTTGCAGCCAGCATGATTAGAGCAGATCTCCCAGGCAAATTGCATATACAGATCCACGGGACAGTTGGCAGGGGTATGCCTCAAGGGAGAAAGGTGAAAAAGTAGCCAGGGTCGTGACAACACATCTGTGATTGTACATACAGTGGTGGTGCAGTGGAACTGACGGGTCTGTAGCCTGTGTAACGCTATCTCTATGCTAAGTATAGTCTGGAGACTCTTGGGCAATTGCTTCCAGCTTGGAACACGCTACATTTGTGCAGTAACATACAAGGGTCAGAGGTCACACCTCTGCAGTACTAGGTTTTAGTGTCCCGGTGTAGAGACAGCGCAGGGCATACTATTAGACCTGATTTCACTCAAAGTAGCTAGAACCTTGGTGACACATTCATAGAAAAATACAGGTGGTGCTGCTATATGTGTAATAAGAACAAAAAAAATACAATATATAAATGTAATTTATAATAAAATCTACAAAATGTATTCTCCTGGGAATATAAAATACAGCATATATAGGGCCTGATTCAGACCCACTCGCGAGCGGCTGTCCGCTCGCAAGTGGGTCGATGTTATGGACTGAGCATGCGCACGGCGGAGGGAGCTCCGTCGTGCGCATGCGACAGACGCGACGAGCGAAGGAAAGTCCTTCGCTCGTTGTGTCCGATCAAAGGGGGCGTGCTGTCAATGTTGATTGACAGCACGCCCCCTTTGGTGGGCGTGCCGGGGGCATGCCTCCCTGACGGGGGCGTTCCCACGGGAACACCTCCCGTCAGAAGCCGGCCCACTGACATCACTAGTGATGTCAGTGGGAGTGATTTTGGCTCTGATAGAGCCAAAATCACTCCGGAGCTTGCGGTTGAAAACCTCAACCGCAGGCTCCGGCTCGCAATTTCGATGGTCTCGACCATCGCGGCCATCACAAAGCACGCTCGTATAGCCTGTGGGTGGTGACCCACAGCTATACGAGCGTCCAGGAGGACGCTCCATGAAAATGGAGCCCGGCCCTCATTCAGAGCGTGCGCTCTGCTCAGAGCGTGCGCTCTGCTCAGAGTGTACGGCTCTGAATGAGGGCCATAATTTGCAAAGATGCACATCAAACAACATATACAAGGATTCACAGGTGAATAGTATATATTAAACCTGGTATATTAATCAAGAAAATATATAAACACTGTAGCTGGCTATAGTGCAAGTCTCTCAATAGAAAACAATGTTGCCAAGTTGTAAAGTAGAGTAGTAGTATGCAAAGAAGCTCTCAAATGGATTCAATCAGCATATTGAACGATACAAATCGTGGGGGCTTTAGAAAATCCTTGTTTGGCTGATTAACCATAATTCTACTTTGTACATTTTCTGATAGAAGCTCCTGTCATATAATATAGTGCAGAATAAGTTAGGGTTTTGTCATGCCGTCTGTTCTCCTGTATAAAGTGACAGGTGCTGTTCAATTATAGATTTGCAATCAATCCGCGAATAGCCCCAAGACAGCAGTTAACACTTGTTTCTGCTTGCTCCCTTGGAGGTGTGAACAGACCGCGTGACACAACTCACGACTGATTGAATCTGCCCCTCTGTGTGAGAGTGAGAGAGACTGTTTTCAGTGAACATTATCTATTTTATATGTTTCTATGCAGAGCTTCCATGTGAACAATTATTCCCACATTGTTTACTTCTCATAAACATACTGGATAAGCTTCCAACCTTGCCTGAAGATGAGCAGATTTTGTGGTGCTCAGGCAGCAAATCTTCAGATAAAAACCCAAGGTAAGAATGATTATCATTGCAATTTAAAACATACATGTACAGACCATATTTGTTCCTCTTTTCATCTGAGTAATACTGACTCTAGGATTTGAGGGAGAGGTCGAGGAGTACGCACTAAAATAGTTAATGGCTAAAACTTCCCCTTCCTTATATACCCTTCCATTCCCCTAGCTCCTCAGTTATTTATTTAGTGCGTGAAGGAAGGCACAAAGTAATAGGGCTTAGGATTTTGTTTTTATTTGTAGCCTATTTGTTACTTATTGGGTGTCTGAATCCCCTATCAAACTAGGTAGGACTGGGCATTATACTAGTGGCAGTTACCAGCGTCTGTTCCCCCCTGCCGCATCCCTCTCCTGGGCTCCGGAAGAGGGTCCCCACACCTGTGGGTGCTTAGGACCTTGTAAATGTGCCCATGAGGCGCCCCACTATTGAGTATACCCCCTTTGTCGATACTCGTAGCTGGTTAAATCGCAGCGCCTCCTGCAGAGTGCAGCCCTGGTGGCCGAGCGGCGATGGTGTAGGAACTACAGTGTTCTATAAGACCACCGGTTTCCTCTCAGTGGGGCCCAGAGCTTAAGTAACTAGCAGCTTACATGCAGAAGATCCGGAGCTGTTTGCCTCATGGCAGCAGCCATCTTGCCCAAACTTTCAGAAGCTGGTGGGTAGAGCTTCCAGATCAAGTGACCGCTGTCTGCTTCCCGGGCTATATTCAAAACCCAGCTGAAGACTGTTCCACTCTGCTGGGTCTGGAGGAGTGTGGTATTGAAAAACACCTGGAACTTAAAAGTTTGGTTATCTGTTTATATATTGTTTAGTTAGGGTTATTTTATTTTATTATGTTTCTTTTTTGTTTCTTTTCTTTATTTAATCACTTAATTAAGCAATTACACTTTTTGTTTTCCTATTTTTTGGTTTAAAGTGCTATTTACAAAAAAAAAAAAAAAAGAGGACAAACACATTTTTTCTTTTGCTTGGTTTAATTAAAAAAAAAAATCGGGAAAGAAACCAGACGCAGGTTTTTGATCTCTGTGGGTCATCACTAGTGGTAAATGTCTGCAAAGGGAGACAGACCCCCCCAAAACTTAGAAGTAGACTGTGAATCTGATGCATTATACATGTTTATAAATTGAGTAAGGAACAGGAGGCCCTTTGTGCAGATTGTGAGGCTTAGGCGCTTAGTCCGCGCTCGTCGAGGGATGCTCCGGCAGAGGAAGTGTTGGCTGCATGGGCGATGGTAATGGCCCAGTTCATTGCCGTTTTAGCCAAGGAAGTGCGGGATGTTTGCAGCCAGGCTAATGTAGGTACTTCAATTCCTTTAACTTTCAAGCATGTTTGAGTCCTCTTCCTTTGAGATAGTCTGTAATCCTGTAGATACAGGTTTGCCTATGCAAATGGATAGACTCTCTAAAGTTTGTTCATTATAAGCAACCATGGGCTCGGCTGGCGCCTGTAAACACTAGCCACTACAGACTACATTTCCAGGTGAATAGGATTCAGAGGCATCCTCTGCGGAGGAAGGGAGGTGGATCAGGAATGGCTACACCATTCCACTTGGGGGGATAGTTCTTCTGATAGTCTGGGAGTTACTGAACTTATCCAGGCCATCCGCCTCAGAAGCTCCCACAGGGATATTCAAGAGAAAAAATAAACCAGTTTTAATCTTTCCTTCATATGTGCAATTCTCAGATTTGGACGAAGCCTGGTCTAAACCAGATAAACTGTTCAAGCAGGGTCTAAGTTTTTACTTATCCCTTTGCTGATAAGGATACAGCACCATGGGAGGTACCTCCAACAGTGGACGCCCCAATCGCCCATTTAGCCAAGCCTACAATTCCTCCAACAACTACTGCGACCGCATTAAAAGATCCTTTGGACCATAAGTGCAAATCCTTACTTAAATCCTTGTTTTCCTTGACCGGTACTACCCTGCGTTCTGATTGGCAGGAGCCTGGGCTACCAAGGCCATAGAGGTTTGGTCCGATCAATTAGCAGAGACTATTCAATCAGGAGCAGACCATTGGACCTTCTAGCCCTAGAAGATAATCTGAAGCAGACTTTAATTTATGGAAGTCTGTGTCCGTAGACGCTATGGGGTAAATTTACTAGGAATCATGTAGGGTCCTAGATTGCCCAAGTTTAAACACGCACAGCATTGCAGAAACATGGGTGTATGTAATCATGTTTCCCACCCATGTTCCCTGTGATCCCCACAGTCACACCCCCGAACATGCACCTATCTCACATATCGGCGAGATATGTGCAGGCTGACTATATTGTTAAGCAAAGTGTTACTTTTTTTTTTTAAACGACGTAGGACCCCCCTTCCTGAGCATTACCAGCACCAGGCTCTTTGAGCCAGCGCTGGTTCACAAAATACAGGGGACAAAAAAAAGTATGGGTTTTTTGTTATTCATGAACCAGCGCCGGGCTCTTGACACTGATTGTAATAATACGGGGTGGAAATGGTGTGGGTCCCACGTATTTTTACAAACCGCATCGGGCTCCACTAGCTGGGGTATAATGCCCCAGCAAGGGGACCTGTTTCATGGGGTCTCCCAGGCAAAGCATTCTCGCCCTCACACTAGTGAGCCCAGGACAGGGATCCCAGGGGAGGTGGAGACCCCTCCAGTAAAGAGGTCCCCCCTCTTCTGGGTAACCCAGGCCTCGGCTGAAACCTGGGGCTATCCTCCGCACCCCTGGCCAGTGGGTGCAAAGTTAATAGGGTTAATAATATTGTATAAACTAATATTTTCCTTTACAGGGGTCTAAAGATCCCAGCAACCCTCCACCCCCGCATGCCGATAATTGTGGAACTGATCGGCCTGTCTGTTACCCAATCAGCGGCCTGGCTGTCAATCAGTGGCCGGTTACTATAGTAGCAGCCACTGATTGGCTGGCGGCTCTACAAGAGCAGGAAACCTTGTGAGTCCTGTCACTTGCGGGGAAGAGCTGTATGTGTATCCACATACAACTCTTCTGTGTCCGGTATGGCTCTGGATTTTTTGGTTTGTAATTTTTATTGGCTGGGATGCTACTGCGCCAAGTGTTAGGTGAGTAGTTTTTTTTTTTTTTCCTTTCCCTCAAACAGCAGGATTCTAATGGGCAAGAGGACCGAACACTGGAGACAAGGTGAGTATAGTGTGAGTGTATGTGTACTGTGTTTATTTTAATATTTCTTTTACAGGAGAACTAAAGGCACCAGCGGGCTCTTAATGCCTCGCATGCTGGTAATTGTGGTGACATACATCAGTAGACGAGTAGGAACCAGGAGTCCTTTGGCAATGTCAGAGGCCGTCCAGATTATGGCGTGGGCAGAAAGATTTATAGTGGCAATTTTTATCCCGGTGGAAAACAACTGGGAAGCAAACTTTCTCAGTCGACACAAGGTTCACCCAGTAGAATAGTCCCTACATGAGGATATATTCGAAAGATTCCTGGACTGCACACCCTGAATATATATAATGGGAGGTGCTACCTGATGAGACTAATTGCAGGCACAGAAACAGACAAATCGCAGGTGCACAACTTCAAATTATTGATAATACATAAATGCAATAACATTTTGCAATCAATAGAGGTTTTTAGCATAATCATGGTTATGGGCCTACCCACCATATCCAGGTAACCTCTTTAGGGTAGGTTCCTAACATAAATACAATACAATAGGCTACGTATAAGGTGCGCAATACCTGCAGCCCCTATAGGCATAAAAAGAGAGTCTCACGAAACTCAGAATAATCAATGCAACAACAACATTATTGTGCCACCAGATGGCGCTGGATACACATATGAAAAAAATATTCTCTTTCGGCCCCAGTCCTTTTGTATGGTTTCAAGAAATCACGATGGGCTCCATATGATGCATATATGAAAAAAAACATATAATAAAGAAACTCCTTAATGGCGATGTATACATAGTCTTCATCTACGTTTTGATCAAGTTGTGATAAATATTTGCGTACCAAACTCACATAAAAAAATGTGAGTATATGCGTATCTGGGTATCTTTGTCTTCCCAACCTGTATATTCCCAATGGATCTATTTAAATAGGTGAAGACCAGCAAGGAAAAGTGCTGCGTACCTTACTCACATTCAGTGTACGCTGAAAATGCTCGTAATGGTTTCTTTCTAAGTATAATTCACTGTCCCATCATCTTGTCATCATCCAGCCATTCATTCTCGTAATGTAAAGGAGAAGGAGGATATATGTAGCCAAGCAGTAATTTATTACAAAGAACAAGACAAAAAACATAAAATAAAGGCTCACAACCTGATAAATTATAACAGTGGAGTCCAGAATCCACTGTCTCCTCCAGTCAGATCGCCAATCCAATAGTACAAAAATGAGTCCCGTAACCAACGCGTTTCGATCTGTCCGTTTTGATCTTTTTCAAGGTATGTGGGACACTTCAATAGTAAGGTGCTTTAAGTACCCCTTACAATCATGCAAATAATTACCCATCCTAAATAGGCCATCCAATGTATTTATATACATCCTATCTAACAAAACATATATAATTCTTGGACAATCCACATTCCCAGGTACAGAGCTCCTCCTTCCTTGCGTAACCACATTCGGCGGGGACACTTCCGGAAGCTGCGTTCTCTAATGCTGCCTCGTGTCTTCTATTCCCGCCTTGTGTAGAGGGCCCACGTTTAATACATCTCCGGAACCTTTATTTTTTTCACTTGTATGTCCCGGCGGGCATATCGGAGAGTACAGCCCTGGCTTCCTGAACTACCGGAAGTAGTATCTTACATCCGTGACGTACCGCCGGTGTGTATAGGGGCGGGACGTTGAAACTGAATATGTCTTGGTATATGGTGTCCATATTGAAGCCCTGATATTAAACAGGGCCTTCTACAAATAAATAAAAGCAATTACTAGGGTTCAAATTCAGAGTGCAGGACCCCCCCCAAACTGGCCCAGCTAAGCCACCCCAGGGCACCGTCATAGTAAGAAAAGTGCAGTGTAAAAGATAGTTAAGAGCAGCCACAGCTGCATGTAAAGATTGAAAATAAAAAAGTGAAGTACATGTATATTAAACAAACAGTGAAGGGTTAAAATGTGTTATAAAAGAAAAATGTGTTATAATGCGGTGCCCTAAAACAGATCAACCAAAGCAATCCAGGGGGTCCCATGCCCCAAAAATTAACCAAAGTTGCACTACAGTAAATAACTTGTAGGACTTACCTAGAATTGTGCCTAATACCAGTGTGCATATACATTACCAGACTCCTTGCTTTTAAACCAATAAGGAAGGGTGCTAATCCAGACTGAGGGCGTTTCCTTTCCCTCTTATGTGCAATAAAGCACATTAAATGGAGTATATGGGAAAGATTCCTGGACTGCACACCCTGAATATATATAATGGGAGGTGCTACCTGATGAGACTAATTGCAGGCACAGAAACAGACAAATCTGGATTTGAACCATAGTATGTTAGGGACGTACCCTAAAGAGGTTACCTGGATATGGTGGGTAGGCCCATAACCTTGGCCATGATTATGCTAAAAACCTCTATTGATTGCAGTTATGTAGTTAATCAGGTTTTATGCATCCTTGATTTAGATTGGTTAGGGTGTTTAAGATGCCTTGTTTGCAATTAGTCCCATACACCTTGAGGACGATCCGTAGGAGCGGATCGAAACGTGTGGGTAAACGGGACAATTTCTTCTTTTACATGAACTTTACGGCAAGTATCATATGGAACAACTTTGCTGTTTATGGACTTTGGATTTCCGGACTACATTTATTCCACTTACAGGTCAATACCTTCCATATTGCAGTAATTATTTTATGTGTTTTATGTTTACATTATATATTAAAATGTATCATTTTTGACGCAGACTTCATTTTCCTTATTTGTGTATGGCATCACATATGAGGAGAATGGATTTCTGAAGTGTCTCTATGAAAATATGGCAGGCGTGCAAAGAAACCTTGATGAGCAACATTATATTACACTGCATGTAAGTAAGGGTACGCATCCATCATTGTTTTCTTCATTGGGCCGCTTGGCTATTTCCTCCTTGATATTTGGGAGCGGGACGACAAAGATACCTTTATATGATTACCCCCCATTTGCCATGTTGCAAGTTGGGGTACGCTATGGTCATATAGTTCTTGGGAATTGCTGTTTATTTGGAAGGGCCCTTATTATAGCGGTCTTTGTACTAAGAACTTTGTGTGTTTTATGTGTTTTTTTTTTTTTTTTTACATGGACTCTGTGGAGAATATCAGGACGGTCTGAACTCCTTATAAATGACCTATGCCTATGATTGAATATCACTCATTTTTATTCCTGTTTTCTTTCACAATCTATATATGTTTTATTATATCCAGCGCCATCCTATTCTCAGGTTTTTTTAGGGTTTATAACGTGCAGAAAAGTGTTGTCAGCTATTTTAATCAATGAAGGGTGATAAAAGCACTCTAGGTGCAAAAGCCTGTCCCTTTTAAAGACTTCTTGCAATCACATAAAGAGCCGAGTTGTCTCCCATTAAGGGGTGTATGCTTACTAGATTCCGTAAATTAGCAGCTTATCTGTGTAGAAGTTTGTGACAATCAGGTAAAATACCTTTTAATAGGGTGTATCTATTTGTCATTCTCCACTATTTCTTAAAAAGATGTTTAATGCTCCTATGTTTTTCTTAATTGAGTACTATGTGCCACACTAATGTTCCAATTCCTTTTTTCTTGAAGTTTCGTTTGACTATGTTGTAGCACCCCCTATGTTATAATATATTGGGAAAGGGAAATCAAAATTCCTCCTAAAATTGTTTTCCTCCCAACTATATTTATACATTAGGGTACAGATAGTTAAATTTACATATGATCTGTATATTTACCGATGTGGTTGGGTTCCTTTGTGTATTGTGTCTAGTAATTAAGAAAAAAGAGTTCTCAAAATATAAACAATTTTGTAATACAATATATACTTTTTTGTTTTAGAATGTCTGTATTTACAGCTATATTCCGGAGCTTTGCAGTATGCTCTCCTGAAATCTCTCTTCCAGTAGTTATGAAGGTAAAGGGACAAATCCCACCGGATATTACGATTTATCAATATATCTACACTCACCTTTGTACCTATGTTGTATTACTACCGCCAGCATGCTTTTCTGAATTGGTGAGTCTGAGAATATGTAACATATCGGAATAATGAGAAATATTTAATGTATAACTAAAAATATTAGTAAATACAACTGTTTTTCTGTTATAGGAGAGCTCTCTGTTGAATGCTGTTTTAAGTTACAGAATGGTGGAGTCTCTTCTGGCAGTTGATACATGGTGTTTCTTGGCACGGTAGGATATAAGGAATCTCTTTTGTATATTTGAAGTAAAGCTGCAGATGTACAAGATATTAGTTGTTAATTGTTACTTTTCAATATTTTTATATATTCAGATATGGAACTGCAGAACTGTGTGCGCACCATGTTAAGATTATAGTTCACATGGTAAGTCATTCAGAGCTGACCATCTCAGCAGGTGTTCAGTACTGATAAATGTGTAATAATAAATACATGCAAATGCTCTACAATTCCCTACATAAAAATAGCGAACTATAATTTAAATAATATAATAATACTATGCTAAGGCTACTATATCATAAATTATACGAGTTGGGGCCTAAAGAATCTAATTTATAGCTGCCATTTAAGATGGAATTTATTTATGTCCAGCTCTTCCGTCCACTTAAGTAATTTCTCAGTTTCTGTTTAGCTAACTGAATGTTCTATTAAGATCTGACTTAGAGTTGTATGCTGGTCCATTGCAGTATTCATGTCAGTCTCCCTGATGAAGTCAGAGTATAATGAATTGCATCAAAGATCTGTCTATCCATACACACACATTAAACCACTCTCCACCTATCTGGGGTGCCAGAAGGATGTGACCACATTATTTAATCAAACTGTATTCTATGCAAAAGCAGGCAATGTTAGTTCCACATATTGCAATATATGTTAAGATGGACAACTGCATCTCCCTTTATGGTCAGTCTTACTTTGTCCCTCAGATATTTAAACATTTCAATTGATCTTCTGCCTTCCACATTAGATATAATATTTTATGGGAGTTGTGGCTATTTAAATCACATACCACTAGGTGCTTGAAAATGTCCTGTGGTAATATATTGGTTATGGGTTTTGACCTTTTTCAAGACTCACAACAATATAAAATTTTCTCAGAGCAGGCTCAAAACAGCATCTCTGTGGGAAAAAGCTACAGTGTCTAGTTGTGGGATAGCTGAAACGTAGACACTGTATTTTTTTTCTTGTGGTGATATGAGATTAAAATAATTGTTTGACCATGGTGAGTGCCCTTATATATTTTCAATTTGAAATCCTCATGCTAGTGGAAGTAATTGAGGCTGCACCTCCAAAGATGTCTTCATGGTGAATACTGGATAATGCTCTTGGTACAAGTATCCGCAACTAGTTTTATGAGCAGCACAAAAATAAACAAAACAAAAGTAAATTTTGGCCTGTCTGGCACTAACTAAACAACTTATACCATCTCTGAGTGGAAGGACCCAACGACCCTCTCACAAAACAGAAGTCTTTAGCACAGCACTTACATTCAGTAATCACGGTGTCTCTCAACAGGTCTCTGTCCTGTTCCCCAGGCAGTGAGAGAGCAGGTGGTCTGGTAATCAAGGCGGCTAGTTAATTTACCAGACAGAAGCTAAAAACCTGGGGCATTTAGTTCTCCCCTTGACAACCTTTCCAGTGTTTTTGTCACAGTGATATATATTTCTTATTCTGGGTCCATAGGGCTCCACAAGGAGACGATGGGGTGTAGGTGGTACTTGGAGGACCGGACACCAACAGCAAAGTTTTTTGTTTTTTTTTTATCTCAGGATGCTCCCTCTATACCCCGCCCACAGCCTGAAGGCAACTCCGTTTCTTTGGTGTCCGGCAGGAGCTGGCAGGACAGTAGGTCTTCTTTTAAGCAGCCCAAGCTTTATTTTATGATTTATTTTTATTTTTTTACTATAGAGCAAGCAGTGCTAGACAGTCCTCAATACATCTGCACTGCTGCTCCATCACCCCTCTGCGGCGCCGTGACTCCAGCCATCGGCTAGGTACTGTCGGCGGGGCTCCAGATGGACCTAGCTAGCAGGGCTCCTCGGACCCCAGATTGCAGCCGGGACTCAAGGGGACAGCTAACGCCAGGGACCCGGTGGTTGATATCTGCATAGGGGAGATGGTCCTCTCCCTGCGGCCCCTCCCCCAGCTCAGGGCGCCATTCCACTGCTGTCTTGCCGTCCCTGAGCTGCTCCTCCCTCACCCTTTGCCCCCTCAGAGACTCAACGGCAGCCATTTTCTGCATTAGCTTCAGGTCTCCGAGAAGGTTGGGTCCAGTCTCCCTGTATACCTCTCCTAGGAGCCAGGTTATACAGCGCTATTTCCTACCAGCCACTTCGGTCTGTGTAGTTGAATTTAGTGCCCACTGCAGTTATATTGTATTCTCTGCATTGTATGTTACTTGTGCTAGCGCTGCTGTCTGTTTATTTTTTCCTCAACTGTCAGCTTATACCTTTCCCTTTCTTTCATTTATAACCCTGGAATACTGAGGTATAGGGGGTTCACTGTACCTCACCTCTACCTGTATTTATGAGGGATGTCACACTGTATATCTGTTGCGCACTACACTGTGCCATATTGTACAAATATCTGTGTTGCTCACTGTACTGTGCCAGATTGTGTGCTATGTTATCCTTGCAGCTATATCTAGCAAAGGCAGGAATAACAAGCAGGCTACTGCTCCCACTCTAGTTTCTTGTAAGTCCTGTTTAGCAGGTTTAGCTTCAGAGTATCTCATTCAAAATGGTCTATGTGCATCTTGTTATACGGCACCTGGCCCATCGGCCCCTACAACCTCTTCTCAGGACCCACCCATGGCTGCTTTTTCACAGGTGTTACCACCTACGGTCCCTGTGGTAGCTCCCCCTATGGGATGGCCACAGCAGGTACTCCCTGCAAATCCTTTGCCTCCTCCATGGGTAGACATACTTTCTACCTCAGTGCAGAGTCTGGCAGCTACCTCTACAGCCTTTCAACAAATGTTGCAGAAGGAGAGACCCTTACCTAGTAAACCTACTAAGCGTGCTGTGATATCTTTCCAGTCCACCCAGCTATCAGATTCTGAATTATGATCTGGGGAGGCAGAAGATGCCGACCTCTCTCACACTGACTCCCTCTCCGGAGAGTAGGAGCCCCCTTCCAAATTGAATATGCGTGCACTTGTGAGAGCTGTAAAATCAATTCTTCAAATAGAAGATATAGATCCCACTCCTAAGGCAAAAGAGCCACTCTTTAAGCAACTGAAGGTAGTTTTGCTAGAGTTTCCTCACTCTGATCAGCTATCTGATCTAATGAGTGAAGCATGGAATATGCCAAATAAAAAGTTTCAGCTGCCTAAACGCTTGATTTCTTTTTACCCTCTTCCAGCTACTGAATGCACTAAATGGGAAGTTTCCCCTGCAGTGGATTCCCACGTGACAAGCCTGGTTAAGAACGCTACCTTACCTATCCATACAGCAACCTCCTTAAAGGAGACTATGGATAGAAGGAATGAAGCTTGCCTGAAGTCTATATACTTTCTTACAGGAGCTGTTAATTGTCTTGCCAGGGCTACGGGTCGGGTGGAAAAATCCATTAAGAGTTGGGTAGAGGCCCTAGAAGAGACATTTCCATCTGATGCTTCGCAGGAACAGCTGTAATACATCTCTCGCATTAGGCATGCAGCCTCCTATTTAGGAGAAGCGGCTTTGGATACTGGTTTCCTAGCTTCCAAGGCATCTGCTACTTACATGGTAGCCCACCGTAGCTTTTGGCTTCGCTCATGGAAGGCAGACTCTGGCTCTAAAAAGCTTTTGAGTCTGCCTTACTCTGGGGAGTTCCTGTTTTGCCCTGAATTGGACAAGATTGTGACTACCTTGGCAGCTTCTAAGGCGGTGTTCTCTTCCTCTGCAGCTATTACAAAGCCTCGAATATCATCCTTTCGGTCCTTTCGTCCCCAGCGGAAAGCTAAAAGACAGTCCTTTCCACAGCTGTCGGCATCCACAAAGGCCTCCAAGCCTAGGAACAAACAGGTCTGGGCTACTAGACATCCACCTACCAAATCTGAGAACAAGCCTTCAGCCTGACTGGGTGGGAGGACGACTTCTTCAGTTCACCCAGTTCTGATGTCAGACCACCACAGACCCTGGGCAGAGGAAGTGATCTCCCACGGACATGCCCTCTCATTCCTGAGGCTGCCCCCCTAGCCCCCACTAATCTGTTAGAGAAACTGAAATGTTTCTTACCCTTGACATCCAGGCACTTTACACCAATATTCCACATGAGGCATTGATCTCTGCGGTCAAGAAAATACTGGATGGCGATATTCATACCTCTGAGGAACAACGTGATTTATCATTAAAATGTATGTTTTATTATTACACATAATTTTATTTTTGACTCCACCCACTATTTACAAATTCACGGAGTGGTCATTGGCACCCGATTCGCTCCGAGCCTCGCCAATATTTATATGGGCGCATTTGAAGATCTACATATATGGGATGGACCAGCCGGAGCGTGTCTGGTGTTCTATGGCCAGTATATAGATGATGTATTTTTTATTTGGGATGGGGATATTATTTCAGCTACTCACTTTACTGACTTTTTGAACACTAACACAATTAATCTAAAATTGACTTCACATTTTAGTCACTTTTTTATAGATTTTTTGGATGTCACGTTATCAGTTGCTGATGATAAAATCGTCTCGACTCTTTACACAAAAAATGTAGACTGTAGCTCTTATCTACACTACACCAGCGGACATCATCGCCCGTGGGTCCAAAACATCCCAAGAAGTCAAATAGGCAGGATCAGGCATAACTGTACCAGAGAAGATGACTTTTACTTACATGCTAATAAATTGAAGGACAATTTTCTGGATAGAGGCTATCCCCTAGGATTGATAGAAAATGCAAAAATTCATGCTAAAACAACTCCTAAATCCAAACTTGTACAGAGTATAGACTCGTATAATAGTAATGGTACTGCTAAACCTGATGAGAAATCAGACTGTCTTCGGGAGAAAAAAACAACTGAACTGACAAACAAATATGAGGAAGTAAAAATAATAAAAAAAGATACTACTTTATTTGCTTCTCAATTTAATAATGAATCCAGACAGATTAGCTCCATCATTAATAAAGATTACAAAATTTTACATTGTGATCCAGTACTCTAACATCATTGCACCAAAACCTAGTCTAGTCTTCAAAAAGAATATTTTTTTTTTTTTAGCCCCAAGTGCTTTTAGTAGCAATACAAATGCACTGGGGAGAACTGATACCTAAGAAACCAAAAGGTTGTTACACTTGTAATTACACAAGGTGTCTAACTTGTAGATATATTGTTAATAAAAGTAAACAAGTAACATCAGTTATTTCAGGTGCCACTTTTGAAATGAACACATTCATTAATTGTGATTCCTCATATGTCTTATATGTATAAAGTTGTAGCTGTCCCATACAGTATGTGGGTCGTACAACACGTACCTTGAAAGAACACTTTTGCGAACACAGGTTGAATATAATGAAAGGTCTGGAGACACATAGTGTCTCCAGGCACTTCTCTGAGGTTCACCAAAATAACCCTGATTGCCTAAAAGTTATGGGGATAGAGACTATAAGAAAAACCTTGAGGTGGTGACAGATACAAGAAGTTATGTGAAGCTGAATCCAAATGGATTTTCAGACTACAATCACTATCCCCAGATGATTTAATGAAGCATTGGAGTTCTATGAATAGTTGGTCGGTTGGGGATGCAGGGTGGGCTATCATCGCTCCATATGTACTGTCTGGTCAATGGACCGGTCATGACCCACCCTACCTATATTCCTGTCTCTGTACTATGCTTCTTCTTCTGAGGAATACTCTCCCCATCTATATAATATTTCCATTCATATATGCTTTTCTCCTTATATGTGTCTCTGTCCTTGAATCAACGATATAATATTAACCTTATTTCGTTGACATTATTTCTTCTGCTGTCAAAATATTTTGCTTTAGCTCTGTTTCTGTGTTTATGATTCTTCTAGCCTCATCATGTATGGGGATCTAACCTGTACTGGTAGTATTAAATTATTATTTATCTGTTTCATGGTTTAAGCTCTTGGACTTCCATGGGGTTGAATATTGACATATCTTCACTAACTAATGAGATGGATTGAGTTATTATAATATAACACTTCATTGTTCATATTGACATTTGTATGTATATTTGTGAGTCGTTCTCTCTATAATTGATTTATTATTATGTGAAGAGCTGGTAAAAATAATAATAAAAATGAAGACAATTAGAAAAATAAAAATATTAATAATGATATATAATAATACCCTAAAAATAATTAAACTTGTTAGCTCTTAAATATTTCTCCTTTTCCTCTCCTCATATAAAGCCTAAATGATTGATTTGTAGGTTGCTTTTAGAGTAATATATTTATGTAGTGTGGTATTCACACTAGAAATGCAATATGAACCGGACATACAATTATAGTTTTACTATTTATAATATATTTTTATTTATGTAATTTATTACTAATTTGATAAATATCACTGTTATATTTTTTGTTGGGACATTAGGCTAATAATGTTATGATATATATTATATTATACATATATTATTATTATAAGTATATGTGATTTCTTTATTATATGATGTCAAATAATTGTCCTAATATGTATATGAGATTTTCATATCGTATATTTCTTTATAAACTGATACTCCTTTTTAACTGTGTTCAAAATAATTATTATGTCTTCAGAACAAATTAAATCACTTAAATTTACCTTTGCTAAATACAAAGACAAACCATTAATGGTTAAAAGTGATTGTTTAATTATCCAATGACTTTCACTCTGATACTACTTATATGGCCAAAACAAACAAATGAGAACAATCCAGCTTGAAAAAGGCTTAATAAATGTGGTATTTATTATGTGTTCCAGTATAGCTATGTTGATGAGCTAATAGAAGAGATATATATGACCATTATATTTGTATGTTTTTGCTAATTGTCTATTACTCATTATTAACCATCATTTAAGGTGCATTAAATTAAATTTTATATTAATTTTATATGTGTTATCACATTATGTCCCAACATAAGTATTAGAGCACAGTTTATCTGTTTTTTGTTGCAGCCCCCCTAGCAGTTCTTTTGCATAGGCCCTCCATCAGACCCAGGCAAAGCCCTGCTCCTCCAGAAGGCCATTCAGTCCTTGCTGCTCTCGGGGGTAATAATTCTGGTCCTCTCATAACAGCGAGGGAAGGGTTATTATTCTACCCTTTTCTTTTTTGTTGGTTCAGAAGCCCAACGGGTCTCATTGGCTTATCCTCAACCTCAGGTCTCTGAACAAATTTATCAGGGTGCCCAGGTTTTGTATGGAAACCCTACGTTCTATTGTCCTGGCTATGGAGCCTGGAGACTTTATGGTGTCTCTGGACATTCAGGATGCTTACCTACATGTACCTATAGAACCCTCTCATCAGCGATATCTCCTGTTTGCTGTCCTACAGCAACATTACCAATTTCAAGCACTGCCTTTTTGGCTTTCTACAGCTCCTCAGGTCTTTACCACCTTCATGGCCATTATGGCAGCCTATCTTCGTCGTCAGGGGATCAGACTGCTACCATACTTGGATGATCTCTTGCTCTTAGCAAGCTCTCCAGAGATTCTTCACTTCCATCTACAAATAGCCAATTGCCTTTCTACAAATGCACGGTTGGCTGGCTGATCAACTGGAAAGTCTTCCCTGACCCCTTCTCAAAGAATGGTACATCTGGGAGCCTTCCTGGACTCTCAGGTGAAGAGAATCTTCCTGACAGCAGACAAAATCTTTGCACTACAGCACTGAGGGCCTGATTCAGAGCCGTTCCTAAGCAGCCGCTCGTTCGCTCTGAGCGATGTTCACACTACTGCGCATGCGTATGGGTCGTAATGCGCATGCGCAAACCAGTCATTGCGGTCGGAAATTATGCGCTCGCAAAACAGCGAGGGGCTGCTAATGTGATTGACAGAATGTACCGTTTGTGGGTGGTAACAGAGGAAGGTGCTTGAAAACGGGGAGTGGAGATCCGAATGCAGGCGTGCCAAACGTTCAAAAGGGCGTTTAATGGGAGTGCACAATTAGTAAAGGAGCGTCATTGACCACGTCACTTGGTTGTCTTTTAACCTGAACTGCTCGCAGTGATAGCGGTAAGAAAAACCTACCACAAGCACTGCGAGCAGTTCAGATGCCTTTCGATGTACCCGATTAATCTAATAAATACCGGAGATGACGTGTGTTGCGAACGGCAAAGGGGCGTCTTTACAAAATAGCGGGCGCATTTTTCGTTCGCTCGCTCAGACATAGAGGCGTCAACAAACCGCAAAGAGCGAGCGCTCAATTTAAATAGCCGGCCCCTTTTTTGGAACGACCGTCCGCAAATAGCGTCCGGCTCTGAATCAGGCCCTGAGTGCGCAGGTTACTCCACAGTCGCTGAGTGTCAGTTCACCCTGCAATGCGGACCTTGAGATCCATGGTGTCCACCTTCGATATGGTGGAGTTCGCTCAGTTTCATTCCAGGCTCTCGGGGGTAATAATTCTGGTCCTCGGACAACACCTGACCCTCTCCAGGTGGAATGGGCTGCCCCATCTGCTCAGATCCCAGACGATGGGCCTCTCTCCGGAGGTTCGCCTGTCCCTATCCTGGTCGCTACAGACATCCCACTTAAACGAGGGCCGCCCCTTTTGGATCCCGGTCTGGGCACTCCTCACCATGGATGCAAACCTCTGTCGGTGAGGCGCAGTTACCGGCCAGCACTCCTTCCAAGGATGCTGGACTCAAGCCAAGGCAATCTTGCCTATCAACATCCCGGAACTCCGAGCCTTCTACAGAGCCCTCACTCTGGCTCAGGATATTCTTCAGGGCTGGCCAGTACAAGTACAGTTCAACAACGCCATGGCAGTGGCCTACCTCAATCACCAAGGAGGCACTCTAAGTCAGCAATGGCAGAACTGTCCTGCATTCTCACATGGGCCGAATGCCATGTCCGCAGTGTTTATCCCGGGGATTCTCAATTGAGAAGTGGATTTCCTCAGCCATCACGATGTGCATGCAGGGGAGCGGTCTCTACATCCAGAAGTCTTTCAGCTCCTGGTGGACAAATGGGGTCTACAGGATGTGGACTTCATGGCCTCCCGACACATCAAGCTTCCAGTGTATGGGGTCAGGACAAGGGACCCCGACACAGCCTTCGTGGATGCATTATCTGTGAGGTGGACCTTCCATTTGGCGTACTTCTTCCCTCCAGTCTCCCTTCTTCGTCGGGTTCTTCGGAAGTTTAAGCATGATCGGGGCACGGTAGCTCCGGCTTGGCCCAGGCGCCATTGCTACTCCGATCTTCAAAGTCTCTCCATAGACACTCCTCTCCAACTTCCCCTACGACCGGACCTGTTGTCTCAGGGTCCCTGTCTACATCCGGACCTGGCCTGTCTGTCTTTAACGGCTTGGCTCTTGAGACATCTGTGATGTTCTGGGTTGTTTGTGGACCCGGGGTGGTAGCAGGAGCGAACACACAAGCAGATTTAAAAATAAAACTAGGATTTTTAATAAGTGCTTGAGTAGACCTATAATGGCAGTAAATAAAAGTCCAGGAATATATAAATGTGCACAAGAGTTCTGTGGTGGGAGTAGAAGGGTTAATGTCCAAGTAGAAATAATTAGAGCTGTCCAGGTGTGCAGGTAGTGAAACTGAAAATAATCAAGCCAGGTTTGCAGGTAGTGAACTGAAAATAATCAAGCCAGGTTTGCAGGTAGTGAACAGAAGCACAGGATGTCAGCAGGCTCAGGCACTCAGGTATGGGCAAGGGTGATGGAGGAAGCGGGGTAGTCCAGTGGGAGCTAGGAGCTGACAGGCAGACAGCGAATTCACAGGAACAGGTAAGCACAGAGAACTCCCTCTCAGCTAGGCTGAGATACACGTTGCACTGGCAAAGAAGGAAGGCACTGACCCTTCCTAAATACCCCATGCCGTGCTGTTACTGGCCGGAGGGAACATGTGACTCACCAGGATTGGCCAGCCGCATCACATGGCCAGAAGGCAAGATGGCGGCGCCCATGCCAAACGGAATGGAGACGCCGCCAGGCCTTACCAGCGCAGAGTGACAACAGGCCCGCACAACAACGCGCGCAGCCAAAGCCCCCCGCCAGACCCCAGCTCCGCCACCAGACAGCCCGCGCCACAATGACCTCACAGGTAACACTCGCCTAGCGCCATGCTGAAATACCCTGGCCGTGACAACATCTCTCCTAAGTTCTAAAGGGTTTTCTAGCTCTGTGGTCCAGATCATGCTCAGAGCGTGTAAACCGGCCTTTGCCCAGATTTATCACTGGGTGTGGCATACATATTTCCAGTGGCGTGCTACTAGAAATATTGACCCTCAAGTTTTTAGGGTTTCTAGAATCCTTGCATTTCTTTAAGCAGGATTGGATCTCAGACTACGCCTAGCCTCTCTGAAAGTGCATGTCTCTGCTCTGTCCATCTGGTTCCAGCGCAGGATTGCTCCTCTGCCAAATGTTCACACCTTCCTGCAGGTTGTTCTCCGTATGCAACCTCCCTTTGTCCCTCCTGTGGCTCCGTTGGAATTGCCAGTGGTTCTCCACGCACTTCAGTAACCTCCATTTGAACTCCTGGATTCAGTAGACGTTAAATGGCTCACTGCCAAGACTCTTTCTTCTGGCTATACCATCTTCCCATAAATTATCGGATTTAGGAGCGCTCTCCTGTCACTCCCCATTTCTGATGTTTCATCCGGACAGGGCTGTTCTTCGAACGCGCCCTGGCTTCCTTCCCTAGATGGTCTCTCATTTCCATCTTATTGTAGCAATTGATGTTCCGGCCTTTCAATCACCAGACCTCTCGGCAGATGAGGCCTCTTTGGATGTGGTCCGTGCTCTGAAGATCTACGTGGACTGTACTAGTTCCATCAGGAAAATGGACTCCCTCTTTGTCCTGTATGAATTCCACAAGAAGGGATGGCCAAACAGACTCTGACCAGATGTCTTCGCATAACTATCTGTCACAGACTTATACGCATGCTGGCCTTCCTCTGCCAGCTACAGTATCTGCTCATTCTACTTGTTCTGTGGGTCCGTCATTGGCAGCCCGCCATGGCGCGTCTGCCGAACAACTATGCAAGGCAGCCACGTGGTCTTTTGTCCTACACCTGTCTTAGATTCTATGCCTTTGATACTTTTGCCTCTCAGGATGCTTCCTTCGGGTGCTGGGTTCTCCTCTCAGCTCAGTAGCGTCCCTGCCCTTGAAAAACTGCTTTGGGACATCCCCATTGTCTCCCTGTGGAGCTCTATGGACCCTGAAGAAGAAACGTTTCATGTTTCAAAGTCTCAACGGCCTTGTCATCAGGGTGTAAAAGATCACCTGAGTTAAGAAGTCTCCAGACTGCCGCCCATTATCTATGCTGTATTCAGAGGACGCAAACCCCCAGGGGAGAGTACGAGGAGAGAGGCAATGGTCCTCAGTGACCAGTGGAGTGCCACACCTTTGGTGGATAGATAGATATATAATATATTTACATGCCAAATCCTGCAGGATAAGAGAGAGACCAGTACTTACGCCAGTAGATGAAGCAAGCCAAGACTTATTGCATCAATTTCACAGAACAGATACATTCCATGCCCGACGACCGTTTCAATCATACATGATGATTTTCTTCAGGGGCTAATGCTGCCTGTTATCGTGGGACATATATATCGGACAAAAAAGTGCCGAATGTAATTGATTAATTGAGGTGCCTCCCCTACACAACATAGCTAGACAGGTTGTGTACAAATGCAGGGCACCCTCTTAGTAATTAATGGTCATGGTAACCAAAAACAGATTCCAACATGTAGCAGGTATACATGGAAAAACAGGCACCAACAGAAACACCTGTCAATATAGACGACATCTAAACATCTATAAACATTGTAGCTTCAATATTGAGAAAATTGGCAAACAGTAAATACTGGTGATAGTGATAAAGAGAAAATATGAATAATAAAAGCCACAAGTGGACCCCGAAAGGCAGGATAATAATATGGTATTCAACACTAAACCTGCTAAACGCAGAATAATGCTAAACCAAATAACCCAATGGAAACAAACAACCCTGATGCCTCTTGACATAAATGTCAAAATCAGATAAAGGAAAGAATACTAAACGGAATTAAATAATTAATGCTCTGCAATAAAGTAAAATGCAGAAAATTTTTATCAGTGTGTTACCAGAAAATGCAGAGTATGTCAGAGCACCAAGAAAACTTAAATGGTTGCAAAGTAAAAACCATTTCAATGATCAGAAATGAACATTGCGATTGGCTACATATAGATTATAAATAATGTGTGTCAACCTCTAGCGCTATTCCGATAACAAATTCACATAGGTCAGTGCAAAACAAAATATGAAATAATCACCATAAATAATTCCACTTGGTAATGGAGTATTGCATAGTATCCAATTGGAACGTCTTATAGAAAGATTGTTGATGGCATCTAAAAAAAGAATATCTCCCCTGTTTGTGTGTTAATTAAAACAACTCGTGTGGGAGAATAAGAAGAGAAACAAAATAGTGCAGATCAAACTTTGACACATAAATTTTAATGACAAGTTGCACTTACAAAATAGTTGTAAACAAGCGTTTGTTTAAATCCATCTATAGTGGCAAATCAGCAGCGCTCTCATAGACTCCGTCCTTGTCCTCCTTGATGGTAAGTAGAGGAAGGCAGTCACCCAGCTCTGGATACTAGGATGTGCCAATGAGGAAGGATACTCCGAACAGCGCTCCACCACTTAGCCCACGCTTAACGCGTTTCAGACAGTCCTTCGTCAGAAGCGTGTTTGATGGCTAACCATACACAGTATATATACCTTGCCTAATACATCACACATCTGTGTCCAATTGCCGCTATTCGGCACATATTTGTGACTGCGCATGCGCACAGTCACCAGAGTCCCGGAAACAAGATGGCCGTGCGTTCCACGGCTCCCGGAAGTAAGTACCAGACGAGGTTAATGCGTTCCACCTGCATCCACTCACCACTACTAATCATGCAGCTGCGCATTAACAGTTCACATGATCCCTAAGGCACAATGAACGTGCGTTCCATAACTCCTGGAAGTCAGTTCTTCAATCTTAGATAGTTCATTCGTTCCACCCAAAATCCATAATGTTTAGTGGGTCCAGTCCTTAATTAACAAATCCAATATTGATCTCTCATCCACTTATGTGGATCATAGCAGCAGGTAAAAGTATCAAGTCCATATATATAATCCATGTGTAATCACATATAAAACGAGATAAAATATGTATGTATTAGTATATAAAAAATATAAATATACACAAATAAAATAAGAAGAGGTAATTATGTAAAAGAATAAATAGATAAAAAGTGCAGGCAAAACATACTCACATAAATAATTTATTACATTTAAAAAGCAATTCAATTCAAAATCCCCATTTAGTCCACTGGATACAAGAGTCCCTAATTGGTGGATCCACCTCATCTCTGTATGCGAGAGACGTTTATCTAAGTCTCTCGTTCTCCATTTTGATAGAATTACTTGTATAACTAAGCAATTTATTAAAAAACACTCCTTCGAGTTATGGTGTTTTTTTGAAGTGCATTGAGACCGTATGGGTCTCCAATCCTTTATGGATATTGTATATGTGTTCCGGACACCTTATTTTTAAATTCTTGCTTGTCTTGTCTACATAAAATAGGCCACATGCACACTCCAAGATATAAATGGCATTTTTGGAGTGGCATGTTATAAAATCCTTAATAGGATATGTCACACCTTTAATGGTGAATTCTGTGATCTTTTCTTCACTAGATTTCACCTTTTTGCACATTAAACAACTTCCACAATGGTGGAAACCCTTAGTTCTGATACTTTGTCATTTTTCAATATCCACACTACTACTAACCAGTTTGTCTTTTAAAGAAGGCGCCTTTCTATAAATAAATTTTGGTCTTTCTGGAATAATATTACCAATTATTGGATCTTGTTTACGTATATTCCAATTTTTTGTAAAGACTTTCTGTTTCTTTATAGGCTGAATTAAATTGTGTAATAAAGGCCCACTGATGTGCTTCATTTGAACCTAGTTTCTCCTTTTTCTCATTCATCAGATTAACTATATCCATGGTATCTAGTCTTTTAAATTTAAAAGGGCTTCTTCGCTCCCCCTCCAGATAAAAAATACATCATCTTTTAAATTTCTGCATTTTATTGAATGATAACACATTTGCAATTAAGTTTACATTTGCACGCCGCACTTTAGAAGTCTCCATTTTAGATGATCTAATTTATATTAAAATGGATCAGTTAATACTAAGAGGGGTATTCAACTGTATTATAAGTGACTGTATTATAATGACTGTATTATAAGTCCTATTAATAGTCAGGAAAATGTGAACACTGATCAAACGATCCTAAGATCGTAAAATACTGCTGACAAGTGTTTCAGTCTGCTGCTGACTTTTGCAGCAGACTGAAACACTTGTCAGCAGTATTTTGCAGGAGTGGAACAGGATTATTGCTTCTGAGCAATCCTTACCTGGGAGTATAAATCCATCCACTATATAAAGTGCGCCTACTCCAGTTTATTCTCCGCAAACAGATCTTAGGATCGTTTGATCAGTGTTCACATTTTCCTGACTATTAATAGGACTTATAATACAGTCATTTGATGATGTACCCCTAATGAAGTCCCATGTGGGGACGAAACGCATTGGGTCTCCATCGTATTTTGACTAGTGTTTGATGGTATTTTTCAGCAACATTACAAGGAATCATTGCTAACCCTGAGGATTTATGACCTCTACAAAATCATTTAAAGACCAACAAAGGACTCAATAAATCTACTCTCTGTGAAACGAAAGGGAGATTCATCCTTTGTGTCGACATCTAGGACTGATCATTGAAGTAGCTTCATTGCTGCATTAATTGTTGATTTTTTTTAATTATTCAGTTTGTGTTATTTACACATTTTGTATTTTAATATATTTTATATTCTGTACATTAGAGCGCCCTTTCTCTTCTTTCTTGAGATATATATATATATTTATTTTAGAGTATGTGTTAAAATTACGTTATATTTATAGGGTTCCACATGTCATCCGCAGGGCCATATACACACACAAGAAACAAAGAACATGAGCACTCACCTTGCAAAGTAGAAAAAAAGTTCATTTAATTACCACTCAAAACCTTTCCGTGAAACATGAATGCAATCCTACTGGAAAACCCATATTATCAGTCGAAGTTTCAGTCATCTCTGTGACCATTTTCAAGACCACCGGCATCACATATAAACTGCTCTCCACAGAACCATGTACAATTAAAAACTTAACCAGCACTGGTATATAGGGCCTGATTCAGAGCCGAACGCTCTGACCAGAGCGCATACTCTGAATCAGGGCCCTCCTCCATGAAAATGGAGCATCCTCCTGGACGCTCGCATAGCTGTGGGTGACGACCCACAGCTTATGCGAGCGTCCATGATGATGGTCGCGATGGTCAAGACCATCGCGACCATCGGGCTAGTGATGTCAGTGGGGCCGGCTTCACGCGCTAGGCGTTCCCATGGGAACGCCTATGCCTGGCAGCCACGCCCCCAGCATGCCCACCAAAGGGGGCGTGCTGTCAATCAACATCGACAGCATGCCCCCTTTGGTGCGAGACCCGGAGCAACGGAGAGCCCGTCGCTATCCGGGTCTCGCGCATGCGCACGACGGAGCTCCCTCCGTCGTGCGCATGCGCAGTGGGGCAACATCGACCCGCTTGCGAGCGGGTCTGAATGACCCCCATAGTATGTAGGTACACATTCATCAATAACTACTGACACCTGATGCATACTCTTTCCTCCACAATGTTAATAACCATCCAGAGCATGTACGGTGCTATCCCGAAAGTCCATTCACCAACATTACAGCAACGTCACTTCCGCTTTCCAGCGTCACAGGGGTGCAGCCCCATGCTCAATATACAACTACTGCAACTCCATCCACATCCATGTCCCGGTGTGGAATGGAAACTAGGGGCACAGGGCCTGATTCAGAGCCGTTCGCTATTTGTGGTCGTTCGTTTAAAAACAAGGGGTGGCTATTCAAATGATCCGTACGCACATTGCAGTCTGTTCACACCTCTAAGTCTGAACGAGCGAGCAAAACATACGCTCGTTTATTTGTTAAAAACGCCCCCTGGCCGCTCGCACCATACGTCATGTCCGCTATTTATTAGATTAATCGAGTACATCGACCAGCGTATGAACTGCTCGCTATTCTTGTGGTTGGTGTTTGCTACCACAAATTTGCGAGCAGTTCTGGCTATAAAATAACCCAGTGACGTGGTCAATGACGCTGCTGTTTTAAATATACACACCCATAAAAAGCCCGTTTTGACCTTTAAGCACGCCTGCGTTCGGATCTCCACTCCCCATTTTCAAGCTCCTTCCCCTGTTACCACCCACATACGCCTCATTCTGTCACTCAAAATAGCAGGCCCTCGCTATATTGCGTACCAACGATTTTCGGCCGCACTGACTGGTTCGCGCATGCGTACTAAAAACCGTACGCATGCGCAGATGTGCAAACATCGCTCGGAACGAGCGTACTGCCGCTAACGAGCGGCTCTGAATGAGGGCCACAGATCACTGATTATTGACCCAAACATTCACAAAAATATATAGTGGGACAATAGAACAATGGGAATATTGTCTCATTAATATAGTCAGCAGTCCATTAAATGCATCACTTACACATACCACAGTTGGGCATTAACAAAATACAACCAATACAGTTTAAACTACTTAACATCGCCTATAAACCTATTAAAATGACCAATGGAATATTTACTTAATGTTGTTCTGAGCCATTTCAATGCTATTTTTCTAATACAATTAAATTTACTTTTTGTTCTAATTTGCAAGGAGAGAGCTTGTACAGTATGTGTGTGTGTGTGTGTGTGTATATATATATATATATATATATATATATATATATATATACATACACACTACCATTCAAAAGTTTGGGGTCACGCAGACAATTTTATGTATGTGTGTGTAACATATATATATATATATATATTCCATAGACAAAAAACCTTACGGTTTCACATGTCCCATTAAGGCTGCTTAGTCATGATCTGAAATTTCACAAAACCTATTGATTTTCTGCCACTCAAACTTCAAAAAGCAATGAAATTATGATCATTAAGGCTGACTCCTTAATGGACGTGTTCCTTGCGCAATACAGAAATGGTATGCCATCACACCCTGTGGTTAACTGCAGATTCAGCACTCTCACAGAATGAGATTGCTGTCACAAAATG
Source organism: Taudactylus pleione (assembly GCA_031769625.1). Taxonomy (NCBI): domain Eukaryota; kingdom Metazoa; phylum Chordata; class Amphibia; order Anura; family Myobatrachidae; genus Taudactylus; species Taudactylus pleione. Next base: position 1,325,063 of record JAUIMM010000047.1, on the reverse strand, counting down.
GTGGAGCTGCTAATTCACAGAATTGTGCTTATTGGAATACACACATGCAGTCTATGCAACTGAGGTTTGAGCAGTAATGTGGCTCCCACATCCCACTCAGTGCCCACAATCTTCCCATTTGATCACCAAAACAAACTCACTGGCTTCCAACATCCTTCTCACTGCATACATTTGTCTCATTTAGAATACACGTTCAGCTCCCTTATTTTTAAAAATATACTCTGTCTATGCATGTACACTTGCTTCCCCTATATGCCTCCATGCTGCTATATATTCCCCAATCCCTCCTGCTGTGTGGTCCCTGAACTAGCTGGGTAGCTGGGGGACCCCAAGCCTAGGCTGACTAGCAGTCAGGGGTGATGCTGCGGCTGGGGGGCCCGGTGAAAGGTCTCCCCTGGCTGTGGCGTCACCCCCCCTGCTAGAAGGAGTCCGGTGCTGGTTCTGGTAAATACAGGGGACCCTATGCATTTTTCCCCCCTGTATTTCCAGAACTAGGACCGTCTCAGCCCTGTGCTGGTTGCGCTAAATCTGGGGGACCCCTATATCATTTGTCCCCCGTATTTTGGCAACCAGGACTGGTTCTGAAAAACCTGGTGCTGGTTGTGCTTAATACGGGGGACCCCTACGTCGTTTGTCCCCTGTATTTAGCACAACCCGTACTGGGGCTCCAAAGGGGGGGGGGGGGGCTGGGCTATGCCATTTTTTATTTTTTTTTAATTAAACACAAGCAGGTATCACGGATCTACCAGATCCGAGCCTGCATTCTCTGTGGGCCCCGGGCTCTGGCCGCAGCTAATGCCTGGTGCTTTTCCGCCGACTTCCGCTGCAGCTATCGCCAGCTTCTTTGCCCCGAGCCCACCACCGTTAAAGCCCGCAAATGACGGCCATCTTGGTGCACCCAAGTGAAGCCACAGTTATTACACCTGCTGGAGGCAGGTGTAATACAGTTTAAAACCTGTAACTTTCTAATTTACCTGAACCCCAAAAGCACGTACCCTGGCACAATAGCTACCTAATAAAACAAACCCCAAGTCTAAATTCACCCCCTAACCTGAGTTATGCCTTCCCAAAAATCCCCCATAGACTATAGCAGAAAAGTGTTCCTATTTGAGAATGTCAGAAAAAAGTGACAGTTGGAGCTTTAGATTACTCCCGAATCCTCATTTTTTTTATGTTTTGCCCTGAAATTTGGCATGCAGCACCCAGTGACCGTTCTACCCGGCCTTGCCAAATTTCAGATCCGCACCTCTAATAGCTTTTGAGGTGTAGCCCCTTGAACACCCTGCCCCTCCCCCCCCCCCTAGAATTATCTATGGAGAAATCCGTTTTTTTAGATGTAGCCTTAATATAAGGGCACGACTGTTCCCTTATAATATTATACACAATATTGTGCAAAAAATTTTAGGCCGTGGAAAAAATGCTGCAAAGTAGGAATGCTTTAAAAAATAAGTGTTAATAGTTTATTTTTTATCAATTAACAAAATGCAGAGTTAATGAACAGAAGTGAAATGAAATCAAATCAATATTTTGTGTGACCACCCTTTTACCTAGAAGAATTGATGCTGTTTTTAAGGCACACTTGCACAAAGTGAGGGATTTTATATATGATTAACCAATCATACCAAACATGTGATAATTATCATCATTTTCATATGTAGGTTGAAAGTCTAGCTGAAACAGAAACAGCTGTGTAGGAGGCTTAAAACTGGGTGAGGAACAGCCAAACTCTGCTACAAAGCTGAGGTTGTGGAAGACTGTTTCATGTCACAGGTCATACACTATGGCAAGACCGAGCACAGCAACAAGACACGAATTAGTTATACTGCATCAGCAAGGTCTCTCCCAGGCAAAGATTTCAAAGCAGACTGGAGTTTCAAGATGTGTTGTTCAAGCTGTTTTGAAGTAGCACAAAGAAACTGGCAACGTTAAGGACCGAAGACGCAGTGGTCGGTCAAGTGCATCAGATGAAAGACACCTCATGTTTACTTCCTTTTGAAATTGGAAGATGTCTAGCAGTGCTATCAGCTCAGGTCTTGCAGAAACCAGTGGGGCCGAGGTACACCCATCTACTGTTCAGAGAAGTCTGGTCTGAAGTGGTCTTCATGGAAGAATTGCAGCCAAAAAGCCATAACTTTGTCATGGAAGCAAGGCCAAATGACTCAACTATGCATGAACACATAGGAACTGGGGTGCAGAAAAATGGCAGCAGGTGCTTTGGACTGATGAGTAAAAATGTGAAATATTTGGCTGTAACAGAAGGCTGGAGAGCGGTACAATAATAAGTGTGTGCAGGCAATAGTGAAGCATGGTGGAGGTTCCTTGCAAGTTTGGTGCTGCATTTCAGTAAATGGAGTTGGGGATTTGGTCAGGAGTAATGGTGTTCTCAATGCTGAGAAATACAGGCAGGTACTTATCCATCATGCAATACCATCAGAGAGGCGTCTGATTGGCTCCAAATTTATTCTGCAGCAGGACAACGACCCCAAACATACAGCCAATGTAATTAAGAACTATCTTCAGCGTAAAGAAGGTGTCCTGGAAGTGATTATATTGCCTCCACAGAGCCCTGATCTCAACATCATCGAGTCTGTCTGGCATTACATGAAGAGACTGAAGGATTTGATCAAGTCTGCATCCACAGAAGATCTGTGGTTAGTTCTCAAAGATGTTTGGAACAACCTTCCTGCCAAGTTCCTTCAAAAACTGTGTGCAAGTGTACCTAAAACAATTAATGCTGTTTTGGAGGCATTAAGGGCCATACATCTCATAACTACGCCATGTCACCACAACCCCCCATCTGCTGCAGCCCTGTAGCTGGCTTGGGCCCGGCCACTGGGATGTGCTGGGAAGGGCAGGAGGATCATGGATGAGAGATTTGTATTGCAGCTACTATAAGCATTATCAGCTGGAGCACCTCTCCAGCAGAAACATCACTCTGGAGATGGGGGAAGCACTTCACAGAGGAGGAGTGGTGGCCAGAGCTTGTCTGCAGGTTCAGCAGAGGGATGGACACCGGAGTCCAATGGTTACTAACCATCAGTATTTTTGTTCCGATTGTAATAATTTTACCATTTGATGGTGGTGGTCCGGTGTTTGCCACCTTCGAACATAAATCATTCAATGGTGTTCCGATAGTGGTTTGTTTTTGTTTATTATTCCTGATAGCTATGCCTCCCCCTGGCTCCTTTCTGGCTACTATGTGTGTCTATAAAGACAGAAAAAGAGAAAATAATGTATATTAACTGTACTTTTGCTCTTGATGATTGCACTGATTGTTGTAATGCTTGTGTACAGGTGAAGTCTTCTCCTAATGACTCTTACCAGCTAACTCATCTTACTGTCCTGCTTAGACGTCTGCTCTTTTTACTGGATGCTGATCACCAGGTATTACACTCCATTTTATTCTAATAGTTTATTATGTGAAATTGTTAACAAATCTCTCGCACCATTCTTGTTTATTATCTATTCCAGTGCTTGTAGTTTTGAAGACTGGAAGATTGATGCAGAAAGTTGGACTATTCATAATCTGTTGTTAAGTTTACACCTTATTGTATGGTTGAGGCAATAACTACACAGAGTAGTGAATCATTACTAATTATTAAGGTCAATTTTCTGTAATAACTAATGTTGGCTCGTCAAAATTGATTGGTGTGGCAGAAAGTGATTAGGGTGGTGGTGAATTATAACCAGAGTAGAATTTATGGGCTCAATTCAACGCAAATAGAAATAGCGCTGGGAAGGAGCTCCCTGAGATATTCAATAAAGCGCGCTGTTAACCCCGACTAAGGATTTCTTCTCGCATCCCTCCTGGGTGCGAGCAGAAATCCGACAAAACTACAGGCGCGATGCTGTTTTCTACCCTTAGCGACGCAGAAACAGCATCACTCCGGGCAGTTTAGTCGGAGAATGCCGGTTCTCGCGACTAAACACCATGTTTAAGGTGCGAGGAGCGCTAGAACCAGCATTCTCCAATAAACAAGCGCAAGAAATTGAATAGCTATGGGAGCTCCTTCCCGGCGCTGTTCAATTCGCGTTGAATTGAATCGAGTACTATAAGACTTAGGGCCTGATTCAGACCTGCTCGCGAGCGCATAGCGCTCACAAGCTGGTTGATGGTCGGCCAGAGCGCACGCACGGCGTGCGCGAGCCTCGGAGTGGCTGTCGATGTTGATCGACAACTTGCCCCATTTTGTAGGCGGGGGGGGGGGGGTTGGACAAACGGAGGCGTTCCCAAAGGAACGCCTGCCGTTTGTGGGCGGCCCTACTGACATCATCCGTGATGTCAGTAGTGAACTTCCTGCTCTATTAAAGCAGGTAGTTCACTCGGGCTTGCGGGAGCTCAGACCCTGCCACAAGGGTCTCGTCGTAAGCCCGATGGTCCCAATAATCGCGACCATCGCCAGGCTGCTCGCAAAAGATGTGGGTGGTCACCCACAGCTATGTGAGCGGCCTGGAGGCAAATTTTTTTTTTTTTTAAATCCGCCCTGATTCAGAGCGTGTACTCGCAAATAGCGAGCGCCTCTGAAATCAGGCCCTTAACCTTTAAATCCAGTGTTGTAAGTATGATTTGATAACATTGATAACAAAAAATGTTTTGTGGTTAACCTTTGTAATGCTAATATAGAGTATGACTGCCTGTATGTGTGATCTCTTTTTAGGCAGAGTTTATTCAAATGTTTCCACCAGATCAAGCAGAAAATCTCTCGTTCTGGCAGCATGTCTCCCTTTCATCGCTGCCTAGTGCTATGGGCGCACAGGTGGAGAAGGCACTTTTTACCACAGCATTGACCCAGTGCCGGAACTGGCAGACTTGCACATGGACACTTGAAGACATACAGCAGTTGGTAAGTTTCAGTTTCGCCCTCTTACCATCCATTGTATCTCCGCATGATCTTTTTTTTTTTTTTTTCCTTTCCTCCTAAAATAAAATTTGATAACATTAAGGTGAATATTAGTTCATGTGTTTTAAAGACTATGGTAACATTTCTCACTCGGATGGATATAACTGCAGGCTGTGTTCTTGTTTATAGAGATAATTGAGGCTGTACACTTGTTGGTGGAGATTTAATTACACAACATGGTAAAATACAGCAGTCTCTATATAACTAATTTTCCTGCACACCTATGAGGTGTGAGGGAAAATATAGCAATGTTACTGCTTTGGCTGACCATTTTGGGGGCCATTGTGCTGAATTGTAATCGATTATTTTACTGTCAAATATCTTTCAATTATTTTATTGTAGCATGATGAGAGAGATTCCAGCTGGTCAAATAAAACCAGAATAGCACTTTTTAATTGCTATTTGATATATATATTTTTATTACTGATTTACTTTTCAAATACAGATGTGTCCTCATACACTTTTGCTGCAGTCGCGTCAAACATCCCCTCTTGGTGTGCTAGCTTCAGTTCAAATCTGCTAGTGGCGAATGTCTTTTTTGCCTGAAAGCGCATTTGTCGCAATGCGATATAACGAAGATGCACCATGAGACTGCACTGATTAATTTGATGTTACACTTGTATATCTGTGTGCGACTGCATCTGAATCTGTATACGAAGTGCTATAATGCACCCATCGTAGCTATTTTCCTTGTTAGGTTCTGTTGTGCTTTGTATACAGATTCAGTCAAACACAGATATACAAGTGTCACGTAAGAAATAAATCAGTGCAGTCTCGTGGTGTGTCTTAGTCACATTGCACTAAGACGCATTTTCGGGCAAAAAAGACGTTCTGCGCTTGAAGAGTCACACAGGACCTGATGATATATAAATAGTCTCTCGCTGCTCTAATCATGATTATTGTTACACTGTTAGTGTACCTCCATGTTTACTACTGTACATTTCTCTGTTACCCCCACTTATATAGACTTCTATTAGTTGAAATTTTCACAGTAAAATATAGGAAGGAAAGCAAGTGTGTGTGTGTGTGTGTGTGTGTGTGTGTGTGTGTGTGTGTGTGTGTGTGTGTGTGTGTGTGTGTGTGTGTGTGTTTTAAGTATGTGTCCATCAGTTCTTCAGAGTGTACTTAAGACTCTCCAGTTACATTTTTATTAATTCCTCTTGATAAAAAAAACCAGTGCTGCTGTTTCTATGTGTGTTCCGCTAGAATCTAATCTGGGTCTTTTTAGATAAATTGTACTGCGACCAGGAACTGTTAATAACTTTTATACCATCTCCCTGGAGTTCAAGCTGTTCTCACTCAGCACACGGGTGCAAGAAATAAGTTTATGTATCTAACAGTGAAAAGAGTGGAGAGGTGGACCAGTGGAGAAGTTCCCCATAGCAACAAATCAGCTCCTACCTATTATTTTAAAGACTGTACTTGATAAATGCTACTTCAAAGCTGCTTGGTTGCTATGGGCAACATCTACACTTCTCCACACTTTTCACTGCTTGATACATAAATGCTTTATGTTGTTTAATGTCCCCAGGGCTGTTTTCTTGGTCTCTACTGTATTTAACTTGCTACCTGATCAGAAAGCTATAATCCTGTTGTTTGTGCTGGATAAATACAGACTCCCTCTCCTCCTGTTTGAAATGTAATTGTGTTATCTTGCTCAGTACGGCACCTTTTTTATGGTATAATAAAAAAAAAATGGATACAATAAATAATGAGTATAATAAACATCTGAAAACTTGTCTACAAGTATGGAAGGTACTATAACTCTTGTACCAACTTGTAACTTTAAGTGAGTACAGGCATCTTTTGTGTGAGTACTGGTATTGTTTTTTTCTGAGTACAGGTAACTATTATCATTGATAAAAACCCTGGTCTTGTTACCGGAATGCATCGGACTAGGAAGTGTGTGGTTTGTGTTGATTTTCATTTTTAGAAATATATCTGACTTTGGCACCTGTTTTGTATCAGAGTAGTGAAGGATGAAAACCTGCTGATGCCTTTAGGGAAGGGCTCTAGAACTAGATTTCTGTACAATTGCTCCCTCTGCAGGAGCTTTCCATTGTTGCACACCACAAGAGTTTATCTTCATTTTTAATATTGTCTGTTGTATAGCATTCTTGACTGTGACTTGTGATCTTTTTTGTTGGTCGTCTTTGTACTAAATTGTTTGCATTGAATAACCTTGTAATGCTTTTTAGGTGTACTCATTATGATGACCCATCACACCATACACTTGCTCTCTGCGATGTGGTAGTACTTGCCAATTAAACTGTACTAAGGATGCTGCAATTGTTAATGAGTACTAAGGATGCTTCTTTGGTTAACAGTCTGTTAGAAGTCACACTGACCTACTTGTAATTAGGTAACAGTACTATTGGACTGTGCTCTTGACTTAATTGTTCTAGTGTCCACAACTCTGTTTTGGAATATTTGTAGATGTGAATCTCTCTCCTATGTGTGTGTTGTCCTCCTATGTTTGGGCAGCATTATCCTGTTTTAGCTAGCAAGACCCAATTTTATATATGGTGAATCCATCATTTCAACTCCAGATCACTTTTAACTGCTGTGGTTGACCCAGGAGGTTTCACTACTAAAGGTGCATACACATGTAACGATTTTTATTACCAACGATTTTCTGTCAGATTATTTGTCAGATTGTTTAAAGTGTATTGAACGATTCTTTGAACTACAAACAATTTTTGTAACTTCCCTTAATGAAAATTGTTCAGTTGGTCAGTCAGAATGAACTACAAACGGGATCGAGCATGAACGATAATCATTCATTGTTATAACTCAGAAACTGAACGATTTTTTCAACGATTGAATGATAACGACATCGTTATAGTTAAATCGTTCAAAAAATCGTTACTTGTGTATGCACCTTAAATGTTTTTGAACTCACAGTGAACACACTGTTCTTTTAGGGTCCACTCTAAGTCAGCAGGGAAAAATGAAGAGCATACTTGTATTAAAACAGTTGAATATTCATTGATGGGTGAAGCAGTGATCGCGGTGAGCGAAAAAAATTTGGGTCCTACTCCACTGTTTTTGGTTCCCATTACATATTATGTGGGTGAGGGCAGGCATCAGTTTGGACAGAGCTGGGGGCAGTTAGCAGTTGGGATAGAGGAGGTTAAGGGCAATCAGCAGTAGGGGTAGAGCTGGGGGTAAAGGCATGGAGAAGTTGTGGTAAAGCTGGGGCTAGATAGGGAGTTAGGGCGGGCAGAGCTGGGGGCAGGGAGGGATAAGTGCAGACCGTAGTTGTGACAATGCTAGGGGCAGGTAGTTGTGGGGGTAGTAAGGGGGCAAGGGTAGATTGCAACTGGGGCAGTACTGGGATAAGGAAGTACTAAGGGTAGGGAGGTGGAAAGATAGATAGCAGCTGGGGCAAGGAGGAGGTTAGGGACAGGCAGTGCTGGGTGTAGGGAGAGGGGCAAGTGTAGATAGCTGGGGCAGTACTGGTGGCAAGGAGGAGGTTAGGGACTGCTGGATGTAGGGAGTGTACAAGAGTAGATAGCTGGGGAAGTATTGGGGGCAAGGAGGAGGTTTGGGACAGGCAGTGCTGTGGGTAAGGAGGAGGTTAGGGACAGGCAGTGCTGTGGGTAAGGAGGAGGTTAGGGACATGCAGTGCTAGGGGTAACGAGGGGGTTAGGGACAGGCAGTGCTAGGGGTAACTAGGAGGTTAGGGACAGGCAGTGCTGGGGGTAACGAGGAGGTTAGGGACAGGCAGTGCTGGGGATAGCGAGGAGGTCAGAAACAGACAGTGCTTGGGGGTAAGGAAGTGCTGGGGGTAAGGTGGGGGCTGCACACAGTTAGCAGTCAGGGTAAATGGGAAATACAGCTATACAGTTGGGGATAGTGAAGGCATGCACAGTTACACAGTCAGGATTAGTGGGGGGCGCACAGCTGGCCAGTAATAATACTAGGGGAAGGGCCACACAGCCGGCCAGTGAGTAACACCAGGGACAGGGGTCCTCACCTTTCAGGTCGCTCCTCTCCACTAGCACCGTGTTTTCACCTGTTTCTGCAGCACCAACAGGCATGAAGTGTTCTGCACCGCGGCCGATACATCTCCCGCTCACAGCCAACAATTTCCACGCCTGGGTCCGACACTCCCACAGACACCTCTCCCATTGTCTCGGGTCCGAGATCCCCACTGAGGCACAGTAAAAATAGAGGGCTTTGGCAGCATAGTGTGTAGGAGAGGGACCGGAGTGTGGCTGAGTGAGCCGGGAGCATTGGGTGACATAGGAGGAAGAGTGACAGAGTCTGTCTAACTTAGACTCTGAGAGGAGCGGGCGGCACGTCACGCTGCAGAACGCGGGAGGGGGAGCCGCAAGCAATGTGGATTCTGGGAGCTGTAGTCAGGAGAATGTGCCGGCGGCATTTGGTTGAGAAGCCACCGGCGGTGATTGGATGCTGCAGCGCCACACAGAACAAACCGAGCGGGTCCTTTAGGACCCGCTCAGTTTGAAAAACCGGGTCCCAAAGTTCCTGTAGTGTGTAAAAATGCTCTATAGTGTGTATTTTGCGAACCCTGGGTGAAGTTTATGTTCTGGGTTTCCAAATTTTCTTTATCCAACATTGGCTCTGCCATAAAGACTTTGCCAAACAGAATTCAAGAGCACCATTGAGTTTTACATATTAACATTGTTCCAGTAGGCACAGTTTATAGCAGTATAGTGTTCATTCTAGCACCCTGCGCCTGTCAGAAACCGTGTAGTTCCTCTTTCCTGTCTGGGGTGTCTTTTTCTGATCTGGTGTTTCTAGCACACTCTGTTCTCTATCTCCACTGTTTGTTGCATCAACTCAGTGTGCTTGAAGCACCAGACAGAGCCACACCCCAGACAGGAAAGAGGAACTGAAAAGATTGTCACAGGTGCAGGTAGCTAGAATGAACACTAGATTACTGCGACCATAGCTGTATTTGTACACCGTGACCACTGAATGTAGAAGTTTATACACAATAATAGCATTAAAGAACACTGGGATTGAGCGTTTAAATGCTAGGAACCAATTCTAATGGTGACTGGCCGATGCAATAGAAAGTAGGCTGTTGTAGGTTAAAGAAAGGGGATAGTTTCCAGTGCCAGGCATGTTGTTTTTGGCTTCATCACAATCTACCAAATGGGATTTATTCAGTCTGTGTAATGATTGATGAAAATATCATATTATTCTATGAAATGCATTTTTTCTTATACGATGTAATAATTAGTGTGATTCTATGTACTAATTAGTGGCATTGATATGGTGGCTGGTACAGCTGGACAAAGACCAAAAACTGTGCTGTGTGCTTTTATTTTGTCTTCTAATTGTATAAAAACACTTACAGATGTGTCCACATACATCTAACCTCCGTGCACTACAAGTCGCGTTACACACAACGCGTGAGCGCTATGCGACTTGGTAGTGCTGAATTACTTTTCGTGGGCCTTTTTCCCTTAAAATGTGTCATATTCGAAAAGTGTACACAGAATACAGGCATGCCGCTTATCATTTTAATTAGCATAAGCTGCGTCTTATTCGCTTTGCGAGTAAGAAGCACTGTAATACCCCTTTTCCACCAAAAATCCCGGGTCTGACATGGGATCTGGAACACTGGACCTGATTTAGACCCGCTCGCTAGGATGTGTTCACACGCAGGCATCAGCAGCCGAACTATGCAAATCCCATGATCGCTAGCAATATAATAGCACGCCCACTATGTCTTGCCATGCGATCGCGGTATGTATTTAGACACCCACCAACCTGTCACAAGACGCCCACTTTCCCTTCGTAACATACGTCATCTCCAGGAAGTGTATAAAACAATCGGTAACATCAAGTAACAACGGACCCATACGCAGCACTTGTGGCTGACCACACCCTACCGTAAGCACTGTGAGTGCTGCAGTGTGTAATTCAGCCATGTGACGTGTTTAATGACGCTGCGTCTTAATTATGCAAGCCCCTGAAACAGCATTAAGGCGCACAGACACACCCCTGTTTCCATTGATCACCCCCTGTCACCACCCACAAACGGCTAGTCCTGTCACTCATTCTAGCGAGGCGTCTATGTACAGGGTGTGAACGCTTCCCGATCGCATGGACTAGTTCGTGCACTGCGTCTTGTACGCATGCGCACATTGCAAACATTGTCAGTGCGAACGGTTCTGAATCAGGCCCACTGTTCCATGCCGGGTCAGACCCAGGATTTACCCCATTTCAAATGTGGCACCGACCTGGGAATATCCCGGGTCGACGCCGTTCACACCAGGTGCAGTGCCGGCGCTCGGTGATGACGTCATCACCAAACGCTGGAAACTCCAACTCTCCTGAACACCAGACCAGAGCGGACCTGCGACCAGGGCAGGGGGTCCTTCCTGGGGAGGTCATTCAAGAGGCTGTCTGTGACCTTGTCACCGGGGAGGGAGAGATTACACCCTCCCCGTATGTAGCGGGGATGGGGTAAAAACCAAAACAGTCCGGACCATACGGGGAGGCTGTAATCTCTCCCTGCCCTGTGACAGCTGTCAGACAGCTTCCGAATGACACACAATCAGTATGCTGGAAACGGGTCCCGGGTCGAAGGACCCGGGTTACCCGTTTCCAGTGAGCCTGACAAGGGTTTTACCAGCATCAAACCCTGCTCAAAACCAGAGAAGAAATCGACCCGGGATTTTTTCCTAGAACCCTTTTCCACTGAGCCGCTACCCGGGTTGACACGGCAAAAACCCGGGTATTTTGGCCTGTGGAAAAGGGGTATAAGTGAAAAAATCACACGAAAAGGTGCTCGGCACTACCGACTAGAAGGGCTGTTTGACGCTCAACAGGCTAGATGTATGAGGTCACATCTGTATTTTTTTTTTATTAGTTTCATCCTGTAAACATAGGCTCCTCTGTATGGATTCTGACTTTTTCTGTGGACAGCACATCTTAGTATTGAGCTTGGGTGCATTACATAGTTGCATGACTTGGTATTGAGCTTGGGTGCATTACATAGCTTCATGACTTGGTATTAAGCTTGGGTGCATTACATAGTTGCATGACTTGGTATTGAGCTTGGGTGCATTATGGAGCGTACACACAGTCAGATTTGTCAGACTTGTCAGATGAACGATTGAACGATTAAACGATTTGAACGATTTTACCAAAGTTTTGAACGATTGAACGATTTTTGACTACATTAAAATGAATGGAATCGTCCAAGTCTGACTGCAAACCCATCAGATGTCAGATATCGTTATCTGACAAACGGGAACGCGCATCGTTGATCGTCCATCGTTCAGGCATGTCAGATATGAACGATTTTCCTTCAGATATGAACGACTGAACGATTTTTAAATCGTTATCGTTCATATCTGAAGGAAAAATCTGATCGTGTGTATGCACCATTACATAGCTGCATGACTTGGTGTTGAGCTTGGGTGCATTACATAGGTACATGACTTGGTGTTGAGCTTGGGTGCATTACATAGCTGCATGACTTGGTGTTGAGCTTGGGTGCATTACATAGGTACATGACTTGGTGTTGAGCTTGGGTGCATTACATAGCTGCATGACTTGGTATTGAGCTTGGGTGCATTACATAGGTACATGACTTGGTATTGAGGTTGGGTGCATTACATAGTTGCATGACTTGGTATTGAGCTTGGGTGCATTACATAGCTGCATGACTTGGTGCTGAGCTTGGGTGCATTACATAGCTGCATGACTTGGTATTGAGCTTGGGTGCATTACATAGCTTCATGATTTGGTATTGAGCTTGGGTGCATTACATAGCTGCATGACTTGGTATTGAGCTTGGGTACATTACATAGCTGCATGATTTGGTGTTGACTGTTACATAGCTGCATGACTTGGTGTTGAGGTTGGGTGCATTTCATAGTTGCATGACTTGGAGTTGAGCTTGGGTTTATTACATAGTTTGGCAGGTTTATTATAGCATTCAGCTTGTTGCTGGTGTATGGTTTACATGACTAGACATGTAGGTGAATTCTGAAGAGGAAAAGTCTGAGGAGGAGACTTTTTTTTTTTTTTTTTTATCAGTTCAGGGTGAATATTTGGCCCATGTTGACTTGGAAACCAGTGCCATGTAAAGCCAATTTTCTCCCATATGGGATTTTATAAGATGTATTCAAACTATTTGTTGAGAAAGTATCAGTCACTTCTAGCATTAAATGGGGATAACTATACATAATCATGAGAGAGCTAATACTAAAATGGTTACCTTTAAGACATGTCCGCTGATTAAACACAATTAGAATCTGAAACTAGATTATAGATTGTAAGCATAACCCTCTACCTCTGTGTCTGTTACTGCCCAGTCTTGTTTTATTAAAGTTTAGTTCCTAAGTGTAAAGCGCAACAGAATATGATGGCGCTATATTAATAAATGTTTATAATATTGGTCATAGACGATGACTACTTGTTTAGATCACAAAATGGTAAACAAGGTGAGGAATCTAAGAAGACAGTGTAATTTGTATACCACTACTGTGTTAGAATATGAGTCGGGCTCTATATTGCTTGTGACTCATTACTGGCATTTAACCTATTAAACCTTATATTACACTCACAGAATGTGTCACTTTCTGCACTGTTGACGGCATGTAATTTTTGTGGGAAGACAATTGATGCACAACACCAGTCTGATGTCACCGCAATTATTGTTCAGTTGTCCCCTCTTTGTACCAAGCAGGTAAGAAGTTTTGGTGTGATTAACATAGAACACAATACAAATTGTGCTTTTTTTTTTTCCTCTTTTTTTCTAAAATGCAACATTTTGGTTAAATTGCTTCTCATTTAAATGGCTACATTTCAGTACAAATAATTTTATAGCAAGAGGCCTTTTTTAATTAAAGTAGATTATGTTTTCCAACTCATCAAGACAGTTCTGTGCACATTTATATCTTACCAAAGTTAATAACGGTGGTGCATTGCCATCACAATTACTTTGTATATTAATGTAGAAGTTACCGACATGAAATGATTCTCAAAGCATGATTCATGCTTCAAAATAGTCTGTTATTATGGAATTAAATGTTTTATTGTTTTTCTGAGATATTTAGTAGATTTACAACAGAATTGTATCTGCATATATAATAGTGTTTATCTTTTAAAAGTTTTTTTCTTACAGAGGACTGTGGACAGTAGGTAGAAACATTCTGCAATGCAGTATTTAACCCTGTAATGTTTGATGCTCAAAATATGTATATTTTATGCAAGACATACAGTATGTGTTACAGCAAGGAACAATAACGTATTGCTTTATCTGTAACAGATCTCAGAACAGCCTGCCCTGCAAGAAACTCTGTGTCTTGTTTTGGCTCTCTTTGTATTTATTGCGAAGACTGTGGAACCTGCCATATTAGTCCAGGTATTGTATCTTGTCAGTACTGTGTTTTAGTTCTTATAAAAAAATTGTTTGTGTAAGGTGAAATAAAGTGTAACAAAGCTTTTTTGAGCAACATGCAATTCACACACATTAACCTGAATACCTCATGCATGATATGCTTACAATATCACTTGACTAGGCCAATCATCACTAGAAAGCTTGTTGAAGAAGTCTTCCCATTGTGCCACTTGCACAATAAGGTCACAACACTGCCCACTGAAACTTGTCTCCAAACGGGAATTACCAGCCAGCTCTAGATATCTAACATGGAATTCTCACAGCAGCCAAAGGTAATACAACAGTTAACACTGCTGCTAGTTTTGTCCGCAAAAGGTGCTAGTACATCAGCTTCTTTAACTGCCTCATTCTAGTCTCCTATAAATACAGACAAAACTGAACTTTACTTTAAAGGAGCAGTACAAAATACCAGAACTGACCTCAGCGAATTGTAATCAATGGTCTTAAATTATAGATTTAAGGAAAACAAATCTGAAATTTAATTTTCTTCAGATTTTTGCCTTCACAAAGAGACCAGTGGAGCAAGTAAGTGATACACGGTTTTCTTAGTCTTTAAAATGGGTCAAGTTAGGACTTCGGGGGTGGAGCATCGGGAGTGGGCGCTTTTTACAACAGCTCCTCCACTTAAGCTTGAATCGGCATCCATCTAGCCTTTAAAATATGTTATACTCTGAATATTTTCAGTCATCTACCTTCATAAGGGCTCCAGGAGTCGGTGACGTCCTGAATGTTGAACGGATCATTCTATATTCCCCGGATCTCAGCCTTTCAAAAAAAAAAGGCATCTATGACCACCGTGCTGACTGGCGCGATCTCCAGGCTTTCCCCCTGAGTAAAATAAGCCTGTGTACAGCGCACTCCTCCACACCCATTCCTCCTAACCTCCCGACTGCCCTTGGATACTCTCCGCTTATTGTCTGGCTAGACAGCTGCAGGGTATCCGGTGATTCTGCGTGGAGCGAGAACCGGGCGGTGACTCAGAGAAGTCGATTGTGCAAACCTGCTGTGGTGATTCTTCTGCATCCTGGTCCGGTCGGTGTGACTGCGGCTCCTGGGGCTTGCCCTGTCCGGCCACTAGATCCTGTGGCTCCTGGTGTGCCCCTCTCTTGAGACTCCTGGCAGACAGCTCACGACAGAGAAGGGCAGTGAGACTGCCGGTAAAACTTTGTTTAAGGCACAAAATTATTAAAAATATTGTATAAAATAACCATCAGGCTTTGTGTATAAGGTGTATATGAAACATAAATGAATTTCATGTATGTACATAAAGTTTCTAATTTAATTTCTTGCATTGAGATTTATGATCTAAGTCTGCTACCTAGGGCAGGATGTAATGGAGATCTAGTCTGCTGGAGGTGCGGGATGCAGACTGATCTCGATCGTTTTTTTAAAGTTGCAGTCATTTACAAGGCAAAGCCGGACTGGCTTTGCCTTGTAAATGACTGCAACTCTAAAAAAAAACGTTTGAGATCAGTCTGCATCCCGCACCTCCAGCAGACTCGATCTCTATTACATCCCGCCCCACGTGTTCTTTATTGCTCATTACTTGTATTTCTCCTAATACATGGACAGTATCTATTTCTTCTAACCTATACATAATAAGTGGGAGTTATTATAGAAGATTAAGATTCGTTAAATATCAAACTTACTCTCATTTGCTCTCCTAGTGTTTATTGCATATATTATCACTTATTCACTTGAATTACATATTATTGTTGTAATAATTGTTTTAGTTTATTACTGAAACTATATTGTTATCTACTATATACGGTATAATTTACCTGCTTGCTACAACTGAAATATTAATCATTACCACTACAATTGAATTTAGAATACATTGATAATGTAATAATTTTATAGACATTATCTAAAGGTGGTACCGAGTCTCTAGCTAGTTTATTGGTCCATAGTATGGACAGATTCTTAGATAAGATTCCCACTGATACAATGGTCAGGCCTAAAGTTCAACAACCTAAAACTCCCTCAGTAAAAGAGGTAAAAAATCCTGCTCCTCAAAGCTTATCACCCCCCCCCCCCCCCCCCTCTATATCTCAGGATCTTTCCTCATCACCAAATGTACCATCCCTGTCCCCTGAGGAGCCTCCACCTTTTAATCCCCATCTGGAAATAAAACTAGATGTGGTTCAATCTACTTTAAACACAGTACTCTCCCATTTGGAGTCTCATACTAAACGATTGGTTGAAGCATAGCAGCGTATCAGCACAGCTGTAGACATGAATTTGTCATTGCAAAATTCTGATGACTCGCATTCCCAACAAATTACATTCCTAACCTCAAAAATTGACGATCTTGAAAATAGAAAAAGGAGCAATAATCTCCGATTCATAGGCATCCCTGAATCTATTTTGGGCGCTGATCTCTTTGATCTACTCAGTGTAGATATAGTTAAGATTCTCAATGTTCCTAGTAATTCAGGAACAGTATTGATTGAGAGAGCACATCGCATTGGCCCAGATCGAGGCCCTCACTCCACCCAATCACGTCCTCGACCAGTCTTTGCTAGATTCCTTAATTTTCGAGATAAAGAAAACATATTAATGGCATACAGGGAACAACATACTCTTGAAGTACGAAACTGTAAACTGTTAATATTCCAGGATTTTTCTGCTCATGTAACATTGAAACGAAAGAAATTCACTCCAGTTTGTAACTACTTATTCACTCAGAATATACAATTTGCCCTTCTTTACCCTGCCAAGTTGAGGGTATTCATTGAGGGTAAACCAATGATGTTTGATACTCCTGACCTAGCTAGAGCTCACTTCAATATCCCTACTCAGAATTCTTCTACAAATCCACCTCCAAATGGATGAAACAATGTTGTATTCTCTTATATGATTTCATTGTATTACAAAATTCCTGATTTCTCGATGCTGTCTTCCCTTGTGTTGGGATGAGATTCCAGGAATTCATACCAAATGTTCACATGGTTACCATAGCTATGTTATTGTTTTTAGATGACACAATTTGTTCCTATTTTGTACTTCTTATTTGCTAAACTTTTATTTTCCTTTTTTTCTTTCCTTTTTTCTACTTTTTCTGAGTTGCCTGTGGTCCTTTCCTCTTTTGTCGCTGCGGCTGGGAGTGTTTGTTTGCTATGCTTGTCCTGCTTGCTGGGACGGGACGGGCTTGCGATTAATTGGATATCTTTCAGGTTTTCTATTTTCTGGAGTTGGAATCGGATGACAACTCATCCTAGATACACTAGAATAGTTGCACAGGAGGCTTCTTCTATTAAATTTTATCATGGAATGTGGCTGGTTTGAACTCTGCAATCAAAAGACGTAAGGTTTTGTCACATCTTAAACGATATACTCCTGACATAGTTTTATTTGAGGAAACACTTTGGTTAAGAGGTCCACAAGCTATACTTAAAAGCGCCTGGATTCAGGAATGTGTTTCTGCTTCTTTTGATAAAAAACAAGCGTGGAGTAGCCATTCTATTCAGCAAACCCCTTCAATACACGGTTGATAAGGGTCGAGTTCTTCTGATTTGTCTAACAGTCCATGGTGAGAGACTTAGTATTCTTAACATTTATGCACATAACATCCAAAATTTTACTTTGTCAAGAAAATATCTGACTTGCTAATGAAACACGATACGCCGAATTTAATAATAGGAGATTTTAATTGTCTCCATAACCCTCCTTTAGATCACTCGGCTGGTGCTTCTACTACATCCCAAAGCCATATAAATGGTGTAAATTTCTTGTGTACTCGTCATGATGTTGTTGATTTGTGGAGACTGCATAGCCCTTCTTCTAGAGATTTCTCATTTCATTCTCGAGTGCATGATGTGTTTACAAGAATAGATTATTTTCTAATAGCAGATTCTTTATTCTCATGAGCTAATGATGCAACAATAGTCTATTCTTATCTCTGACCATGCCCCTATACTCTTTGATTTGTCCCGGACTGACACGTGGTACTCATCCCGCCTTTGGCGCTTCCCTTCATTTTTATCTTAGAACGATGATTTTCAAATGTTCTTAAAAAATAAATTGAGGGAATACATAGATGATAATTTAGAACACTGGGACGGCCCGGTTCTTTTTTAGGAGACCTCAAAGGCGGTAATGAGGGGACATATAATCTCATATGTGGCCAGACGCAATCGTGTACGCAAGAAGGAGCTACAGTCTCTACAGAATAGTTTAAAGGAGGCCTGTCATCACCACCTCAGATTCTCAACTGCTGTCAATATATAAATATATATATATCTTAGCCATAAACGGATTTTTTAAATTTTTCTGCTAAAGGAAACTCAAATTAGGCTATATTATACTAAAAACACTTATTACCCTCATGGTGTCGTATTCAATTGCTGGCGAAAAGTCCCGGACTTTTTTCGCATGCCGCAGTTTTCGCCGTCTTCGTTTGTTTTGCCTCAGGAAAAGTATCGCGCTCGTCACCGCTTTTCGCCCTGTTCATTTGCAAAGGACGTGAGAACGTATCCCGGTGAAACTGAAATCGGCGAAAAGTCCTGTCAGTTTTGGAGAAATCACCCTGACATCCCCCAAAAGATGCACTGACATGGGGGATCACTATGGATACCCCAGAGTAGCCCTGCTGAAAGTATTTGGAGTGCTTAAATGCTCTAAATTGGTGCTATTTTGCGTTTTTGCACAAGTGGTGAAGAATAGCATTTAGCCATTTTTTTTGCCAAAAATAAGTAGTCCCAGCAAATTTGGGATACATGAAAATGGGTGTAAGCATGGTTAAAAATCGATAAAGTGCGTTTTTAAAAAACGCACCTTCATCAAACACCTGCAATAAAAAAAAAAAGCTTGGGCCTACTTGGAAGAACCCCTGGAGTCTATTTCGCTAGTTTTTAACTTTGTCCCCCAACTGTTTGTTTGTTTTTTTTGCCCCCAAAACAAAAGTACTTTTTGGGGGTGAATTTAAGTAAATTTTTTACTTTTTTTGACGCAGTTTACCTGTGGGTGACCTTACCAAGGCTGCAGGTGTGTTACCGCAACTTTGCACCCCAAACAATTCTGCACTTTTCGCTGGGAACGGCTTTTCGCCGGCAATTGAATACAGCCCATAGTGGTAAGTCTGGTAAGATCTTATATGGTGAAGCAACAGCAGAAAAAGCATTTTATCACAAAATTACTAGACTCCGACACCAATGTAAGTTTAACCAAAACTGCTGACATATCTCGCATTTTTCATTCCTACTTTGCTTCCCTTTATGCAGATTCCCCTATAGATCCAGTATTATCAAATTATTTTCCCAGAGAAGCTAAACTGCCTGAATTATCTCATGAACAAAGGGAAGTTCTTAATGCTGAAATAGACGAAAGGGATTTTACACTTTCCATTAATAGTCTACGAATTAACAAATCACCAGGACCCGATGGGTTTAATGGAAATTTTTATAACATTTTAAAAGAGGAAATGATCCCTTCCCTTACACATATGTTTCAAAAGATTCAAAAAGGGACTATTCAATTTTCTACATTTAATGATGCATATACAATTTTACTATTAAAACCTAATAAGGACCCAGAATCTGTCTTTTCTTACAGACCCATTACCCTCCTCAATCAGGTCTATAAGATTTTAGCCAAAATCTTTGCAATCCACTTACAAATGGAAACTCAATGATTCTCATTCATTGTTCCTTCCACTATTGGGAAATATGGATTTTCAACATGGATGATTTTCAACATGGATTAGCCTCCTCTCCCTTCAATTCATGGGCTTCTAATGGTCTAAATATGATTCGTCAACTTCCGAATCTAGATACATGTCAAGTGCTTTTTTTTTCCCAAGCCCATACTAAATTCCCCTTTTTACAGGTCCATAATTTAGCTTTTTTACAGGCATAGCATTACATATCCAAAGTAATTTATTTTCTCCTATGGACTGGACAAATCGGTTGGACATGACTCTTCAGTCCCTGGAAAATTCTAGACAAGCGATTTCCTTATTTTATAAAATATTGAAAACCCCCTTAGTGGTTATTCTGAATCTGGTTTAACTTGCTGGCAGAGCACTTTCCAGACCTCAGCGACACATCAATGCTAAAGGCACTTCTATATTCTAACAGAGTTCTTACGGCCATCACATACCAAGAAATGTTCTTCAAATTGTTTTATAGGGGTTATATATCACCTTCTCGTTGCCATCTGATTGGACTTACTTCTTCAATTTGCCCAAAATGCACTAGTTCTGAAGCCTCACTCTAACATTGTTTATGGGTTTGTATTTCCATTAAAAAATTCTGGTACCAAATAAAATAACTGGCGATTTCAGAACTGATAAATTTTTTGCCACTGACTCTTCAATGGGCTATTTTTGGAATCTTAACAACCGATTCAAAGGTTTCACCAGGGTGCCGAAATTTACTTTTGATACTCTCAGCCGTGGAGAGGAAATGTATACTCCAACAGTGAATACATTCTTCCCCTCCATCCATACAAATGTTTAAGGACAAACTTTTTCATACCATTAAAATGGATTGGATGGAAACATCATTGCACGAAGAACATTGTGTAGAAAGATTTTTTTAAATTTGTGAATCCTTTGACACCCTGAACATATCAATCGGACAACAAATTCATGGTTGTTTTCGAACAACTCTATGGTACGAAACTAGAATGTACCAATCAGATCCTCCGATTCAGCTTAGACAACATATTTAAATATATATAGGAGGGGTGGAACCGCAGGTGATTCTTCCTTTCTTTCTTTTTCTATTCTTAATATTTTCAATGAAAAGTAAAAAAAAATAAGGTTTCACAATAATTGAAGTAAAAATGTATTAAATTCTATTCAAGAATAATATATGTATTTACAAAGAGAACTTTTTGTAATTATGTTCAAATTCAGCTATTGTATATGATATGATATGATTATATATATATATATATATATATATATATATATATAATTTTTTTTTTTTTTTTTTTTTTTGTTGTTCACAAATATATTGTTGTATTCATATCCAAAATGTTTTGGTTTGTATCACTAAAGTGTTTGAAAACCCAAATAAGAACATTTAAAAAAAAAAAAAAAAGGGTCAAGTTAGGTTTACAATGCTACAGGGTACAAATGCAAATTACCACATTAACAAACTAGTTATCTTCAGTATTGAGGTGGAAATGTTTACTTACTGCATGTATCTGGATGTTTATATAGAACAACTGTAGGCAATTTGTGGCACTCCAGCTGCTGTGGAACTGCACATACCAGTGTGCCACAGTTTTAGTATGCCCTTAGCTGGTATAGAAAAATATTATATCTGGAATAATTTTATCTACATGCATTTCTCTTCATTATTTAAGGTTGTAGCCTTGATTTCATCTGTGTGTCAAGAGGATTCCCCATCTCACGTGAAGTTGGCAGCCTTGGATTTCTTGTCGCTTCTCGGAAAGATTATTATCCCACACGAGGCTCAGGTAGCTTTTCCAATATACATAACCCCCAAAAAATTAACATGGAGAAATATTGCTGAATTGTAGTGCTAATCCTAACTGTTTCTCAATATTTTATTTCTTGTTTAGTTTTTATGATGGTACTCATTAGTACACATAAGACACAGATGAATTTTTGACAGCTACACTTAAACAAAAATAATGGCATTGACGTTCTGCATATATAAAGAGATTAGATACTTTCTCCTTCCTATAGGTACAGATATGTCCTCATACATTTAGCCTCAATACGCCACACAACGCAACTTGCCTGGCATGAGCCTGTAGGTCCCGGTTTACTCTACTAGTGTCGGGCGTCTCTTTTTGCAGAAAAAGCATCTAAGGGCTCGATTCAATTGAACACGAATTAAATAGTGCCGGGAAGGAGCTCCCGCAACTATTCAATTCTGCGAACTCTGCGTGTACAAATCCAACAAAAGTACAGGCGCAATGCTGTTTTCTGCCTTTAGCGCCGCTAACACAGCATCGCGCCGGGCAGTTTAGTTGGAGAATGCCCATTCTCGCAACTAAAGACCATGTTTAAGATGCGAGAACCGCCATTCTCCGACCTAACAGCGCGCTGAATTGAATAGCTCCGGGAGCTCCTTCCCGCTGCTATTTAATTTGCGTTCAATTGAATCGAGACCTAAGACGCAATGTTCTGTAACTAGGATGCTCCAAGAGACTGTGCTGATTAATTTGGAATCGGTATGTAATGCTGGCTGTCAGGATGCCTCCTGTCAAAATACTGCCAGCGGCATACCGATGGTTGGTATCCCAACATGGGTCGAGTAAGTGTACTTACCCTAACCCTCCCTTTTTGTAGCCTAACCCTACCAACCCTGCACCCTGACCCTCCCCATTAGTGGTGTCTAACCCTTCCCCCTAGGGGTGCCGAACCCTCCCCTTTCAAAACCTAACCACGCTACGCTGCCTAAACCTAACACTCTTTGCTCAGCTAGCCTGCACTGCAGACCAACAGGCTGAGCCAGATAAACCAATGTATATAATTACTGTAGAAGGCAAATGGGTAGAGGCTTGGTTAGATTTCGTTAGCCTGGTTACTCTTGTAAAAGTCAAGTTGGTGGGTCCCTTAAAATATCATGGGAAAATAGTTGGTGTAACCTGTATACATGGGGATATTATGTATTATAATTTTGCGGAAGTGAAAATAGAAACACAGTGTGGTACCACGGTAGTCACTGTGAGATTAGTTCCTTATTTAATGTTTGATGCTATATTGGGGAGAGATTGTTAACACTTCTGTAACCAAGTGTGTTTCCGACAGCTTCCAGAAGTAAATAACCCAGACCCGTTTGTTAATGTTACTGATACAGTGGCAGTAGGAATGTTCCCCGAGTCTAAAGTGTTCCCTTTTCCAAGCATGATTGGGGAGTCACAAAATTGTGAAAGCAGCAGTGGGGCTCAGAATGATGTACCCCCTACTGAAGTAGAAAATGTTGTTGAACCAGTTGATGGTTTGCCTGATCTTGAAGTGAGAAAATATATTTTTTGCCTCAGAACAGTTAAAAGACCCTAATATGGTAAAGGTAAGAGAGATTGTAAAAGTGGTCGATGGAAACCCAGTAGAGCCTGATAGTAGGTTGTCTTACTCTCACATGACAGTAAGTCGAGATATGTCGTATCAAATATCCAAAAAAGGAACAATTGATAGCTCATAAAACACATAGAACAACAGTGGTAGATCTGGCCTATGGTCACAGAATTGCAGGACATCTAGAGTAGAAAAAAACCTCTGAGAGAATTTTGCAGAGTTTTTTTCTGGCCAGGGGTCCATAGAGATGGACTGTTGTGCATCCTGCTCTGAGTGTCAGCACCATGCTCCCAGGCCACATTATAGAAGTCTGCTTTCCCCATTACCCATTATTGAGGTCCTGTTTGAGAGATTAGCTATGGATTTGGTTGGTAATGGATTACGCTACCAGATACCTGGAAGCAATACCATTGCACAATACATCAACAAAGACAATTGCTAGGGAACTAATACATGTCTTAAGCAGTGTGGGAATACCTAAGGAAATCCTAACCAACCAGGGTTACCCCATTTTGTGAAGAATCAAGTGTGAAGATACCGAGTTTACATATGTGTTACTTTTGCCTATTGCCCTTCACTGTCTTGAGAAAAGCAGTGGTAATAGCTCTCACATGTTTTGAGTCCCTTGGATCGCACAGGAGTAACACAATAGCAAAGGTACAATTATACTTTTATTTTACACAGCACACATTATAGTCAGCAACTAAAAACTATATACAATATATACAGAATTGCCAGTAGTATTAGCCACACTTTGAGGATCCTACCATGTCCCTAAAACAGTTAGCCCTTCAGTATTATAAATGGAAACCATTACTCAGACACGCTTACATGCCTGGGCTCGGGCTAAGGTTGAGGAGGTTGCTGTGTGACTTTGCGCTTCTCAGGGAGATGGCTTCTCCACCCGTGACTTGTTAATCCCGGCTACTTGGCCTGATAGTCCTCTACCAGTGGGGTAGGGCACAGCTGAGAGTCTCTCTGCTCCAGCAGGCACACCCACAGCGCACCACAGACTGCTACTTAGGGAGCATACGATTTGGCTGTGTATCTTTCGCTGGTCTTTGCCATAGAGCAAGGTCCGCAGATGGCAGGCTGGCAGGATCTCCCGACTACTGTGCTCAGCTCTGCATATGTCCTGCCACTCAGGCTAGGAACTTCATTGAACTGAAAAGTCCTCGGTTTGTAATTTTAAAACCTTTGTTTTTCCCACAAAGAGGTAACACCCCTGATTCGTGGTATTGAGTTTTCTCTTTCATCCGATATGGGGGACACTGGACCATCGAGTTGCTTGAGAGAACGAAGGAGCTGGCACTTAATTAGTCTAGTACAACTTTAAGGGAGTAGCTCCTCCCCTCTGCAACCCGTGGTCTTCAGTTTTTTTTTTAAGTGCCCATGGCAGCTGGGCTGTTTTTCTTAGAGCTGCTCTGCAGCCCTGTACTTTAGATTAGTTTTACTTATATTTATAATTTATTTTTACATAGTCTGCGATGTATGCTGCACCCGCGGCACACATCGGGAGGTCCGGAGGCTATGAATATCAGCACTGCCGCTGGACTAAGGGAGTGAATGTCGGGTGCAGTTTCCTGACTCCTTAATTTAGTCATCACAGTGGTCTGCTGACAGTCTGTTCCCTTTCATTTTCTCGCCCTTGAGATGGTAGCCTGGACTTGGTCAGGCGGTTTTGGACTTGCCATTGGTGTGGCGGCTATATGAGGTGGGCTGAATCCGCTTGCATTCTGGCTCCTCCAGTTTGTTTTCTCCCTGATTAATTTTTCAGAGCTGCTTCTGTCAGAGACTTGCACTATATGCTCGTATTTTCGAGGTGGCCCGACACTGTGTCGGTACTCTGTTATTTGGGAGACTCTGCTTGTTACAGTAGTTGTCTTGGAGTTTTAGCCTCTGAAGATCCAGGTATCCAAGTTGCAGTCGGCGTCAGCCTGGTGGCTCTGGTCTACCTTAGGCTCACCAGGTTAGGTGAGACAGGTTTCCTGGCCCAAGTTGACCACAGGGCAGGTCTAGACCCCGTGTTGATCATATGTAGGTTGATGCCTAGGCAGGGCCAATATACTGCAGTATTGATGACAAATCAGGACGATGTCTTTTTATTTTGTTGTGAATGCAATTTCTGCTTGTTTCTTTCTGCTGGGGGTAGTCCTTCGGTGTCTGGTATCCACGCAGTCCTGGCAGGGTGGTTCCCTGCTGAAATCACAGAGGCTGTTTTCCAATTCTGTAATGCTCCCTCTATGCGACCTGTGACTTTTCCGTGGAAGCCACTCTGCCAGTGACGGTTAGGTCAACTGTTCACCAGCAGGTTCACCATAGTTTTCTTGCTTTCCGGAGTTCGCATCTAAGAATGCTAGTTTCTGTCAGACATTCTTACGTTCAGGTTTTTCTGAGGGTACCCTCTACCTAGGGTTTTGAACTTTCCCAGGGTCCAGTGTCCCCCAGATCGGATGAAAGAGAATATTTGATTTTTGTACTTACGTTGAATCCTTTTTTCTGAATCTATCTGGAGGACACTGCGTTCCCACCATTACGCTCAGTTCTTTGCTTGGGAGTGGGTTGTGGTTAACCGGTAAGTTACACTAGGTGATTCACGGGTTGCAGAGGGGAGGAGCTACTTTCTTAAAGTTATACTAGTCTAATTAGGTGCCAGCTCCTTCGGTCCCTCAAGCAACCCCATGGTCCAGTGTCTCCTAGATGGATTCAGAGAAAAAGATTCAACGCAAGTACAAAAATCCAATTATTATTTGAATGCTATGTACAGTTATTGGGTATGCTTCCCCCCCCCCCACCCCCCACTTCAGGTAAGGATTCTGGTGCCCATAAGTCTGGCAAAGACCTCTCTAGAACAAAGACCACTCCATTACATTGACAAGGGGATTTATCATATTAGGGCAATAAACCCAGTCACCGTTAACCCTTCATAGTTGTTTGTGATGTCACATGCCATTCCAGTGCCAAACGCAGGATTTCTAGAGGGGGGTTTCCAAATGCTTGATTTTACGAGTGTGGTCAGTCCATGAAGAGGGTATACTAAGCACTTATGCAGTGTCAAAGTACATCATACAAAGTGTTTTGAATTTTTGAGTGTCATAATTCCAGTATATACAGAACCAGCAATCACAGTAAGCCATTATATGCGGTAGTAGGGCCATCCTGTCTGAGCAGAATGTTTTTGTTTCAGATGTGGGCACCATTCCAGAATATGGGAGCAAGTCCGGGAGTCTAGGGGTGCAGCAGAAGAACCTAGCACTGCCCAGGACATATTTGTACATACTGGTCTCTTTATGCTCTGGATACTGTATTATTATATGGTAATAATTATTAACCCTATTGATGGTCTATAGCAGTGCACCCCTAACAGTGCATGTTTTCCAGATCTCCTAGTTGATGCACAGGTGTATTTATTACAGGCTCACACATGTTAAAAGATCCACAGGTGGGGCTAATTATTTCATTTGTGATACTGAGAAGAACATGCAGCATTAGTAAGACTCTATTATATTACTATTTCTATTGTGGTCATGGTGTGGACTGGGGAGGGAGACTTCCAGGCAGCGGGAACACACCATCCCACCCCACCCCGCGTTTGCCTTTGCATTCAGCTGACCATGGGTTTCCTGTAAGGACTGGAGATAGATATCAATATGAGATTTTCTATGGGGGATTTGTAGCAGCCACACACAGTTACCTGGCTGTATGTACATATGTACATTCCAGTGGGAGGGGGGTTGTCTCCCTCTGCAACTTTAAAACACACATTACAACATCATTACATATGTCATCCTTTAAGTAACATATCAGGTTTATGCTGGGTACACACTAGACGATGTGTGCCCATCCCGTTAGCAGCAAGTGCATACACAATTGCCATTACGGGCAGCGACGGCGGGACCCATGCTGCATTTGGCAGCATGGCCCTCGCTAACGACATCCCCCGTCGGCCCAGCATGTAGGGCCGACCGGAGAAGTCACTGACGACCCGAAGGAGTGGGCATCGTCAGCGATATAGTGGGTACAGACTAGACAATGTGCCCGATATGTCAGTCCAATCCACCAGATCGGACAGCATATTGTCTAGTGTGTACCCAGCCTTATCCCAGGTACACACTAGACGATATCTCATCCGGCTGGATCGGTCGAGATATCGGGCTCCCGCATGTCGTCAGCAACATCGCCTGGAGGACCTGAATAGAGGTCCACGCAACATCGTTAGCGAGGGCCATGCTGCCGAATGCAGCATGGCTGTTGTGCACGATGTCTGCACACACTAGACATCGTCTTCTGTGTACCGGACATTCAGATATTATTCTCTGATCCTATTAATGTCCAATACACAGTTCTGTCCACAGCAGTATGTGACACTTCATCTGCATTATAATGTGCCAAATTCCATTCACACAGTGTGCGCTGCATCAGCTGGGCACTCTCCTGGTTATCTGTTCTTACTGCCCTTGTACACTGGAAAGCAGAAACAGGCTGTAAACAGTACATAATGTTGGGACGAGCCAAGCTGCAGGGTTAGTAGCGAGCTAGGGGGGGCACTTGGGTCATCAAGAAAGAGTTGTGCCACCTGTTAGGGGTCCTCAGCTGAGTAACCTCAATGTGTCACCCTCAGACTGATGAGATTCAACAAAACTTTAAAGAATACTGTATGCTAAAGAAAGTGGAGGATAACGATGGGAAAGATTATTTTTTACCTTATTTATTGCTGGCCATTAGAGAGGTTCCACAATTTTCCACTGGGTTCTTGCCTTTTTGCTCTATGGATGACACCCAAGGGTTTGCTGGAGCTTGCAAAAGAGACATGGAAGCGGTAACACAGTCCTATAAGATGGTTATTGAGCATGTTTCCCAGATACAGTAAAGAATAGCTGCAGTGGTGCCGTTAGTGAGAGAACTTTTGGAACAGGCACAACAGAGGGTGTACAATCCTAATGCCCTATTACGCACCTTTTCCCCAGGGGACAGACTGCTTACTTTGGTTCACTCGGCAGAAAGTACATTTTTGTCCATGTGGCAAGGAATATTTGAAATCATTGAAAAAGTGGGTGAAGTTATCCTAAAGCAAAACAGGAATGGGTGTCTAAAGAAAGTCTCATTGTACTCATTCCAATGCGTGCACACTGGGTCCTTGCCGACCCCGACTATCTGTGGAACATGCTTGTCAACCTGACGATGAGCGTCAGGTTCAACATGTTCACAGATAGGAGGTCGGTCTCCTACACTGAATGACGTTCAGTGAACGCCGTTCAGTGCTGGCACCGCACCCGGCGACCTGAAGCACTGAACGCTAGATGTTCAGTTTTTCAGGTCGCCTAATGGATAGGCCCCTTAAATCAGGCCCAGTGTTTCCTAAATAATGAGATGATACAAAACAAAATGTATCAATAACTTGTTACTGGAAACATTTTAAAGTGACACAATGACATTAAATAATTGCAGCTGAGATAAATTCTGTTATCACAGACACATATGTATGATATAGCAAGTAAATCACATATGCTATGATATAGTAAATCAAATAATATGCATAGATAATTACATTTGTATCACACTTCAATTGTTAAAAAACAAAGGGCGGCGTGGGGTCGAAAATTATAGACTATTCTGTCCCCTCGGGATAGAGAACAGAGGAAAAAACTATTATATGTTGATAATAGCTCTCAAACTCAATACTAACCCATGTTAAGTCCCAGCATCAAGGATAAATTGTATTAGAGTTAGACACAGGTGTTATCTCCAGAAACAGTATAGTGACCTTTTAATGTAGTAGTAATGGTAGTGATTTACACATAAAACTAATACATTATTATGATAATTAGATCATTATTGTAGTTATAGAGATTTCCACATATAGTTACACTAATGATACATCTTAATAATGCTGTTGTGTTAAATGTTATTGTAAGTAACTAATGCAGTCTTCAAAGTATGAATACACGTCTAAACTGACGTCTCTATTTTCCTGATGTGCACGCTGCATGTTGTTGTGAGTAGACCGATAAGGGAAGTGTGCTGCACTCAGTAACCACTGCTCCTACCTAAACTCTGTGTACAGCTGCATTGAATAGTGGTACAGAGAAGCGGGGCCCATTGTTGATTGATTAGGGAAGGTAGAGCTGCTTCTGATTTCTGTGTAATACCTACCCTCCAACATGACCCCTTCCATTAGGTACAAAATGCTCTGCTCCTGGACTTCACACCTAATTTATGATTACAGTCACCTGTGTTGAACTAGATAATTGATGAGACAGGTGTTTCAACACAGGTGGCTGCAATCATAAATTAAGGAGGAGTCCAGGAGCAGAGTATTTTGTACTAATGGAACGCGTCATGTTGGAGGGTCTGTGTAATATTAGTCAGGGAGGCTTATGATACTAAGGGGCCTATGTATCAAAGCTGGGAGAGAGATAAAATTGTAACAAATAAAGGTACTTCCGTACCTTTGCGGCCCCCTGGTTACACTACTTACGTATCTATAGTGAAGATACGTAAGTAGCGTAACCAGGAAATACTATTCGGCCCCTTGCGGGCTCGCTGCGCTCGCCACATGGATTTATTCCCCCTCCATGCCCACTTGGATGGTAGGGAATGACGTTGGACACTGGCTCATCTTTACGCTAATGTCCAACGTCATTCCCTACCATCCATTAGCATAAAGATGAGCCAGTGTCCAACATCATTCCCTACCATCCAAGTGGGCATGGAGGGGGAATAAATCCATGTGGCGAGCGGAGTGAGGCATCGTGCCAGCAGTGTGGCAAGCGCAACGAGCCCGCAAGGGGCCGAATAGTATTTCCTGGTTACGCTACTTACGTAGCGTAACCAGGGGGCCGCAAAAATACGGAAGTACCCAAATAAATTAGCAAACAATCAGCTCCTAACTATCATTTTTTAAACACAGCCTGCAAAATGTAAATTGGAAGCTGATTGGTTAGTACTTTATCTCTCACAATTTTATCTCTCTCCCAGCTTTGATACATAGGCCCCTAAGTGTGGGGGCTTCTTCTCATTCCAAAGAAATGTAAACAAGCCCCCACACATGGTGAAACGCATGTCATTCCTACTGTTCCCGACACCGGCAGGTCCAGGAACACAGAGCAGGGGAAGGCTGACTTTCTACAATATACACACTTCTGCACTCAGGTATTTCATCTCTGACACCGCTCTCCCATTTGGTCTAGCGGCAGGTCTCTGTAGTACCTTGTATCTGTGACCGTCCTGTCTAAATGTTTGTACTGCTGAAGTATGTACATGATTTGAAAGGTGTTTATTTGGAGTCTGCGGCTAGGTGGAAATCCTTAATGCTTAAACTCATGGTTACAAATCCTCCCCATCCCATTGACTCTGAATCCTCCAGCATGAGCTGTCACAGACATAGCCTGTAAATTTTGAGCAGTGCTTGGTACTTATCAGTAAATCTTATTTAGTCTTCTCACCCTATTCATTCAGAAACCTACTGTGGTCCTGTTCTTCCCCTGCTAATTTGCATTTTGTAAAATAAAAGTTAGATTTCTTAATCTCCTAAGGATTTAGAGCCTGATTCAGAGTTGTACGCAATGCTGATGTTTACAGAACACAGAAAAAAGGGATTTGCCCTCCAGCACACTGTAGCAAAATCAACAAAAAATACTTAGATCCTACATGATAATAGAGATTCAGAGGTATTAGTTACATATATATAAATATATGAATAAGTGCCAGGCCATTCGTCAAGGATCCTCTATACTGGCGGCCCTAACATTGAGGGGTTCACGTCCGAGAAGCAAGGTACCCCAAAAAACATTCCAGCCAAGGACCATCCCCAGGGCATCACACGAAAAGGGGAAAAAAGGTGATAGTGAAGTGTAAAGGATAGATGTGTAAGGATAAATCAATAAGTGTTAATGAAATGTGAAAGAATTAAAACAACATAAATAATAAACAAACAATTAGAAAAGTGATAAAAATATTCTATTTGAATTAAGTGGTGATGCCCTGAAAAAGGTCCAGCCAGAACAACTCCGGGGGCCCCACTCCCAAATGCTCACCCCAAAATAATTATTGCTACATTATAGTAGCACCCACTCTGGGTCATATAATTACAAATTGGTGTACTGCATGATAACAGCACATGTATAAGCTGAGAGCTAACTCACCTTGGAGGTACCCCAGAAACCTCCACATGGCACTATAAGGACCAGCACCTCCTCCTAATGCTGGCTTCCTTCATGCCTCTCAATACTGCAAACAAAAAATATGGTGGTTGCTCATATCAGCTTAATGACATAGCACAGGGGTACCTTGCTTCTCGGACGTGAACACCTTAATGTTAGGGACTCCAGTATAGAGGAGCCTTGACGATTGGCCTGGCGCTTATTCATACATTTATATATATATATGTAACTAATACCTCTGAATCTCTTTTATCATGTAGGATTTAAGTATTTTTTGTTGATTTTGCTACGGTGTGCTGGAGGGCAAATCCCTTTTTTCTGTGTTCAGTGTAAACCCCGCCCTTTACAAGCACCTGTGCTATGTCATTAAGCTGATATGAGCAACCACCATGTCTGATGTTTACAGAGTTGAGCGATTATAACAGTGCATGCGTCACGATACATTACCGTAGTTTACTCGCAGTGTGATTGACAGGGAGCGTTTGGTGGTAACGGGGAGTAACGGCGAATAATGCAGGCCTGTCGTGACTTTCTCACCCCGTGACTGCGATGACATACGCAGGAAGTATGGCTCCGGCGTCTCAATTCCCACAGTTATCCTGATCTGCAACCAATGCTACATCTTTATACACAGATGCTGCGACATTTTATGCAGATGCTTGGATTTGCAATGCCACAGTTGGGCGTCTCTACATCTCCTGGTGGCTGCGATAATTGCATATTTTCGTATAGCAGCTGCGTCCAAATAAGCAACGGATAGCATACAACTCTGAATCAGGCTCTTAGTTTTTTATACATTTTAATAAAGATGGTGACTATTTTGTTTTTGTATTTTCAGACTGCAGTTTTGCCAAACATATCAAGCTTGTTCTCCAGACTCCTAGCAGATGAAACATGGATAATTAATCAGCATGCCTTAGAAGCTTTCACTCAATTTGCTGAGGTATTTTTTTTCAAGGTGTATATTACGTATTACTGTTTATGAACAGTATCTTCACTTGTGTGTATAACAGATTTTGGAAGATTACTGTATATGTAGGAAGGAGAGTGTGATTTAGGTAATTATACGGGTTTCCACGCAAGGTACAGCTGATGTACAATTTAACTAGGTCAGACTTTCAGTTTGTTGGGAGTATTTTCCAGACAGGGGATAAATAGTAATTTAATTTTAAGGGTAGTTATATGGTCAAAGCAGAAATGGCGGGCGCCACAGCATCTAAAGGCTGCAGCCGAGGCGATAAACAGAAGCTTCCCAAATGGCTTCCAAAGACAGATATACAATACAAGATAATATTCGGCGCTGACTTTACTGTTTATAAATGTAATTTTGCGTAATCGCCTTAAATGTGGATAGTAAAAATAAGTCAATAATACCCTGTATCACAAGGACTTTGTCTGACCAATGAGCAACCTTCTTCTTTACTTTTCGTGAACTGTGCACACAAGAAAAGGTGAATTGTCCACTACAATACCTGAGGTAGTGGTTGAGCCGTGAAGCATATTGTAAGATTCCAAATATGTGAGACTCAGGGCCTGATTCAGACCCGCTCGCAAGCGCTTGAGCGCTCGCGAGCAGGTCGATGGTATGCTCTGCGCACGTGCAGCGGCCACACTGCGCGTGCGCAAGCCCCGGAGCGAGAGAGAAATTCTCTCGCTCCGTGGCTCACTAATAAAAGGGGCGGCTGTCGATGTTGATCGACAGCTCGCCCCATCTTGTAGGCGTGGCGGGAGGGGGGGGTAGCTTCACAAACTGAGGCGTTCCCATGCGAACGCCTGCCGTTTGTGGGCGGCCTCACTGACATCACCAGTGATGTCAGTGGGAGAGCTTCCGGCTCTATGACCATCGCGACCATCATCCTGGCCGCTCGCAATAGCTGTGGGTGGTCACCAACAGCTATGCGAGCGGCCAGGAGGCCGCACAAAAAAAAAAAAACGCCCTGATTCAGAGCGTCGTCTCTGAATCAGGCCCTCAGTCTGTTTTTATTATAGCTTTATTTTTTTAGTTGATTAGAAGTGTTTGTATTTTTATCTGACTTTTTAGTGCCAACAGTCTAGTTAAATGTATTTTATTTGGTTGTAGTATTTATCTGACTTTTTAGTGCCAATAATCTAGTTAAATGTATCTTATTTTGTTTTATTAAATTAGTCATTATCGAAAAAGGGTGGAGAGCAATAGTGCTGAAATAGAATCCCAACAATATCGGTGTTCTTCCCAGAAAATGTTTCCAGCCGGGTAGCATCAAGAAGTAGCCGGGTGGGGGCCTTCGCAAAAAAAATATAATCTTTTAAATCCTGACCTTATAATGATTTAAACGTAAAAATAATTTATATATGAATTCTCTTCTTAGAGGCCAAGATACTGGCCCCACTTGCACGCTACACAGAATATATTTTTTATACAGCTCTACAGATACTGGCCCCACTTGCAGGCTCTCTTTAATCTGTTCAGGTGACTGTTCCTGCCTGAACTTTTATACAGGAGGAGGGATCTTTGCCCTCTAGCCTGACACCGCCCCTGCACTATGATGGACAACTACCCCCCGCCCCAATGCCACATCCCGTGCTCGGCACTCTCCCCTGACCCAATGCTGTGTCCCGTCACCTGGAACCTTCACTAACGTGCTTATTGCCGGCGGACACGGAGCCTCCAATGTGAAGAACGTGACGTCGGCGTCTCATCCGGTGTCCGTGGTAACAAGGACACATTGAGGGTGACCGGGAATGCGGTGCATTGGGGTGGGGGGAAGTGCCGAGCGGTAGGGTGTTTCTGCCTGCGCCCGCAGAAATCGGCCTGGGGACAACAATGAATATAATGAAACTATGTAGTGATGAGTTTATATTTCATCAATGAAAAACTAATTTTATTGCTACATCATACGTACAGAAATAAAACTGCAAAAATAATTAAAAGTGGATCCACTTATAATTATGACAATGTAAAAACAAGTGCACTTAAAAATAAGAAGAAAAAGACCAAATATCTCTGAGAATAAAATCAACGGATTGGGTATGGGTTCCCGGCGGTCGGGATGCCGCTGGTCAGAATACCGACAGCAGCATCCCGACACCCGTAGGTAAGTATACTACTACTAACCCCTACCCTAACCCTCCCTCTCCGGTGCCTAAACAACCTCCCCCCTAGTGCCTAAACCTAACCTCCCCCGTCCCCACACCCTAATCTTAACCCTCCCTCCCCACTGCCTAAACCTACCCCCCTAGTGCCTAAACCTAACCTCCCCTGTCCCCACACCCTAATCTTAACCCTCCCTCCCCGGTCCCTCTACCTAACCCTCCCCCCTTAGTGCCTAATCTTAAACCTAACCTCCGATGCTTACCTTCGGGATGCTGGCGGACGGGATCCCGATGCTGTAGGGATTCTGGCGCCGGTATTTAGACTGTTGACATCTCGCACGCCGGGATGCTGACTACATCCCAAAATTAACACCTGTCCAGAGTATCACATATAAATACGAGTGTCAGTAGATCATATGCTGTAGATGTCACTGCTCATGCAAGCACTTGATACAATGCATAAGTTCAGGCACTAATTCCTGTTAATGTGATACAGCAATTATAATGTTAATATCGCAAATGTAGCCAGTACCGAATCCAGTTAAAACTAATATATCCAATAAACTAATATGCACACATCAGCACGAACACAGAATTAGTGGTGTTAGAAGTCCTCACTCATCTTTGCTGCAGTCACGCCAAACAGCCCCTCTTGGCACGCCTGGTCTTGTGTGACTCTCCTAGCGCCTAAATGTGTCTAAGTCGCAATGCGATAGGATGCACCAGCAGACTGTGCTGATTATTTGGTTAAATAAATTATATGTGACACTTGTATATCTGTGTGAAGCTCTCAATCATCAAACGAAGTGCTATGATGATATAGGCCACAGCTTTTTTCCACACCAAGTTCCATATTCAGTCTCAGGTGCACACAGATATCCAAGTGTCAATATCATATTAAACAGCACAGTCTCCTGGAGTGTCCTAGTCGCATTGTGACGTAGACTCATTTTCGCCAAAAAAGACGCCCAGTGCTATCAGAGTTGCATGGGACCTGGCGGCTCACTCACACCAGGCATATCTTGCTGCATGGTTTATTGAGGCTAGATGAGAGGACACACCTGTATACAAGCAAACCACTTGGCTCTCATGAAACAGCAACCCTTTAATCCTTTAATGATAGCATGCACATTTTCTGTGCATGCATTGATTTATAGAAAACAACATGCTGTGCTCACTAATATAGTTGTACATATGAATGCTGCCCTACTTCATACTTCAGACTGTTTAGTACTAGTGCAGCTTGTAAATAACATACAGAATATCAGTCAAATACACTGCCAGTATGTTATCGCCAGTATTACTGGTACATCGGGTGGCCAGCCCATCTGTGGATGCTACAATCCGGTGCACTGTCCTATGCCTGTTTAATGCTGCATGGGTCGCCACGATGACGGCTGTTAGGGTATATTATACACTATGTAATTTAAAATAAATTAAATGTCACACCTAAACTATTGTAGTAGACCGCTTTCCTTTTCTTATGTGCACAGCTCACATAAAGTTAGCAAAGAAAGAGGTTTTTTATTGGACAGACAATAGTGTTCTAGGGATTCAGTATGATTTACCGCCGGCCGCAAATCCCAACAGCAGTGAAAATCCTGATCGTCAAAAGGTAAGTATTGACTAACCTATTTTACACCCTAACCCTCCCTTAGGGGTGCCTAACCCTAACCTCCTCCCCAAGTGCCTAAACCTAACCCCCCCTTCCCCGCTGCCTAAACCGAAATACCCCAGGGGGTGCCTAACTGCCCCCAAGGGGGTGCCTAAACCTAACCACCCGGGGGGTGCCTAACCCTGAGTCTGCCCCGGGAACCCTAAACCTAACCCTCCCCCCCGCGGCTGCCGCACACGGCTTACCTTCGATCGGTAAGCCGGGTGTCGGGCTCCCAGCGTAGTGAAAATGACAGGCATCAGGATTTCGACGCCTCTCATTTAACTCTTGCCGGGATTAGACAGTCGAGAAGCCATCCATCGGCTTCCCGACTGCTTCCCCACTCTAAGGGTCGGGCATGACGGCCATCTAATTAGGGCACTTTTGCGTGCCTCAGAATTATAATGTTTTAACAGGTGCAATTGTATCAAAAACAGTTATAAAGATTGATGATGAAGCCCAATAGTGTTCCTGTATCAGTGAGCATCAGTGAGATTCACTGCAGTCCTGTGTGCCAAGTCATTATGGCAGCCTCACTCAATATGAATTAGTGTAGAGAAAGAATGAGAAGTCTGTATGCCAACCTAAGCCTCACTAACACAGTGAATTTAGATCTTCTTTAATGATAGTTGAAGTAAAATCCCAGTGGTATACATAGCTGTAAAGTAGATCTCTGCCTTATGGGATTTCATCTGATGACATTTTTTTTTTTTTTTTTTTTTTTTATCAAACACATTTTTCATTATTGAAGCATGGAAATACAAAGAAGAAGTACAATGGTAATAAGTGAGATACCAGTAAGTATAAATATCCAACAAAAGTAAAATAACATTATAGTCTAGACAAGTATCAAGTTAGGAGGTAGAATGAGAAGTAGACCTGGATCTAAACCCCCCCCCCCAAAAAAAAAAAAATATATATAAAGTATATATAAACCACAGCCCCTTTAATCACAGCTAATGAGAGAGAGAGATCACCGAGTCACTGGTCTTTTGAGGCATGGGCATTGGTAAAAGAAATAGAGAGATCCCGAGAATACATACGGGTTTTGTACCAAAGTGTACCCCAGAAACACTTCCAAAGCTGCTCTCTAAGCAAAGAGGGGAGGGTGTCAATGTAGCTCTCCCATGTCTCCATCAGATGACATTTAAATGTTAGGATATGTTTCCATCTCTCTTTGTTTATTTTGTTTCAATTCTTATGGTTAGAATAATAACGGAGTTCCAAAAAGGGAGTGGATACAGAAAGGGAGTGAGTCACATACTTTGCACATCTATATTTTATCCGGCACCAGACCTAGAAAGGGCACTGTAATGCGCACGAGAAAAGGGGGCATGTCTTTAAGATCTCACTTGGAGACGTGCCTGGCACTTGCGGACATACCGTGCTGCCCCAAGCTCTCACCTCTCTCTGAATAGTGATTGCTATTTTTCCCACCCTCGGGACTCTGCAGCCTGTGGGTGGGGACTGCACTCTGCATGGTCTTTTAGTGGGGCACCACCAAAAGGGCAGGGTGCATCCTGCCCTTTTGAAATCGGGAAGGGACGAGGCGCCCCGCTAAGACAGCATTGCGGGAACGCTATTAATAGCAGAAGGTTGATTTTTATGAGTGGCATATTTCTATGATGCCATTGTCTGAGCAGGGCACATCACATACCAAATTAAAGATCTTGGTCTGTAGATTTGCAGAAAAATATTGGCGTTGTAATTAGTTGGTTCTTTTTGGAGTTATGTAGCAAAACGTCCATCCGCCATTTACAATGCATCTCCATTGTGCTCTGAAAAATGTTACTGGACTCTCCATGTGCACCTACTGGGTGACCTGGAACATGTAACCTACTGGGCTGGTCTGGAAACTGTGACAGTAATTTGAATCCACATATATCAGCGCGTATTGCGGGGACCTCAATCACCGACTGCTGTTATTTCATTATTCACTTCTCCACGCTTTGTTTACACAGTGCCCCTAGTAGTGGTCCCCCTATGTAGTGCCCCTTTAATCAGTGCACCCAGAAGTGGTCCCCCCTATGCATTGCCCCCAGTAGTTGTCCCCCCAGTAGCTGTGTGTTTGTTACTCTGTAGTGTGGATTGTGGTCTGCACTACACTAGCGGCGGCAGGGGGTTGCTGCAAATCTAGTCGCCAGGCAGCCAAATCTGGTCGCAATGGCGACCTGGCCCCCGGGTTTTGTCAAGCCCTGCTGTAGCCACATGTATAACGTGGCTAAACTGTTGATTGCTTTGAACTGGAAGTACACCGAAGCTTTATCGATTACAGCCCTCATAAATATAATTTGGTTGTTAGCCTCAATGGAGTATATAACTGCCCTCCTTCATGATACTTTGTGAAAATTTCATGCAACTTGGGACCCTTTGTACTCTATATTTCATAGACTGTTACCTGGTATAGAACGAAGCTGGTCTTCTCTGGGTTGTGTAGTGTACTGCATGTTGCCTTCCCCCCCCCCCCCCCCTTCTTGTACCCCTTATATTTACTACCTTTTAGTTACTTATTTGTTATGGGCCCTTTATTATTTTCCTTTTCCGTGTTTATTTTTTTTTTTGACAGGATCTTATAAAATGATAAAACTATTATAAGAAGTTCAATGTACAAAGTGTAATTTAAGATCATTATTTTATTTTATTTATATTCCATTGTACATGTTCTACACTTGTTCTTCTGGTATGTTGTATTTTATGCCAACTATTATACTAAATAAAGAGATTAAAATATGCTTTGTTTTTGGCTATTTCAACACTTTCTGGATACTACCGCAAATTCTAGTTTTGAGTTATTACAGAAACCTAATAGTATTGTATTTTAGGAAAATGTCATGTCTTCTGGAAAAATAATGGTATGACTGGTGTGGGTCCTGCACAGAAATATTACTGATATTAAAACCAGAATGAGATGAGCCAAAACCTGAAATAATTGGACTCAGTGCAGGGGTGGAAAAAAGATTATTTGCAAAGGATCTGAAAAAGAGCCCAGGTTGGGCTGGAACACATTAGAGTAAGCTATAGTACAAAGTTCTGACTTGTTTATTAACTGAACACAGTGAGAACCACTATATTACAAAAGTTACTTCTTGTCCTGAGCTGATACTTCAGCCACGATTATACACAGGACTGAAAAGAACGGACACATCTCGCTGCCAGCACGTACTCATATTCAGGAGATTACAAGGAAGACACCTGCTCAGATTGTGGTGCCTTGCAGTTGTAGTCACTCTTGCTGCCAGTATGTGGTTGATCACCCACACTGGTGGATACTACCAAATGGGCATCTGGGACTGAATGGCCGCATAAATATGAAACAAAAAAAAAACACCACATTTAATGAGATTCTGAGCGGCCACTAATATACTGTATATGCTTGTCAACAGGGTAATCTACGGCTCACGCTGCCTTCATTGGCACAGTTTGAACGGTGAGCTGTGAATTATACTATATTACTATATTAAATCGATGTTTAAATCTTGTAGATATTGACTGGATAAAAGTACAATCCATACTACAGAGGGATAATTAACTTTCTACAGTACACTTAAGCTGAGTAAACACTAGACGATATGTCATCCGATCTAGTGGATCAGAGCGACATATCGGGCACATTGTCTAGTGTGTACACGTTATGTTGATGACTACGTGCGCTCCTGCGCATCAGCAACATTCTCAGTTGGCCCTGCATGCAGGTCCGATGGGCGAGATCATTAGCGGGGACGGCAGCATGGCCCCCGCCATCGCTGTTGGCATCAGCAAGTGTATGCACTTGCCGATGCCAGCACCCCCGCCAGGTCCCGTCCCTACCGAGATCGGTACACACTAGACATTGTCTAGTGTGTACCGGCCTTAAGAATTACCACCTATTGTGAATGGGATGTAGTCTGTCACAATCCCGACATAAGAATGTCGGCTAGAGATTTATGATAGGCATCGAAATATATATATATATATATATATATATATATATATATATATATATATATATAAAGTGATATTTTACAATCTCACATGCCCTATGTTCCATTTTGGAAAGTCAGTGATAATAAGTATATATAATAGCACTGGTATCTTATTTTATTTTAGGTCCAAGCAATTTTAAGGGAGTTTCAGTGGTAGTTTTCCCATATTCCAGCAGCTTCTGTGTAATTAAAATTATATCAAATAATAGTATACAGTTTATATATTTCTTTCAACAGCATCTATTTGCTTTCTTTTTTCCGTTTTTTGCTAAGGAGGTAGAGTAGAAGTGGTCTACTTTTTGGAATTTAGGGCTAGATGTGTAAAACTGTGGAGAGAGATAACGTACCAACCAATACTGCCACATCAGAGTTTTTTAGACTGTACTTTTTGTTCCATATGTAACAACCTTATTGTCCAGTCTGTCATGTTAGATATTCTTTGAGAAAAATGTACAGTATGTTAAATATTCAACATCAGAATAAAGTGATTTGTCAACTTTGTTAAATCATAAATTACTCTCTTCCAGTATTATGTAGAAACATGGCAAATATTACAGCTCTACTTTGATTAACCAGAAGCATTTGCTTTTATAGGAAACCAGCTATGAAGAAATTGTCCCGCAAAGTCTGAGTTCCGAAGAGACCAAAAACCATGTTATATCTTTTTTAAACAAGGTATTTTTTTTTCCTTTTCTGTTTTATTAAGTCTATGTAGGTACTATAAATTGAGCATAACCATTCTGATGAAGTTTTTCGTTTTTACTTTATGACCAGAATTTGTTTGAACCTTAATGACTGAAACAATAAAAAAATGTTGTGAAGCGTTGGCTCCTTAGCAGTCACAGAGGGGCCGATTTAATTATTGAGTGGGCTGCAGTAATTAATGAGCACCCAGTTTTGCAATTCAATTGTTCTGGGTGCTCATTAATTATATCCTTTTCACACCCTATTAGATCTGGTTTAGCCGTGTAAAACTGCTAAACCCATTCTAAAGTCCCTATTAGAGCACCTTAACTGCGGTTAGGGCGTCCTAACCATGGGTTTGTCACACATTTTTGCTTGAGGGTGCAGGAAGAAATGTTGGCATCGGCGGCTATCGCGCTCAGACGGAGCAACAATTGAATTGTTCTATCGGGCGCTGTCTAAACAATTTCTAAACATTTCGATCTCCAGCGCATAGAAGTCAAAGTGCAGACTGTGTGCCAAGTGCAAAAGTACAGGTAAAGGGTGGTTAACCTGGTGACACCTTGATTATGTGGTGTGGTGAATGCTATGCATTTTGTGTTTAGAAGCTTTTGTGATTTAGCATTTTGACTATGTACATTTAAATTATTTTTATCTATTAAGTAGTATGGATCCATAAATATTGGATTTTTAGATTTGTGTATTTACTAGATTACAGTTACATATATATTATGGACATATGTGAAATATTATTTTTCTTCTTCAGGTTCCATAGGGATCCACAGGGATATCATGGGGTAATGTGGTTGAAGATATCCAGGCACCAAACATTTAAAGCTTTCAGCCCCCAGGATGCCTCGGGTTCTCCATATATACCCCAGTTGTTCGTTCGGTGCTGCAGGATTCAGACACACCTTTGTAACAGGACTGCTTAGGCAGTCCTGAGCTTTTATTTTTATGTTTTATGTTATTTTCTATGTTTATGAGTGGGCAGTACTGAGCGTCTCAATTAAGACACATGTACTGCGACTCTTTCTACCTCCGCCGGGCTTCAACACCAGTAATACCAGTGGTGATTCCAGCGGGTCTCTGCTGAGTGTGCTAGCAGTGATGCTGGGACCCGGACTGCAACCGGACGCACAGAAATGTCAGGTAAGGCGATTCCTCGCTTATGGGGAATCGCATGTGGCAGATTTTGTTTCCGGCGTAGGAGACACACCGGAAGCCACTGCAGTCAGGACCCGGGGCGTCCACGTCCTCACTAGACAACCGGGGCCTTATCGTCGGATGCCGGTGATCGGCAGCAGATGCTTCTGCTGCCACGAGGCCAGCGTAACCGGTCGGTTGACGCAGCTTAGGGGAGGCGCTCCCTCGGCAGCTCTTCCCCAGACGCGGTCCCATCAAAGGTTTTTGCGCGTCTGGGTCGTGCCTCCTACCCGTCT
The DNA here is from genome assembly GCA_031769625.1 of Taudactylus pleione. NCBI lineage: Eukaryota > Metazoa > Chordata > Amphibia > Anura > Myobatrachidae > Taudactylus > Taudactylus pleione. The sequence continues at coordinate 1,282,794 of JAUIMM010000047.1, read as the reverse complement.
CGTGTATATGAGTTGCTCACAGTCCACTATCAGTGCGCTGCTGTAGCTGTTGGTCTCAGGAGGTTTTGGGTTATACTCCCTGTATACTTTTCCCATGGGTCAGGTATATAGTTCTGTATATCCTACCAAGCATTGTGTTTTGAGTAGTTGATTCAGAGCCCATTGCAACTAAATTGCATATGCATTGTGTGTGACAGTTTGCTAGCTGCTGTGTTTATACTGCCTTTTATTCTGTCAGTTATAACTATCACTGTTTCTACTTCAAGGTCCATAGGGGGTCCACAGGGTTGACCTTGGGGTATAGCTGGATCTGGATCCACGGGCACCACGCAGTTAAAGCTTTAGCTCCCAGGATGCACTGGGTCCATCCTCCTCTCTACCCCGAGCCACAGGCACCTCAGGTTAAGTTGGTACCCGGCCGAAGTCTGTTCACTGTTAGCACAGAGGGGACTGATTAGCAGCCCCTAAGCTTGTTTTATTTTATGAGGTTTTTATTTACTTTTAAAACTCTTCAGAGCAGCAGCATCGGACGGTGCATTGGACGTCCAAGCTACAGCTCCTACACCCCGCCGGTGCCGTGACGTCAGTACAAATCAGGGGATTGCAGCAGGACCCCAGAGTCTGTACTAGCCGGGCTCCTGAGGTATCCCTGGGCTGCTGCCGGATCGCCGGGGAACAGGTAAGCCGCCGGTCACCGCTTGCAGTGACCCGCGAGTACGTGCAGCGGCCGGCTCCCCCTCTCAGGAGGTCTAGTGTCCACTAGACCACCAGGGAGTAATTTGCCGGCAGCGGGAACCGGCGTTCCGGGGGTTTAATGCTAGCTTGGGGAGAGAACCTTCCCTGTCTAGCGGCTCCTCAGCTCAGTGCAGCTTTCCGCTCGGGTCTGACGTCACTGAGCTGCATCCTCCTGCGGCCACTCCTCCTCTGAGGTCTCCGACGGCCATCTTTTTTCTCTAGTGACAGCGCAGATCGCTCAGGCAGCATGTGGTCCGGTCCCCCTGTGTACCTCTCCCCTGCTAAAGGTCAGTGTACACAGCACTATAGCCCTCCCAGACACTGAATCTGGGAGTGGTTGATTGTAGTGACACCATGCAGAAGAATACTTAATGCACCTTATGTGACTTTTGCTAGTGCTGACTGTCCGCTTTATTTCATTAATACTGTCAATCTATACCTATCCCTTTTTTATTATTATTATCCTTTATTTATATGGCGTCACAAGTGCTCCGCAGCGCCTTACAAAGTACACAAACAATTTGACAACTGACTTACAGTACAAAATAGGACAAGGACATGGATAATATACATTGATACATATGTGACCATAACACCTAGATATGCAACAGAGCGTAAGCAACCAAGTGTTAGGTGCCCTGGTGGGGGGTAAGAAGTAGGTGAAAGTAAAGTAAGGAGAAGCACAAGAGGGTAGAGGCCCTGCTCGTAAGAGCTTACATTCTAAAGGGGAGGGGCAGACAAACAGGTGTGGCACAGATGGGGTAAACGGAGGAAGGAGCATTTTGCAGCAAGTTAGGATGGGAGCTGGAAGGCTTTGATGAAGTAGTGGGTCTTAAGAGCCAGTTTGAAGGATTGTAAAGAGGAGGAGAGTCTGATAGGGAGAGAGTTCCAAAGGTCTTTTTTTCTCCTACGGCCCTGGCAGGTGTGTGGGGGAGGGGCTTATCTCTGATCAAACATATATAAATTCAAGTATTTGTGGGGTCTGTCACATACAGTTGCTTGCTACACGGTACCATATCTGTGGACCGGTGTGTTGCACGCTTGTGGGTTTTCCAGTGGTCCGCCTTTGTGCTTCCCAATTATTTATATTTATATATCTGTATATATTTATATTATGTCTGACAAGGAAGTAGAGCACTCCGCTGCTCTCACTCTGTTCTCCTGCAGACGTTTTGCTGCGGGAGTATTTAAGGAGGATTTATCACAGGATGGGCTGTATATGAGGTGCTTTCAGTTGACTGGGCCCTCCAACCCCCCAACTATGGGACAGGACCCTCCTTGGGCGGTGTTTTCCCAGGTGCTGGCCTCCATAGCAGATAACCTGGCGGTCCCAGCCCTCCAAATGGGGTTACCCCAAACTGCTATTCTCCCGTCGCAGGGTATCCCGCAATTATTGCAGTCTTCCCCTGGGCCTCAAGCTGTTAATACCTATCCAGGGGTGCTGCTATATGTGCAGCCTCCTCAGGTGGCGCAACAGTCGGTCATCCCTTTTCAGGGACTCTCACAGAGGGGGCAGCTACCCTGGGTGGATGTGTTTTCTAGTTCAGTCCAGAGTTCAGCGGCTTCTTATTCAGCTTTTCAATATATGCTGAGGAGTGACAAGCCCCATAGGGCATCTAAACGCCCTATTGTGTCGTCCCAGTCTATGCAACTGTCAGACCCGGATGAGTCCTCAGATGACGGGGAATTGCCTGAGGACTCTAACTCGGATTCTCCTGTTTGGGAGGTGGTTACTAAGTCTTCTATTAATGTACCAGCATTAGTACGGGTGGTGCGATTCATCCTTGACATAGAGGATGATGCCCCGGCCTCTAAATCCAAATTCCCAAATTTCAAACAGGTTAAAGTGAATGTAGCAGTTTTTCCTCTCGCTGACCAGTTGACTGACCACATGGCGGAGGCCTGGCAGTCGCCTAGTAAGAGGTTCCAGCCGCAGAAACGTTTGGCGTCTCTAGCAACCCGTTTCCTGCAGGGCATTGCAAGAAGTGGGAATCCCCGCATGCAAGTTACTCACTTAATCAAAAGTGCTACGCTGCCCTTACCCTCCATCTCCTCCCTAAAGGATTCTATGGACAGGAAAGTGGAAACGTGCTTAAAGTCAATTTATTCTCTCTCGGGGGGCTGTGGCCTCTCCGTCTATGGCTATGTCCTGGGTAGCTAAGGCCATTGAGAGCTGGCCCAATGTACTTGAGGACAACCTTACTGAGGAAGCTCCTGAGGTCCAGACTCTGGTGGGACAGATGAGAGATGCCGCTACCTATATTGGCAAAGCAGCTTTGGATGCCAGTGTGCTAACCTCTAGAGTCTCGGCCGCAGCTGTGTCTGCCTTCCGCTCTTTGTGGTTACGTTCTTGGAGGGCTCAAGCTGATTCCAAGAAAGGCCCGGAGGCCTTGCCCTTCACTGGGGAGTTATTGTTTTGGTCCTCATTTGGACAAAATTGTAGATACCCTGGCAAAGTCTAAGTCGGCTTTTCTGCCTTCAGCTACTGCGCCTTCCAAGGCTAGGACCTCTGCATTTCAGTCCTTTTGTGTTCAAGGGGAAGTCCAAGGGTCAGTCCTTCCCCAGGCAAGCGGCCACTAAGGCAGCCTCTAAACCTAAGAAGCAAGCTTGGAGTGCTCGATGCCCTGCTTCCAAACCGGAGGATAAACCCTCTGCCTGATGGGACGGGCCTTCCTCTGGGGGAACCCAGAGTGGGAGGCCAACTTCTTCTATTCGCCCAGGATCTTTCTGACTCCAGAAAAGATCTCCTCCCTGCAACTGCGGGTGCATAGTTGCCTGAACAGTTGCAGAGTGTCAATTCACTTGGCAGTGCAGGTTCCGGGGTCCATGGTGTCGACATTCGACATGGTGGAATATGCCCAGTTCCATTCCATCTGATTTTATCCAAACGGAACGGGTTGCCACACCGGATCTAGACTCAGATGCTGGTTTTGCCTCCGGAGGTGCGCCTATCTCTGTCCTGGTGGCTTCAGACATCTCATCTCACCAATGGTCGCCCCTTTAGGATCACGGACTGGGTTCACCTGGCAACAGATGCCAGTCTCCGGGGTTGGGGTGCAGTGACAGGTTCACTCTCACTTCAGAGCTGTTGGACAGTGGAATAAGCAATTCTCCCGATCAACATTCTGGAAATTCGGGCCGTGTATCGGGCCTTCCAGTTGTCAAGTCGCGTTCTTCACGGAAGAGGCGCGCAGGTTCAGTCCGACAACGCCACCACGGTGGCGTACATCAACCATCATGGGGTCACTCGCAGTCGGGCAGCGATGACAGAGGTGTCACGCATCCTGTCTTGGGCGGAGTGCCATCTTCCAGCCATCTCAGCAGTGTTCATTCCAGGTGTCCTCAATTGTGAGGCAGACTTTCCCTGCCATCACGACGTGCATCCCGGGGAATGGTTGCTTCACCAAGAGGTGTTTCAGCTCCTTGTGGAAAAGTGGGGCCTGACGGAGGTGGACTTAATAGCCTCCTGTCACAATCACAAGTTGCCCGTGCACGGGTCCAGGACAAGAGATGCACCAGCAAGTCTGGTGGACCTTCCAGTTTGCGTATCTCTTCCCTCCGATATCCCTTCTACCTCGGGTTCTTCGGAAATTCAAGCAGGATGGCGGCAAGCTAATGCTGGTGGCTCCAGCTTGGCCCAGATGTCCTTGGTACTCAGATCTTCGGAGTCTCTCCATCGACACTCCGTTCCTTCTGCCTCAACATCCGGACTTGTTGTTTTTTCTCCTCATTCCTCTGTTGCAGGTGTGTGGGAGTTTTCTTATACTTCACAATTAATTGTGAAGGTTGTCACATTACATTGCATTGTTACCTTTAAAATTGATATGTCAAAAAGTAAAGACAATCAGGAGGAGGGGGGCTCTGTGCTGATTTCATGTAAAGCCTGTTTAGCGGGCTTGACCTCTCAGGACTTGATTAAGGATGGTTTGTGTGCTGTCTGTTATACCAGTCCAGTATTCCAGTACCTGTACAAGCGCCATCTTGGGTGTCTTCATTGTCTTAGGTTATGAAGCAGTTTGGGAATCGTATGGCTACTCTCATAATGCCTCCTTGTATGGGGTACCCACAGCATGCTATATTTACACCTCCTATACATCCTTCCTGGATGGATGCTTATACTCAAGTCAGAGTATGGCTCAGTCAGCAGTTGCAAGTGAACCGGTAGTTACTAAGGCGCCTAACTACAAGTTATCTTTTTATCAGTCTGCTCAGCATATCGATTCAGACGCATCATCAGACGAATCAGAAGGTGCGCAGGGTTCTTCTCCAGGGTCTAGCTCGGGAGAGGAGGAACATCCATCCTCAGTGGATGTTCCTTCTTTAGTAAGGGCGGTTAGATCAATCATAAATATTGAGGATGATAAACCGGCTCCTAGTAAGAAGGCTCCAGTGTTTAAACACCAGAAGGTGGTCAAAATGGAGTTTCCTAAATCCGAGCAGCTCACGGAGCTTATGGAAGAGGCATGGGGTAACCCGGATAAACGGTTTAATGTGCATAAAAGATTAACATCGTTGTATCCTTTCCCAGCTTCTGAATCTATTAAGTGGGTGGTACCTGCTACTGTGGATGCTGCTATGACGCACTTAGTCAGAAATGCTAAGTTGCTTATCCGTCAGCATCTTCTCTTAAGTATTCTACAGATAGGAAAATTGAAACATGTTTTAAGGCAATATTTTCATCATCGGAAGCTGCTACTCGTCCAGCTATGGCTGGAGCCTGGGTAGCCAAAGCTGTTTAGGAATGGACGGGGGCATTGGAAGACTCTCTACTAGATGCTACCAGAGAACAGATTAAGTATATCTTCCACATACGGGAAGCGGGCTCCTATTTGGGAGGAGCTGCAATAGATGCTGGAATTTTAGCTTCCAAAGCATCAGCAGCGTCAGTAGTGCAGGGTCCTTTGGTTAAGATCCTGGAAAGCTGATACAGGATCAAAGAAGGCTCTGGAATCCTTACCTTTTTATGGAAATATACATTTTGGAGCAGACTTAGATAAGATAATAGCTACTGTGGCAGCTTCAAAATCTGCAGGTCTGCCATCTATGGCTACATTGAAGTCTAAAGAAGAAGGGGGTTGAGAGTCGCACCAGACTATTGTTAGAGATCACACCTAGATCCTGTGGACCAAAGTGGGTAGATATTAAATTTAGTAGGACCAACTTATTGTATTCAGATGCCACTCAGCGGGATGAATTTATATATGTTGGTGGTGCTCCCAGAGTCAGAAAAGACTTAAAGTGGATTGGTAGAGAAAAAGAAGACTTTTTGGGGGGGGCACTGCTTAATATGATTGTGAATACTTTAAAAATTAACCTTTAATGAAATACTATTAAAAGAAAACAGAATTTGACATACAAATTTCATGTATATTGTGTACCACAATATACATGAAACACAATAATCACCCTTGTAAATAAGGCAAACCACGTACAGGAAAAATGGCCTATAACTCATTAACGCCCTGATATGGCAGCATAGTGGTTTTTAGATAAATCAAACTTTCTGTGCGATTTTTAAAACACTAGCCTAGTAGCAATATGTTGTCTAATTGACTCGGTATCACACATGGAGCAGTACAAGCAGAAAAGGCGGTATTAAATTGTGTCCACTCTTATATTTGTTTAATTGGTGGTTGTAACCTATCATTAGTACAGTGCTAAATATAATACAGTAAATTACAGTCTGATCTATACAAAAACCATACATATGTGGATAATAGCAGTATAAGCAATGCACAGATGATTTCTCAAACCAATCTATAAGTTACTATGTGAAGATATGTAGCCTAACCTACACAATGTATGAGAAGTGTGGTACGCTCTTTTTCTCTACTCTCTTTGCTATTAAATCTAACACATATGCTTAGAAGACCACTATGTGAGACATATAGGGTTGGACTGACTAACAGGGGAAATCCCTGGTGGGCCCCACTGCCGAAGGCCCCACCCCTTCTCTATGGGTAGAACAAGGTCATGGATGAATTTGAGTCCCTGGTTTGTTTCTAGGGAAACTAAACCAAAATTAGCCCTCCTGCCAATCTAAGTGGGTGGTCCTGGCACACCCCAGTCCCCTCCTTTATAAAGTGACCCCATTCTTTGCATGTGCTCGCTAATGGAGGTCCAAGTCACTCTGTTGTGTCTGGCCACACCCGCTCTGGTGGCTGGACACACCCCTTAAGCTTGGGCCCCTACCACTGCATTCTCTGGTGGGCCCTTCCTGCTCCAGTCCGACACTGGAGACATAACACTCTATATATGCAGATAGTGGTTAAAGAATATATTTGACATCCCACATAATTTTGACCGCAGGGTTAGATATGACCATGATAGATATTTCGATGTTGTATCTCAATATCTATCCTCTAGGGGCAAATATATACCATCTATTGCCCTTATAACCTGACAAATGTGGTTAATGACACTTTCTGTGCATATATAATGAGGTTGTGTACAAAACTGGCACAACATTTGTTATACTGAGAAAACTACTGTTGAATGGTTTCTCACTTTGTTTTTCCAGATATGCCTTTATACCTTATGCTATCCCGTTAACACGGAATCTCTATTTGATATAGGTGCATTTATGTCAGGACTATTGGGCATTGCCAGTACGTTTTTTGAGATAACGGATCATAAATAGCAATAGATGGTATGGGATTGATAACTGGACTTAACACACTATGGCTGTACTATATCCTATTTAGATGGGACACCCACATGTTAATAAGCCATCTGTTATGTTTCTCCTAGAGAGTTATATTGGATCTCTTCTATTTACTTATGAATTTTTTCAATGATTCACCCAGTGTCATGTGCCTCTCCTCGTTTTTTCCATGTTTATATTATACTATTTTTATCACAGCATGTATAATGACATGCATCATTACTACAGATAATATTACTAACTGACAGATTTCTGATGCCATTTATCTGTATTATTTTTATTGTTTCTCTTTCTCTGGGATATACATGCAATGTTCATTATGTAATGATACTATCGCAGCCATATAGTTAGCGGAGATGAATATTTCCAATACTATGCATTTTCTATTTATTCATGCAAGAGACCATTAATGACATCACCGTTTCTTTGAGCAACCATGCTGATCATTTGCTTTCAGGGGTAAGTATATACCATCAATTACCCTATACAATGTGCATAGGTTTATATCCAGTAGGATAATTTTTCCCATTTTTAGAACATGATTAGTGAAGATTTTTCTCAGACGCTTATCCAGACAACTTGCAAAAACATTTATTATATAATTTGGACTACCTTGCAAGTATGGTAGTTTGAGCGAACTGCCGAAACCTGATACAGATATATTTATGTATCAGGATGATTACATGTGGTACATTGGAAGTCTTGTCTCTGTATGGCAAATATATATCTGGATGGTCACATGCGGAGCACTGGAAATTTGCCTTATTAACTGTGACTATTTTGGATAACAATGAAATTAGTGTACTTATACTCACTGATACAATCTACATTTATTATACAATTGGATATGACTGCCCTTGTTTTATTTGTGCCTAAGGGTCATATGTTGATAATAAGGTTGCTTCCCATGATGTCTCTCCCGTTCTTTTAAGCTATATGGCCATCATTTAGACAAAATGAACATATGTCTTTATTACTAACTTCATTCTGGATTAGACACTGAATGTGTCCGTCACCTGAACTGATGCCCTTGATTGGCTATGGTTACTGTTAAGAAAGGGGTTTCCCAGACGTAGATCGCTCTGATGTGATCAAGCCTTACCCCCCTGCGAAACGTACGTCATCCGATTCACAACGAGCAGGGCTGTTGGAGCGGCCAGGTACCTTCCTGAGATGCAGCGTGGAAGGAGTTTCCCGCTGCCACTGCCGTGAATGCCGAATCCTATTGCCTCCTGAGTGTGCACACACACAGAACTCTACATTGAGCAGCTGCACGCTCACTGACTACTGAAAGGGATTCAGCACAAGCTAAGTTATTTATTGCAGTCTGACAAATACAATGTTGCAAGTTCCCGTACAAATTATTTGTATCATTATGTGGTTATTTCTGAGTCTCCTGTGAGAAGCAATCCTTATCTATTTAAACAAATTGCCAGCTTTTCTTGCATTCCTGACATTTTTTTTGTGATATATACCTCCTTTAATGTTGTGCTAATGACTATAAATGTGGCATTTTAGTTGCCAAAATCATTGTGTGTGTAGGTTAGGCTACATACCGGTCACATATTGGATTATATAGGAGTAATTTCTTCACATAGTAATTTATAGATTGGTTTGAGAAATAATCTGTGCATTGCTTATACTGCTATTATCCACATAGGTATATATGGTTTTTGTATAGATCAGACTGTAATTTACTGTATTCTATTTAGCACTTTACTAATGCTCAATGGCCGTTTTTCCTGTACGTGGTTTCCCTTATTTACAAGGGTGATTATTGTGTTTCGTGTATATTGTGTATGTCTGTATGTCAAATTCTTTTTCCTTTTAAAAGTATTTCATCAAAGGTTAATTTTTAAAGTATTCACAATCATAATAAGCAGTGCCCCCAAAAAAGAAGTCTTCTTTTTCTCTACCAATCTACATTGAAGTCTAGGCAGTCTTCTTTTTGGTCTTTTCGTCCTCTGGGATGAGCAAAGGAACAGTCTTCCTCCACACCGTCTAGTTTTTGCAGGACAAACAGGCAACAAACTAAGAGGTCTGGGCTGGCCAGACGTCCAGCTTCTAAGCTGGACGACAAACCCTCGGCCTGATGGGGCGGACCTCCTCCTGGGGGATCCCAGGGTGGGGGTCCGACTTCTTCTTTGCGGATTGCTGGCATCAAACAACAACAGATGCCTAGGTCCGAGAAGTGGTCTCTCAGGGGTATGAGCTCACTTTCTGGAGGCATCATCCCCAGAAGTTTTTTTTGCACAATTCCTCCATCAGGTGCTGTAAAAATATCCCTTCAGGAGGCCATTCATTCTGTGCTGCAGGCAGGGGTAATAATACCGGTTCCTGTTACAACAAGGAAGAGGTTATTATTCCAATCTATTTTTGGTTCAGAAACCGAATGGGTCTCATCGCCCTATTATAAATCTAAAAACAAATTTATCAGTGTACCCAAGCTCCATATGGAAACTCTCAGGTCAATTATTTTGGCAATGGAACCTGGGGATTTTATGGTTTTGTTGGACATTCAGGATGCGTATCTGCATATTCCTATTACACAATCCCACCAACAATTACTACGGTTTGCTGTCCTACAACATTACCAATTCCAGGTGCTGCCCTTTGACCTATCAACAGCCCCTCGGGTATTTACCAAGATATTGGCAGTCATGACGGTCTATCTCAGGCATCAGGGAGTCAGAATACTACCACATCTGGACGATCTTCTGATGGCACTATCTTCAGCTGGCCATAGCCTGCCTACAGAAGCACGGCTGGATCATCAATTGGAAGAAATCCTTTCTTTCTCCAACACAGCAGATGGCACATCTGGAAGCACTTCTGTACTCTCAGGCACAAAGGGTCTTTCTACCAGAGGACAAGACTGCAAACTGCTACGCAAGCGAAGGGTATACGTCCTATCAGCGATGCAGGTCCTGGGATCAATGGTATTCACCTTCGACATGGTGGGATATGCTCAGTTTCATTCCAGCCCTCTGCAAAAATTGTTTCTCTCCAGTTGGAACGGACAGTATCATCTAATAAAGTCCCAGAGGATTCTTCTCACTTCAGAGGTTCGTCTCTTCCTCCTGTGGTGGCTAAGAAAGGATCATCTGGACAAAGGGCGCCCATTTTGGATTCCAAATTGGGTGCTTCTCACCACGGACGCCAGTCTTCGCGAATGGGGGGCAGTGGTGTGTCATCAGACCTTTCAGGGAAGATGGACAAATCAGGAAAGTCATCTGCCAATAAATATTCTGGAACTGCGAGCCGGTCCAAATCCAGTCCGACAACGCATCTAAAGTGGCCTATCTCATCAGGGAGGCACACGAAGTCATGCAGCAGTGAATGAATTGACACAGGTTCTGATTTGGGCAGAAGGTCATCTTCCTCAATTGGGAAGCAGACTTCCTAAGTTGACAGGACATAAACGCTGGAGAGTGGTCTCTCCACCCGGGAGTGTTTCAGCTCTTGGTGAACAAATGGGGTCTACCAGACACAGAGCTCATGGCATCATGTCACAACCACAAGGTCCCCAGATACGGGTCCAGGTCCAGAGACCCATCAGCAGCATCCATGGATGCACTAGCAGTAAGATGAGACTTCAAGCTAATGTATCTATTTCCTCCAATTTCCCTCCTTCTAAGAGTCCTAAGGAAATTCAAGCAGGAAGGTGCAACAATAATACTAGTGGCTCCGACTTGGCCCAGACGTCATTGGGTCACCAACGTACAGAATCTATCCATAGACAGTCCATAATCTCTTCCTCTATGGCAGGATCTGTTAACGCAGGGTCCTTGCCGGCATCTCGATTTACCTCGTCTGGCTTTGACGGTGTGGCTCTTGAAACTTCCATCTTAAGAGCCAAAGGTTTCCCTAGCTCTGTGATTCAAATGATGCTTAGAGCACGAAAGCCTGCACCTATAACAGGGTTTGGCATTCTTTTGGTCAATGGTGTTCCTGCAGAAAGTATGACCCTAAGGTGTTTAGAGTTTCCCGGGTACTGGCTTTTCTCCAGGCTGGTTTAGACCTTGGTCTGGCCACTTTGAGAGTGCAGGTTTCTGCATAGTCAGTCTGGTTCCAGAGAAAGATAGCTTCATTACCAGATGCTAGAATAACTTTTCAGGGAGTTCTGCAAGTTCAGCCTCCTCTTGTCCCACCGGTAGCACCATAGGATCTGTCTTTGGTTCTTAAGGGGCTACAAGCTCCCCCATTTGAACATTTGGACTCTGTGGATTTGAAATGATTGACAGCAAAGACACTTTCTTCTCGCCGTCTCTTCTGAAAGCAGAGTCTCTGATTTGGCAGCGCGCTCTTGTCGCTCTCCATTTTTGATTTTTCACCAGGATAGAGCTGTTCTTCGTACAAGGGAGGGTTGCCTTCCTAAGGTAGTGTCTGTCCAGTTTTCATGTAAATGAAGATATTGTAGTTCCAGCTTTTCAGGCTCCAGATCACTCTGTAGGTGAAGCCTCCCTGGACATATACATATCCGTACATATGTGGAGCGTACAAACTCAGTTAGAAAATCAGATGCTCTTTTTGTATTGTATGGTTTTCACAAACGAGGATGGCCAGCTAATAAGCAGACTCTGGCTCGATGGTTACGTATGACTATCTCTCAGGAGTATACACAGGCTGACCGCCCTGTCCCAAACAAGATGACAGCACATTCTACTCTGTCTGTAGGGCCATCATGAGCTTTTAGTCCGTGGTGCCTCTGCTGAACAATTGTGCAAGGCAGCCACGTGGTCTTCTATCCACACTTTTCTTCGTCTTTGATACTTTTACCTCTCAGGCTGCTTCCTTTGGGCGACGAGTTCTCCTTTCTGCCCAGGAGCGTCCCCCACCCCTAGTGAAACTGCTTTAGGACATCCCCATGGTATCACTGTGGATTCCTATGGACCCTGAAGAAGAAAAATGAGAGTATATGTTTACTCTTTCTTCAAAGTCCATACGGTCCACAGGGAGACCTTGGGGTGTAGGTTAGATATGGATCCTGGGCACCACGCAGTTAAAAGCTTTAGCTCCCAGGATGCACGGGTCCATCCTCCCTATAGCCCGCCCCCGAGCCAGAGGGACCTCAGTTGTAAGTAGCCAAAGGTCGGAGCAGGAGATAAAGAGCGAAGGAAGACTGGAATACTGAAGAATCACACTCACAGAGAAGGAGACGGGAAACCGGTGACCAGCAATATAGCCGATATGAAGCCAAGTGCATCAGGGTGGGTGCCCTGTGGACCCTATGGACTTCGAAGAAAGAGAGTTAACAAAGGTAAGTCCTTACCATAACTCTCATTTTCTTCTTCAGGGTCCATAGGCTCCACAGGGAGACCTTGGGGATGTCCCAATGCATTCCTTTTAAGGGAGGGGATGCTCCTGTGCTGAGAGGAGAATCCGGTGTCCAAAGGAAGCATCCTGAGAAGTAAAGGTATCAAATGCATAGAACCTTAGAAAGGTCTGAGTGGAAGACCACGTGGTCACCTTACAAAGCTGAACAGCCGAGGCACCACGGCGAGGGGCCCACAGACTGAGTAGAATGAGCAGTAACAGAAGCCGGAACAGGCAAGCCTGCCTGTGTGTAAGCCTCTGAGAAAGTAATACGAAGTCATCTGCCCAGTGTTTGTTTATTGTCTGGCCATCCCTTCTTGTGAAATCTATAGAGCAGAAACAAGGAGTCTGATTTCCGAAGGGAACTGGTACGGTCCACATAAATCCTGGGAGCGCGGACCACATCCAATGAGGCCTGGTGACTGAAAGGCCAGTACTATAATTTCCTGATTTATATGTTAATTATAAAGCACCTTAGGAAGAAACTCTGCTAGAGCGAAGCACAGCCCTGTGCTGGTGAAATATCAGGAAAGGGGAGCGACAGGAGAGCAGACCTAATTCTGACACCCTCCTGGCAGATGCAATCGCCAGAAGAAAAAGTCTTCTCTGTGAACCACTTGAGTTCCACAGAATCCAGTGGTTTAAATGGAGGACCCTGGAGGGCACGAATAAATACTGACAAATCCCATGGAGGCACTGGAGGGACAAAGGGAGGTTGAATCTGGAGGACACCGTGGAGGCAGGTGTGGACATCCAGTAGTGGAGCAAGTCTACACTGGAACCAAATGGATAGAGCAGAGACATGCACTTTATGTGAAGCAAGGTGAAGTCCAAGGTCCAATCTAGCTTCAAGGAAGGCCAGTACTCTGGAAATCCTAAACACCTGAGGATCGTAGCTTCTGGTACTACGCCATTGACAATATGTACGCCACACTCTGTGGTAGATCCGAGCAGAGGCTGGCTTACGCGCTCTGAGCATAGCGTTGACTACAGAGCTAGAGAATCCTTTGGACCTCAGGTGGGATGTCTGAAGAGCCCTGCCATCAAAGACAGATGCCCCAGGTCCAGGAAAAGGCAAGGACCCAGAGACAACAGGTCCGGACGTAGAGACAGCAGGAACGGAGTGCCGATGGAGAGACTCCGTAGATCTGAGTACCCATGACGTCTGGGCCAAGCTGGAGCCCCCAGCCGGACAGTACCTCAGTCTTGAAGAAGAGACCCAGTATCTCGAAACGCGTCGGATAGCTACACCTGTAATTACTTCCAAGGACTCTGGACTGTTTCAACAGGATCTGATTTCCGTTTGGGTAAAGCGTAAGGAGCCTTGCAGGGCAACCCGGGCACCCTGCAATTCAACACCCGCTGGCTCCCCATCACCCACCGGGTATGATATCCTGTACTTTTTTGCCTACTACCAAGTGTACAATTATTACCATTTATTTGTACATTGCACGATAGTGCTTATTTTTAACACAGGAGTCACATTTCCTGCTGCAATCAGAACTCACCAGACCTGTAATTTGTTTTATGTTTCATGCCTTTATTCATCCACAATATACATAATTCACCTATTGCATATGTCTAATATCCATGGCAGATACCGTTTTTCTGCCTCACCCAGTATTTAACAACTGATTCTGTGAATTCTCATCCCTTTTGAATCTACAGCACATTTTTACTGTATGCATTTATATTCCATGCATCACCTTGTATTCATTAATAAATTTTATTTTATGTCTACACTGACCTATGTCATCTATACAGTCGACTCCGTCACAGCATTTATGTTGAGGAGCGCCTAAATACATGGTAATACCTACCTTTAGACACACAATTCAGACTTTGGTTTTCACTAGGGAAAACTCATTACCATTCACGGCCCGCTTACCCTCAACAGGAGCGCCCGGTTTCACCAACACACCACAAAATCTCAGTACCTCAGTCTTGTTTGAACTTCCACAGGACTTGAGGAAGAAGGGAGACCGAAGGGAACAGGTACGCAAACAGGAAGGTCTACTTCACTGACAAAGCGTCTTCCATGGTTGCTTCGGCATCTCTTGTTCTGGACCCGTACACTGGCAGTTTGAGATTGTGTCGGGAGGCAATGAGGTCCCCCTCTGGGAGGCCCCATCTGCTCACTAGGAGTCGAAACACCTCTAGGTGAAGAGACCATTCCCCGGGATGCATGTCGTGATGGCTGAGGAAGTCTGCTTCCCAATTGAGAACTCCTGGAATAAACACTGCAGAGATGACCGGAGTGACCCTAGGCCCATGTCAGAATGTGTGACACGGCTGTCATTGCTACCCAACTTCGAGTGCCTCCTTGATGGTTGCTGCAAGCCATTGTTGTGGCATTGTCGAACAGAACCTGTACAGGTTTTCTGTGAAATATGTCCTGGGCCAGTTTGAAGGCCCTGTAGACAGCTCGAAGCTCCAATATGTTGATTGGCAGGGCTGATACGATTGATGTCCAACAGCCCTGAAAGGAGTGCGGACCAGTCACTGCACCTCCAGAGAGAGCATCATCATCTGAGCTCCAATCCGATGGGGTAACCCATTCCACCTGGAAAGGACCAGCCATTGCAAAGGCCTGGAATGGAACCGAGCATATTCCACCATGTCGAAGGTGGACATCATGGATCCCAGAACCTGCATTGCCGAGCCAGGTGGATCGACACTCAGCGACTGTGGAGACTTCGGCGCACTTGTAGTTGAAGTGTAGAGATCTTGCCTGATGTCGGAAAAATTCTCTGATCCTGAGAATCCAGCAGTGCTCCTAGATGAATCATTGAGGGATTCAGGGAGGACATTTTCCAGTTGACTAACCATCCGTGCTTGTGAAGGAAAGCAATGGTTAGCTGTAGATTGTTTTAAAGCAACTCTGTGGGACCCACTAAGAGCAGGAGGTCATCCAGATATGGTAGCAGTTGGATACACAGACCACATTGATGGGCTGCTGTGATAGCCATAATTTTGGTAAACACCCGAGCTGAGGACAGTCCACAGTGCAGAGCCTGAAAATTGGAAGTGTTGCTGTAGTATAGCAAACCAGATATATAACGCTGATGAGAGGACGCCATAGGTACATGTAGGTATGCGTCCTGAATGTCCAGCGCTACCACTGAGCACCCCCGGCTCCAGAGCTAGGATGATGGAGCGCGTAGGGTAGACCGTTGAGACCCATTCAGCTTCTGAACCAGAAAGAGAGTAGAATAATTACCAGTCCTTTGCTGAGATAGTGGGACTGGCATGATTACGCCTGCTTGCAACAAGGACTGTACAGCTTTCTGGATTTGTAAAGCCTTGTTCAGATCTGACCTGTGTAGAAAAACTGGTGGGGAGGCTGTCTGAGAAATCAGAGGGCGTACCCGTCAGAGACCACTTCTCTTACCCAAGCATTCGTGGTGGTTAGACATCAGCACTGGGCGAACCGAAGAAGTCGGCATTTCACTCTGGGAACCCCCAGATGGTTCAGGCTGTGGGTTTATCCTCTGGTAGAAGCAGGGCCTCTGGTGTTCCAGGCCTTCTTGGTTCTGGGTATGGCGGCCCTCGTTGAGGCCTTTTGGCTTTCCTTGAGGACAAAAGGACTTAATAGATGTAGTCCGAGAGAAGTAGCTGAATGCAGAAATGCCATTTTCGACGCTGCCAACGTGGTTACAATCTTGTCACGGTCAGGGCCAAACAAGATCTCTCTAGTATAGGGTAACCCTTCAAGGCCTTTCTTGGAATCCGCATCTGTCTTACATGAGCGTAGCCACAGGGCAGATACAGTCGCTACTGAAACTCTGGAGACTAGGAGACTGGCATCCAATGTTGCTTCTCCAATAGAGGAAGCTGCATCTCAAATGTGAGCAACAAAAGACACCTGATCCCTAGAAGCTTCTGAGGGAAGAGCATTCTTAGTAGCATCAGCCCAGCTTTCTATAGAGTTAGCCACCCATGCCACCCTGGTTGGACAGGCAACAGCCCCTGAAAGAGAATACACTGAATTCAGGCCAGCTTCCCCCTTCCCAACCTTAGGATCCTTTAAGGAAGTAACTGTAGTAATAGGCAACATAGCGCTTGTAATTTTAATGCGGAATATGGAAATCCACCACAGGGGGTGTTCCCCATTTTGCCCAATAAGCCGCAGGAAAAGGGTAACATGAGGTCAGACATTTTTGTGGTTGAAACCTCTTACCGGGCAATTGTCAGGCTGCAGCCATGTGTTCAGCTAGTTGATCCGATAGGGGGAATTCTGCTGAAACTAATTTCTGTCATTTAAACAGGCTGCTTGGATTTAGGAGCTGGCTCGTCATCTTCTACTAATAAGATGGATCTGACAGCTCTCACCAAGGCAGGAATATTAATTTATGACCGACTCTCATCCTAGTCCAGAGGGGAGTCAGGGTTCGAGAGGTCAGCATCAGTGCTTGGACGGTGACGATAACACAGGACGTGTAAAGGGTTTACTGGGTAAAGGCTTCCAACCTTGCAACATGGTTTGAAAGGCATTAGATGTAGCCATAAGACTCTGCACTGAGTTAGAGAGTACGTCTTCCCATGGTGGGTCTACAGGAGGTACCTGTATCACCTGAACCTGATGTGGCAACCCCAAAGGGGGCAATACGTCCTGCTGTGATAACCCCATCAGGGGTATTACAGCCAGATCCGCTAGGCGGTCTGCAATAGTGGGCAGTAGCTGAGCAACGGAGCCCAGGTTATATGCAGCCCATATCAAATCCTCCTCACTTAAGCCTGCAGCCCATAAATTGCCTGATAGCAGTATGGGGGCAGATGCTTGCTTGCTACTCTTGCCTTTGCTAGACATAGCTGCAGAGTAAATGGAACACAATATGGCACTGGTTATAATGCAACCACTGTGTATGTAGGATACTAGTAGGAAGCAATATACTGGTCCTGTCTTATGCCTGGGTAAGCTGCAGGAGCACGCAGCCTAAATACGGCACAGTGCAACAAATGTATGTGACAAAACCTCACAAATACAAAGTTCTATAAATGTGAGGCACAGGAAAACCCCTGAATACACCTGTATGTTAAGGTAATAGTGCGAGGAAAAAACACTGGTCCTGACTGATGCTTGGATAAGCTGCAGGAGCCCACTGCCTAGGTATGCGACACACTGGTCCTGTCTGACACTTAAGTAAGCTGCAGGAGCCCTTTTCCTAAATATGGCTCAGTACAGCACACAACAGAATATGTCAGACCTCACAAATATTATCTTTTATATATGTGAGCTAAAAGAACCACCTTAACTACACCTGTATTATGGCAGAATTAGAAGAAAGGTATAGATAAATGCTGATAGGAAAAAAAGACAGGCAGCGCTAGCATAAGTCACATGCAATGCAGAAAGTATACTGCAAAGTGGCACTACAATCAACTGGTAATTTAGAGAAGTAATAGTAGGTCAGCGCTCACTCTCCCACGTGTTGGTGGCGGCAGCGGGAACTCTAAGAGGAGCCTTTTTCTCTTTTTATACTTATTGCGATCTGGAAAGGGGGTACCCGCACTCAACTACCAATATTACAAATATATTGATGTATTCAACAAATAGGATTATGTCTCAGTATGATTTTATTATGCTTTACTATGTATGTTAAAATCTTGGTTGTACACTCAAATATTAGTGTAATGTATGTAATAATTGGATTACAATCACAATTACTAAAAAACAAATATCAAATGCACAAAAATTATAATTATACAGAAAATAGTGAGTAAGAATGAATCAAAAAATAAAAAGTAGAACTGAGTTGAAAAAAATATGTATAAACAAATCCATAAGTCAATAAAAATAAATATTGAAAAAATATTAATGAATGGGGGAACCAAGAGTACTCTGGTCGAAAAATGTAAATGGACGTATCTATAATCACTGCTGGTTAAGCTTAAATTGGAAGAGGATGAAGATATGTCACAATTGATGTATATAATACAGTTAGTATGGCAATCTTGATCAAGGTATGCACTTGTATAGAATGTATATTTCCACTGGTATGTAGGGCCTTAAGGTGCGGCGTCCCGTAACCCCAGGTACCCTACTTACCCACAGTGTTACCTTCAATGAGCTGTGTTCCGATTCACTCACTTTGCACGACCGGAGCCCCGGGGATTGAAGTGAGGGATGCAGACTGACGCACGTCCTGGCTTCTCTTTGGTTCCGTATACCGGAGTGCGGGGACGAGCTGCACTCCGGCGTGGTTCCTTCGGTAGCCTCTGTGTCCGCGATACTTCCGGGTCCGGGTCTCGTGGTAGTAGATACAGATGCAGTTTGTCCTACAGACGGCCGTCTGTCTTACCTCTCGACGGAGGTGTTGTACAGCTTGGTACAAGTCTTTGGGGGAATGGTGCAGCTCCGACGCGTAGCGGCCTTAAGCCTTCTTCAGGGATTTTAACATACATAGTAAAGCATAATAAAATCATACTGAGACATAATCCTATTTGTTGAATACATCAATATATTGGTAGTTGAGCGCGGGTACCCCCTTTCCAGACTATGGCCGCTGAAGACCTCAGAGGGGGGCGTGGGCGCAGGAGGAAACAGCTCAGCAAAGCCAGACCACAGTACGAAGGCGCACTGAGCTGAGGGGAGGAGCCGCTAAACAGGGAAGGCTGTCTCCCCTGGCTGACGATTAACACCCGGGACGCTGGCTCCCTCACCAAACAAAAGTCCCTAGCTGTCTAGTGCACAAGGTATTGGGTGCCTGCATCCACAGTCTGTCCCGATACCGGATGTAGGACTGCTAATACGCAGGTTACCGCAAGCGGTGACCCACCTTACCTGTCCCCGTACATCCGTCCGCGTTGTCCCGCAGGGCCAGGCTAGCACAGACCCCGGGGCCTGCCAAGATCCCTAGATTGGTAATGGCGTCGTGGCACCGGCGGGGTGACAGAGCGGCAGTGCAGACTTCCTATGGAGAGTCTGCTGTTGCTTGCTCTGATGGAGGAAAAACTAACCAAATCATAAAATAAAATTAGCTTTGGGGCTGCTAAACAGCCCCCCTGCGTAAACAGTGACCTGACTCTGGCCGGGCACCAATATAAACTAAGGTGCCTCGGGGGCGGGGTAAAGGGAGGATGGACCAGTGCATCCTGGGAGCTAAAGCTTTTAACTGCGTGGTGCCCGGGATCCATATTAAACCTACACCCCTACTCTGTGGAGCCTATGGACCCTGAAGAAGAAATTAGAGTGATGGTTGACTTACCTTGATAACTCCCTTTTTTTGAGGTCCATAGAGTCCACAGGGCACCCACCCTGACGCACCTGGCTGCATTGGGTGAATTTTCTTTCTGTCACAGATACCCTCATCTTGTGTGAGAGTGTTTCTGGTGTACGATTGTTCTTCCTTCTCCTGCCTTAAAGCTTGTTTACAAAACTGAAGGCATGTCGCTGGGGGTGGGTATATATATATGGAGGAGGACCCAGTGCATCCTGGGAGGTGAAAGCTTTAACTATTTGGTGCCTGGATCTCTCCAACCACATTACCCCATGGTATCACTGGACCCTATGGACCTCGAAGAAAAGGAGTTATCAAGGTAAGTCTACCATAACTCATTTTTTTTTTGCTTAAATTCAGTATTTTTTCATCTCTGTTTTTTTTACTCAATTTATACATCAGTTTTCTGTATGTTTTGGGAGCTGGAAATCTCTTTTTACAGCTACTGCTATATAGAATGGCTTGTTTTCATAGTCAACCCAGGCTGATTGTGGTGTTTCTGAATTTCCATTATTCATCCATGATGACATGAGTATAATAGATGTAACTGTGGATTTGGTTTGCATTGGATGTATTCGGTATAAAAATTGGGGCTACTAAAGGTCTTACCTGCTTAATAAATTAAGTAAAAATTATTTCTCTACAGACCTGGATAAATCCCCTCCCACCCTCACTTTCTCTTTTTAAAACCAAGTTACATTACTTGTTTAGAATGAATTGGCTTGAAGTCATTTTAGATAAAGACCTTAAAATTGAGAAATTCTTCCTTATTTGGGAAAGTTATATAGACACACTTTCTACCTCTATGCGTACCCAAATCCATAATAGTCTACAGAACTCATCCTGGTATCTGTTACAACTTGCAGCTAACGACCCTCCGATAAGATTGCAGCATTGATTTTTTCTTTTCAATAACTTTTTATATATACATTCGGTGGAGTGGGGGGGCAGGGAGGGGAGATTGCGAGCTATCTAGTTTATTTATTTATATTTCTACTATGTCCTTACAGTGATTTGTTGTTCTATTCTAATTTTCTTATGTATGGCAACTCTTTCATATGTAAATAGAACCTATTGGTTCTTTTCTTTGCTGTTTGGATAATATCATACACCATTTGCACTATTGTACAACTATTGTGATCATTGCATTTGTGTTATTGTTCATTGTGATATCTGTAAATGTGACACTTGACACGTCAATAAAAAAATGTATTATAGTAAGTAAAAACAATTTCAGACCCTAATTCTGGTATACTGAATAAAGGAGAACATACGACGAGACACTCAAATCCACAGGAATAAAAAAAAATGAACTCACATTATTTTAACATTGAAATCATCAGTTGGCCCAATTATGTAATTTTATTAATTTATTATGTATCGCTTGTATTCCTAATTCTAGTAAGACCACGATTAAAAGTACAAATATTTGTTATCCCTATATATGGGTGAAATAGATGAATACAATAACAAGTTTCTGGGAAAACTCCAAATAATAACCCTTTTCCACTGCAGCAATAACCTGGGTTATTGCCGGGTCTACCCAGGTTGCGGCTCAGTGGAAAAGTATAATAGATGTAACTGTGGATTTGGTTTGCATTGGATGTATTCGGTATAAAAATCGGGGAGACCTACCAGAGTAATGGCTACTAAAGGTCTTACCTGCTTAATAAATTAAGTAAAAACAATTTCTCTACAAACCTGGATAAATCCCATCCCACCCTCACTTTCTCTTTTTAAAACCAAGTTACATTACTTGTTTATAATTAATTGGGTTGAAGTCATTTTAGATAAAGACCTTAAAGTCCCTGAAAAATAACCCGGGTCCAGTGACCCAGGAATCAGACCCTGATCGCGACCTTCGTTGAACCCAGGATGGGTAACGGTCCGGTGTAAACGGCATTACCCGGGTCATGCCTCAAACCAGCGGTTTGGCTGGCTTCAATAGCGCTTAGAGATGACATCATGGACTTCTGGTGCAAATCAGTTTCAGTATTGAATAGATTAACAAGCAGTATAATGTAAAAAGAAGGTTGTAATGACTTTAGAATAAATAATCCCAATGCTTGTAGCATCTTCAGTGTTCTGTGGACGTGGCATCTTGGTCTAAAAGCATTGTATGGACATTACACTTCAACTAACTTTTGGTGATTAATAGCGGACAAGCAGCAAGTATTCCTACCAATCCTAGTCTGACTGCGCTCAGATCCATTGTAGAACAAAAGTTCTACAATGTGCCCTCCAGGGATTGCAAAGTCTCCTAGTGGCACATTGATAACCTCATATCTAGATCTCTGATTTATCTTTTAGTTTTCCATTGTAATATAATGAAAACGGCAAATCAAGAATAAATTGTATGGGTTTTTTTTTTAATTAATGCTGATTTATAATTCTGAACGTGTCATGGATTACTATGACAACTGTAGTGACATAGCACATAATGAAACCCAGAGCTTATCCCTGCGCGGTAAACCCTCGTGCCTAATTAAATATGCCCCTTAACCACTTTTATGGGATAGTGGCTTTAACAAATGTATTTTAAAATCACAAAATTGTCAGGGACCTTCAGTATATTATGCATAGGTAAGGGCTCTGTTATCCAGACACCTCCAAAAGCCAGAAACAAAAAAAGAGGACTTTAATTGCTGCTCTCTCATACATACACGCATACTGTACATTATCCCCAATTACCTTCTCCTTCTACATTCACTGTAAGGAGCGTTTCCATAAAATCTGCATAGCAAGGGATGCCAGGGCCAGTGTGGAAAAAGACCAGGATCATTTTAAATATACTTAAAAATATAATAATGTTTTTCTCTTATTTTAAAGATACTTTATTGATGCTGCTCTGATCTATGGGAACAACACTCTAAGGGGTAAATTTACGAAGATTCGAGTTTGCAATCTCGGGTGAGTTAAGGCATTTTTTTCAACTCGCCAATTTACTAAAGATGAACTCGGGTGAGTTTGGGAGAGATTTCTCTCTTCACTGTTAAACTCGGGTGAGATTGCAAACTCAAATAAACGTACCATTGGCCAAATTTCGAATTACTTTTCATGAAAAAGATACAACTCGGGAATTTACTAAGAAACAAGATTACAATCCTGGGTGTAATTGCTGCAAACTCGCAGCTAATTAGAAGTTGCAAATGGACCACCTCCTGAGCTGCTAGTTTGGCAGAAACACACACAGGGCAGTTTGAATTGTGTATGTTTCTGCATTGAATCAGTATTGTCATGGTTAATGTTTTAATTGATGATTATAATTTGCTTCATACTTTACCAGATTTTCATTCCAACCACTCAATTCTGTTATATGCATTGGTTTGTTAGATCCAACAGCATTTTTATTTATTTTTTTCGACAAAACTGATTTACAAGGTATCATTTCTAGAGCACTATGCTAAAATCAAACCGTTTAGATCTGTATGGAAATCTGTACTTTGGACTATTAAACTCTCTGTGGGTTTGTGTTCACTGCCCTCCTCGCATCATGATGTATTTGCTGTCATATGCTACCTTAACCTTACTAATATATTAACACAATTAGCAGATAACTGCTTCCCTTGGGATGAGCATACACATCCACTGATCTCTGCTGTAATGGGAATTTCAGAATGGTATGCAGGGAAAAACAGGAGATGGCAAAAAATGTTCCCCTTAGCTAGTCATACACATCATACAGATTTGAAAAAAAATGAGTCAGACTTTTTTTTACTTTGCACTTAATTTTTTCAATATGCTTTAATCTACTGCTTTGCAGACCATTCCTGTTACAGAGATAGACAATAGAAGACCAGAACGACTTAAGGAGGAACAGAAGGTCTTAGAAACATTTTTTGTAAAAATCTCTCAGAAGTACAAAGAAGAAATATACTCTATAGAGGTAAATGTACTTTCATAACATTGATTTATCTAAAATTATCAGATTTGCCTTCTTATATCATAAAAATGTTTTTATTTTATTGTAAAAAAATATTCACATCTATAGTTCGTACATTTTTCACATTCGACTGTCTGAAAAATCCAGTTCAGAAAGCAGAATAGCTGATATACAGTAAGTAACAAGCTTTACACAGATGTCAATAATAAAGTAAAGTGCTCTTTCAATATACAGATGTGTCCACATACACCTAGCCTCAATACGACATGCAGCGAGAGACACGTCCCATGCGACTCAGCTTGCACCAAGAGTTCTTTTCACCCGAAAATGCGTCTTAGTTGCACTGATTTAATTTGTTAGGAGACACTTGTATAAGTGCTAATTGATCTCCAGGTGCTCTTCAATTAGCCCCACTTAATGGGGATTTCTTTTCAGGTCTCATGAGACCGAAAATAAATCCCTGATAAGTGTACAGTTATCTGGGGATAACAGTTATGGATTCCAGGTGTTAATGCCGAATAACCTGAGTAAATGCACGTTAACATCTTCCATTAACACAGGTATCGGGAGAAAAAGGGAGCCTAATTGAATAGCCTCAGGCTATATTGGATTAGCTTTCATTGGAGCCTCAGTTCCGATGGGTAAATGCCATCTTAATGTAACACAGCTTTTTCTTTTTGTCTGTGGACTGTGTGTATAGCTTTTGTTGGGAGTTCTTTTTCCTTATAAATTGTCTTATCAAGAGAGTTCACAGTAAGGACAGTAAATGGTATTATAAATTGTATTGCGCTTTTAAAACAGTTTGATTTACTGACAAACGTACAGAGAGTACTTATAATCTATATATCAAACCTAGAAAAGAATATAGTTTGAGACTGAATCCCAGTATATATGGCATCCTTTGTACTGGTTCATGTAGATGTTAGCATATGAGAGTCATATTTGAGCCTATAGCAGTCCCTTGCAGTTTTAAATAAAAAGGTGTCTCAACAAAAACTGCTTCCTTTTTAAGAATGACCCCTTTCAAAGAACCATGTACTCAACAGTTGATCTGTGCTTAAGAGGATTATCAGTAATTGCACATCTGACTGCATCTATACAAGAATTCTATACGATGTTAGTATACTGGCTGCTGAAATTCAATATAACAAAAATAGCTGGAAAGAAGCATGCCAGTCTCCATTTTATCAGAAAATCCGTGCTGACAGAAATTAAGCTTTCAGACTGCTATGGATGTTGGATTTAGGTAGTAGTCAGCATATTGGGACAATACCTTCATGGTTCATATGTAAACATTTCAGTTTTGAGTTCAGTGGTCATTTGTTTTATAAGCACTCCAACTAGATAGTATGCCACAAATATGTGCTGAACAAACTTAGTTGTGCTATTTATGCACATATAGGGCCTGATTCAGACCCACTCGCGAGCGGCTGTCCGCTCGCAAGTGGGTCGATGTTCTGGACTGAGCATGCGCACGACGGAGGGAGCTCCGTCGTGCGCATGCGCCAGACGCGACGAGCGAAGGAAAGTCCTTCGCTCGTTGTGTCTGATCAAAGGGGGCGTGCTGTCGATGTTGATTGACAGCACGCCCCCTTTGGTAGGCGTGCCGGGGGCGTGCCTCCCTGACGGGGGCGTTCCCACGGGAACGCCTCCCGTCAGAAGCCGGCCCACTGACATCACTAGTGATGTCAGTGGGAGTGCCAAAATCACTCCGGAGCTTGCGGTTGAAAACCTCAACCGCAGGCTCCGGCTCGCAGTTTCGATGGTCGCGATGGTCAAGACCATCGCGGCCATCAAACTGCACGCTCGTATAGCCTGTGGGTGGTAACCCACAGCTATACGAGCGTCCAGGAGGACGCTCCATTTTCATGGAGGCCGGCCCTCATTCAGAGCGTGCGCTCTGCTTAGAGCGTACGGCTCTGAATGAGGGCCATAGTTTGCTAAGTGCCACAAGTCTGGCAGAAGGCAGATATCACTGTATTTTGTTGTGAACAAATTGGCTCTTTCCAGCACCATTCTAATTATTTTGAAAGCTATTCAAACTGTCTCATGTCTGGTAGGTAAGTGTTCTCTGAAATAAATACAATGATTCTAAACACAATGAAGAAAGTATTTTTTTAAGAGTCTTCCTGAACACATTACTCCATTTTTGTATCTCCTTAGTTAAAAAGGGAGTAAAATCCAACCAACCTAGTTAGGAAATAATTCTATTGCGCATGACATTGATGGTACTGTAGGTAGAATATTCATACATTTTCCAAGAGATTACCCCCAGAAATATATTACTGAAAATAAAATCGCAGCCGAGAAGGCAGCAGTTTTTTTATTTCAAAGGACTGGTTGCGTCAAGGTAACTTACCAGTTGCTCTAAGGAAGTAGATTGTAAGATGGATCTTGATGGTTCATTTTCTTTTCCTTTTTTTTTTTCGAAGATTTTGCAAATTTGATAATGTTTTAACATAACCAACTGGTACATACAATTTTAAGAGCAGAATCAAAATCAATTTCATTGGCCAAGTATACAACCGTATACAAGGAATTTGACTGCAAGCCAAGTAGTTGACTAAACACAAAACATGTCAAATACATGCATTCACAATACACAACTATAGTACATAAATAATACATGAAAACACTCTAAGTATAAAACATCCTAATTTAAAAATAATAATGAATACCCATTCAATTATTCTACACTGAAGTATAAAAGAACTGTCTGAGTAAAGAAACTATTAAAATGCCTACATGTCTTAACAGCCCGCGATCTGTATCACCAACCTGACTGGAGCAATTGAAACAAATCAAGACCATGATGTGATTGATCTACAATATTCCTAGTCCGCTTCCTGACCCTGGACATATATAACACCCCTTATGGGGTGGAGCTCAACACCTATTATTCTCTCCACTGTCTGGCCCTATCTTGTTCACTGGTTGAACCAAACCACACAATAATTGAAGAACATAACACAGACTCAATTATTTCTGAATAGAAAAGAGTATTCTGCTCCTGTGGAAGGTTACATTTTCTAAGCTGCTGCAAAAAATACAATCTCTGCTGAGCCTTCTTTACAGTTGCATCAATGTTGGAGACCCTCTTCTGATCTTGCGAAATTATTGAACCCATAAATTTAAAGGAATTCACCATAGATACTACTGCTGTGTGTCTCCTAAAATTAACAATCAACTTCACCCTTTTAATCGAGTTTAACTCCCAAGTTATTCCAACTGCACCACAGTGCCAACTGATCCAGCTCTCCACTATAAGTGGACTCTTCCCCATTTTTAATCAAACCAATAACCGTAGTGTCATCTACAAATTTCAATATTTTCACAGCACTGGGACTATTGGAAAAAAACATCGGTTCTGACTCCTCAAACTTTGTGCTTTACTTTGCGCTTTATTTTGAAATACTCATGACTTTAGACTGTAAACGTAAAGCAAGGACCTCCAAATCATAGACTAGTACTGTATGTAGACATGGAGGAACAGGTTCCTGAAGACAGCAGATGGATCACTGTTAGGTGGGGCAGATGTTAAGTATCAGTCTTGTTCTGACAAACCCCCCACAATATGCCAAATATGCTGATATCAACTGGTTTCCCTTCAGAAATATAATTTCTGCATATTTACACTAGACAGCAGGGATATAACTGAATCAGTAAACATAGGAAAAGTGGTGTAATGAAG
Organism: Taudactylus pleione; assembly: GCA_031769625.1. Lineage (NCBI taxonomy): Eukaryota > Metazoa > Chordata > Amphibia > Anura > Myobatrachidae > Taudactylus > Taudactylus pleione. Next base: position 1,255,285 of record JAUIMM010000047.1, on the reverse strand, counting down.
TCTAGACAGGTTATAGTAGTTGGAGATACAAGTATTAAGATACAGCAATCCTTTTGACACAGGTTCTACCAATTGTGGAGTCAATACCAATTCATTGAAATAGGTTTTTAGGTATATTTAAACTTCATTGCAAATGGAGATGCATAAATCCAGTTTCACAAAACTGTGGATAGGAAACCAAATTAAGTTGTGGCCCAAGGACGGAATTTCACATAAACTTGTTGTAATGCATTTGCCCTCTTCCTCAGACTCTTTTATGGCACTTTCCATGTACTAAAGTGAATAACCAGGCTTTCCTTGAATAAAAGTCATTCTTTTGTACAATACCTCAGGTTCCTGGTTGCTCTCTCTGTCAGACATGCTCCCACTGAGCATTGTAGGATATTATACATACACACACAAACTCGCATACTGAGAGGAATTTAAGGATGTTTTTTGTAAATGATTGTTCAGTAGCCAAGTAAGCAGTTCTTTTTACTCTGCAGCCTTCTACAAAGCGAGCTCGACAAGCCACATCTTGTGATGAGGACTATGAAACACATATCCAAACAGCAGAGAAATCTTTAATTACAGTGCAGTCACTATTACAGAAAGGCACCATACCAGAATGGCTGCCTCAGAAACTCTACAGCATTCAAATACTATTAACCAAACTACAAAAGAGCTGCCAGCAAGATGTAGTTTTGCAATAATGCATAGGTAAGTGTGTTCATTTACCAAGTTCCTTTCACAGTTGTTGTTATTATATTTATTCATATATGCTTCAATAAAACAATAGGTTAGAGGTTATTTTTGATTAAATATTTTGAGGAGCATTTTTATAATGTTTTACTGAATTTGACATGAACAGAGGATTGTGTTCCTATAAGCCTTCCCCTTGTGGGTGCAATGAAATGTTCTTTAGAATACATAGAATATGTGGATATGTCATCATTAATAAATTGATCTTCAATCATTAAAATATATACATTTGTTTAATTTAAATAATAATTAATAAATAAATAATTTGTTTAAATATAATTTTAAGGAAGATGTAGTTATCTAATTTGAGCCACACATGTAACTTATTTGAATAAATCTCTGAAGGACCACAGTTCCCATTGTTGTGATAACAGAATAACAGACATAGCATAAGTAATTGTTACCTAAAGAAAAAAGTGTTTGGTATAAATCTAAATACACTAAAATAAATAACTAGAATGGGGGAATCCCACCAAAATTACCAGTGCAAAACAATGTCTGACAATCACTGCAAAATACTGGATAGGGGAAACGTTCCTTTGATCTATGAAACATTCACTATAAATGTTTTATTCTAGGTTTCTACTACTTGCAATTCCTAAAAAGATAACCTGTAAATTACATTTCATATGCAGCAAAGAACATATAGGGGTGAATCAAATTAGGTGCGAATTTCGAGTAGCGAGTTTGTTTCTTGAAACTCGCACACTTCGCAGCGAAGTGTGCTCCCGAGAATTCTCCAATCCAATTAAAAATGCCTATTTTCACTACTCGCAGTGGAGGGGTGCGAATTGACTGCCAAATGAGATTTGCAAGAAATGCATGAAAATGTGGGGATCCCCCAAAAATGGATAATTTCGCTAGCAGGACCGTATAGAACGCAGTTTGTGGGCATTAGGAAGGTACTGTAGGTTTTTAAATGTTGTCAAATGGCTGATTTGTGTTTTGTTTTATATGCAAGAGAATTATAAAAAAATCAAGCTTTTTTTCGTTTAATCTCAAACAAATTAACCAAAAATGCAAAAAAAAGTTGGAAAAAGGGCGAGTTTGGAGTACTTTGAGGGCACCTTGAAAAATTTAAAAAAATGTATAAAAACAATTATTTTTCAACTAAAACATTAACTTTGGGGTGCCTAAACCAATGAAAAAGTAGATTTTGGGGTAATATGAGGACTTTTTTTTATTTTACCTCAAAATTTTTTGGAATAATTAAGCTAATTGGAAACTTCCAAATGCCTAATTAGTCATTAGGGGGGTGTCCAAGGAGTTCAGCACAGTGTCCCCACATTTTAACTTTAAAATAAAGATTTTCCTTTCCATCTCTCACCCTCAGGGAGGTGCGAGTGGAAAGTTGCGAATTCAGTCTGACTGATTCTGACTGATTCAGCACGAGTTGCAAATTGAATTGCAAAATGAATTCGCTATTCGAAGTGAAAATAGCACCTTGCCATTCGCACCTAATTGGATTGACCCCAAAGTATTGTAAACAATAACATTAGTATAATAGCACAACAAGATCACTCCATTTTCCTATTATTACCAGGTTTATCATAGAAAACTTTGATATGGGACGTATGATTTTGATATCATGTTAATGATATATTGTTCCTTAAATTAGTAGGACTCTAAATAGTTATACATATCTGGTGCGCTGGAGCACATCAACTGTAAACATTTCTACAAATTAGAAATGTAAATCAAGGGATTGAAAATATGGAAAAATATAGCGGTCACAAGAGAATGACATAGATCTCTGACTGTAGAAAGTAAGCTGACAAAGTGAATTGGACGTAAGAAATCCAAACAAAAATAAGTTTAGTATTAACCTGTAATACCATGTTCAAAGTGTTCTACAAGAACATTTTAAAGTCTTATTAATAAGATACTAGGGGGGCGACTTCTAGTTGGTGAAATTGCTGTTATCATTATTGGTGTGCATTTGCACCAGACCCATCCCTGGTGCAAGGCACCGTCTGAAAACTCTGCATAGACTGCCATTCTGTTGACTGTTGCTCACGAAGCTTAGCCTATTTGAGAGTGCTTCAATACCACCTAGTTTCACCCCTATTCAGCAGCACGTGGAGATGTCAATGAGATGTGTAGGAACCTTAATTAACCATAGATGCCAATGCTCAGCTGTGGAGAATTAACAGTGCTTAAAATATAACAATATGTCCGCAAAATGGATTTGCGTGTGGCTCTGCATCAGCCCCAAGGACTGTAGTGTTCTGTATGGTGATGACATAGAAGTTATATTTGTATTTTTTCCACTGCAATTCTGTATTTCAAAAAGTAAACTCAGCAGAGCTTGTGCTATTACTTTTTACACGCCACACTTCTGTCATTTCTAAGTAAAGTTATTTAGCATCCTAAATGTTTCCTAGAATTATTGTAAAGTTTATTTTGTAAATAACTTTGTGCATATTGTTTGAACTAGTATTTTTTTTTTTTTTCATGTGCAGGTCGATTCTACAATCAGATGATTCATTATTTCATAATAAATTTTACTGTTATATATTGATTGGTGAAGATCAATGTAGCTGAAACCTAAACAACATATATGTATAAGTGATTTGAATTGGAGCTGCATTAACTCTATTAATAACTACACAAACGTATATTAGAATATAACTATGTCGACAAAACTGTAAATAAATAAAAACATGGTCATTGTTATTTCGAATATACAAATTAACCTAAATAAAAATGTTTGGTTGGTAGATTGGGGGGTGCACACTATATACAATTTATACATGATGTAAAAAATGGCTTGTTAAAATAAATTGCAGACAGTATTTTTGGTATATGAAGGTAAGATGTCTAACGGAGAGAAATGTATAGATTGTAGATATCTCCTTCATTGTGTGCATAAAATCCTGTATACCGTCCACATTTTAAAAGTTCATTGGCATAATAGGAGCTGTAATATTTCTGTTTCAACATTTTGGGACATTTTCCCTTTATTAAGGCATTCTGATGGGGGGGGGGGGGGACATACTGCTTTGATAAAGAAATGCATGTCTTGAAATTGCATTATTTGTGACATTCATTTTTTTAAAGTTTGGGTAATATATAAATGCCTAAGTGATTCTTTCATAGCATAATAAAGTATACTTCATTGAGGTGACAGGAGCAAGGGTAATATTTTTCACATTTTCCACCTAATTGTAGACTTGAATTCCTCTCGTTATTAGTTTGTGCTCCTGCACTTGTTTTCGAACATTCCCACATGTTTTATGTAGCCAGAAATGTCAATCTTTTGAAAGTAGTAGAGTTGAAGACAACATTATTATTAATGCTCCTCATTTACTTTAGTTTATTTGTACCGTGTATATGTGCAATACACTTTCAATATGTCTACTCTGTCTAGATATATGTAGTATATTTTTAAGATAAATATATATATTATTTTTGTTTACATATATTTGTGTTTTTATTTAATGCAAAATTGCATCCCTATATTTGGATATCAATGTACTGTAATTGTCCTGTTCCTAAAAATTTGTATAGGCATAAGGCATCATAATAAAATTGTCACTCTCCAAAGCATTACTATTATTATGATTCTAACCAAAATACTTTTAATAAAAATACTCTACTAATATGACTGACCATTTTAAACTGAATAGACAATATCTACATTGTATATTGTACTGGAACAAGTTCGAAGCATACAAAATGCCTGCAGTTTTATGCAAAATGTATATTTTTCCTTAATCCCTTGGAGACACTGGGGTTAAATGAGGAGCCATGGCACTTTCAAATTTTGTGCTAAAACTCAGGCTCCTCTTCCTCAAGACACTAAACAGCCAACAGTTGTTTGTGAGTATCCAATGTGTAGGTCTTTCTCTCCTATGCCTGTTCCATAGCGGAATACATTTTTAATGTGATTTTTAACATTTTATTGTCCCACAGCAGTCACTTGAGAATGCTTGGTGCGGGTCAGGAAACATTCACTAATGACCTACATCGATTGTTGGATCACTTCTGGGAGGGTAGCTGCGACCATTACTGCTAAAGTAGATGTCTTGGGCCCCAGAGCTACTGATTCCATCAGGATGTCCTACTCCTATCCGCACACCCAGTATGCTGGTGTGAGGAAATTAAATGTGTATAGATAGATAGAATATGTATTGCCTGGACCAGCAAAACACAACACGGCACTGCAGTTTCTTAAAGTAGAAAAGTTTTTACTTCAACAATTCTGGGCAATCAAGCCCCATCATCAGGAAGAAATCATCTTCCTGACGATGGGGCTTGATAGCCCAGAAATGTTGAAGTAAAAGCTTTTCTACTTTAAGAAACTGCAGTGCCGTGTTGTGTTTTGCCAGTCCAGGCAATACATATTCTATGCATTTGATTATTCCAAGGGCACGCAGGCTACGTTATATAAGGATTGGGGAGTGCCGAACCTATTGTCTGTCTGTGTGTGTGTATGTATGTGTGTATATATATATATATATATATATATATATATATACACTTCAGGGTCCACAGGGATAATAACTCCTGATTGGAGTGATTCAGGCACCAAACAGTTAAGCTTTCAGCTCCCAGGATGCCTCTGGTCCTCCTCCATATATACCCCGGCCACAGGCATTCAGTTAGTTGTTTGGAACGGCAGGATTCAGACGCACCTTTGTAATGGATGGGGGGGTTTCTGTGTACTTCATATATACTAGTATTTGTGAAGGCTGTCACTTTGTATTGCATTGTTACCTTTTATTATGGAATATGCAAAGGGTAAAAGAAAACAGGAGGTTGAGGCCTCTGTGATAGTTTCAGGTGAATCCTGTTTGGCGGGCTTGTCCCCTCAGGACTTTACACAGGATGGTTGGTGTGCTGTCTGTTATAAAGAACCACATCACCAGTCCAGTCTACCAGCCCTGGTACACGAGCCATATTGGGTGCCTTCTTGTCCCAGGTGATGACGTAGCTAGTGGATCATTTGGCTACTCCTACACTGCCTCCTTTAATGGGATAATCACAGCATGCTATGTTTGTTCCTCCTATACATCCTTCTTGGATGTTTATACCCACTAAGGTCAGAGTATGGCGGCTGTTACGAACAGACCGGTAGGCGCTTAAGCGGATGTTAGTTTTCTTTATGTCTGCTCAGCATGTAGATTCAGACGCATCATCGGAGGAATCAGATGATGCGCTGGGTTCTTCTCTAGAGTCTAGCTCCAGGAGAGGAGGACCATCCTACTACAGTGGATGTCTTTTCTTTGGTGATGGCGTTCAAATAAATCCTAAGTATGTGCCGGCTCCTAGAAAGAAGGCTTCGGTATTTAAACACCAGAGGATGGTAACACCTGAGTTTCCTAAATCTGAGAGGAGGGCGGTCAGCTCACGAAGAGGTCCTGGTCGGCCAGACGTCCAGCTTCTAAGCCGGACTACAAAGCCTCTGCCTGATGGGGCGGGCCTCCTCCTGGGGGACTACAATTTGTGGACTACTGGCATCAAATAACAGACGCCTGGGTCCGAGAAGTGTATTTTTAGGGGTATGCTCTCACTTTTCATAGACATTCTCCCCAGAAGTTTTTTGCACTAACTCCTCATCGGAGTCTCAGGAACTTAGTACAGGAGGCCATTTACTCCCTACTGCAGGCAGGGGAGATAATCCCGGTTCCTGTGGTTCAACAGGGAAAGGACTATTCCAATTTATTTTTGGTTCAGAAACAGAATGGGTCTAAGGCCCTGATTCAGAGGCGCTCGCTCTGAATCAGGGCGGGCCGGTTTTTTTTTCACCGGCCTCCAGGCCGCTCGCTAAGCTGTGGGTGACCACCCACAGCTTTAGCGAGCGGCCTGGCGATGCACATGACCATCGGGCTTGCGACGAGACCCTTGTTGTAGGGTCTCGTCCACCGCAAGCCCCAGTGAACTTCCTGCTCTAATAGAGCAGGAAGTTCACTACAGACATCACGTGTGATGTCAGTAGGACTGCGTCAAATGGCAAGCGTTCCTTCGGGAACGCTTCCGTTTGGCCAGCCACCCCCCCAACCAGATTACAAAATGGGGCGAGTTGTCGGTCAACATCGACAGCCGCCCCGTTTTGCTGCGAGCCCCGAGCGAGTGAAGTTCTCACTTGCTCCGGGGACCGCGCACACCGCGAGTGCGCACTGCCCGGCCACCGACCCGCTTGCGAGCGCATAGCGCTCGCTGGTCTGAATCAGGCCATAAATCTGAAAACCCTCAACAGGGTTATCCGTGTACCAAAGTTCATATGGAAACTCTTCAATCAATGGAACCTGGGGATTTTTTTTGGCTTCTCTGGACATTCAGGGTGCGTACTTGCATGTGCTGATTAAGACATCTCACCAACAATTTCTACGGGTTGCTGTCCTGAAACAACATTACCAATTGTAGGCACTGCAATTTGGGTTCTCAACGACCCCACAGGTCTTCACCAAAATAATGGCAGTGATGAAGGCCTATCTCAGGCTTCAGGGAATCCGAATACAACCATGCCTGGGCGGATCTTCTGATAATGACAGTCTCCAGCGATTCTACAACACCATCTCCAACTGACATTGCCTGCCCACAGAAGCATGGCTGGATAATCGATTGGAAGAAATGTTCTCTGTCTCCAACACAGCGGATGGTACATCTGGGGGAGCTTCTGGATTCTCGGGCATAAACGGTGTTTCTGCCAGAGGAAAAGACTGTGGCCCTGTCATTTCGAGTACGCAAATTGCTCCGCAATCAAAGGGTATCCATTCTGTCAGCAATACAGGTCTTGGGGTAGATGGTATCCATCTTCGACATATCAGGATATGCTCGGTTCCTCTCCAGGCCTTTGCAACAATTGATTTTCTCCAGATGGAACGGACAGTATAATCTAATACTGTACCAGAGGATCCTTCTTACTCAAGAGATTTGTCTCTCTCTCGTGGTGGCTACATAAGGATCATCTGGATAAAGGTCGCCCATTCTGGATCCAAGATGGGGCGCTTTTCACCACGGATGCCAGTCTTCGTGGATGGGGAGAGGTGACAGGTCATCACAACTTTCAGGGAAAATGGACAAATCGGGAAAGTCATCTGCCCATAAACATTCTGGAGCTTCAAGCAGTATACAAAGCACTTGTCATGGCACAGGGCCTGCTCCAGGGCAGGCCTGGCCAGATTCAGTCCGACAACACGACCACAGTAGCCTATCCCAATTCGTCAGGGAGGCACACGAAGTCATGCAGCCATGAGGGAAGTGACAAACATTCTGGTTTGGACAGAACGTCATCTTCTGGCTATCTCTGCAATATTTATCCCAGGAGTCCTCAATAGGGAAGCAGACTTACTAAGTCATCAGGGCATACACATCAGAGAGTGGATTCTCCTCCTGGGGGTTTTTCAAGTTCTGGTGGACAAATGGGATCCACCAGACATAGATTTCATGGAATCACGTCACAACCACAAGGTCTCCCTCAGCCGCCTTCAGGGACTCACTGGCAGTAAGATGGAACTTCAAGCTGTTGTATGTCTCCTCTGATTCTCTCCTCCCAAGGATCCTCAGGAAATTCAAGTAGGAAGGTGGAACAGTAATACTAGTGTCTCCTGCTTGGCTTAGATGTAATTGATTCACCGATATACGGAATCTAACCATAGATGGTCCGTTTCCTCTTCCTCTATGGCCGGATCTGTTATTGCAGGGTCCCTGCCTGCATTCGGACTTACCTCATCTGTTCTTGACGAGGTGGCTCTTAAGGCTTCCATCTTAAGAGCCAAAGGTTTCTCCAGCTCTGTGATTTAAACGATGCTCAGGGCATGAAAGCCTTCCTCTGCTCGTATCTGTTACAGAATCTGGCATTCTTTTGGGTGTTCCCACAAGAAAGTATGACCCTAAGGTTTTAGGTTTTCTTGGGTACTTATTTTATCTAGGCTGGGTTAGCCTTTGGTCTCTGCCTAGCCACCCTGGGAGTGCGCTGTCAGTCTGGTTCCAGAAGAGAATTGAGTCATTGCTAGATGTTAGAATTCTTTTTTTCAGGGGGTTCTCAGAGTTCAACCACCTTTTGTACCACCGGTAGCATCGTGGGATTTGTATTTGGTTCTCAAGGGGCTACAAGCTCCCCCATTGGAACCTCTGGACTCTGTAGATTGGAAGAGGTTGACAGCGAATAAATTTTTTCTCCTTGCTATCTCTTCTGCACGCAGTCTCTGATTTGGCAGCACTTTATTGTTGCTTCCCATTTTTTTTATTAAGCTGTCTTCCGTACAGGGGAGGGTTACCCTTCCAAGTTAGTGTTCCATCTTCATTTGAATGAAGAAATTGTGGCTCCAGCTTTTTTCAGTCTTCAGATCTTTCTGTAGGTGAAATCTTCCTCGATATGGTTTGTGCTCTCCATATCTATGTGGAGGGTACAAACTCTGTAGAAAATCAGACGCTCTTTTTGTATTATATGGTTTTCACAAACGAGGTTGGCCAACCAACAAACAAACTCTGGCTCGATGGTTACGTATGACTATCGCCCAGGTTTACACTAAGGCTAATCTTGTCCCAAACACGGCAACAGCATATTCTACTCGGTCTGTGGAACCATCATGGGTGTTTCATCATGGTGCCTATGTTGAACATTTGTGCAAGGCAACCACGTGGTCTTATGTCCACACTTTTCTCCTTTGATATTTTTGCCTCTTGGGATGCTTCCTTTTGGGCAATGAGTTTTCCTTTCTGCTCAGGAGTTATGGTAGACTTACCATTGATAACTCTTCTTCTTCAAAGTCCATAGGGTCCACAGGGCATCCACCCTGACGCACCTCGCTTCATTGGGTAATTTTCTTTTTCAGGCACGGATTCCCTCATTTTCTGAAAGTTTCTGGTGTATGATTGTTCTTCCTTCTCTTTCCTTCTCCTTCCATGGGCTTGTTTACAGAACTGAATGCCTGTGGCTGGGGGGCGGGGGGTATATATATGGAGGAGGACCAGAGGCATCCTGAGAGCTGAAAGCTTAACTGTTTGGTGCCTGGATCACTCCAACCACATTATCCCCATGGTATCCCTGTGGACCCTATGGACTTCGAAGAAAAAGTTATCAATAGTCTACCATAACACTCTTAATTCTTTTTTAATGGAATTTAATTTAAAAAAAAATATCATCATTGCAACCATGAGAAACATCAGAGTCAAATTACATTATTAATACATTGAAGAGAAATTTACATATCACATTTCTACCAATTGCTTACACAAACAGTGTCAAGGTTATTAATACAATCTGTTCTCTAAGTATAATCTGCCTTTTCTAAAAGAAGCCCCCTTTCTATCTCTACTCTACTCTTTACCCCACCTACCTATTTGTTAATTTACCATATTTATAGGTGCTTCTTCTAAAAAAAATTCTTGTTTCATACCATTCAGATTTTCCAAAGCAGTTATGTAATTGGATTTTCAAGGAGTTAGACAATTAATTAAATTCCTCCCAGGTCTCAAATAGCCTCTCTACATGCTTTTTTTCTATTTATGGAAGATTCTATCCATTCAATTTGGAATACAAATAATAAATTACTTAAAAATAATGACAGTGTAGGGGTGTAAGACTCAATCCATCTTTGCAGTATACATATTTTTTTTGCTACCGCTAATAATATTGTAAGTATTTTCCTATTTCATTTTGTAAATTTAAATTTTGGGGAAAGGATCCCTAGTATTGCCCACTCTGCTGTTATAGGTACATATTCCACTAAGGGCCATATTCAATTTGGAGCGAAAAGTCATTTTCGCCATTTTCACTTCTCCCCATATTCAATTTCAAAAACTTTTCGCAGGTGTGAGAAGTCTTTTTAAAAAAAACTGGGATACGTTTTCACCACTGCATAGGTGGCGAAAAAAAGGGTTTTGGGGTGTAGAATTAAAAAAAAAAAATACCCTGCAGTCTTTGAAATGTCCCCTTAAAGAAATCAGTCAATTATTTTTTTTTAAATAAGCATAGGACACCCCAAAAAAAGTGGTTTCATTTTGGGGGCGAAAAAAAAAAAAAAAAGTTTTGGGAAAAACTTAGAAACTATCAAAAGTGACTCAGGGGGGGCAGGTGTTTTCTAGAATGCGGGTGGTTGCGGCAGGTGGATTTTTTAAGAATTCTTAAAAATCATTTTAGGGACTTAAAAATATGATGGGGCTAAATGCTATTCTTCACTTCTTCAAAGACGCATTAATGCACCTGCACGGCTGTTTAAAAACCCCAATTACCTTCAGCAGGCCACATGGGGGTACCCATAGTGATCCCCCATCTTTTGGGGGGGGGGGTGTAACAGGCTGATTTCCCCCCAAAAAAAGTGACAGAACTTCTCGATACTTGCCTTTCCGCCGGGTCCCATTTTCGCTGATTCCTAATTGAAAACGGGGATAAGCGGGCACGCGACCGATACTTTATCCCATGCTAAAACGGCGATGATGGCGAAGAGTCCAACATCGGACTTTTTGTTTCAAATTGAATACGAGCCTAAGTGTGTATATGTAAAATCTTGTATCTGCCCCCAAAAACTCTTTATCATGGGACAATCCCATAAGCAGTGATAGAAGCATTATGTCCCTGACATTTTATCTGAGTTAGCCAGTCCCATCTGATATCTCCTTTGTGGAGAGATCTATCCTCTGATCCTCTCCATTTCATTGGAGAAATTGGCATTCTTTTGCTCGCCGCAACGCTATATTACCTGACCTGTACAACGGACTAATATTACGTCAACACAGCGGTTTTACAATATTAAGCTGGCAAGTCAGTACATGACATTCAACTGTCGTGTGGTGGTTATAGGATCAAAATTCTAATTGGACTGCTCTGGGTTTTTTACCCCTTGTATTGATTTCATAAATTCATGCCATATTATGCACAAGTAGTGAAGTGGATTTTAGTGTAGAGAGATATGCTCAATAGAGGTCTATTGTTTTGTGTATTTTATATTTTGAATAATGTGATTTGTATTTGTCTGTAGATTATGTGTATTTGCAATTGTGAACAAACATCAGATTAATTAATATTAGTACATATTTCCTATTTTGGAGCCATGACTGATTTATGTATGCATGTGAAGTCTGCTATCTTGCAGTAGATCTATATATACTAGCGCAGTCTGATACATATTGTATTTATTTTTTTTTTTTTATGGGTGTTCACATATCCCATCATTTTAGACTTGCTGCTTTTAAGTAACTGTTTGTTGCACATTTATTTGGTAAAATTTGGAATTCCAGATTAGCGCCGGGATCATTGGTTTGGTGTGTGGTTATCAAAGATCATCCGAGCATAAAGACTCCCACTACTGCCTTCTCACCTGCGTGCGACTACGCATACGCGTACCTTCTAAGTTCATCAGCAGCCATTTTACCCTTGTGGCAGGTCTGATCACACGCAGGCCAGGGAGCTCTTCTGCCATGCAGAGCTGCGTATGCACCTGTAGTGGCTAATTTATGCACGACCATGTAATGGTATTCAAACAGCCAGACACACCTGCGTTTCGCTAACCACCCCCTGTCAACACCCCCAAATGGTCACTTCCTGACAATCAATCTGCAACGGGTCTCCGTGAACACAGGGTGATTGCACTGCTGCCTTCGTGCACGCACACTGCGATGCATGCGCAATGGCAAACAATCGCTCGATCTGCGTGCGAATTGCAGTTGTGTTCATCTCTGAATCAGGCCCTAAGTGCAGAACAGTCTGGGCTGGTTACCATGTGATTCAGTATAACAACTTCTTCGGCAATGCATATCACCACCTACTCCGGGAAACTCGAGTCCACCATCCACACCGCTCACCGATAATTGCAAGGTGCAGTGTATCGTTGCACGCTATTCACAGGGATCAGAGCCGCACACCGAGGAGAAAACATGCTCACCAAGTCACGCCCTAACACGTTTCATCATCAACTTCGTCAGAGGGCTGACTTGGTGATGCCGGACCATTCATTAATGGGGCTGAACCGCCAATCAAAGATAGGAGCATTCATTTACATAGTCAAAGGATTGCTTACAGGCCATTAACAGCTTATCTTCACTACTAATTTTCATGATACGTGCACTAATAGTGCTATTTAGCATGAAGCACTACTGCCATCAGAAATATATATAAAGCAAATTATCAATACATAGATGAGACAAGTCATATAGTGAATACATATCAGAATTTAAAAACTTTTACAGAGCTATTCTTAAAAGGTTATACACTAACCAATCCATAAAATAATGTGTTACATAGTATCATACATCATAACATGCATTTTACCATTAAAGTTCATTGACAATACAAATCCAGCAACATAAAATGAATAATAAAATAAATCATGGCCTCTATATCAGACCTTCAAGTAATATGGACTTTCCAGTTTATCACTTACTGAACATCTGAAAGAAAAAAGAATAAGTGCACAGATCTAATCATATTCTAGTCATAATGACCAGAAGCCAATAATTGCTGCCTAGGGACCTGGACTAAGCAATTATATAGCTATAATATAACTTTGCAGACTGTGCTTCATTGGGGATAGACATGTAAAATTCTTTTTAGTTCATTATTTTGAAACTAATATACCCAAGGACTTAAGCTGCATACACACGTAAAGATTTTCTGTCCAACCATCCAACTAGTTGATTGGTTGGAATGAAAGAAAATGACAATCATCAATTTGCTCCCAAACGCTGGAAAATGGCCAAAAACTGTTGTTTGAACAAATAGTTTAGATCAAACATTTAACAAACTTGTCTAATGACCATTTTCATCTGTTTTCTGGCATTTAGGAGCAAATTGCTGATCATCATTTACTCCCATACGTTACCAGATTTTCATTCCAACCAATCAACTAGTTGGATGGTTGGACAGAAAATCTTTACGTGTGTATGCAGCTTAATTCATAATAAAAATATAGTATAAGTGAAGGTGGAAAATTATTTAGCCATAAAAGGAGTAATTTCAAAACCCTCGTTTAACCCTTTTGGGGTCAGCGTGTCTAATGTGAGAATCCAGAAGGATTCTCTTTTTGTGAGGGATTTGACATGATCATCTCTCTTATTTGGTTCAATGTACTCAATGCCTTTAAATTTTAAACAGTCAGGTTTACTATTATGGAATTGTTGTAAATGTCGAGGCAGGCAGTGGTTCTGAACTTTGTCCTTAATATTGTGGGTATGTTCAAGAATACGTACCTTGAAAACCCTTTTAGTCTTCCCTATGTAGCATAAGCCACAGGGGCATGTCACCATACATACCACAAAGGATGAATTACAGTTAATATAATTTTTAATTTCATATGGTCTAGCAGAGGAGGGACCTGAAAACATCATAGCTCCTTTGTCAGACAATTTAAAAACTTTGCAGCCACAAGGAAAAAAGCCTCTTCACCTAAAAAGTTTGTATTGTAATTACTAAGAGTTGTCTGCAGAATAGGCACGAGACAACTCCTTGAAATATAAGATTTGATATTTCTAGCCTTTTCAAAACAAGATTTCAGGGCGATCTGGTAAAATAGTTTTTTGATCTTTCTGTTTGTACACCAAAAAATCCTCACAGCTTCTATTTCTAGCTTTAGATTTCAGCAAGAAGCAAGATTGTGTTGAAAATCTCGGAAGTGGTGTGCCACCGGTTAGTCAGAGTTCTTTCCTTCAATAGCCGCTCGTAAGCTTTACCTGTGTTGAGACATCAGTTCTTTCAACTGTTTGTTGTGCATGTTTACCATTTATCCCTATTGCAAACAATGTGGTTGATGTGTGTGCACCACTACTGAGTAGCCGCGGTAATGTTCTATAAGTTTATCTGTTGCTGCTGCTCTTTATGTATGATTATGCCTCTGTTTTGATATAGTCTCTTTTGTCACCATGGTAATGGTATGCACAGCCCTAACCACACCTCCCTGCTGGATCCCGGGTGTCGTCTCTTACTGGTGATGACACCAGGACTCCAGTGTGAGTGGCAGGGGCGGAAACTTGACTCTCACTGGGTGGACACGCAGGAATTTATGTCTCTTTTTGTTCATTGTACTGCATGTCTTAAAAGAGCGAACGCTCTGAAACGTTGACTATATATCCTGACTGTGCCTGTTATTTATTAGAAGTGCTTTTGAGACCCTGAGTGCCATCCTTCCACTGTATACTACAACTATCTGCTAGAGAGACACCTGGGCATGCTGGGGTGAGTGCCGGATTATCTCAGAGATATATATATATATATATATATTACACATACATATACAACAATGATCCTCCTGTGTGAGGTGCAAAGACCCCGCAGAATCAGAACAAAAAGAGGAGGCATTCCCTTGTAAATTAGAAAAATGTTGTATAATTATGACATGGTGAAAATGAGTACAGGGGCATGACATGACATGCAGTGCTGCACATGTGATCGCAATGGCTAATTTATGCATGCCCATGTAACAGCATATAAACGGTAAGACATTTTTCTGCCCCAAACCCCCCCCTCCCCGTTGTCTCCCACAAATGATGACTACCTGTCACTTTGCAATGGGTTCTCTGTATGTACGGAGTTGCAAGACAATCGCAGCATGTACATAGTGGGGCTTATGCACAATGGCAAACAATCGCTCGATCTGCGTCAAAATTCCATCACTGAATCAGGCCTCAATACTGCTCCCATGCTGCTTAGAAGGGACTGAATGTATGCCTGCAGCAGTGACTATACCGCATGGGTGCCGGACTATAGATAGATAGAAAGTAAAAATACAGACAATGTCTAGATAGACCTTAGATCAGAGGTTCCCAAACGCGGTCCTCAAGGCTCCCCAACAGTTCAGGTTTTACAGATATCCATGATTAAGCACATGTGATTAAATAAAATTGACTGAGGTACTAATTAAATCATATGAGCTCAACCATGGGTATCTCTAAAACCCGAACTGTTGGGAAGCCCTGAGGACCGTGATTGGTAACCTCTGCCTTAGATGTTAGACAGTTAATAGGTCGACAGGGACAAAAGGTCGACATGTAAGATCGACAGGTACAAATTGTCGACAGGGTCAAAAAGTTTACATGAAAATGGTCGACACAAAAACATGGTCGACACATGATTTTTTTTGTTGGATAGAGGTAGGCACTTACCCCGATGGTTAGGTACTTACCGGAGGGTTAGGGTCAGGCACCTACCCCAATTATTAGGGTTAGTCACCGAAGGGAGGGTTAGGGTGACGCTTAGGGCTAAAAAACAAAACAAAATC
The DNA here is from genome assembly GCA_031769625.1 of Taudactylus pleione. Taxonomy (NCBI): domain Eukaryota; kingdom Metazoa; phylum Chordata; class Amphibia; order Anura; family Myobatrachidae; genus Taudactylus; species Taudactylus pleione. The sequence goes on along the minus strand of JAUIMM010000047.1, from coordinate 1,239,386 downwards.
ATGTGTCAACCATTTTCATGTTGACCTTTTGATCCTGTCGACCGTCTTACATGTCGACCTATTGACTGTCTAACATCTGGTGTCTATCTAGATATTGTCTACCTTTTTACTGTCTATCTGTTAATCCACAACCATATTGCATGTGTTTAAAAACCAGATACTGCTCCCACGCTGTTTAGAAGGGGCTGAATGTATGCCTGTAGCAGTGATCACACTGCATGTATTTAGAAACTCGTGTGCTATTACACAGACACATTGATTTGGAGCATAGACACATGTTATACACTCCAAGCCACAAGAATCACTTTATTGGCAGAAGGTGAATTACAGCATAAGAGATTTAAGATGGGATAAGTTCAGCATCCCGACGGTCGGGATGCCGACGCTAACATTATAGACGCCAGGATCCCAACGCCGGTCACAATCCCAATGTTGGCATCCCAAAGGTAAGTAGCGGGGTTGGACCGGAGGGTTAGGTTTAGGAATTAGGCACTATGGTGAGGGATAGGCACTAAGGGTGGAGGTTTAGGGTGCAGGGAGGGAGAGGTTAGGTTTAGGCACTAGGGGGGAAGGTTAGCATACTGACCCACAAGTGTCGGTATGCTAACCCTCTCAGGATTCTGACTGACGGGATCCCAAGCACTGGCATCCCATACCCAACCCATTTAAGATATGTGCAAAAAATAAGTGCATATTATTGATACATAGCATTAAAATGTGATTATATAACACTGTGAAAGCTAAGGATAGTTAGGATCAGAGCCATAACTACACTTTTTTGGTACCCTGGGCCAGACAGAGCATTGGTGCCGCTCCTTATTTTTCAAATAAGGACATAAGATGTGCGCCTAAAAAAAGGGGTGTGGCCTCATGGGGAAGGGGCATGACACCTCTGATTTGTCCCGTTTGATGATGAAGGGATACCATCCCGTTGTACCACTGTTACCCTGGTGTCACTGCCAAATACAGTGTGAATCCAATGGCTGTAGTGATTATACACAATAATTATGTTGTATAACTTACCACTCACCAGCTCTAGATGTATGAGAGTGCTGGTGAAGTTGCACCTGCAGCAGGATTTTTCCAACAGAACAGCTGTGCACGAGCCTGAAACCAGCAGTGTAGTGAATATGCAGCAAATAGTGGTGGGGAGATCCTTCTATGTACCCTGCGCCAACAGCTGAATTCCCTGGCAAAAGTATTTGAAGTGTGCTGGTAACACCTGGGTTGGGAATCGGTGGCTGCCATCAGAAATTGTGGGGCGGATAGCTCCATGTGTTAGGTGTCTGATTGCCATGTGATAGGTGTGAGTCCCGGGTATGACAGTATTTTGAAATGTGTGTGTTAAATAAAAGAGGTTGTGAATGAAAGAGCTTGTGGAGATGGCCAGATAGGTAAGAGAGGAGATCGGGGTGGTCAGGAGATGCCAGGGACACAAGAAAGAAGAAGCTACAAATTAGAATGATTATAAACAGAAAATTGACAGATCCAAGCAGCGCCCCCTGCCCTGCGGTGCCCACATGTAGCACCACCCTAGTTATGGTCCTGTTTAGGATCACCAATTAACTATTGAGAGAAGACTAGGGGGCTCATTTATCAACGTGTTTCATCATATGCAACAAGTTTTAAAAAGGTAAAAGTTTTGTTGCTAATGATTATGGTGCTCCAGCTAATCAGATCCTAAGGGGTAAATTTACTAAGAATCGAGTTTGGGCGAGTTTGCAAACTCATGCGAGTTTAGCCTGTTTTTCAAACTCGCAAATTTACTAAAACCAAGCAAGTGTGTTTTTTTGCAAAACAGATAACCAAACTCGCATGAGTTTTCAAAACTCGCTAATACCTTCCATAGGAAACCATACAACTCGCAAATTTACTAAGAATCGAGTTTGTAAACTCGCGCATGAAATAACCAAACTTCCAAAAAAATACACTTTTCAAATAGACGACCTCCTGAAATGAGTGTTTGGGCGAGTTTGGAAGTGTTCACAGGTATTTGTAGTTTCACTTATTGACAACACAATGATGATGCTTATAAAAGTATCTTAAGCTGCAGCATACATTTGTCTGGAGTTAATATGTCTGAATTCTGCAGTACTGCTGTTAATGTGATGTGGCTGGGATTTCTGTGGCTCTACCAGCAGGCTCAAAGCAACCAGGAGCAAGAAACTGAGCAAGCTCAGGAGGTAATGCTGGTTCCTCAAAGCCTGCGCAGGGCATGTTTCTTAGGAGGCGTTTGAACTTGAACGCATTGGCCGATGTCGAGGTCATACAGATGTTCCGGTTGCACTGTAACAACATCTTCCATCTGTATGACCAAGTGAAACAGGACCTAGACCCTGATGCAGCACGTTCCCTCTCTGTGTCAGGCCTGCATAAGCTTCTGGTTCTGTTGCACGTTCTGGCTACTTGGAATTTTCAGTCTGTTACTGGTAGAGTTCTCGGTATATCCCAGGCCACATTCTCCAGATACCTCACCCAGGTACTGGCATCATTTCAACCACTTATGGATTCCTGCATCTGCTTCCCAAGGCATGAGACACCGTGGCATGCAGTCAGAGTAGCTTTTTATAGCATTGCAGGCATGCCAAATGTTTTGGGTGCTATTGACTGCACACACATTGAGCTGAGACCACCTAAGGCCAGGGCACATGTATACCTAAATAGGCACCATGCCCATTCTGCCAACGTGCAGGTGGTGCGTGATGTAAAAATGAAAATCATTGTAGTCGGCTACCCTGGCTCATGTCATGATGCCTTCATCCTCAGTCAATCATCCCTTCATGGTCGTTTTGAGGCCGGACAAATGCCGGAGGGATGGTTGCTGGGTCAGTACCTTTGACATTGGCACTTTATTATTGTTCTGCATGTTTAGATCTGTTTCTAATTTTATTTTTATTTACAGGTGATGCTGGGTATGGGTGTCTTAGTTGGCTTCTGACTCTGGGCCTGATTCAGAGCCAGACGCAATCAGCCGTTCGCTCGTACGCATTTGATTGTTTTCAACCACGCATGCGTCCGGTTCCCATTGCGCATGTGCGGCCGAATCATTGCGGTCATTTTTCGTTCGCTCGTATACACAGCGAACAGGAAGTGACCTATGTCATTTGATTGACTGAATGTTTCGTTTATGGGTGGTAATGGGGGTGGAGATGAGAAAACGCAGGCGTGGCAAAGCGTTTTTTTGGGCGTACATGTATTATCTTGTGCGAACGTCCAATTTGGACGCTATTTTGGAGACGTCACTGTGTGATCCAGTTTCCATTATGACTGCTCGTTCAGCTTGTGGTGGGGTATTGGATTTCGCAAAGACGATGGTCTCTACGTAGCTCCCTTAGCGAATCGATGTTTTGTTATTCTCCTTTACAAGGCACAAGACCAATCACCTAATAATTGGATCACTTGCAAGAAGGTGATTTTCAATGGCCATGATTTATTAGCTAAATTTGGAATGCATGTTGTGTTCCTATTTGTTTGTGTTTTGTAATCACAGCAATCACAAAATACATTTTAAAATAAAGGTAATAATGATTTTTTTTGGCTCTATTCCGTACGCATGTTGTTGTCAGTTTCTTTTTTTTTTTTTAAAAAGCCCAACACATTTTTTTGAAAGGTAAAATTTTTGGTAACATTTTGGTGACAATACAGAAAGACAATCAGCTACTAATTGCTTTGCTTGTGTTATTGTTTACCTACCTGTTACCTTATGTTTTTTGGATGGAAACATTTTTTTAAGTATATGACCTTTGTTATGTATTTAAGTATGTTTGTTCCAGTCCCTTTTAGCCAATGTGATTTTGACACACATTTTTTTATGAATGGATTTTTATTTTTCCAAAATTAAATGTTGACATTTTTTTACAAATGTTGCTTTTTTCAGCCAATTTGTTATTTTATTTTACGTCCCAAAAATAAATTAATGTAAAAAAAAAAACAATTCACAAGAAAGGAGACAGAGGTTTGGTGTAGCAAAAATATGGGGCAAACACAGAGATGGAATTTGGGGAAATTAGCCAGTGCTGTCAACGCCTTCTCCCCCGCTTGGATTGATGTTGGAGGGAGCATGATTTTGTCTGTCTGGTTGTACAGCGTGCCTGGGCAAAGGTAGCTGGTGTTTCCTCTGGGCTAGGCATATTTGGAGGGATGGGCGATGTTGCGCCAGAGGTGGAGGGCCCTGATGTTCCGGCAGGAAGGGAGGCCAGCTCCAAAATGCACAGGCGGACGAGCTGCTCCAGGGCATTAGCTATTCTGACATTGGCTGCAGCGTTTTCCTCCAGGGCCTCTGCCACCCGTAGCAGATTGGCGTCCATCCTCATCAGAATCTCTGTGTTTTTATCCGTTTTATCATTGAGATCTGTGAGAAGGGACACTGCCTGCGAGGGGGAAGGCCCTGGACTGTCCTCCACAGGGTCCCCAGCCGGAAATACTGCTTCCTCCCCTGTGGAGCCAGCAGATCTACTGCGGCCAAACTTCAGTTCTGGAGCAGACTCGTCCTCTTCTGTGCCTGTGTGAAAAAGAGAGATAATAAAAATATTAGTACATTTGTCTTTGTATTTAAACAAGTTGTTCCAACATTTTTAACTAAATTACCTGCAGCAACATGTGGAGCCGCAAAGTCTGGCATGTCTGTGTCCATGTTGGACACGCCAAACACCTCCTCTTCCTGCACACACCCCTGTGCCAGTTCCTCCAAATCGGTTAACTCCAATGACACAGGGGTTGGCCCACCACCTGTCCCCGCTGCATGCCTAGCCCTATCAGCCAGTTTTTGTTTGAGCCGATATTTGAAGTCGCTCCATCTGTTGTTTAAAAATGTATGTTTAGTTTTTTAACTAAGTTTTTAGAATTGTGGAAATAGGTTACAGCATTTACGTACCGGCGTTTGACTTCTTTGGTTGAACGGACAAAATCACCAACACCATTGACAGCACTGGCTATTTCCTCCCACAGTTTCCATCTCTGGCTTGCACCCATATTTCGGGGTGCCTGTGCCAGGTTATCCACGCACTTTTGCACCAAAGCCTCCATCTCCTTTCTTGTGAATTGTGGCCCCCTTTTTCGTTTGGCCCTGGCCTGGGTACTAGGCCCCGCAGCCTCCTCATTGTCAGTCTCAACACCTTACAAAAAATAAAACAATAATTATTGTTTATTTTTATTTTTGTGTGTGTGTGTGTGTGTGTGTTAACTTTACATTTGGAGCTACTTACTGTTTGGTCCAGGATTTTGGCTTTGCTGCTGTTCAGTGGACATGATTAAACCCTTGAATTTAGCAGACCCATTGTGGCCTCTCGTGACGTTTTTATAGATGCGTGTGCATTATACGGGCGCATCTATTGTGCGTCATTGATTTGAGCGGGAAAGTTAGGTCTATTTAAGGCTTTTTTGTGGCCTTGTTTCGGGGTGGGTTGATTGAAGTGGTTGGAGGTTGTTATAGGTGCGGAGTTGTGGTTTGTGAAGTTGTTTGGATTTGGTGCGAGTTGTCGAGTGGTCTTTTTTTTCGCATTTTTGCGTTTTTTTAGTAAGCCTTTTTTTTGGTGTTGAGGTAAGTTTGGTGGGTCGCTTTTTGGGTTGTTTTAATTTTTTTGTTTTTTATTTGTAAACATTTTTTTAGTTTTTTTATTTATTTATCTCCTTTCGTCTTGTGGACTGCATTTCGATTTTCGGAATCGTCTTTGTACGGTAAGTGTTTATTGACATACATTAGACCCTGTTTATTGTTAAAATGTATCATGTTTTTTTAAGGGGTCTCACTATGCATTTTTTTTTTTTGGGGCCCAAATGATTATTTGGCCATCAAAAATGCACATCTCCTGTCTGTGGCGTTAGCGTACCATTTAGCGGTATTTTGTATCCTCTATTGCGTATATTTTGCAAATCTCCTGTCTGTGGCGTTAGCGTACCATTTAGCGGTATTTGGTATCCTCTATTGCGTATATTTTGCACATCTCCTGTCTGTGGCGTTAGCGTACCATTTAGCGGTATTTTGTTTCCTCTATTGCGTATATTTTGCACATCTCCTGTCTGTGGCGTTAGCGTACCATTTAGCGGTATTTTGTATCCTCTATTGTGTATATTGTGCACAGCTCCTGTCTGTGGTGTTAGCGTACCATTTAGCGGTATTTTGTATCCTCTATTGCGTATATTTTGCACATCTCCTGTCTGTGGCATTAGTGTACCATTTAGTGGTATTTTGTATCCTCTATTGCGTATATTTTGCACATCTCCTGTCTGTGGCGTTAGCGTACATTGGATTATTAGAATAAAATCATACACTAACAACATCTGTGTAGTGCATGCATTCTTTATATTTTTGCCTTAGCCTGTCTTTATTTTGTGGTGATTTTCTTTTTTTTTTTTTTTTGTTAAATCTAATTCGTAGGTTTTACTTCAAGATGTCACTGCCTAACCCTGTAAGATTCGTCTTAATGTGTAAAAAAGATAAGTATATTTTCTTAGTTTTAAATGTTGTAAAAATAACTACATTGTCTAACATTTCAGATTGATGTTGGGCGAATTATAGTGGCGATGGTCCATAATCCCGACCAACCTGAACATCCTCCTAGGCGTAGGCATCGTAGGCGTGCAAGGCCCCATATATTTAGAACACGTGTCACCCTTTTTGGAATGCCTGATGATGTGGTTTTACGGCAGTATCGCCTACCACCCCAAATCATCCTAGACACACTTTCATTAATAGAGAGTGATCTTGAAAGGCAAATTAACAATCCAACAGCAATACCACCACTTATGCAGTTAATGTCGGTGTTACATTTTTGCACCTCAGGATCCTTCCAGACCACAGTTGGGATCATTGCAGGCATTTCCCAATCCTCCTTTTCAAGGATCCTGAGGGTGGTAATGGATGCACTCTTTAAACACCTCCATCATTTTATTAATATGCCATTGGATATGGGTTCCCTTAATGTGGTGAAGCAGAATTTTTTTTAAATTGCAGGCTTCCCACACATCATAGGGGTTGTGGACGGCACTCACATACCACTTCAGCCTCCAGCAGCGCTGGAGGTCATATTTAGGAACCGCAAGCATTTCCATTCAATGAATGTAATGGTGGTATGTGATGCCTCCCTCCAGATCCTGTCCCTGAATGCCAAATTTCCAGGAAGTGCACATGATTCATTTGTCATCTGGCAATCAGGGCTTTGGCACAAAATAAACAACCTACAAGCTGGTGACGCGTGGCTTCTGGATAAGTGGTACCCCTAATATTTAAACCAAACACTGTTGACTTAGAAATGGTCTTGAATGTTTTTTATTTTCACAGGAGACAGTGGTTACCCTTGCACGCCCTGGCTGCTCACTCCTTATTTTTTCCCACACCAGGGCCACAAACTCAATATAATTCCGCACTTACTGCCACCAGGCAGGTGGTGGAGCATTGTATTGGCCTTTTAAAAGGCCGATTTCGATGCCTCCACCGCTCTGGTGGCGACCTCATGTATTTGCCGGCTATGGTTTCCAAAATTGTGGTCCTGTGTGGGATATTTCACAACATAGCCATAAGGAGTGGTGTCCCAATGCAGCCAGAGGACGCCTTGCCTGTGGATGGCCCCCCCCCGAGGTTGGTCGGAGGAGAATGTCAGGGGGGGCCATACGTGATGAGGTTGTTTCCCGCTTTTTCTAGTATTTGAATTTCCTTGGTTTTACATTTGTTGACATTGTAAAGACTGAAAATTATGTGTGTTTACTATCCTATGTTTCGAATTTTAACCTATTTTTTTTATTTTTTTTGTGCAAAATCCAAACAACAACCTTCTTACTTCCTGAAAATGCTCACCTGTGACATTAATGACTCACAAATTACCTTTACACCTGGATAAATGTGTTTCTTACCTGATTTTTGGACAACATGTTGGCATGCACCATCTTCAATCAGTTCTTGATTTTTTGTTTCCAATCTTTGTGTGTATTTGGTTTTTATTGTGAGATATTGTATAATAAACAAATTTTAAAATTATTCATTTTTTTTTTACATGAAAAATCAGCAAATGGACAGTACCTTTTAACTTAATTTACAAGTTTTTGTATAATTTTTTTTTTACAAACAATTTTAAAAACAACATAACAATTAACAACATGTTTGCATAGTTGGGCCTACCTTTTTTCATATTTTATTACCTATTTTGGGAGTTGCATGGATATTTTTGAAAAAATTAAATAATTACATAAGGGAATTTTAGAAAAACATTATGGAGTTAATGTCAACTGGCCAAATTATTGGAATGTCCAAATATGTCTTTAAAGTCTTGGAAACCACTCTTTTTTTTTTTTTTAAAGTTAAAATTTTTAAAAATGCTTACTCCAAAAATTTAGTATGCCACATTGTTTGCATTTTCTTTTTTTTTATGTAATCTGTTTTTATTGAAAATGAAAATAGCACAGTACATATATGGCCTACAGTGGCCTACATAAACACCAAATAAGTACAGATAACAATACAAATTCAATGGACAAATATAATCACAAAATATGGAGTAAAAGAGCGAAAAAGAAAAAGTCCCAGGTCGCCTAGTATTGATCGTGCTTTTGAACATTGCTAGTTAAAATATAAGAGCAAAAACCAACATAACTAATAAAATAAGATACACAAAAATGAAGAAAGAAAAGAATATATAAAGATAAAAAAAAAATAATGGGGAAAAGTAAGAAAGGATGTCGCTATACCCTAAGAGGCATTAGAGTATTTATTTTGTATTCAGCAGTCTCTTTAAAATTCAGCCAGCAATGCCAAATGCCTGTAAAATCTGAGGAAGATTTAGACGATGAAAGGTCTTCCATACACATATACTGATCTATTCTCTGGAACCATTGAGATATAGGAGGACAAGTCGAAGACCTCCAATAACATGGCACAGTAGCCCTCGCAGCATTCACCAGATGACGCAACAAGGATTTTTTATATATGGATATAGGATAAATTTAGTAACCAAAATTCAGGTTTGATAGATAAAGGAAGACCAGTGATCAATTCCGATAATTGTCGAACCTTCCCCCAAAAGTCAGCTATTGTTGGGCATTGCCACCAAATATGGAAAGGAGTGCCTACCGCTTGATGACAACGCCAGCATAGATCAGATAAATTTGGGAACATCCGGTGAATGTGAACAGGGCACCTATACCACCTAGCCAAGATCTTATATTGGGTTTCCAGAATTTGGAGTGAAGAGGAACTAGCAAAAGTAAAATCAAATATTTGTGACCACTGATCCTCAGTTAGTTCCCTTCCCAGTTCACTATGCCAAGCAGAAACATAAGAAGGTAAAGATGGGTTAGAGCACTCAAGACATAGTCGATATATGGAAGAAATAAGGTGCCTTGGTGGGTCTTCTGCCATACATAAAACTTCAAACTTAGTTGGGGTCCAGCGAGGACCACTAGCCTTAAGAGAATTAACATAGTGTCTTTATTGGAGATATACCCAAAATGAACGGGATGGGAGATTATATAATTGCTGGTGATCTGTAAAGGACCACATTCCACTAGATGGGATGCGGTCATCTAGTGGAATGCGTGGGATATACGTGTAATACCCTTTGTGGACCAACCAGATAAATTAGACGCCATAAGACCTGGGGGAAAATCCGGGTTGTCTACCAGCGGAGTAGGCAATGAAGCGCATGGGCTAAACAAAGGGGAGTTCCTAAATTTGTTCCAACAACGGAGAGTGGGACCTAGTGTCGGGTGAGATAAAGACGGACATTTAACAATCCAAGGGAGAACAAGCCGACTGTGTGACCCACTAGACATATCCATTGTTTAAGTGCAGATAGTCTAGACATTTCAACAATCCTAGACAGGTGGACTGCATAGTAATAAGTAAGGAAGTGCGGTAGCTGAAGACTACCTTTTGAGCGACTTTGGGTTAATACAGCTTGTGACAGTCTGAATCTATCTGAGCCCCAAACAAAATGACCCACCAAACTTTGTACCATATATACTCGAGTATAAGCTGACTTTTCAGCACATTTTTTGTGCTGAAAAAGTACCCCCTCGGCTTATACTCGAGTGAAGTGTGTAGCGCTGACCAGACGGAGTTCGGTCAGCGCTACACAGCACAAACACACAGCCGCCGGAGCCGGCAGCTGCGTCTTTGCTGTAATTAGCAGCCGCTGAGAGTCTGTCAGACTCTCAGCAGCTGCTGCTGCTCCCACTGCGGGAGCCATCTTCCGGCTCCCGCAGTGGGTAATGGGAGAGACATCATGAGTAATGACGTCTCTCCCATACAAAGCGGCCGGAGGTGCTGTTAGCGGCGGGACCAGGAGCGGGAGTTTCAGGTAAGTGATTTTTTTTTTTTTTCCTTATTACGTCTCTCTCTACTGGGGGGGGGGACTACCAGGGGGCGATTACTACAGGGGGAACTACCAGGGGGGGATTACTAAAGGGGGGATTGCCACTGGAGGAACTACCAGGGGGGGATTACTTCAGGGGGCACTAAAAGGGGTTATTACCACTGGGGGTACTACCAGGGGGGGATTACTACAGGGGGCACTAAAAGGGGTTATTACCACTGGGGGAACTACCAGGGGGGATTACTACAGGGAGAACTACCAGGGGGGGATTACTACAGGGGGCACTACCAGGGGATATTACTACTGGAGGCACTGAAAGGGGGGATTACCACTGGAGGCACTACCAGGAGGGATTACTACTGGGGGTACAACCAGGAAGAATTACTACTGGGGGCACTACCAGCTGCTGCCATTTCCCACCCTAGGCTTATACTCGAGTCAATAAGTTTTCCCAGTTTTTTGTGGTAAAAGTAGGTACCTCGGCTTATATTCGGGTCGACTTATACTCAAGTATATACGGTAATTCCCTAAAAAAGGAGACTGGTATGGTAATAGGCAACACTTGCATCAAATATAAGACCTTAGGTAAAATAGACATTTTAACCGTATTAATTTTACCTAAACAGGATAGCTTCAGTAGAGACCATCTTTAAAAATCTGTCTTAAATTGTTGAATAAGAGGGGGAAAATTTAGTTGGTACAAATTACTATTTGAAGGGGATAAAAGAACACCCAAATATTTAAGACTAGAAGTCCAAACAAAGGGAAATGCGCCTCTAAGACCTGTCACAGTGCTGTCAGGGGCTGATATATTCATGGCAACAGATTTGGAATAATTGATTTTAAAATTAGAGATCCCACTGAACCTATCAAACTCATGCATGAGAGCAGGGAGAGAGGTCACCGGCGAAGAGATGGTAGCAAGGAGATAGTCGGCAAATAGTGCCAATTTGTATTCATGGTCTCCAATCTGCACACCCTTAATATCCCTGTTGCACCGGATAGCCCTTGCCAATGCCTCCATGCAAAGTACAGATATAAGAGGAGACAGTGGGCATCCTTGACGTGTGCCGTTGTTGATCGGGAAAGGATCTGAGAGGGCCCCATTGACCCGCACTCTGGCCGTGGGATAATTATAAAGGGCCAAAATACGATGAAGACAGTGAGAGCCTAACCCCATATATTGAAGAAGGTCTTCCATGAACTGCCAATCAATCCTGTCAAAGGCCTTCTCTGCATCTGTTGAGAGAAGGATAACAGGGGACCCAGTACCTTTAACAAAATGGATTATATCAATAATCTTAGAGGTATTGTCCTTAGCCTCCCTACCTCGAACAAATCCCAATTGGTCTTCGTGTTTCAAGCCAGGGAGAAGAGAACTCAACCTATTTGCCAGCATTTTAGTATATAATTTTAAGTCATTATTTAATAAAGAGATAGGCCTATAACTTGCACATTGGGCAGGGTCCTTCCCCTCTTTGGGGATTATTGAAATATGGGCTTCAAGTGTCTGAGGGGAAAAACCTACTCTATCGGACACTTCGTTACAAGCTTTAAAAAAAAGTGGCAACAGCATAGATCGAAACGTCTTATAATAACTCACAGGAAAACCATCGGGGCCAGGGCATTTTCCAAGTGGGGTATTTGACAGAGCTACATCTAGTTCCTCGTAGGTAAAGGGACGGTCAAGGGAAGTCAGATCACTCTCATCAATTTGTGGGAAGTCGACCGAGGAAAGATAATTTCTAATCGCTTCCTGATGTGTTAAGGAATGGGTAGGTGATTGTTCCTTTCGTAAATTATAAAGTTTCATATAATAATTTTGAAAGGCAGCTGCAATTTGGGGAAAGGTGTTGACTATGTTCCCCCCGGAGTCCCGAACATTAGAGACATAAGATTGTAGCCTCTGAGTTTTTAGGACTCTAGCAAGCATTTTGCCAGGCTTGTTTCCCCATTGATAAAATTTATGTCTGCATTTCTGTAAATCTAATTTAGTTTTCTCTTGAAGAAGCTTATTAAGAGCCTGTCTCGCTTCAGTAAGTTCTCGCAATGTAGATTCATCTAAAGAAGATTTATGGGATGTTTCCAGGGACTTAATACGGGCTAGGAGTTGTTGCCGTTGAGCCATCGTTTCCTTTTTTAGTCTGGAACCTAACTGAATACAATGTCCTCTAATCACGCATTTGTGTGCCTCCCACACCATTATTTTAGATACATCTGGAGCGTCATTAATATCGACATATTCAGTAATGGCTTTGAAAAGGTAATTTTTAGTACAAGGATCACTAATTAAGAGCTCATTAAAGCGCCATGTCCATGGTCTGGGAGTCGAGTTAGGAAAACATATTTGCGAAAATTGGGGCATGGTCAGACCATGTGATATGACCTATTTGACTATGGGAAAAATATTGAAGGTTTCTATGATCTACAAGAAAGTAATCAATACGTGAGTATACAGAATGTGGGTTAGAATAAAACGTATAATCTCTAACCGTTGGGTGTTGAGTCCTTCATAAGTCTATCAATTGATATTCAGCAAAAAGTTGGTGTACTCTACGATGGTCTCGCAATGAGACTCGGGGTGATCCCAAAGAACAGTCTAACACAGGGTCTAAAGACCAATTAAAATCCCCGCCTAGTATTACACACCCCTCCTTCAATGGCTCCAAAAGTTTTAAGACCTTGTTAAAAAATTGCCTCTGTTTCTGATTAGGAGAATAAACATTCATAATAGTATAAACTTGATTATATATCTTATATTTCAATATCTGACATCTGCCTTCCACTAGAATATGGTTAGATATATCTGAAACGGCAAGCCGGCGAGAGAGTATAGCCACTCCCAGGGACTTACTCTGAGAGTTATTACTGCTAAACTCATGAGGATAATAATAATTCCCAAGCTTAGGAGCAACTAATTGTTTAAAATGTGTTTCTTGCAAAAAAGCCACATCTACCTTCTCTAGATGAAGTTCTCTTAGTAAGGTGGAATGTTTCTCAGGGATATTAAGATCCTTAACATTAAAGGAGCATCATTTTATATTTTCTGGTTTAAGGGGGGCCATGGAAGTGGCTATGTGAAAGGTTAATCATATATAGAGAGGAAGGCATTATATGACTCTTATAAAGATGTACAGGGGCAGTAGGGACATAGCGACTAGAGAGGGAAAAAATAAAAACAAAAAAAATTAAAATGAAAACAAGAATAAAAAAAAAAAAATAGTCTTGTTAGAATAAACAGAAAAATATATCCATGAGAAAAGATTACCGCTGTTGGAGCAGGCAGAAGACAATAGTCGGCCCATGCTCCAAGGTCAAAATGCGGAATGACCCAACTGGGGTAAGGCAGCTATAACCACCCCCCGGGAATAAAGAAATAACGTATATGCTGCAAACGGTAATATCAAAAAATCATCTAGATAATAAGAATAATAATACCATTTACATTGTTATCATAAATGTATGAGGCATATCTATAGAGCAATTCTAGAAAAATTTTGTAAAAAACTTACAAAAACATACACAACCTTACAAAATCTGCTGTGTGTTTAAAACAAAAAATCATAAGTAAATTTTTTCCTTTTGTGTAAATGACAAGTATAAAGCATTAAACTGTTAGGCAAGAACAAAAACAATTATAGAGATCTATAATCATCAAATGATCAGTGAACGAGCTGACCACCAACAATATGAAAAGGATACATTTCCGGACAAGTATCCTGTCTGAGCTCAAAATAGAAGCAAATAGTCACATCAAAACATCGTGGGTGATCAGGTGCCAGAGGTTATCCGATCAACTCGTGGAGAGGTCGAATTATGTCTCTGCCCCCTCACTGTTGTCCAAGGAGCTTTTGCAGCAGGTGGATCGGGCGGATCTAGACTTGAGAACAAGTGGATCCAATCTTGGAGAGATGGTATAGAAATAGAGAGTGCGTCACAAAACTTATCCAGGTCCTCCGGTGTCTGTAAGGTGAGTTGGCGACCATCATGCATGACTTGGATACTCAGAGGAAATCCCCAACGGAAATGGACACCTTTCTGTTTGAGAATGTCAGTAAGAGGCTTAAGAAGGCGTCTTTGATGGAGTGTATTCCAGGAGAGATCAGGGAAAATTTTAACTTTATTGCCATTAAATTCAATACCAACCAGTTTGCGTGCTTTGCTGAGGATCTCTTCCTTAAGATGATGGTAGTGGAGTCGACAAATAATGTCTCTGAGAACCTCAGATTGGAGACCCTTTGGACATAGGGCCCGGTGAGCACGATCAAAAAGAATTGTATTATCTGTTTCTGCATCAGTAAGTTCATTGAACATTTTAGTAAGTGCATCAATGATACCAGGACCTTGGACGTCTTCCGGGATTCCCCGGATACGTAAATTGTTGCGACGACCTCTGTTATCGAGATCGTCTAATCTCTGCTGCATCATTCTCATCTTTTGTGCATGCGTAGACACAATGTCCCGAACTTTTTGTTGGAAAGAACTGACTTCCTCCATGTGTGTCTCCATGTCAGATACCCGGTGTGCAACATGAGAAATATCAAGCAATTTCCGCTTTGACTGTGGCCCCAATTTTCTAATCGAGATCTAGAAAGTCCTGTTTTGTGGGGAGAGAGCATAAGTGCGCCAGGACCTCAGCCATAGTGGTGTCTGACATATCTCCTGAACCAGTATGAATTGGTGATGCCATAAGTCCAGTATTATCAGACGACGTAGACGGGTTAGAATCAGAACGTGCATTATCCTCAAAAGCACCACCGTCAGGGGTAAGGTAGCGGAATAGATTGGGTTGCAGCGATGTATCCACAGTCTTCTTAGCACTAGGTGTCCGCACTGTCCTCTTAGTTTTTCCCATGAGAGAGATAGAGACAGGAGAGACAAAAAGAAAACACACACATAGAGAAAGGAAAAAAAAACAAGCACAGCAGATATGTTAGTCAAAAATATTAATACATGTATAGCCTCAGGAGGTACATTCCCGGGATGCGGTCACCACGTACCCCTCCCCATAGTATACGGGTGAATCAGGGGGTCATGGCCATCTCGCAGCGCACGTGTCAGCCTATATAAACCAACATCTATCTCCACAGCAATATATAGGAGATATAATAGTAATATTAGGCAATACAAAATATTATAGACAACTGCTGTGAGATCAAATAAAGTGACTTTTGTAAATAGGGAAGTGTGAAGTTACAAGCGAAGTTACAAGCGTGGCCACAGCTCCAAGCCCAGATATGTTATAATATCAATATACACTCATAGGAATGAAGGGAAACATACTGGAAGAAAAGAAAAACACATATGAGTTGGTCAGCAGGAGGAATATATCTGTTATCAGGCAGATTGGCACAATACGTTTTGGGTATTTTCCACTGGCTGTCTTCCCTTGTGGTGGTCAATCACAGTCCCTGCAATGTAACAGCGGAGGTGCTGGTATCCCCTCACGGTGGGGTATCACAGTCAGCAGTCCCAGTGACCAAACATAGGTTTAGTAGACTCCTGCAAGGGCCTCAGTGGTCAGGATGAGGGAGCATATGTGTACAGGGAGTGCCACATAGAGCCGCCTCATATATGGAGGCAGAACGGGATCCCCACAGGCAGAGCAGCACCTCCTGCAGAAATGGCCTCACTGTCCGGCAATAGGCTGGGGGAGAGAGAGAAGGGAGCCAGAGCACCAGAAGCGGGGATGTGGGAAGGTAACCCCCACCCGATCACCGATAACAGAGGGTCCGGAGCACCCGCAGCAGGTACACAGTTAGAAGCTGCCGGAACGCCGCCTGTCCCCCAACCAGTGTGCGGTGTGGATCGGCAGGCACTTGGGGTCTTCCAGGGGTTACTAGGCAGGAGGGAGGCTGTACCTCAAAGTGTGTAGCGTAGGTTCCGTCGGGCGGCACATGAACTCTAGGTCCCGGCTTCTTGGCGCAGACCAGGCCTCAAACCACTGGGGGCCAGCAGACGGCCTCCGGGGACAGCAACTACCCCACGGGCAGCACAGCAGGATCCTGAGAACAGGAACAGGCACTAGGTATATATGGAGAACCCGGTAATAACTCCAATGAGGGCTTTTAGGGCTGATTTAACAGGAGCTCTCTGAAGATGCAACTGCTCAGCTCCAAGTCCAGGCCACGCCCCCCATTGTTTGCATTTTCATATGCAAATTCCATAAACCCAAATGTTTACCCCCCAAAAAAAAAATAATTGACCTTGTGAGCTAATTTTGGAGTCAATAAATGAGATTTGTTTAAAGAAACAGCTTTTATTAACAAAATAAAATAACATAAAAAATTAATCTCTCAAAAACAAAATTAAATGGTCCATTGCGACCAGCAGCTGGACCAAATGTCCCCTCATCGCCATTATCTGGCCCAAAATGGCTTGATCCCGCCTCCTTGGGTCTGTAGAAAGACAAATATGAGTTTTAATTAAATGTGAATTTTTCAAAAAAACATACAAGAAAAACAGTATGATTTACCCTTAAATAAAGTTTACATACCATGCTAATTTTGGTGCTAAACTATAGTGGTAACATAAATTTGCCTAACTTACCAATTGGCACCAAGAAAAAAAAAACATGAACATGAGAATAGTGTTTTGAACAATCACTTTGGGATCTTAAATAATCCTTACACCATTTGTATATTGATTTTAGTGTAGAAATTTAAAAAAGCACAATGAAACTTGTATTTGGCTCTGTCATATGTGGTTATTGCAAAGTTTATTTTGTTTTGAAACATGAATAAATTTGGCCAAAATTTGGGAAAACAAACTCCCAAAAACTTTAAAAATAAATAAAAAAATGACTTTTAAAATAAAAATTAAAGATTCAATTTGGGGCCAAATTTTTGAACAAATACCACACAAAAGAAAAAAAAAAAAAAAAAAAATTAACTGCCCTTAGATTGTAAGCAGGGATATACCACAGTGTATGCATATAGGGCACATTTTAACACAATAATTGCAAACATAAAATACAAAATACCTGCAGGTTCAGGGCCAGGTTGGCGCAGATCATCTTCCTCCGAAGTGGGCCAGTGGATGGGCGAAGGAGGTGGCGAAATGTCCGGGGGGGATAAAGGGGAGGGGTTGGATTCAGGAGTGGGTGCATCAGGGGAGGGTGTGGGAATGTGGATGGGTAGGACAGGGGAGGGAGGGGTTATTTGGATTTGGAGAGCAGGAGAGGGAGGGGAAATAGGGATGAGCAGGTCAGGGGAGGGTGGCGAAATTTGGGAGGAGTGGGCAGGGGAGGAGATGGTGGGAGTTGGGGAGAGGGGTCGGGCAGGCCTCTGTCTCTGTCTCTGGATCCGCTCCTGACCTAAATGATGTATAGTTTGTAATATTAGCAAATATGTATACCAAAAAACATTTTAAATGTAAAACATTAACCCAAAAGAAAATATTAATTAAAAAAAACAAAACATTAACAAGGTCTCATTTAGCCCGAAAAAAACGCATACTGCACACATGCACACGCATTAATGCAAATTTACATTAGCAAAGACAAAAAGTAACAACAGATTGTCATAGATATATAAACATTCAAATATCCACTTACGCCGACGGATCCTCATCCGAAGATGCGCAAGCAGGTGTGGGGACCGGCGTCGCAAATCCAACCACCGGCATTCTAATTGGCCAATGGTCCTCCGAAATCCCATGGCCCGCAGTCTGCGCCGCACCTTCGCGTACGCCTGGCGCTGGTTGGTGACGGGGGGCGGCATGTCCGTTATACGGCGATCAATAATTTCGGTGAGCACCAGCAGCTCACGCCGTGTAAAAGCACTGGCTCTCATGATGGCAATGGTTTTTTTTTACACAAATCAATTTTATTACAGGAACCCCTAAATTTTGATTGGCTAATGTACTTTCATAAATACCATGAAGAATTCTATTGGTTAATGTGTGAGTCATGTGAACAACCCCTAAAAATATATTGTGACTTATGATTGGCTTGCTGCATTTGGATGCGTTAGCAACAAGCTGGAAATAAAACAATTTCAAAATTGGAAACCAAAATAAAAGCTAGTAAAAAAACAAACAAACTGCCTTTGGATTGAAAAAAAACAAGTTTGCCGTTAAAAGCAGACGGATTCTACGGACCCAAAAAAATACAAAACAAACAATAAAGTTTATTGACATTCAAAAAAGAAACAAGATTGAAAACTTTTGACCAACAATTAAGTCAATTAAGGTAATGATTGCCACCAATCGATTCACGGATGTTTAACGAAGGAGAAACAAGGCAATGGACAAATGACAGGCCTACTTCCGGTCGTACTTGTGCGAGCGAACACTTCATCCAAAAACGAGTAGTGCGCTCGCTATTTTGGACGCTCGTTAGCTAGAGGAGGGGTTGTGGAAATATGGGGCGGAAGACTCGCTACGAGCGACCACCCGTGCGAGCGCTTGGTTTGACATTTGGACGGTCGTACCTACTGCGGGCGAACGGCTGATTGCGTCTGGCTCTGAATCAGGCCCTCTGTTGGCACTTCCAGTTTCTCCTGCTGAGCATAATTTTTATCGAGCACATAAGTCCACTCGATTTATGGTAGAGCGTACATTTGGCCTGCTTAAATCTCGTTTCCGATGTCTGGATAAATCGGGTGGTCTTTTGTTATATTCGGTTGGTAAAGTCTCAGATATTGTGCTCAGCTGCTGTCTATTGCATTATTTGTGCTTGCAGCAGCCAATCCCGGCTGATTATGCTTTAGACATTGAGCAGGCAGGGGGCTCTGTTGTATCTGGTGACAACTTGACAACAGATAGTGGGAGGCAGATTAGGCTGCAGGTCATCAGACATCATTTTAGATGTAAGTATCCTTTACCCCAACAGTACTGTCTGTGTTTTTGCCTTGTACCCCCTTTTTATAAATGCAAGTGTCATTTAAATAGGATGTTGGCAATAGTAACCATTGTCAATCTAATAAATATCTTCAAGAAGGTGTAACTTAATTGTAAAGGACATTCTGTTTGTTTGCTATGTGCTTCTTCATTTGGCTACCTAACTTACACACGTTTTTTCACGGTAAAATAACCAGCTTACCCCTATGCATGTATGTCTAACATGTGGGCCTCCACCTGCGGTGTTACTTCCTAGGCCAGCAGGTCCTTCCTTTTAATGTGCAGTGTCTAGTTATATATGTTAGGATGTGTATTTGCTCTGCTTTTTGATTTCCGCATGTTTGTTACCACTGGTTTCTCTCTTTTATTTGGTAAGAATAGTGTGGGTTTTACCTGAGGAAGTCATACTTCACTAAGTTTTCTCTGCTGTTTTTTTTTACTTTGCAAACACTATTTTTCACTTTTAAGTCCTACACATTCAGTTTTTTTTTTGTAATCCTGGCTTCATTTGTGACCTGTCTTTTATTAGTGGTTTTCCCAATTTTTAGAAGGAATGTTGTGTTTGTATGAGTACAAGTCTCATTGTTCGCAAATACTGGTATTTGGGGGGGTATGTGTTCTAAATGGTGTTGTTTTCTCATTTTGGGCCTGTACAATTGTGTGTTTTTCCATTAATTGTTTTTTTTTTAAATAATGCCTATGTCCTTCTGCCAATTCACAGGGACAGCGCCTGTGTTAACTGCTGTCCCCCACAGTTATCTCCCTGTCACTTATGAGAAGTCTACTTTTCAATGTTAAGCCTACGAGGTTGGAAGTTGGCACAGTGCATGTGCGTAGTGGAAGCTTCCAGACATGGCCGTGCCCTGACAGGTAAATATACAAAGCTATTTCTCTCGGCCCTGGAGAACACATACACAAACTGTAGTTTTCATCATCAGAAGATGTTGTGTTCTTCTTTGTGCAAAGGGCAATATGGATCATTATTTGTAGTTTTGGACATGAGAGTCCTAACTTTCTACCCATTTAGATCCATTGGGTCTGCTCTGTTCTGACCAATTTTTCAAATATTATTCTTTAGAACTTTAAACTCATTCAATTGTCCATTACAATTCTAAACAAATACATTTAATTGATGTGTCCATTTTATTTAAAAAGCATTTTAGCAAAATGCAGGTTACATAGACCCCTTTTTTTATGTTGAACCCAATAAAAACACATGTTGCAAAGTACTGTAAGCCTATGTGGGCTATCTAAGTTGAAAAGTGCACTATAAATATCTCAACTGCAGTCCCCACCCAGCATCGTCAGGTGACACTGTGCATGCTCACTGTCATCTTCCCATGTTATTTTAATATTTGGAAAAGTGTTATTCCTAAACATTTTGCACATACTAATGTTTTTGTATAGTACCTTGTGAGTATCGAGAAGTCAGTTTGGAGAGTCGTGTTGTCCATATCCAACAATCAGATTAATTGTTTTTTAATATACGATGGTGCTAGGTCCCTTTTTTTACTGTATGATTGGTTGCAATGGCCAACATCATTTTAAACACTCACTGCCGTAAACTGCAAAGTTAATTTGATGTCCATAAATAAACACTTTACTTTACCAAAACATACCCAATAGTTCTTTCCTTTAACATTTGAAGCTAGGATGGGTCTTTCGCTTACTGCCAATACTAGCCCATGTGTGCTGTTTACGTCAAAATAACAACAATAATGTTACGGAGGCGGCCTTGTCTCATTCTGAAATAAATTACATTTAATCCGTGGTCAAACATATATATTTGTTTTTATTTGTGAGGACAAACACTTGTTTTGTTTTTAATACAAAAATACAGTGTACACTATCAAAAATCTCAATGCACTAATTAACAATCAAAATAGATAGTATACAGTATGTCTGGCAAATATGGCATTTACTTTAGATAAAATTTTAAATTTTTATTTTAACCTCCCTAGAAAATACAAAGGTAATTGAACACATTATTACATTTAAAATCTGGATTCATCAACTACCCCTTGGCCCAACCTTTTCTGCCACGCCCAGGTTCTGAACCATCTCTTGTGCAGATAGATCTTTGGGGTGGAGTAGTGACCGGAGTATTGGTCTGGGATGTGCTGGCACCAGAAGTACTGGCATTAGTGTCTGGGATCCTTTCTAAAATCTGGGTGACAAAATTTAATAGGGTCCCATTTAGATCACAAAATGCTTGATTCTGTCGCTGTAATAAGTGTCCCAAAAATGTTTGTAAACCTCCATTGGCATCATGTAATCGATTCTGTCCTTCAAGCATTGTGACTAACGTGTGATGGTGGGAACTATTTGCTGTGCAAATTTGTTCCAGACTGTTTGCCATCCTGGTCTGTTGTAAGGTTTGTGCAGCCATGGAGCAATTCCGCCTGTTGAAAAATGTATTATTGAAATTTAACTGCTGCATTTGTGTTGTGAGGAGGTTTATTTGCTGCTCTTGAAAACCAGCCATACTATTTAAAAAAGACAAATCTGGCTGTGTTGGTGTCACGACCAGGGGTTCCTTACCGGTAAGTCCGCGGTCTTTGCCCGTTAGGGCGCTCTGGTGTGGGCCATCCCGTGGCGGTGCTGGAGTATGGAGACTGGTACGGGGTGCATCTTGTGGTTCCTTGTTGGTAGACCATGCCAGCATGGGAGTGTTGCACAGTGTTCCCAAGCTGTAGTTCTATGGGCGCCGCCATCTTACATTGGGCCATGTGACCTAGGGAACCAATCCCCTAGAGGTCAGCTGTTCTGTCCGGCCAATCACGCTCTGCTGTTGGGGATTTAAGGGAGTTCACAGCTTCCTTTCTTTGCCAGTGCAACGTGTATCAGCCGAGTCTGGTCACACTTATCTGAGCTCCTCCATGCAGCTGACTTCGATTCTGCCTAGCTCCCTGCCGGTTTCAGGTAGCCTCAGGATTCCCAGCACCTGCCAGCAACTCCTCCTCCCGCTACTGTTGTAATCCCACTCACCAGCCAGACTACCTTCTTACCGCATCAACCCCTGTCTACAGTTTGTTTCCTTCTGGACATACCTGAACATTATCGCTCCACTCCTGTTACCTTCATTCCGGATTTTATTATTTGCTGCTGGACTTATTATTTGACTCTGACCCATCTCCACTTTTGCCCTGGACTTGGTTTTTTTTTCATGTCTACCATTCCATTCATTAAACAACCCAAGTTTTTCTACAGTTCTGATTATGTGTCCCCTCTTGTGTCCACCCCGGGTCCACAAAAAAAACAACCCCTGACAATTTGCACTGGCCAAATGGATTCGGCCAATGGACAGGAGTCCAGAACAGTTCTGCTTCAGGGCATAGCTACCCGACTGGGTAACATGAAGACATTACAGCAACAAATGGCCCAGTTCCTACAGGAAGTAGCTCACCGGCAAGATACCCTGCAGGCCTCACTGACCTCCACTAGATCCCCTGTGGTTACATCTGTACCCACACCGGTGGTTTCAGCTTCAGGAGCAGTTCTTCATCTACATCTACCTACCCCAAGTAGATTTGACGGGAACGCCAAGCTATGCAGTGGATTTATAAATCAGTGACGTACAATTCAACCTACAGCCCTCCAACTTCCCTACCTCTAAAACTAAAGTGGCATATATTGTGTCTTTGTTATCCGGCCCAGCCTTGGACTGGGTTTCCCAGCTCTGGAATGCTCTGACCCCATTCTGGATGACTATTCAGTGATTCTGACCTCTTTTAGGAGGATGAAAAAAGGTAGACCAGTGTATTTTTAAGAAGAGGACACATGCATGTACTGATTTAACCTGGATGAACTAATACAGCAACATCAAATTTATGGATTTTTTATGTTGACTTTATGGTTATTCCAATATACCACTATTGGAGAGTAATTCCCCACTGAGGTTTTTGCGCAAGGTTTACCTTTGTTTTCATACTTGTCTCTTTTAGGAGGATATTTGACGAACCAGGGTGAACTACTTCTGCAGCTTCTGCTATTATGTGCTTGAATCAAAGCACTCGTTCTGTCAGCCAGTACGTCATTCAAATTCAAACATTAGCATCCGAGCTAATGTGGAATGAGCAGGCCCTAACATCAGCCTTCTGGCACAGACTTTCTGATCATATTAAAGATGACCTTGCCACTCGAGACCGCCCTACCAAGTTAAATGATCTTATCTCGCTATGTAACAAAGTGGATCTTCGTTTCAGGGAACGTCAAGCTGAGAAGCTCAAAACCGTCCTAGGTCTTACCCAGCTACCTCATCCGCTCCTATCCCTTCTGCACCTACCGATGAAGAGCCTATGCAGGTCAACCAAACCCGTCTCTCCAGAGAAGAATGCCTGAGGCGTTGCAGAGATTCTCTCTGCTTGTACTGTGGAGAAGCAGGACATCTTGTGGCTTCTTGTACCCGCAGGCCAGAAAACTCCCGCTCCCAACTAACTCCGAGGACACCCAGTTAGGAGTAATACTTCCATCCCCCCAAAAAGAAAAGACTCTGAGCTATCCTTAGCCATAGACTTTAAACATGGTCCCATTTTTGTGTCAGGTCTTCTGGATTCAGGTGCCGCAGAAAATGTCCTGACCTCCCAGATGGCTGATCAATTTCAGGTACCCTGTGAGAATTTAAGTCTTCCGATCACTTTGACCTCCATCGATGGGGGACCCATTTCTAATGGAATTGTGACCAGGAAGTCTCTACCTCTATTGGTTCGCATTGGAGCCTTACACTCTGAGAAAATCCGCTTTCTGATTACACCCAAAAGCATC
Organism: Taudactylus pleione; assembly: GCA_031769625.1. Lineage (NCBI taxonomy): Eukaryota > Metazoa > Chordata > Amphibia > Anura > Myobatrachidae > Taudactylus > Taudactylus pleione. The sequence goes on along the minus strand of JAUIMM010000047.1, from coordinate 1,215,477 downwards.
TCATTAAACCCAAAGCATCTCATGACATTATACTTGGCTTTCCCTGGCTTCACAAACATAACCCAAGGATCGATTGGAATACCATGCAAGTAATGTCCTGGAGTGAGGAGTGTAGGAGGTCTTGCCTACCAAAGATTTGACCTGTGAGAGATATAAAATTCTCTGAAGAGTCACGGATTCTTGTGGAGTATCAATCCTTCGCGGATGTGTTTTCTGAGAGAAAGGCCAATATTTTGCCTCCACATTGAGACTGGGACTGTCCTATTGAGTTAATACTAGGTAAAACTCCTCCACGAGGGTGAACCTATCCCTTATCGGTACCAGAGACCAGTGCCATGTCAGAATATATTTCAGAAAACTTGAGAAAAGGCTTTATAAGACCTTCTATGTCACCTGCCGGAGCGGGATTCTTTTTTGTTTCCAAAAAGAATAGGTCTCTCAGACCTTGCATCAACTATAGAGGACTGAATGATGTTACAATTAAGAACAGATATCCTCTACCTCTCATTACTGAGCTCTTTGATAGAGTTAAAGGATCCACCATTTTTTCTAAATTAGACCTGAGAGGAGCCTACAATCTTATTAGAATCCGGGCCAGAGATGAATGGAAAACCGCGTTCAATATGCGTGATGGGCACTTCGAATACCTAGTTATGCCCTCTGCAATGCACCGGCCATTTTCCAAGGGTTCGTGAACGAGATTTTTAGAGATCTGTTGTATGTTTCGGTTGTGGTTTATCCGGACGACATTTTAATTTTTTCATCCTCTCTTCAAGAACATCACAGTCATGTCAAAGGAGTCTTGTGGCTACTGAGAAAGAATCATCTTTACTGTAAACTGGAGAAATGTATCTTTAGTGTATCCAGTATTCCTTTCTTGGGATACATTATTTCCGGTTCTGGTTTGGAGATGGACCCCCAGAAGGTCCAGGCAATCCTGGATTGGTCCCGACCTACCTCCTTGAAAGCCATACAGAGACTCCTCGGGTTTGCCAACTATTACCGATGCTTCATCAAGAGATTCTCCTCATTGGTTGCCCCAATTACCGCTTTGACACGTAAAGGTGCTGATCCATCCTGAGGCTGAGTCTGCCTTCCAGCTTCTGAAACAAGCCTTTGTATCCGCTTCGGTTTTGAGACAACCGGACATTGACAGACTGTTTCTTTTGGAGGTTGATGCCTCACCAGAGGCCATTGGTGCTGTTTTCTCCCAGAGATTCGAAGATGGTAAGATCCACCCATGTGGCTTATTCTCATAGAAATTTTCACCTGCAGAGAGAAACAATGATATCGGAGAGCAAGAGTTGCTGGCAGTCAAATTGGCACTTGAGGAGTGGCGATACTTATTAAAAGGTGTCAAACATCCCTTCATTGTCTTCACAGACCATCAAAATCTACTCTTCCTGAAGAACATACAGTGCGTTTGCCCTCACTTGGCTCGTTGGGCAATCTTCTTTGCCCGCTTCAAGTTTACCCTTACCTATCGTTTTGGATCCCTCAACCAGAAAGCAGAGGCACTCTCCCATTCCTTTCCTACAGACAATAATCTGGATCTACTCAGGAGACCCCCATTCTGAATTCCAAAGTTTTTGCCACAATTAAATTGCAGCCTCCTACCGGAAAAACATGCGTAGCTCCTGAGTTGCGAAAACAGCTTCTAAGCTGGGGACATTCATCTTGTTTTGTCGGACATTCGGGTACTCATAAGACCCTGGAGTTCTTGCAACGTTCCTACTGGTGGCCTTCTATGAGATCTGAAGTGGCAGAGTTCATCGCTTCATGTACCCAGTGTGCCCAGCACAAGACTCCTCAGCAAGCACCTGCTGGAGAATCGATACATCTTCTGGTTCCCTCCCATCCTTGGTCTTACCTATCCATGGATTTTGTGATGGACTTGCCTCCTTCCAATGGGTATACCACCATCTGGGTGGTGGTTGACTGGTTCTCTAAAATGGTCCATTAAATACCACTCAAGAAGTTGGCTTCGGCTCTGGTGCTGGCTCGTCTTTTCATCCTCCATATCTTCTGTTTGCATGGGCTTCCAATGGAGATAGTGTCTGGCCGTGGGGTACCGTTCGTGGCAAAGTTCTGGAGAGCTTTGTGTTCCACCATGCAAATCAAGCTGAACTTTTCTACGGCCTATCAGCCTCAGAGCAACGGTTCCACTGAGAGGGTGAACAAGGACCTTGAAACATTCCTCCACATATTTATGTCATCATCACAAGATAACTGGTCAGAGTACCTTCCGTGGGCCGAGTTTGCTCACAATTCCTCATACCATTCATCCTCCGGGCAGTCTCCTTTCTTTTTTTTCGTCGTTGCCCAAGGATTATGGAATTCCAAAGTCTGCCTGTCTATGATGTTCCAGCCATTAATTCCACCATACAGGATATTGCATCCATTTGGTCTCAGGTCCATGCTGCCCTGCTGAAAGTCCAGAAGGTGTCCTGAGGCCACCCAAAAGGAGGGGGGTACTATCACGAACAGGGGTTCCTTACCAGTAAGTCCACGGTCTTTGCCCATTAGGGCGCTCTGGCGTGGGCCATCCCGTGGCGGTGCTGGAGTATGGAGACTGGCATGGGGTGCATCTGGTGGTTCCTTGTTGGCAGGCCGTGCTAGCATGGGAGTGTTGCACAGTGTTCCCAAGCTGTAGTTCTATGGGCGCCGCCATCTTGCATTGGGCCATGTGACCTAGGGAACCAATCCCCTAGAGGTCAGCTGTATTGTCTGGCCAATCACGCTCTGCTGTTGGGAATTTAAGGGAGTTCACAGCTTCCTTTCTTTGCCAGTGCAACGTGTATCAGCCGAGTCTGGTCACACTTATATGAGCTCCTCCATGCAGCTGACTTCGGTTCTGCCTAGCTCCCTGCCGGTTTCAGGTAGCCTCAGGATTCCCAGCACCTGCCAGCAACTCCTCCTCCCACTACTATTGTAATCCCACTCACCAGACAGACAACCTTCTTACCGCATCGACCCCTGTCTACAGTTTGTTTCCCTCTGGACATACCTGAACATTATCGCTCCACTCCTGTTACCTTCATTCTGGATTTTATTATTTGCTGCTGGACTTATTATTTGACTCTGACCCATCTCCACTTTTGCCCTGGACTTGGTTTTTTTTTCATGTCTACCATTCCATTCATTAAACAACCCAAGTTTTTCTACAGTTCTGATTGTGTCCCCTCCTGTATCCACCCCGGGTCCACAAAAAAAACAACCCCTGACAGTTAGAGGAGGAGGGGTAGGACCGTGTAGTGATGGTGTTGGATCCACTGAGTGCTGTGCTGGCATGAGTGATGGGTATTAAGTTAAGTGTATTTAAATCTACTTATGTCTCCTCAGGGTTCACATCAAAGATGTAATCCACATTCTGGAGAGGTGTTTCGTCCAAACCTACATTGAAAGCATTGGTAAGTTATTAAATATATTGACAAAGATCTTGTTATTATTCTTTAGCCCATTTTTAAATATGTCCAAATATATTAAATGTATACATGGTTGATGCCCTAATGCCTTCAATTGTAAATTTAGGCAACTATGCTGTACCATGTAACGGTCTAGCCATGTCATACAAACAGATTTACCTTTTGTTAAGTAAATCTTCAAAATTTACTTAAAGGCTTTCATATCCCAGTGTAAATGTGTGGCACGTACAGAAGCCACCAACGTAAGTCACATTTTTTGGGTGCATTTTGGTACTATTAAAAAATTCCTTTGGATTGTCCCTAGATGTTTGAGACCACCTGCTATATGCCTTATGGTGGTTCACCTAGAAAGCTACATTAAGGTTTTGGGTTAAGTATTGTGATGGTAGGGTTTTATTGTTTAGAAGTAATTTATAGGCTTTAGCTTATTAAAGTATGGTTTTTTTTTTGTTGGAGGGGAGGAAAATACTATAGCAAAAGCAGACAGTTTAGTGATATACAAATGGAATTAAATTCTAAACTTCCACATCCATACACACATCTCAAACCACTACGGTAATACTGTAAAGGGCATTTACCAGGCAATTGTGCCTGCTTCTCTACTAATAATACACTTTATTTTGTCTGGCTCATTTTAAAGGCTCCAAAAAAAGTGTTAATGAACATTAATGAGGGTGTCACATAATTACTAGTCAATTACACTCTGCAACTAATTATTGTGTTTCAAAAAAGTATTCAAAAGTAACAGCTATGGAAAACATGCTTATATTGTCCTTATGTTTCATATTTGTGTCAGTTTTAATAGCTTCCAGCTTGTTTAGTTTAAGAAAATATACCCCCCAGAACCCTTGCCAAAGCTCAAAAGCCTTGGCAACACACTGATGGAAAACACCCAGATTATATAGAGGCAAATGAAAATGGCATTACATTTCCCAAACTTTGACCTTTGGGGGGGCTGTACCTTGAGCTCAGAGTTGTGTTACCACATTATGCAGCCACTCTGGCTATTTTCCTTTAAAAAAAAATATTCAAAGAGTAAACACACGTTTTAAATTTTTGAGAAACAACAATATGTGACGCAGTTGGCCAACACTGTCTGACACACACAAATAACAAAATGTAACTAGGTAACGTCTAGCGTAGTGAAATGGAGTTGCCTTTAGTCACACACCTCACAAGATGTAGATCTATGTGGTGAAAAATATAGTAATATGTAGTAAAGGAGTAGCAGCAACATAGAACTGTGTTTTGCCAAGTAATTAAAACACAGCCTCACCTGAAAAAAGAGGCAACTCAGGGGCATCTGATGGCGACAGTGTTGGTCGTGACTCAATCCAGAATGTTGGGGTGTTTGTTAACTGATGTTTTTGAGCTTGCCCAAGGATGGTCCTAAAAGTAACAAAAAACAACATTGTTAACAAGTGTAAATACCCATGTTGTATGTTTGCCCCTTACAAATACTAATTATGTACCTTCATCCTCAGATTCAGATGGCTCTTGCAACCTTATCTGCTTCCTTAGGTCTATGGCGGACAAGGTCCTTGAGGTTCCTTGTTAATGAAACTTTCAAATTACTACTGTTGATACACATTTGGTTTACAAAACAAGTCTACCACCATGTATGTACCTGCATCCTCGGATTCAGACCCCTCATGGCCCCTGGAACACCTTTGCTGTGCTGCTGTGGCCTGTGTTCTTCCGGATCCTTGGTAAACACGTTTTTCATTCATTTAATTTGTACAAAACATATGGAGGGTGACACCAAACTAGGTACCTTTATTTACCTGCATTATCAGAATCTGAAGCCTCATGCACCCATGTCACCTTTCCCAGTGCTGCTGGTGTCTGTGTCCTGGAGGCTATATAGATCAAAAAATTACAACACCCAAAAAGGAAAGTAGACCTCATGTATGCAGGCAAAAGTATTGCACCATGTAAGTACCTGCATTCCCCCGAATCAGACCCCCTCATGCCCCCTGGAATGTTTTTGCTGTGCTGCTGTAGCCTGAGTCCTGGTGGATCCTTGGTAATTTACATATTTCACATTTTAATTTTAGGTACACATTTTGAGCTTGTCCCCAGACTTTGCACATTTAGGTACCTGCATCTTCTGTATCTGAGGACTCACGCCTCTGTGATGGCTTTTGGTGTGCTGCTGGTGCCTGTGTCCTGGAGGCTAATTGGACCCCAAAAAAAATAAAGTAAGAAATGAAAGTACACATGTTGTATGCAGGCCAAAGTATTGTAAGATGCATGTACCTGCATCCTGAGAATAAGACACGTCACAGCCCCTTAAACGTTTTTGCTGTATTGCTGTGGCCTATGTCCTGCTGGCTCATTGGTAAACATTTTTTTCCAGTACAATTGTAGGTACTCATGTGGAGGCACCACAAAGACTTTCAACATTTATGTACCTGTATCTTCAGTATTTAAGGTATCCCACCCCCGTGTCCATTTGCGATGTACTGCTGGTGCCCGTGTCCTGGTGGCTACTTGTGCAAAAAAAAAAAAACTGTAAAAATGTATGCATACAACATGTTGTATGCAGGGCCAAGTATTGTAATATGCATGTACCTGCATCATGAGAATAAGACACATTACAGATCCTTAAATGCTTTGCCAGTGTTGCTGTGGCTTGTGTCCTGCTGGATCCTTGGTAAACCAAATTTTTTGCTTTACAATTGTAGGTACACATGCGGAGGGGGCCTTAAGATTTAGGACATTTATGTACCTACTTCATCTGATTCAGCAACATCACGCACCCGTGTCCGTTTCCGATGACCTGCTGCGGCCTGTGTCCTGGAAGAGCCTTTTTTTTACAAATAAAAAAAAGTTAAAACCAAACTTAAACCAGCTTTGAAGCAGAACAAAATCAAAGAACATGCATGTACCTGCTTCCTTTGATATAGACCGTTCATGCACTCTTGCATGTTTTGGATGTGCTGTTGTGGATTGTGTTTTGGAGAGACCTTGTAAAATTTTAAAAATGTGGTTACAAGTGAAGGTACCAATTTGGAGGCAGGTGAATAACTTTGAGCATTTATGTACCTGCAACAACATATTCAGAGGCCTCACGCACCCTTCTCTGTTTCCTGTGGCTTCTGGAGGGCTGGCTCCTAGAGGGACCTTTGGACACAACTTTTACAATCAAAACAATGTATGTGCAGATTTGGAGGAAGGACAAATTCATGTAATATTCAATTACCTGCATCTTAAGGCTCAGAGGCCTCACGCAGCCTTCCCTGCTTCCTCTGGCCTGTTGCGGGCTGTGTCCTAGAGGGTCCTTTGAAACAAACATTTTGAATAAAAAAAATGTAGGGACACATTGGGAGGAAGGACAAAGTCACGTTACATTTTATTACCTGCATCTTCAGAATCAGGACTCTTGCAACCTGGGCTGATTCCTCTGGCCTGCTGTACATTGTGCTGTGAATAATTATTAATGCAAAATAAATTTAATATTGTGCAAAAGTGAACACATTGTAATTATTATATGTACCCCAAAATTCAAGAGGCTGAAAGCATACATATTCAGCACTAAACTAGGATTGATAATAAATAACAATATTAAACACTTACAATATGTAACGTTTAAGTTAACTGCATTCTTGTTTAATAATTTAAAATTAACATTGGATTACAATCGTGAAAGACATCTTAAGCAATAAAACCAGGAAATACAACAAGACACAGACCTGATAATCTGCAAAAAGTAGTGGGGCATGTGAGTGTAATTTCGGGACCAAAAAGAGTTTGGGTGGAACAACACATACCAGCATATACTGGCAACCCAAAAAAAGGAAACAATGACATCACTCTGGCAAGGCCAGCCTGGGATGTCCTGGTACACAGAATTAGGAGGTTTTAGAGGAGTGAACCATTGAATGTTGTGTGTTAATATGTTTCATTTGTTTTTAAAAGGTCAAAACAGCAAGTTAAGAAAATAACAGCAAGCATTAGGAAAACCATGTTTTAATCTTTAATTGACCTAAAAGTATAGAGGTTGACCCTAACCAACAATTACACTGTACTATAAATACGAACAATGAAACTGGGGGAGTGGCTTGACTGCCTAACGGAGCAGACGTGCTCTCCTATTGCTCCTGAGTGGTGTAAGCTTGGGGCAACGATATTGGGGTTACCCCTGTCCCTCAAACTTAACACAGCCTCCTACTTGCCCCACGGAGTGCTTGGGAACCCTTTTTACACCGCCTCCCGACACCTGGTGAGTGTAAAACCCACGGGAGCTACCTGCGGCCTACTGCGCACCTGACCTGTGGCTACCTCCTTGCCTGACTGAGCCATCTGTCCCGGCCCCACCGGCACACTTACAGCCCCCACCACTGACGCAATCCGGAACTCCGGGAGCTGCTGGCCAACTGGTATCCTTGTGCTAACAGGGGACCCTAGCTCTCTGACGCGGCTGCACCTACCTGGATGCTGACATCTGGCTGCCTGTGCTGCCCGCAATTCACCCAGCCGGCTGTTCTCCTCTCTGCTCCCGCATCCGCTGTGACTGTCACGGAGGTGAGTGCTGTGGCCTCAGGTGCTGACGCGGCTGCTTCCCACGCTGCCGGTCCCTCCTAGTGACCTGTGGCCCCCTCCTGTTGCTATCTCACTGCAGTGCACTGCTCCCAGGGCCGGATTAATAATGGGGCTGATGGAGCTACAGCTCCAGGCCCACCATCAGAATAGGCCCACACACAGAAGCATTTAGTGTGTGCTGCATTAGACAGGAATTAGAAAAGCTACAACAGCCTGTCATGTGCCACCCGAGGCCCCGCCCCCCGGCCGCGCACCCCCCTCTCCCGCCCCACGCCCTGATCAAATGCTGAATGCATAAACATTAATACGGCGCATGGAGGGTTTCACTAGCCCTCCCAGCGCTGCTTACAACCAGCGATATTGACTTGGCAGCAGCGCCGCCTCCGTGCCATGTGACATCACTGCGCGCACGTCACACGGGTGCCGCCGGCTACCACCGTGACTTGAAGCAGCCCTGCCTCGGCTGTGTCCAGTTGTCTACCAGACTAGAACAGGCAAGCTCTCCAGCACAACTGAACAGCTCAGTGAAGGTGGCCTGGCGGCAGCAGTCTTTAGGTGAGGTGCTTTTCAGTCCTGCTAGCCCAGGCTGCCTGGTTGCTGCTATATAGCAGTATGAATTGTACACAGTCTTAGTTACTATATTATATATAACTATATATTTATATATACTACAAATAATTATGTTTACACATGTGTATGTATAGAGAGAGATACACTATATATATTAGGGGTGTGCACCGGCCACTTTTCGTGTTTTGTGTTTTGGTTTTGGCTCTGGATCTTTCTTCGTGTTTTGGATCTGGATTGGTTTTGCCAAAACCACCCTTCGGTGTTTTGGGTTCTGGGTTTTGGATCTGTATTTTTTTTAAAAAAAGCATAAAAACAGCTAAAATCACAGAATGTGTTGATTTTTCTGCTCCTATGCTATTATTAACCTCAAAAACCTTAATTTCCACTCATTTCCAGTTTATTCTGAACACCTCACACCTCACAATAGTGTTTTTATGTCCAAAAGGTTGCACCGAGGTAGATGGATGACTATGCTAAGCGACACGAGTGGGCGGCACAAACACGTGGCCCATCTAGGAGTGACACTGCAGTGGCAGACAGGATGGCAGTTTGAAAAACTAGGCCCCAAACAGTACATAATGCAAAGAAAAAAAAGAGGTGCAAGATGGAATTGTCCTTGGGATTATGTTGTATAAACAGGACATGCACACTTTAACAAACCAATAATTTCAGCGCCAGGGTCTGCCACACAACTGTGGCTGAAATGATTGGTTCGTTTGGGCCCCCACAAAACAAGCTGGCAATTAATCTGGCCCTGCACAAACTGGCTCTACGGAGGCAAGATGTCGTCCTCATCCTCCTCATTCACCGATTCCTCACCCTCTTCAGTGTTGTGTACATCCTCATCCTCACAGAGTATTAATTCGTCCCCGATGGAATCCACCACCACAGGTCCCTCTATACGTTCTGGAGGCTGGTCTCCCTGGAAAAGTTGATAATTCATTTTTATGAACATCATCTTCTCCACATTTTGTGGAAGCAACCTCCAACGCCTTTTGCTGACAAGGTTCCCGGCTGCACTAAACACTATTTCGGAGTGCACACTGGAGGGGGGGCAACTCAGGTAAAATAGAGCCAGTTTTTACAGGGGCCTCCAAATTGCCTCTTTTTCCTGCCAGTACATGTACGGACTGACTGACATGCCTACTTGGATGCTGTCACCGATGTAATCCTTTAACAGACAGACGCACGCTTGTCGCTGCTGCTTTGAGGACAGTATCATATGCAGTGACAGTAGACTTGTCAGAAATTGTTGGCACGTCCTTCAGTCCGGACCAGATGTCCAAACCGGCCTTTGACTTATGACACAGGCGCACGCTTGGCGCTGCTACTGTGTTGGTGCACGTGCGGCTACATTGCACACAAGTCACAAACACATAAAAAAAATAGTTTTATATTTTTTGGAGCACTTTGAGGGTTACACCACCCTCTAACAGACAGACGCACGCTTGTCGCTGCTGCTTTGAGGATGCAGGTGGAATCTAGACGGGATTTGGAACCGGGGACACACTACCTCCATCAATTGTCTAAATCCCACTGCACTAATGGCGGATACCGGAGGCACGTCTAACACCAACATAGCAGTCAAGGCCTCAGTTATACGTTTTGCTTCAGGATGACTGCTGTCGTACTTCATCCTCCTCGCTAAGGACTGTTGGAGGATCAATTGTTTAGTAAAAGTAGTGGTGTTCCTACTTCCTCTCTGGGATGATGAACAACTCCCAGCAGCAGCAACAGCACTAGGAGGAAATGGTTCTTGATCTTTCCCTATTTTATTTTTATCGGAGAAAGTTTGGTCCTCCATTTATGTTACATTGATATATACGTGCGGCTAAGGTGCACACAAACACAGACAATAATTTTTTATTTTTGCTGGAGAGTAGTGCACTTTGTGGGTTACACCACCCTTTAAGAAATGAGCCAGCCGGCTCTTTACTTATGGGACACAGGCGCACGCTTGGCGCTGCTCCTTTGTTGATGCACGTGCGGCTACAGTGCACACAATTCACAAACACAGAAAATATTTTTTTATTTTGTTTGGAGTGCCCTTTGGGGGTTACAGCACCCTTTAGCGGTCAATCCAGCCGGCCCTTTACTTACGACACAGGCGCACGCTTGGCACTACTTTGTTGATGCATGTGCGGCTACTGCGCACACAATTCACAAACACAGAAAATATTTTTTTATTTTGTTTGGAGTGTACTTTGGGGGTTACAGCACCCTCTAGCGGTCAATCCAGCCGGCCCTTTATTTATGGGACACAGGCGCACGCTTGGCACTACTTTGTTGATGCACGTGCGGCTACTGCGCACACAATTCACAAACACAAAAAAATATTTTTTTTTATTTTGTTTGGAGTGCCCTTTGGGGGTTACAGCACCCTTTAATGGACAAGCCAGCCGGCCTTTTACTTATGGGACACAGGCGCACGCTTGGCGCTGCTCCTTTGTTGATGCACGTGCAGCCACAGTGCACACAATTCACAAACACAGAAAAAATATTTATTTTTTTTTGCACTTGGGGGGAGCACCCCTGACGGATAGAGCACCCCCTGGACAACACTACAGCACCCCTTTAGGACTGGGACACTGCACAGGACTTTGGAGTGGACACAGCCCCTATGGACAACAGCAGCACAGCACAACACTACAATGCACTACACTACACTACACTACACTGCCCAGCCAGCCGTAACTCCCACCCTCCCTCTTCACTGTCCACAGCCGAGTGAGAAAATGGCGCCGACGCGGGTACCTTATATAGGGTCCAAAACCCACGAGACCCGGAAGGCGGGATGATGACGTTTTGCCTCGATTTCAGATCCGAGTCAGGCGGGAAAAGTCGAGCCTGACTCGGATCGGCCTCGGATCGGGGGGGCTCGGGCGGATTCGGATTTCAGAAATCTGAACCCGCTCACCCCTAATATACCTGTATATAACTATATATGTAGTATTTAATATATATTGGTACATACATATTTGTGTATATCTATATATATATATAGATATGTATGCATAACAATACATAATATTAACTATAATGAAAAAAAAAAATAAAAATCGCCCTAAATAATAATAATAATAGTACCGGGTGCCTGCACAGTCAATAATGCATATACTTCTCAAATGGTGCAGCAGTCCTGGATATCACAGACATCCCAATGACAACGGCATAAATGGCAACGTTTCACTGTATATCTCTTTGTTATCCTGATGAAAGTGCCGCACGATTAAAATTAGGCCGTTGTTATCGTGATGTCTGTGATATCTAGGAGTACCGCACCATTTGGGAAGTTTAGAATACATACTGTGACACTGTTAGGTTAGGGGGTCCCTCTCCTGGGTAGAGGACTCCTTCCTTACACACACACACAGCAGCAGGGAAGCAGCACACCAGTCTGGATGCAAGTACAAGCTGTTCGGCGCCAGTCTTTATTGTACAATGTCAGAAATAACACAAAGAAAACATAAACGTAAATCCTAGCCCTGTCGGGGCACTAACTTCACAGGTAGTTCCCTCACTACCAGAACCTGGCAGGGCCTATTGCCCTCGCCAGCAACAAAGCACAGCACAGTACTCACAGTTAGGTTTTCCAAGTGTCTCTGAGCAAACTCCCTGTCTGCTCTCCCAGGTGAGACAATCAGCCCTCAACACACTAGGCTTATATTGGCCACTCTCAGGTGGGAACCCAATCAAGCCTGTTACCAGGCTAAGAGAACCAAAACCTGGAGTGGCCGTGGGTGGAGCCCTCCCTCTCCTCTCACCCACAACCCCCAGGTCCCAAACCGGCTTTTCAAAAAACCGAAACTCAAGCCTGCTATACTGCAGACTTTCTCCTGGGGGTTTAAAACACAAAAGACAGGAATCTGGGACAAATGTACCTGCCACAGACCACTTTACCAGTGATCCTATCACAATACATATATATATATATATATATATATATATATATATACAGTGTATGTGTGTGTATATATATATACATACAGTATATATATATATATATATATATATACACACACACACACACACAGTGTACGTCTATATATACATATACATGTATATATACTGTGTGTGAATATGTATATATATTCACACACAGTATATATACAGCGCCGGCACTGTATATACATTATATCTATATAATATGTATAGATATAATGTATATACAGTGCCGGCGCTAGGTGTCTTTGCACCCAGCGCCATTCCGTGTTTCCCCTCCGCCCGCTCCTTTCATGTGTCTTCCCCCTCACCTTATTATAATACGTGCCACAGGTGGGTGGTGGGCGGGGAATATCTCCGGCCGGACCCGGCGCCCCTGTGCAGCTGCACTGACAGAACGTGTCAGAAGCCGGCACTGTGTATATGTGTATATATATATATATATATATATATATATATATTGCAACAATATAGCTGACCACAAGCGCCTCCTACTGCATATACAGTGAACCAATTAAACATGTGCAAATCTCGCAACGGCCACCATTTCTGTTGACCAAGCAGACACCTTATACTTAATAAGGGAGTGCTACATATACAAACAGTATATGTATATATATACACATAATTTTTCTATTAGATTAACCAATATAAAAACACACACTTGTGAAAGATATTTCATGCTAAAAAGAGTGGATAAATTTGGCGCTGTTTTCTTCTATTGATTTATATATATAGTATCTCAATAATCCGGCACTCATTAGCTACGATTCAGCTTCTAGTGTGCCCTTGCTGTAATGTATACAATGCTGGTCCTCAAAAAAATCCAAGGTCCACGCACGGCACTACTATGGAAAAACTCTGTTTATATCATATAGAGATATGAATTATTAATGAATACATGTTACAACTGATCCAGCATGTGAGCAACATTTCAGGATCCCTCCGGACCGTGTCCTCAGGCTGCTGTAATAAACGCAATGTTCAACAAAAAAAGGACAGTGAATGATTTATATATATATATATATATATATTTATATATAATATGCACCTGTATATATCTATATATGTAGTATGTAATATATATATATATATAAACAGATATTATGTGTGTGTATATATATATATATATATATATATATATGCATAATGTATACATATTGTAAATATATATAAAGAGCACATTTGATTACAATGGCATGTCTGAAACAATGGCAATTAAAAGCATTTTTGAATGAGATAGGAAGGGGCAGGCGCAAGACTAACATTTTTGTCAGGGTGCATACAAACATAATAATTACCAACTAACCCACACTGGGCCAACAATGGCACTGCAGGATCCTGATCACACTTTTTTGTTTACACTCCCCACCCCCCCACATCACTGGTCATGCCCCCATATAAGTAGTCACACCCCCACAATAGGCCCTTCATAAAATTCAGCTCCAGGCCCATGAGGATCTTAATCTGGCACTGACTGCTCCAAGTGGATAAAAATAACGGGCGCTACTGGGGTTTCTCACAGCGCTGTGTGGGTCTCCTACTGTAGCCCCTCTTGGATGTGCCCCCTGTTTAACACCCCTGGACCTACCTACACCAACTGACTCCTGTACATGATCGCTATTCACTTTCCTTCTTATGGGTTTTCATGCCATCCATATAAGGGTATAACCCCTACCTGGAACCACAGCTCCACCTAGTGGTGTTTTTTTTTATAATTACATTTCTCATACAGTATGTGACACAAAATCTTCTGTACAAAGCCTTGCTACAACCGCATATATGATATCACTATATTGAGAGTCTAGTCCTGTGCATACTAATGATGCTTTAAATATCTCCCTCTTCCCCAATGTTCACAGACACACATTCTCCCCTTCCTTTGTCACCATTCCTGAAAGAGGGAAAAAAATCAGGATCCCACAATCTTGTTGGCTACTTCAAGAACTCTACGCTCTCATCTTCGCAGAAATCTGTTGCCGCCTCACCAACCGATGAGATTTCCAAAAAGGACTCTGATGAGGAAACCTCTTCAAATCCAGCTACTAAAGTTGGCATCGCGATGCTCCTCACTGAAATGAATACTATTAAGAAGACAATTTGTGAGGAAGCCCAAGATGCGCTGTCTGGTATTAAAACAGAAGTGGCCACTTTGGGTTCCAGAGTTGATGCGATTGAGAGAAAACAAGAAGAACTTATTGCCTTCAACAAGAGTCCGAATAGGAGGTAGCACATATGCACAGATGTGATGCTCTTAGCTGATAAACAAGAAGATTTAGACAATAGAAGCCGCCGTAACAATCTCCAGATTCACAACATTCCTGAAACTGTGGAATCGGCTCATCTAATGGACTATCTTCCAGGTCCTTGCCCCCACTATCTCGGATGATATGTTGCTATTGGACAAGGCCCATCCAGCTCTTCGCCCTTGGTCCATGGACGCAAACACCCCGAGAGATGTAATTCTGAGGCTGCATTACTATTCGGCAAAAAATCAGATCTATACAAAAGCCACATTATCCTCCGCTATCTCTTTGGAGGGATCCACGCTCCTTATCTTTCAAGATCTCTCCCCCATTACTCTGGCAAGATGTCGTGAGAGGAAGGATATTACCAAGACACTGAGAGACAATAACATCAAATATCGTTGGAGTTTCCCCTTTGCCCTCCTAGTTTGGTCAGATGACAAAGTTTTGGCTGCCAAAACACCAGATGAAGCCCTACAATTGCTTTGACGCTTAAACATCTTGAGCTCTTCAACTCATCCACAATGCTCTATTCCTGTTAACACCTCCCCACGCTGAAGAGCCCCATCCCAAGAATGGCTCACAGTTGGGGTGTCCTCAGGCACCCTTCCTGAGACCTGATCTCACTCCCTCCTTTGAATGTTCTATTTATATTGAGGTGGTTCATTGCTTCATTATCAATACGGGGGTTCCTGAAGAACCTGGACTTTGTGGGACACGAGGTTTCTGTGAACCTCCTACAAAGTTCGTAATCATTATTGTTGTTACTAATCTATTGTTCTCTAATATTATTATTATCAGTTCTTTGCAGGGTGTTTACCTACATATATGCGATATATGACTTAGATATGCTGTTTCCTTATACGCCCTATACCTTTCAGTCCCTGTTTATTATTCGCCCTGTTGATGCTCTGCCTTAATTGACAATTGACATGTTACATTTTACTTGTATCAATGCTGAATGTTTTCTCTTTTTTTGAGCCCTTCCTGGGATGTCTCCCTATCTCCCCCCGTACCGTCCCCATTCTGTTAAAATGTTTATATACCAAGATTGTTTTTTCTATTGCTTAGCTCCATCTGCACATGATATTCAGACTCTATTTTCTTTACTTCTGTCCTTTCTCCGGAACGCTATGAAAACTCCCCCCATCTGGTCCGCATGTTTGGCATCGGCCATACTTGGCCTACTTACTCTTCTCCCTGGGTCCGATTTGATGGGCAGACTTCGATTACTATTCTGCTCTCTCTCTACGCCTTTTTTCTTCTTCTTTTTGTTCACCTTTCTGTCCTCTCTTCTCACCTGGAGGCCCTGCTGGTATTTCTCTGTATGTGTCTGACTTCTTTTTATCTATAGATGGTACTTAGGATTTTTTCTCTGAACACAAAGGGTCTGAATAGCCCCCACAAACGTTCTCTCCTGTTCCACACTCTCCAGCAACTGAGGGGTGACGTGATACTACTACAGGAAACTCACTTCGCTGGTAAGCACCACCCTGAACTCCGCTCTAAACGATTCCCTAACACATTCCATGCCTGCGATCCCACTCACAAAAAGAAAGGGGTGTCTATTCTATTTGCGCGACACCTTACCTTTACGCCCTCGGAAGTAATTAAAGACCTCGAAGGCAGATACCTGATTTTAGTTGGGACTTTGAATGGGATCCCATACACATTCGTGAATGTATACGCACCCAACCAATCTCAAGCTCCCTTTTTCAACTCCCTCAATAGCTTACTGGCTCTTCTTAGATGGGGCAAAGTAGTTATGGGTGGGGACTTCAATGTGACCCTTGATTGCCACCTGGACAGGTCCAAACCCCTCCCTAGGTCCCTTCAACAATCTCACACTCGTAACTCTGCTGCTCTAAATACCCTCTTATCACAGCATCTACTTTTCAATGCTTGGAGAGTAAAATAACCCACTGCCTGAGACTATACTTATTACTCTACCATATATGATGTATATACAAGATTGGACATAATTTTTTTGAGCACTGAACTGGCCCAATGTATTTTGGACACTACCATCCATCCCAGTACATGGTCCGATGAGGGGCCCGTTAAAGTAGACGTCCCTGGTCACCAAATGCCCAACCACCAGCCCTCATGGCGCTTGAATGATAAACTCCTTCTTAACCCCCTTGTTCAAGGTCCAACTAGTAGAGGAATTACCACATTACTTTGACTGTAATAAGACTCCAACTATTACCCCAATGATCCTTTGGGACGCCCATAAGGCGGTTATGCGAGGTTATCTAATCAGAGCTACCAAAGCTAGGACTAAGTGCATTCAAGATCTCTCAGAGCAGATAAAGACCCTTTCTCTAAAACAGACACACTCAGGTTCTCCCACGGATCTATCTGCTTTGTCGTCCGCTAAGGGCGAATTGAACTTACTTTTAACTGCTAAGGCCAAAACTAGTCTAAAATGGCTCAATCAATCCTTCAACGAAAAAGAGGACAAGGCCGACAAGCTCTTAGCTTCTATGTTGCGGTCTAAGATTGCTCAAAGTAATGCGCTCTCTATCCGTTCCCCCACATCTCACATCTTCCGAAACCCTAAACTCATCACCCAGGCTTTTTAAAAATTTTACGATAAACTCTATATGCGTTTGGGTCCTCTCGGATTTGAGTCAGAGATTCAAAATTTTCTCTCACAATGCCACCTACCTCGCTTATCACCAGAGGCAGCTTCTACACTAAACGCTGAGATAAGTGAGGAGGAAGTCGCTTCCGCTATTAAACTTCTGAAAAGCAATAAAGTGCTGGGCCCTGATGGCTTCACGACCAGTTATACAAGACTTTTCAACATCAGCTTATACCCCACATGTAGGTCTTATTTAATGATATTCTACGGGGAGCCCCCCTCTCTAAATCAGCTCTTCAGGCCAAAATTATAGTAATACCTAAAGAGGGTAAAGATATGTTGAATTGTGCTAATTATCATCCCATGTCTTTGCTTAATGTGGATACCAAGTTATATGCTAAAATTCTTGCCCTATGTTTGAACACTGTATTGCCTCAACTTATACATAATGACCAGGTGGGGTTTATCCCAAGTATACAGGCATGGGATACTACAAGACGCATAATTGGCCTTACACATTTGATAAACTCTCTGCACACTCCTGCTCTTATGCTTTCTCTGGACGCAGAGAAAACATTCGATAGGATTAGCTGGCCCTTTATGTTTGAGACCTTGCAACATTTTGGATTTAGAGGTGACTTCCTCACTGGGATTCAGGCCTTGTACTCAGGCCCTCCAGCTAAGGTGTCAGTAAACGGTCTTGCTTCTTGGCCATTGGAGATTACAAATGGCACCAGGCAGGGGTGCCATGTGTCACCCCTGGTTTTTACCTTGACCATCGAACCCTTGGCGGCCTACGTTCGCACTTCAAGAGATATTACGGGGATTGTTGTAGGTGAGTCCGAGTACAAGATCTCGTTGTTCACTGACGATGTCCTACTTTCCCTTTCTTCACCCCATACTTCTCTACCAAATTTATTCCGTGTTCTCACTACATATGGCCGTTGGTTGGGCTATAAAATTAATTGGTCCAAAACTGAAGCCTTGCCTTTTCATATTGATTCGGCCTGCTTGTCACTCTTACAAACCAACTACAAATTCTATTAGCGGACAACTAAAAATTTATTACCTGGACGTCTTTGTTACAAACCACTATAACACTCTCTATAATGAGAAATGTTATCATCCATCAAGGCAGACCTGCACAGGTGGCAATCTCTCATAATTTCTTGGTTAGGTCGTATAGTGGTCCTTAAAATGAATATACTTCCATGTCTCTTATACCTGTTTCAAACTTTACCGGTTAAAGTTCCAGAGTCAACTTTAGCTCAGTTACACACGTGGTTTCTCTGCTTTGTATGGAGGAACAAAGTGCCCAGAATGAGATTCTTGTTTTTAAGGAAACGTGTAACGGAGGGAGGAAGGGGTTTCCCGGACATCCATTTATACTACTACGCCTCTCATTTGAGTCAAGCTGTTGCATGGCTCGCCCCCATATCCACTCTTCGCTAGATCCAATTAGAGACAGATTTAAGATGCGCTACCTCACTGGCCTCCCAACTACTATACCCTCCAAATCCCGACTTCCTTATATTGGTCTGCACCCTATTCTAAATTTTACTTGTCAGATTTGGGATCACTGTACCCGTTGCTTTAAACTTCTATCGTCTCCCTCTTTTCTCACCCCTATATGGGACAACCCTCCCTTCCCACCAGGCCAATCCAAGGTACATGCTCGCCCCTGGGTAAATAGGAATATCCGCTTTGTTATAGATATTATTGATAATGATGTATGTATGCTGTTACCGGATATTATAACTAAATATAAGTTCCCTTAAGTGAACCCTTTTCTATGCTTTCAATTGAGGCATTATGTGTCCTCTCTGGTTAGCCCTATACCACGTTGCCCTCTGTCGACATTTGAATCTTTGTATTATCGCTGTCCCCTAACTCAGGGCATTGTATCCTATCCGTCACTTACTCGCTCCTCTTGTCGAGTGGGCAGTCTCCTTCCCCATCGTTTGAACTGCAGTGGGAAAAAGACCTAGGTCCACCACCAGA
Organism: Taudactylus pleione; assembly: GCA_031769625.1. Classification (NCBI taxonomy): domain Eukaryota; kingdom Metazoa; phylum Chordata; class Amphibia; order Anura; family Myobatrachidae; genus Taudactylus; species Taudactylus pleione. The sequence goes on along the minus strand of JAUIMM010000047.1, from coordinate 1,196,161 downwards.
TGAGCAGACTTGGTCTGATATATATACCTCGATCTCAAAGACATCTATTTCAACACTGGTGAAGGAGGATGCCTACAAGATCTTTTACAGGTGGTACCTAGTCCCTACTAGATTATTTAAGATGATTCCTTCTGTTTCCCCTCGATGCTGGAGAAGTTGCAGTGCTCTGGGTTCCTTTATTCATATCTGGTGGACTTGCCCCAAAATAGCGTGTTACTGGGACATGATTGCAAACTTATTAAGTAAGGTAGTTAATACTCCCATAATTAAAGACCCTTGGTCTTTTCTCTTGGGCCTACCAATGCTAGATACAATCTCCAAAAAGTTGATGGTTCAAATGCTGAACACTGCCAGATGCCTTGTTGCACTATACTGGAAATGTTTATACACCACTCCTCTCCGCTTAGTTACTGATAGAATTTGGCATTTGGCGAGTATGGAAAAGATCACTGCATATCTGATTATCTAATTTCGTAGAGATTTGGAACCCTTGGGATAATTATCAAAACCCCTCACATAGCTCCCACTCACTGGGTGGTGTTTCGGCCCTTGTGTTTTGATCAACTGCTTCTATATATTCACTTATCTTCTCTCTTTCTACTTTATAGGTGTTTCCTACAGACTCTTCTGATTCTATCTTAGTACCGTTTGCTTATACTACAATCGGGTTTGCGATTTTGTATCAGTGAAGCCTCCTACCCCACCCTCCACCCCTTCTCCTGCTTTACTTTTCTTCACTTTTCTCTTGTGTCTTCTTTCTTCTCCTTCGCAGCTAATGATGTACAATCGACTAAAATATTTTGTTATATCATATCCGATCTTCTATGATTAATATATCCTTTGGATGTCTATTTTGACTCACAATGTTTCCCTTTTTTTCATCTGAAGGCTTATGTCATGTATGTCTTATATATTTTAATTAAAAAATAAACTTAAAGAAAATGCAACTAAAGGATGAAAACCACAAATAGGATGGTATTGGAAGAACATCTTCACATCATAAAACTGTCTCTTCAAGTCGTCATTCCCTATATGTTTATATAAAGTATAACCAAAATGATTCATGTGTGATTTAAGCATACAATGCACAAAATGCATAAATATTGCAGCACACAAGGAAAGTAAGCCAAACACTAAACTGTAATACAAAATGACCCAATATACAATATACAGGTAATCTGGCTAAGCAAAGGGGATGAGTAACCAGAGATTTAGGGGCATATGTATCAAAGCTTGATGTGAGATAAAATTGAGGTATAAATATCACCAACCAATCAGCTCCAAACTATCATTTCTTAAACAAAGCCTGCAAAATGTAGCTTAGAAGATGATTGGTTGTTTTACATGAAAACTGACTTTTATTTATCAAATCAGTTGCAAAATGAATAGAACATATAGTCAAGACACTGGCGAGGTTAGAAATAATGATTTTTATTTGAAATAATAATTTTGTCCTTCAGACTTTGCTTTCATCAAAGAATGCTCCTTTTGCAGCAATTACAGCATTGCAGACCTTTGGCATTCTAGCTGTTAATTTGTTGAGGTAATCTGAAGAAATTTCACCCCACGCTTCCTGAAGCACCTCCCACAAGTTAAAGTAAATTTCACAGTTGCGCCCAGTCTTAGCCTTCCCCCTCTGCCTGGGTGCATCATTATTGCTGTTATCCGAGCTCAATTGGGCTTGAGACCCAGCCACCTCACTCTCTCACTGGCCTTCATGACCCCTAGGAATAGTCTGCCTACTCACAGAACACAGACCAAAAAAATCAAAAGAAAAAAAAAACACACACACAAACAACAAGGAAAAACACAGGACAACTTACACACACCAAGCACAAAACACTATATGCCTCTTGCAAGAAATATCTGTAGCTCCTACGGTACACTCTTCAAACGCCAAACTAACAACCCCACAATGAGCCAGCAGTTTGATTTGTTTATATAGACTTGTTGATTCAGGACATAACATGTGACAAAATCAACCAATCAACACAGGTTTCAACACTCATGAGTGCATTCTCACTTCCAAACTCGAGTTTACACTTGTTGGAGATTTACAAATACGTAGTGAGATTCATGTGAGTTTGGTGGCGTGTTTGGGTGCAAACTCGTAAAAAAAACAGGAAGTCAAACACCATCGGAAAACTCAAATTAAACAAACACGCTTCTTAGTAAATTTGCGAGTTTAGCAAAATTAAACTCAAGTGAGTTTGTGCTAACCTGTTTGAGTCCAAACTCGATTCTTAGTAAATTTACCCCTGTTTGAAAAATGACAGTTACGAACTGATTGGTTTGAATATCATTGATCATACGAAACAAGTTTTAAAACTCGTTGCATGTGATAAAACTGGTTGATAAATGGACCCCTAAGTCTCTATATCAATCAAACACTGCTGACTCAGTTAGCATAGTATAACTAGTTTATCAGTACAGTATGCCTGCAAATAGACACATAGAATTTGATAAGCTGCATAAAGGAATAGCATTTGCAATTTGCAACATTGTATACTTATAAAAGTGAATACATATAATCGGACACTGTTGCAAATTAGTAGCAGCCACTGCCTGACTGTGGAGCAGCAAGTCAATTGGTACATAAAGCTAGGTGGTTGAAATGCTATTAAAAAATAATAGTGTGAAGGACGACACACATTTCATCTAATAATATATTTATTCAACCAGTATATTTTGAATCTTGTTCCCTATTATAACATTATTTAGTTCAGTTAGACGGGATGTAGTTATCAGACTGGCGGCCGCATGTCTCAATCCCGACAGCGGAATCCCAGCAAGGGATTAAACATAGGCAGCGAAATACCGACGTCTATGTTAATCCTGACGCCGGAACGCAGAGGATGCTAGCCCAAATGAAGGTAAGCCGGGGGCGCCCTTAGCGTTAGTCGCAGGGGGGAGGGTTAGGATTAGGGGCTCTAGTGGGGTTAGCATTAGGTTTGGGGGGGGAGATTAGGGTTAGGCACCACTGGGTGGAGGTTAGGGCTAGGCACCCCCTGGGGGGGATTTAGGGTTAGGCCCCCCTAAGGGAGGGTTAGGGTTAGGGGGGGAGAGGGGAGGGGTAGATAACTTAACTGACGCTGTCGGGATTTCATCCTCTCGGCCTGATGCTGTCGGCATTTCAATCCCATTCCAGTTAGACAAGACCAGTTGATACTGGGCAATATTCTTGAACTAACAATCATGGTGTAATAATTAAGATACCGTGGATATTTAAATTGAGTGAACAATAAAAGAAGAAGATTATGACAGGAGTTAACAGTAACCCTAAATACTCCAGAATCCACGGGCACTCACTAGTGGTCAAGTACCAATATAGGGGTTATACATATTTCTATGGGGATATTTAATCCCTAAAACCCCCATTCTGGACATGTCCCTAAACCCAGAATCTGAACTTTGTAACTGGTATTAATATGTGAATTATTAATTTATTATTTTTAAATAATTAGATTGGGAATATAGATTATAATGTATAACTAAGATTTCATAACAAATCCACTGAGGACATATATCTCCAGAGAATGATACTTATTACTTAATTAAGTACACTATTTAATTGAGTGATCCTACCAGCGTTATTGATAACGCTATTATCCTATACTTCCTATGTGTTAAACTAGACAGCCTCTGTCACCTATTTTTAATACTCTATTCTTTCTATCCTTATTTTAATATTTTGCAATTGTATGGGTTATGTGTGTTTTGGGGTTATTTTCTTTTAATATGGTTTATTAAAGGTTATGTTTTAGTGACTTGTTTGCCCAGCACACCAGATCACTATCCTTTCTTTGGTTGTTGAATGTGACACATATTGATAGTGGATAGCACCTCTTCATAAATATGACAATATAGAAGAGAGGGTCATCAACTGGTGCAGTTGTTTTACTCTTTAGAGTGGGACTACCGATAAGGACTTGAGATGACTACATCCTCGATATAAGCAGCAGTATAATGTCTATTTGGCCTTAGAATTGTATCCATCATCCTCTGTAAGGTGACAGGTTTCCCATGTAACCCAAACATCTTATATTGGAACAGACCCACCATCGCAGAAAAAGCTGTCTTTTTTCTTTTGCCTTATCTGTCATCTGCACTTGGCAGTACCCATTGGTTATGTATAAAGTGCTTAATACCATGCTGTTCACAGCCTTACAATAAGTTCACCTACACAATATATTGGATGGGTATCAAACTTAGAGACACAATTCAATTTATGGAAACCATTACCTGCTCCTGGCTGTGCAGTATTCATCATCTCTGTGTACTCTGGTCTGGGCTGTTCGGTATTGAGCATCTCTGTGATACCTGCTTCTGGCTGTGCAGTATTCAGCATATCCATGTTGCTTGGTCCTTCCAGTGCAGTATTCATCATCTCTGTGTTCTCCGTTCTGGGCTGTTCAGAAACCTGGCTGTCATCTTGGAGAATCAAGAAGCGACACAAGGCCAAATTATGCATTTCCTCCAAGATTTGTCTACTTAAATGTATTCAAGACCCAGTTCTTCATCCACATATCCAGTCTTCAAAAAATGGTACATTTGATGAGAAGACAAGTAGGGGATTCCTTAACCAGTGTAGCATCCATTTTGAGCTGCAACTTGGGAATTTCTCCACTGCAACATTGCCTATGTCATATCTTTACTTGCAGGGCAAGCCCTGCTTCAGCATCTCCACTTTGGAAAAGATCTGATTCCATCTTATCTGACTATGATCTATTCATGTCTACCTGCCAAAGGATCTTCAATGAACTGGGTAGAAACCACATCAGCTGCTTCTGGCATTCTGTGACTGCATCAAGGGACTCAATTGTGGGACAATGTTTTCCAGTTCCGTATTTTATCTTCTGAGCTCAGGAGGAATGATGAGGCACTGGTTGCTGCTTTCTGGCAGTGCCTATCTGATCATGTGAAAGATAGACTGGCTACTGGAGAGTTCTCAGCCAGAATTGATGAGCTTTCAAAAAAGGGCTCAAGAAAGAGCAAGAAGTGTGCACTTTAAAATCATCTAGTTTCCTGTTTTTTGCCACAGTCTCCTGTATTAAGGAACCTAGGGGGTCATTCAGACCCGCTCGCGAGCAGCAGTACGCTCGCAAGCGGGTCGATGTTCCCCACTGCGCATGCGCACGACGGAGGGAGCTCCGTCGTGCGCATGTGCGAGACCCGGGGAGCGACAGGCTTTCCATCGCTCCGGGTCTCGCACCAAAGGGGGCGTGCTGTCGATGTTGATTGACAGCACGCCCCCTTTGGTGGACGTGCCGGGGGCGTGCCTGCCAGACGGAGGCGTTCCCATGGGAACGCCTTCCGTCTGAAGCCGGCCCCACTGACATCACTAGTGATGTCAGTGGGAGTGATTTTGGCTCTGATAGAGCCAAAATCACTCCAAGGCTTGTGGCAGGGAGACCCTACCGCAGGGTCTCCGTCGCAAGTCCGATGGTCGTGATGGTCAAGACCATCGCGACCATCTTTTTGGCCGCTCGCATATGCTGTGGGTGGTCACCCACAGCTATGCGAGCGGCCAGGAGGCCGCTCCATTTTCATGGAGGAGGGCCCTGATTCAGAGCGAGTGCTCTGGCCAGAGCGTTCAGCTCTGAATCAGGCCCCTAGACAAGTGAATTGTACTTTTCTCTCTCCAGAAGAATGTCAGAGACACTTTTGTGAGAGTCTCTATTGCGCTCGTCCTGGCAACATGCTTGGTTCCTTGCTGACAAAATTGGGGAACACCAGCACCTAACTGATGGATGAGAGGTCAGTTTAGGTGTATCATCACACTCTCCTTCTATGGGCCGTATTCAATTAGAAGCTAAAAGTCCATAATTTTTGCCATTTTCACTTTTCGGAGATGTAACAAAATGGGGATAACTTTTCACCATAGAATAGGTGGCGATATTCTAACTTACAAGTTTGGGCAGAAGGAACTCTAATATTAGGGGGCGATCTTAATGTGACTATGGGACCCGCTGTAGATTCTTCAGGTAACTCAGGGGGGGTGGGACTCGACGTGGTACACCATCCACTCTATCGCTACTTATAGACACATTCCAATTGATAGACCCTTGGCGCCACTTACATCCCGTGTCCAGAGAATATACTTTATTTTCCCATCCGCACAACTCGTTCTCTAGGTTGGACTATTAGTTGATCTCTGAGTCTTTGCTACACAGAGTGCTAGACTCAGATATAGCGGATATCCTGATATCTGACTATGCTCCAGTGTGGTTTTCTCTCCGTTTACAATCCCCTACTCTCTTTTCACATAATTGGTGTTTTCCAGACTATCTTTCCTCCTCGGAGGACTTTAAACAACAATTAATAGGTAATTTTCAAAATTATATAGATGACAATATAATCCATAAACAAGATATCAATCTTCTCTGGCAAGCCTCTAAACCAGTCATGAGGGGCCATGTGATAGCCTATGTCTCATATAAAAGAAAATCTCTTAAGCAAAGGTTCCAACAGGCCAGTGCTTCGGTAGCCACAGCTTATGCTAAACTGTTGCAGGATCCTTCTGATTCTCACTCCAAGAGATCAAGGGATGCTAAGGCTTTATATGATCTGTTATGTTTGGAACAAGTCCAAACTAACCTTAGTTTTCAAAAGAACAAATATTTTCGTTGGGGAAACAGTCCTGGAAAGCTCTTAGCAAGAATGGTAAAATCTTATACATAATCTAAACCTATATCTTTAATTAATTTAACCCCCTCTGAATCCACTAGGATGCCTGATAAAATAGCAGAAGCATTCTTGCAGTACTATGAAACGTTATACCAGGCACCTACGGATGACTCAGATAAGGGAATGGAGTTCTTAAATCAGGCAGGATTAACTAAACTCACATTATTGGATAGGGAGAGCCTTTTTTTACCTATAACAGAGCAAGAGAATACCTCTATTATAAAATCGTTACCCACTGGTAAAACTCTGGGCCCTGACGGGCTATCAGCGGCATATTATAAAATACTCACACCACAGGTCACTCCTCATCTTCCAATTTTATATAATTCAATACTTAATGGGAACCCGGCACCACCTACATTTAATACTGCACGTATTATAGTTCTTCCGAAACCTAATAAAGATCCTGCCCTGGTCTCCTCATATCATCTGATTTCTCTTCTCAATCAGGACCTGAAATTGTTTTCCAAGATTATGGCCCAGCGTCTACAGTTACTGCTCCCTAAATTATTACATCCGGCTCAAACAGGCTTTATTAAAGGACGTCACTCTACTCACATATCCGCACTGTTTTAGCGACAATGTACCAGTAACATGCGTAGAAAAGTAAAAGACATATTGTGGTGAGTTGTGACGCTGACAAGGCATTCGATAGAGTGTCTTGGTCTCATTTAATACGTATATTTAATTTTCAAAGATTTGGCCCTGATTTCATTCACATATTCAAAACACTATATCAGAATCCTGAAAGCCTTTTTTACAATAAATTCTTTAAACACCCGACCATTCTGTCTGACTCGAGGTACGAGACAAGGTTGCCCGCTCTCACCACTACTTTTTAATTTGGCCCTAGATCCCCTACTACGCCATTTTGAAAAGGCAGGGGGCTGGCGGGACATTTTCTTGGCAAGGCATGAGATTAAATTTTCGGTCTTTGCTGATGATCTTTTATTGTGTTTTGCTAACCCCAGGGAGGCTATACAACTCCTCCTGCAAATCCTGCAAGTGTTCGAGGAGATAGCGGGTTTTAAAATTAATTATGCTAAAACTGAGGCCTTGGCCTTTTTTGGGGAGGCTAGGGCAGGATGGGGAAACTCCTTTCCCTTTAAATGGGCAGATAAATATATCACCTACTTAGGTGTCAATATTCCTTCACACCCTTCTCAATTATATGCTGTTAATTACACCCCACTGTTGTTAAAAACATACACAGATTTTAATAAATGGGCCCATCTTCCACTATCTTATATAGGCAGATGCCATCTTTATAAAATTATCAGTTTCCCCAGATTTCTTTACATTCTCCAAATGTTACCAATTATCCCAGATAAGAGAGACCTTAGACAATATGCTCTGGCCGCTAATTATCGAATAGTAATGGACTGGATTGGAGGTCATAACATTTATACCACGTACTCTATGGAGCAGGCATTTACTCCACACCATAATTTGTTGTCTCTTTTATACACCCATCCTCTTAGTTTACCTCCCACAGCTAAAGAAAACATGTTAATAAATAAGACATGCATAGCATGGAGAGTTATTAGATCACAATCCCACTTATCCAAATTATCCTCACTTTTTTTACCATTATGGGGTAACCCATCTTTTTCACCTGGCAATTCAGCCCAATTTCAACGCTGGCATAGCAGTGGCATTTGATATATTTATCAATTTTTACACGACCAAACACTCCAACCTCTCACTCGCTCTCAAATGCAGGAGAAATTCCCCTCCATCATTATCCCTTTGTTTCCTTATTTGCAGGCAATGAGATATATTCAAACCATGTTGCGTGGATTTTTGGCAGCTGATCTAAACTGGCGTCTGGATGGTGCATTACGTTGCAATCCACAGGGTCCTTTTTCTACTTCCTTTATATATTCCTGTGCCCAACCTCTTATTAATTTAGAGTCAAGTACTACATGACTTGCAAAATGGAAGGAGGTCTTCCCGCAAATCCCCATAGAGACTATTGCTCTTTCATGTCTTAAAATGAATAAACAATTGGGATCAGTCTCTTATAATAAAATGCATCTCAAAATCTTACACAGGGCATACTACACCCCCAAATTGAAATACATTATTGGTGTGGCACCTAACGCCAACTGTTATAAATGCTCAGCACCTGACGCCGACATAGTACATTGCCTGTGAGATTGTCCACGTGTACAGGTTTTTTGGGGTGAACTTAATAACTATATTAAAGAGGTTCTAAAAATTGCTTTTGTGTTCTCTAAAGATTGTGTTTTCTGGAAAATATCTACAAATATACACTCACAGGGTTTGACAAAAGGAAATAAACTACTTCTGACCAAATTGACTGCAGCTGCAAAAAAGACCATTCTCTCACAATGGATTGAACCTAACCCACCTACTCTTACATTACATCCTAGAATTATATTTCTGTTTACAATGGACTGGACAGAGACGTCCACCAATAAAGAAAATTTTACTGAAAAGTTTTTTGGCACATGGTTCCCTTATATTCATACTTTATCCCCATCACTTAAGGATTCTGGGCCTGATTCAGAGCCGGACGCTATTTGCGCTCGCTCATTCAGAAAAAGGGGACGGCTATTTAAATTGAGCGCTCGCTCTTTGCGGTCTGTTGACGCCTCTATGTCTGAGCGAGGGAACGAAACATGCGCTCGCTATTTTGTAAAGATGCCCCCTGGCCGCTCACATCCTATGTCATCTCCGCTATTTATTTGATTAATCGAGTACATCGAAAGGCGTCTGAACTGCTCACAGTGCTTGTGGTTGGATTTTCCTACCGCAATCATGCGAACAGTTCAGGCTAAGAAACAACCAAGTGACGTGGTCGATGACGCTGCTTTGTTAATTATGCACACCCTTAAAATGCCCGTTTTGACCGTTTGGCACGCCTGCGTTCAGATCTCCACTCCCCATTTTCAAGCACTTTCCGCTGTTACCACCCACAAACGCCTCATCCTGTCTCTCAAATTAGCAGGCACTCGCTATTTTGCGAGCGCTCGATTTCTGACCGCAATGACTGGTTGGCGCATGCGCATTACGACCCATATGCATGCGCAGATGTGCGAACATCGCTTGGCCGCTTACGAGCGGCTCTGAATCAGGCCCTCTTTACGGAGATGTTTCCAACTAATGTCATGGTTTAACTTGGAAGTACATGATAATGGCCCTCCATTTTGATTTTGATCTTGATTTTGACTCACATTATAACTGTAAGCCGGCTCGTCAATGGTAATGATAATGGTAACTGTAAATGTAACAGTGTATGTAACTGTTTCTTGTGTGCGCAATTGCAATTTTTATCTGGATTTATATACTGAAAATATTATAATTATTTTGTTGGATGATTCTCTGCAATGTGTTTATTATGCTGAGGGTTACTAAAGATATATTTGTATCACAATATGTTGTTTTCCTAACAATAAAATATTTTCCCCCCCAAAAAAAGAATAGGTGGCGATAAAAAGTGCAGTTTTGGGTGCAGACTTAAAAAAAAATACCCTGCACCCCTTGGAATGTCCCCTAGAAGTAATCTGTGTCAAAAGAAAAAAAGTTGAATAGGAGACCCCAAAAAAAGCGGTTTCATTTTGGGGGTGAAGAAAAAAAAGTTGGGCGACAAAGTTAAAAACTAGCGAAATATACTCAGGGGGGTCCCCAAATATGCGGCAGGTGTTTTTTGGTAGCGGTTGGTTGCGGCAGGTGGATTTTTGAAGAATTTTAAAAGTTCACTTTAGGGACTTATAGCCTTTCAGAGATAGGTAATACAATAGAACTAGTTGGCATAATCCCATTGGTTCTTCTTCCTGGTTCTTCTGTTATGATGCAGTTCATAGGTCAGTTTATATTGTAACAGTTCAGCCTCCAACAGCTTCTTTGTGTCCGTTTTCCCACCGAAAGAACAAGTTTAAAATGGCTAATTACATTACATTTACAGAGTACATTTCAATGCCTATCTCTTTATGATCCATAATTTGCAGACGCATGTTGCGATTTCCTCCCCGAAGTAACCGGAAATCTGCAAATAAACATGGGTTCAGAATGAAATCAAACACGGTCTGCATATCATTTACTAAACCTGAGATCTTAAATACAGTCGCTTTATTACATAATTAATAATGAATAAAACTTTGTATATTAACCTTAATGCTATGGAACCTTCCTATGTAAGTGTGCATTGTATAAGTGTAAGGATATTAAGAAAAGACGCTAGTTAGCGTTGTGCGTCTACATGTTTGTGGAGTACACCGTGGTACGTGTTTTGCAGGACTGTTCATATTATATGTTTTAGTAAATGTATGTATTTATATAATGAGGACTTTTAACATTGTTCTATTGCGTGGGAATCGCACAACGCTAAATAATAGCATCGCTGTATGTACTGATATTGTGGGATTTGTTAAAAATGGCGTTGTGCGGCCATTCGCAAAATGGCGTCGTGCAGATTTAATTTTTTAACAGATTCTGTGTCAGCCAATCATCCGGCTTTGACAGTCCACCCTTTGATAGCAAACAATATGCTATCACATTCTGGTTTTAAAAATTTAATTTAGGCTTACACTATGACGTATTATTTAATGTTATATTATGGGATGGCACAAGGTGGTTCTTAAACCATCAATAATGTGTCTCTGGGAGGGACATAAAACTACACTTATACGCACACTGCGGATCTTGGGAGATCATGGGAAAGATGTGGGGATGCATCTAACCTATAAAGGAAGTCTTGAAGGGGATAGGGACTTACATTATTTAAGATGTTTAAAATAACATTTCATAATACATTTCAGGCATGTCTAAATCTATACATCATCTGATGGTACATTCTAGTTCAGGGTTGTAATGCAGTCCTTCATTTACCTCAGTATTCATATTGTTACTACTAACCACCATCATAATTTAATTCCTTTGATTTACCTTATCTTTACATTTTCCACATTTCAACACAGTAGGAACACATTTGACACATAAGCCAATTACTATGATGACAACCAATATGAGGATCAGGAGTTTACCTATACTAGCAACCATTTCCTGGACCCACTCTCCTAGACCAGAGAACCATTTCACTGGGTTCAACCATGAAACCCATTCTTCTACCTTCTCCTCTACTTCAGCCACTGAAGCATTATGGTTCTTCCGAAATTCCCATTTCAGCTGCAGAATTTCATCCATCTTCCGGTCTATCACTTCCTTGGGGTCACTAGTATCATTTGTAATATATGTGCAATACTTTACACCAAATTGGGTTGCCAAAGTTACACAATACCCTCCAGTGACAGCTGTTAAATAATTTAACACTAGCCTATGTTGCACAAGTACTTTCTTGTAAGCTTGTAACTCCCTACCTGTATACCTAAACGTGTCATCATACATCTCGGTGATATTTTCTATTAATTTAGCAAGATCTTGGATATATCTAAAATTTAGTGTACCCCGAGCGATCCTGGTGGGATTCAATGCAACTACAACTTGAAAGCCAGTTGTACATAAAGCCACACAATTGATTAGTGAAACATCACCAGGTATCATATTTCTTTTATCTCTATGTTCATACTGTGTGTGAAGATACGGTGATGGTGTGTTTTTATGAATACCAAGCATTTCACCATGTGTAAGGGTCATAACCTCTGGGAGTACTCTTCCCAGATAACACAAAAAAACAGAACTCAGACAGAGCCATTTATACGCTTTCCTTCAACATATAAAATATACGTCATTGGGGAGAACATAAGGAATAGAATGCATCATGATCATCCAACACATTTCACTAATGATCCTATCTCAGGTTCTCCCATCTGGCTAATACACGTTTCTGGTTGTATAACCCTGGTACAGTATCCTTCTGGTGCCAACCATTTCTTTGGTGTCAGAAGTGTCTCCCATTTAACCTAATTGTGCGTAACAGTTCAAAATATATAGGCTCATAATCAGTTCTTATTGAGAAGGTCATCGTCTGGTTATTCCCAGTCACCTCCCAACTTCCTGGTTTATTGGAGTTGGTGATGTTCAAACATAAAAGTGATCTATCTACTTGGTACTGGTGGAATTTAAAATTAGGTGGTTTGGTGTTAAGAAATGTTTCATCCAGCGTCTTCCCTTGTTGTAATTCTAAGACCTCAGAGACATTTAATGGAAATGGCACTAATCCTACATTATGCTGTCCCTGAGGCACATGAGAACACACCCAACAGTCAGTCTGGTTTAAAACTTTGCCCACCATAGTATGATAATCCTCTAAAGGATACCCACCCCAATACTGGTTATACTTAGGTTGGCACTGCTAGATGCACTTCTCATCAATTAAGGACCCACAAAACTCACAAATACAATAATCCTCAGACGATAGACCTTCACACTGTCTCCAAGTTTCCAACATAGCAGATCTCTTAACAATTACTGTACTGGGTTTGGTCAGGTACCGCCCTTGTGACTGTATTGCTCCTTCTCCCAACTCCACTCCATTGATATCACCATCAGCTACCCTCTCCATCCTCTGTCCTCTGTCACAGAAACCAGAGATCCCGAAACAACCCAGGATGAGAACTCTGGGAGAAAACACAAAGATAACCACAGCAGACCACTCCATTGCTGAAAATAATGATCTACAAATTTCTTTAACTCAGATATCTCACTGTAACCTTTAACCTTCCAGGAACAGTCTCACAATTGACAGGTCTACATTATCTGCCTCGATTCCGCCTTGTATCTCCACCGGTTGGTTGACCTTCTTACAGTGAGTGGAATGGACCCAGGTATCTCTCTCTGCCACTTTTAAGGAAGTTGTACTCGTCAGCAACACTTGATACAGACCTTCCCACCGATCTGTCAAACAACCTGAATGCAAGAAATTTCTGATCATAACAAATTCTCCAGGTTAAAAATCATGACAGTTTGTTTCTTGCATATCATGTGACAACAATTTCAGTTTCTGCTGTTGCTGCTTTAACTGTTTACTTATTGTTATAAGATACCTTACAGTAACCTCGTTGTTACTTTTCAAATCTTCCTGCAGACTTATAATCAAATGAGGTTGTCTACCAAACAGTATTTCAAAGGGGGACAGATTGAGAGGGGGTCTAGGAGTTGTCCTGATACTGTGGAGGACAAGTGGAAATGCTTCTGGCCACCCCAGTCCAGTTTCTGCCATGATCTTTCTTAATTTATTTTTAATAGTACCGTTCATCCCCTCCACCTTGGCGCTGGCTTGCGGTCGATAAGGGGTGTGAAGTCTACTATTAATACCCATCATTACGCATTTTCTGGAAGACATCACCTGTGAAATGAGTACCCCTATCACTTTCAATAATTCTAGGGATACCGTATCTGCGTACAAACTCCTGAATAATGTTTTTAGCAGTGCACGCAGCAGTATTAGTGGCAGCTGGGTATGCCTCTACCCAGTTAGAAAATACATCTGTACAAACTAATACATACTTGAGATTCCTGCAGGGTGGTAATTGAATGAAATCAATTTGTATTATCTGAAAAGGTCCAGCGGCCGGAGGAATGTGGGATGGCTCAATAGGGATTGTTTTCCCAATGTTTTTCCTCAAGTAGGTCAAACAGGACATTGCTCTCTTTTCCGCTTGGGAAGAAAAACCCGGTGCTCACCAGTATGCTCTCACCAATTTGCACATACCTTGCTTTCCCAAGTGAGTCAGACCGTGCGCTGCCTCAGCCAGGCTTGGGTAGTACACCTTGGGAGCCACTGGCTTACCTTGTCCATCTCTCCAGAGCCCAGAAGACTTTTGCCCACATCCCTTGGATCTCCAGACTGCCATTTCCTGAATGGAACAAAATTTAGCATCTCAATTAATTTCTGCATATCAATCATTTGAAACATCATTTGGTTAATTGGTATGTTCACTTTTAATCCTGCTGCCCATTTGGCAGCTTCATCTGCCCTGTTGTTGCCAAGTGACACCGGATCGTCCTCGCATGTATGGGCTTTACACTTAATTACAGCCACTGCCTTAGGCAATTGGATCGCTGTCAGTAGTCCTTTTATATGTCTGGAATGTGCAACTGGTGTGCCTGCTGCTGTCATAAAATTTCTCAGACGCCATAGAGCACCAAAATCATGTACCACCCCGAAGGCGTACCTAGAGTCAGTGTAGATATTAGCAGATTTGCCTTCTGCTAATTCACACGCTCTTCTTAGTGCCACCAGCTCCGCCACTTGGGCCGAGTGAGGTGGACCAAGAGGTTCGGCTTCTATGATGTCTTCGTCATTTACCATAGCATAACCTGTACATAACTCTCCAGTGTCAGTCTGTCTATGACAACTTCCATCCATGTAAAATGTCACATCTACATTTTCTAAAGGTGTATCCCATATGTCAGGTCTTGCAGTAAAGGTCTGATTCAAATACTCCATACAATCATGTACATCAATACACTTGCAGAACTCACCTTCCGCCAGCGACTCACCTCTCTCCACCCTTTGTGCCTCCTGTGGCACATATGGTAAATACGTTGCTGGGTTTAATGTACAGCACCGTTTAATGGTGATGTTTACAGGTGCTATTAGGGCTAGTTCCCATTTTGTGAACCTAGCTGAGGAGACATGTCTGGTTTGGGCAGAATTTAGCAAAGCAGATACAGCATGGGAGTATAGACAATCATATCATGGCCTAATACTACATCCTCACTCTTACTAACCAATAGAGCAGTTGCTGCTACACTTCTTAAACACGTTGGGAGTGATCTTGCCACAGTGTTCAATTGTGCACTGAGGTATGCTATGGGCCTACTAGCATCACCATGTTTTTGTGTGAGGACACCTGCTGCGCAACCATCAGCTTCCGTACAGTATAAATCAAAAGGTTTTTCATAATCAGGTATTCCCAATGCAGGTGCTCTTGTCAGACTATCCTTAAGATTAAGGAAAGCCTGCTCTGTTTCCTCTGTGTGTGCGACATGATCGGGCTTTGAGGAAGAAACTAAGGACCTCATTCAGAGTTGGTCGTAAGCGACCGCTCAGTCGGAAGCCTTACGATCGAGAATCAGAAAGAAAAACAATCGCACGGCCGGGCGATCGCAACCAAAGTGACGCCCATACATGAACAAAGCACCTCCTCTAGCTAACGAATGATAGCAGCTAGCGATCGAGTCAATCGTTGTCAGTCGCTGTATGTTAATTTTCTTCTGATGGTTGCGGCCGCTTGTGTTGTGTGCAAATTACATAAAAAATTAACGAAAAACCGCATAGAATAAGCCATCCCCATGAAATATATTTATTCTTATTATTCTCTAATGCAAACGCAACTGAATCAATTACAAGCCAATTAGCAGTGTTATTAGCAACAACAAACGATTATTAGCTGCTTGCACTGTGTGGCACAAAATAGGAACATCAAACATAACATCAATCACATTCGATAGTATCGATTGTACTCTGGTGCTTGAGAAAGCACATACCCAACTTCAAGCTGTACAATCAGCCAGGCCTCTAACCTGCTCACAGAGTGACGTTTTACTACTTCCGGCCTTCTATGTCGGTCGTAGCAGGAAATTTATGTATGCCCCTAAAACGCCCTGAAAACGGTGAGGAACGCCTGCGTTTTTAGACCACCACCCCCGTCAACACCCACAAACGGCCTTTCATGTCAATCAACTCTCGGAAGCCACTTCCTGCTCGTAAGCCGTACGATCGACAGCATTTTGGGCCGACTCTGAATGAGGTCCTAAGTCCTGTAATGCAAGGCCAAAATAGAAAAACCTGGGATCCACATTCTGCAGTATCCACACATTCCCAAGAATGTACGGATTTGCTGTTGGTTCTGCGGCAGGGTCATGGTCTGTATGGCCTGGGTTCTGTCAGTGGTCAGGTGTCATAACCCCTGGGTTAGGCAATGTCCCAAGTATTTAACCCTGGACTGGCATGGCTGTAGTTTGTCCTTAGCAACCTTGGGTCCTGTTTCCGAGAGATGAAGCAATAAAAGTATAGTATCATTTAAACATGACATAAACGAATCAGAACACAAAAATAAATTGTCCACATATTGTATTAGAACAGATCCATTGGCAGGTTTAAAAGATTGTAAACAGTCGTGTAAGGCCTTGGAGAAGATACTGGGGCTGTCTATGAAACCTTGGGGCAATCGTGTCCATGTGTATTGTACCCCCCTGTATGTAAATGCAAATAGGTACTGACAGGATGAAGAGGGACAGAGAAGAAAGCAGAACAGAGGTCAATGACAGTAAAATGGGTTGCATTTGGTGGGATCTGCATTAGAATGAAAACTGGATTCGGCACTACGGGGAATCGGCTTTCTACTACCTTATTAACCCCTCTAAGGTCCTGTACCAGCCTATAATCCCTCCCACCACTCTTTTTCACAGGAAAGATGGGACTGTTGGCTACACTCGCTGTACGGACTAAAATTCCCTGTTGTAATAACCACTCATTATGGGATAAACCCCTATCTCTACCTCCTGTTTTAATGGGTACTGGGGAATTTCTGGAGCTTGCCTACCACTTTTTAAATTTACCATTACAGTAACGTTTGCCATCAATCCAGTGTCTTGTCCATCTTTAGTCCAGAGGGACTCCGGTATCTGAGATAATATTTATTCTACTTGAGATGGATTTTTATCTGAAACAGTAGAGTGAAACATTAACCTTTGGGGAGTGTCCAATATATCCCTCACCTCGTGCGCAACTCTCTCTGGGATATCTAGCGATTTACCATCAGGGGTACAATAAATGACACATCCCATTTTACATAACAAATCCCTTCCCAGTAAGTTAGTAGGGGCCGCTGCTGCCAGGAGAAAGGTGTGCCTGGTATGCAATGGGCCAATAGTAACCTCTGCAGATTTGGTTAAAGGATTATGTTGCACTATACCCGTTACACCCATTGCTGGTACTGTTTCATTGGTCACCTGTAAATTAGATGGAGATTTTATCACTGATCTCGTCGCCCCTGTGTCTGCAAGAAAAGAATGTTTAGTACCAGCTACGTCAATTAACATTACAGGTTCTTCTCTAACATCCCCAGTTAACCTGACTGGCTGTAGACTACAGGTATGACCTGCCCCCTAGAGTTGACTCTCACTCACCAATAAAGCATTTAAGGCCACAATTGGAGCAGGTGACTGTGGAAAATTCCCTGCATTCTGCATATCTCCCTTATGTGAATATCTAGGTACTCCCTGGTTAGGGGGTCCTACCCTCTTCACCTTACAGTTCCTAATTACATGTCCCACTTAGTTGCAGTTAAAACACCTTCGTGAGTGGGGTGGGGAAAAGGTTGTTGTGTGGGTTGGGCGGTAGAGAAAGATTGTGAGTGTGGGTATGATTTTTGAGGGTAATATGGTGGCTGCAGGTAGTATGGGTTTTGTGGCTGTGTGTGATAAGTGGGGTAGGGCTGTGTTTGTGTCTATGCAGGATTGGTGAGGACGTGTAGCTGTGCAGGTGCATATGTGTCTGGTGGCTGTGATGGTATATTCATTCCTTCTAGAGCTTGAATGCTAACAGCCATTAGCTTCTGAATGCTAACAGCCATTAGCTTCTGGGTTTCTTTCTCCTTGAGGATGTTTTTATCGTGCTCAATAGCGGACTCCCTGAGTGTGTCTACAGTAACTCCTCACCAGCCAGGCAGAGAGGTCTGGACTCAGGTCTTTAGATTGTCTTTAAGACCATCCATAAGTACCGTGATGACCATTTCTCTGTGATGAGTGTTATCTTTAATATCTTCTATCCCAGTGTACTGGGTGATAGCCTGCAGAGCTCATGTACAGTAATCTTCTGCAGATTCACTCTCCTTTTGTTTTATGGTGAAAATTTTACTCCAGTTAACTACTACCAGGAAATATACACCCAATTGAGTTATTATGCGGGTAATGTTACTTTGGTTATCCTCGTCTGTTAAGGGATCATCTCCCTCCAATACGCAATCCGTGATAAACTTTTTCACATCGGTATTGTGCGGAAGACACGCCCTTAACACCACTCGCCAATTTTTACTGGTTGGCTCGTGAGCATTACCAAAGTTTTTCACAAATCTTTGGCATTTTGCTAATTCCTTCTTAGGGTCAGGGAAGTCTGTCATTATGGAATTTAACTCAGCTCTTGTCCAAGGATAATGCATCACTACATTCCTTGTGGGCACTACATTCGCATCCGGATTCCCACTGGGAACAGTTATTGTCCAGATGGGATGGATGCCTGCCATAATGCTACCTTTGGCCGAATTACCTAGTTCAGGGTTCAGAGTGGTGGTGGTGCCCGTGAACTACTGACATTACCTTCTGCAGCGCTACCTTGCTGTGCATGCGCACTACTTTACGGCGCGCACGCAACGCTGTTTAGCGCTTCGTGCGCACTCCCCTGCATCGTGTGCGCGACGCTGGTTTGCGTCGCGTGCACACCCCTAAACCACGTATCCCCCTCGTGCTGCCACAACTTTAAACAATCGTTATACTTTATCCTTTTCTTTTGAAAGTTCACCACACAGATACTATCTCGGACATTGTTCAATACCTCCTTATCAAAGGTGCCAACTCTGGGAAAAATTTTCACACTCATTCTCGTCATCTTAACCAGAACATAGTTGCATACGCACCGTACTTTGTATGCATTATATGCTGTGTCGAACCAATCGGCGCTTCCAAGAGCAGCACATCATCTAACATCTCTACCGTTTGCTTGGCTCCCATCTTGGGAAAAAAAACACTAAACTTTTCAATA
Organism: Taudactylus pleione; assembly: GCA_031769625.1. Taxonomy (NCBI): domain Eukaryota; kingdom Metazoa; phylum Chordata; class Amphibia; order Anura; family Myobatrachidae; genus Taudactylus; species Taudactylus pleione. Next base: position 1,176,783 of record JAUIMM010000047.1, on the reverse strand, counting down.
GAGATTTAAATCGGTGAAAGAATGTCAAGGCTACTTTCACTTACCTGTGGATGATTTAACAGGCCACGCCCACACACCTATGGAAGAATAACCAGGCTGCTTCCACGCACCTAAGCCCTTTTTGAGTACTTTGCACTACTAGAATTTAAGCATTCCAATAACACCTACCCTTTTCAGTGATTTTGTCCACCACAACTCAGTTCACAATCACGATATGCCATAACCGTGTGGTTCAATCACAATGCCCAATAACTCTAACTGATCACTGGATGCCGCAATCACACTGAGAGCCGATACCTAACACAAACAACAATAACTACACCTGCTGTGTGTATAGACTCCGGTATCTACTACCAAACCAGTAGGCCGATACCAGGCGCCTAGCCCCTAAGGGTACTACGATACCCCTAACTAGGGAACATGTTACCCCTACCAAAACACGTTCACTGTCACACACCTTTTTCTGCGCAGCAGAATAAACGTTTTCCCAGATATGGCAGCACCGACTAAGATACTTAAAACAATGCCATCATGCTATCAATATCACAATGCAATCTCAACGGCTTTGTTTAATCACGTGGCAGCAATACAGGAAATATGTATATGCTATTGTGCGACTTCCCCTTTTAACATGAAATTCTATCAACGAAGGAAAACAAACTTTTTCCTTCCTTGTCCCTGGATTCTAATCAGCGCTCCTTGAACTCACATAATAAAGTATATAGGTCTCTCAGCAACAAAGTGGTAGCAAGTATTCGAAGGCACAATGCGTTCTTTCCTGCGTATGGTGCCTCCACCCTTTGCTGAGAGATTGATAACCGTGTGTTACCGTGTGAGTGGTGGCGTGGTTTCACTCTACGAGCCCCCAACTATGAATTTCTACCTATCTATACACCCTAAATGTCGCTATTTAGCATTATAAGTCGCACACAAAATAATTGCTTTCCAGACTTTGATTGTGGTTCCAAAGCACAAAAAGATATTATTCACCAAAAGGCAGATAGTTACACGCTGTGATCTAAATACAATTAGCGCAAAAAGATTATACAATCACAAGGTACAGTCGAATACATACGCATGCGCTCTGGATCCAGATTTCCGGCATCAAAGGTGAAGCCTCCGTCAATAGTAAGAAAATGATGACTCACTAACAGATTCAGAGAGCTTGCATATATACCCTTACAGAGATAGGCAATACAATAGAACTGGTTGGCATAATCCCATTGGTTCTTCATCCTGGTTCTTCTGTTATGATGCAGTTCATAGGTCAGTTTATATTGTAAGAGTTCAGCCTCCAACAGCTTCTTTGTGTCCGTTTTCCTGCCGAAGAACAAGTTTAAACTGGCTAATTACATTACAGTTACAGAGTACATTTCAATGCCTATCTCTCTATGATCCATAATTTGCAGACGCATGTTGCGATTTCCTCGCCGATGGAACCGGAAATCTGCAAATAAACAGTGGTTCAGAATGGCACCAAACACGATCTGCTTATCATGTACGAAACCTGAGATCTTAAATACAGTCGCTTTATTACATAATTGATAATGAATATAACCTTGGATATTAACCTTAATGCTAGGGAACCTTCCTATGTAAGTGTGCATTGTATAAGTGTAAGGATATTAAGAAAAGACGCTAGTTAGCATTGTGCGTCTACGTGTTTGTGGAGTACACCCTGGTACATGTTTTGCTGGACTGTTCATATTATATGTTTTAATAAATGTATGTATTTACAGTCAGGTGCATAAATATTGTGACATTGACAGAATTTTTATATTTTGGCCTCTATTCACCACCACAATGGCTTTGAAATGAAACAAACAAGATGTGCTTTAACTGCAGACTTTCAGATTTAATTTGAGGGTAATTACATCCAAATCAGGTGAACGGTGTAGGATTTACAACGGTTTCTATATGTGCCTCACACTTTTTAAGGGGCCAAAAGTAATGGGACAAACTAAACAATCCTAAATCTAACTTTCACTTTTGAATACTTTGTTGCAAATCCTTTGCAGGCAATTACAGCCTGAAGTCTGGAACGCATAGACATCACCAGATGCTGGATTTCATCCCTGGTGATGCTCTGCCAGGCCTCTACTGCAAATGTCTTCAGTTCCTGCTTGTTCTTGGGGCATTTTCCCTTCAGTTTTGTCTTCGTCAAGTGAAATGTATGCTCAATCGGATTCAGGTCAGGGGATTGACTTGGCCATCGCATAACATTCCACTTTTTAGCCTTAAAAAACTCTTTGGTTGCTTTTGCAGTATGCTTCGGGTCATTGTCCATCTGTACTGTGAAGCGCCGTCCAATGAGTTCTGAAGCATTTGACTGAATATGAGCATATAATATTGCCAGAAACACTTCAGAATTCATTCTGCTGCTTTGTCAGCAGTCACATCATCAATAAATACAAGGGCACCAGTTCCATTGGCAGCCATACATGCCCACACCATGACACCACCACCACCATGCTTCACTGATGAGGTGGTATGTTTTGGATCATGAGCAGTTCCTTTCCTTCTCCATACTGTTCTCTTCCCATCACTCTAATACAAGTTGATCTTTGTCTCATCTGTCCATAGGATGTTGTTCCAGAACTGTAATGGCTTTTGTAGATGTTGTTTGGCAAACTCTAATCTGGTCTTCCTGTTTTTGTGGCTCACCAATGGTTTACATTTTGTGGTGAACCCTCTATATCCACTCTTGTGAAGTCTTCTCTTGATTGTTGACTTTGACACATATACACCTACCTCCTGGAGAGTGTTCTTGATTTGGCCAACTATTGTGAAGGGTTTTTTTTTCACCAGGGAAATAATTCTTCTGTCATCCACCACAGTTGTTTTTCATGGTCTTCTGGGTCTTTAGGTGTTGCTGAGCTCTCCTGTGCGTTCTTTCTTTTTAAGAATGTTCCAAACAGTTGATTTGGCCACACCTAATGTTTTTGCTATCTCTGATGGGTTTGTTTGGATTTTTCAGCCTAATGATGGCTTGCTTCACTGATAGTGACAGCTCTTTAGATCTCATATTGAGAGTCGACAGCAACTGATTCCAAATGCAAATGTCACACCTAGAATCAACTCCAGACCTTTTACCTGCTTAATTGATCATGAAATAATGAGGGAATAGCCCACACCTGTCCATGAAATAGCTTTTGAGTTGATAGTCCCATTACTTTTGGCCCCTTAAAAAGTGGGAGGCACATATAGAAACCGTTGTAATTCCTACACCGTTCACCTGATTTGGATGTAATTACCCTCAAATTAAATCTGAAAGTCTGCAGTTAAAGCACATCTTGTTTGTTTGATTTCAAAGCCATTGTGGTGGTGAGTAGAGGCCAAAATATGAAAATTCTATCAATGTCCCAATATTTATGCACCTGACTGTATATAATGAAGACTTTTAACATTGTTCTATTGCGTGGGAAACGCACAACGCTAAATAATAGCATCGCCGTATGCACTGATATTGTGGGATTCGCTCAAAATGGCGTTGTTGCGCCATTCACAAAATGGCGTCTTGTTGCCATTCGCAAAATGGCGTCGTGCAGATTTAATTTTTTAACAGATTCTGTCTCAGCCAATCATCCGGCTTTGACACCTGCAATCCAAAAAACACATGGGGCATACTTGGGGAACCCCTGGAGTCTATTTCGTAAATTTTTAAGTTTGTCTCCCAACTTTGCTTTTTTACACCCCCAAAATGAAAGTACTTTTTTAGGGTGTTCTAAAGTATTTTTTAAACTTTTTTTGATACAGTTTATCTTTGGGGGACTGTCCCAAGGCTGCAGGTGTGTTCCCGCAACTTTGCATCCCAAACCCCCAATTCTGCACTTTTTTCCGCCTGCTGTCAGAGGCGAATCTTTCCCGCTGGTTACAAGGCGCAGACTTTTCGTACCGTCGAAAAGCCTATGGAGTTGAATACGGGGAAAAGTTCTCGTCTGGCGAAATGTCACCGGCGAGAACATTTCGCCATCTCGGCTTTTCACCGCCAATTGAATACGGCCCTATGACTAATTTTTCGAGGAAAAATTAGTGGCGGCTCACTCATGCCAGGCGTCTCGCACCACATGGTGTACTGAGGCTAGATGTATGAGGACACATCTATACTAACATAAATTCATTTGAGGGCATTCCATGATAGTATCTCCTATCGCTGCACTAACTAAAACAGGTTCTAATCCTGCCAATTGGTCCACAGAAGCCCAAACCATCTTCCAACAACTTAAATAGGCTTTCATTACAGCTACCCTCTTCAACCATCCAGGCATCTCTAGTGCCTTCTACCCTGAAGCTGATGCCTCTTCTTTAGAAGTGGGGGCAGTCCTGTCTCAACATGCATCCAATGGTAGCCTGCATCCCTGGGTTTCTTCTCTTGTAACTTCTTCCAAGATGAGAACAACTACACCATAAGAGGCAAAGAGCTGGAGGCATTTGTTGGAAGGGGGCCAATGTTCGATTACCATTTACACAGACCACAAAAATCTGCTTTCTCACAGTTCAACATTCAACTCTCTGACTCCTTCCATCCGGGTAACAAATATCATAAAGCCAATGACCTCTCATGTTCTATGGTGGTTGCAGAGAGACCTCCAAGCACCGAGAGGAATCACAGTCTCAATCCTCTGGTACTGCAACAGACACCCACATTTCATGCCACTTCAGGGTAAGAGGTTTGTTCCACAGAAGTTGCACAAAAAGTTATTGCAATGAGCACATGGCTCTTGATTTACTGGTCACTGTACTCTATCAGTTCTGAACACGCCTTGGACTCACATTTCAATGGATTTCAAAACTGATCTGCCTGCTTCCAATAAGTATACCACTGTCTGGATCATTGTGGACTGATTTTTGTAAATGGTTTACTTTGAGCCACTCTGAAGCCTACCTTCTGCATCCATTCTAGCACAGCTGTTTGTCAAATAAATCTTCCGACTTCATGGGTGTCCCTCTGAAATTGTATCTAATCATGGAGTTCAGTTTGCAGCTAAATTCTGGTGTTCTCCAGATTAAACTCAACTTTTCATCTGCTTATTATCCACAATCTAACAGTCAGATGGAGATGGTGTATCAAGATTTGGAGACCTTCTTAAGACTACAGTATACATCTCTTCTTCCCAAGACAAATGGTTGGATCTATTCCCTTGGACAGAATTTGCTCATAACAATCACAATGAGTCATCTGCTTTCACTCCATTCTTCATTGTATATGGTTCATATCCTCGAATACCAGCCTTTACCCCGTTGCCTAAACTCTTTGTTCCAGCCTCAGAATATTGTTTGAATTTTACACAGAATTGGCAATGTGTCTGGCTCTCTCTTGTCAAGGTATCCCAGCATTATAAAATCCAAGCTGACAAGAAACACAGAGACACCGCTAGTTTGCAATCCAGGTACTACTGACTATCTACCCGAAAAATGTGGCTCAGTGTTTCAGTCTATGAAATTCGCTCCTACTTGATTAGTCTATTCCGTATTACGCAGATAATCAATCCAGTTTCTTATAAATTAGTTGCCTCATTACCCAACTCACTTCATATTTCTCTGCTGAAACCCTTGGTCATCAATCAGTTTTACTACCCCACTCAGAAGACTCTAAAAGTTCAGACTCAGTGTGGACTAGATTATGAGTTTAAGAGCATCCTGGATTCACCTCTGCCATGGACACCTTCAAAGAACATGAATAAAGGCCTCTGATGTACATTCACCAGGTTTGGTCTGGAAGTTCCATTTGAGGTTTAACTCAAAGCCACATAAGTGTCCAGTGGCCACTTGTAATGGTGGGTGGGGTGGGGGAGTACTATCACACTTCAGGAACTTACAGTAGTCCTTGTTACCTGATTCGGGGTAGCCATTTGGTTGCCATCCATGCCTGTCCAGGCAATCTGCAGCAACCCTGGTGGGATGCCTGTTTGCATTGCACTCAAGGTTCGTGTCCATCTCCTTCCCGCGGTTGTGGTACATGGGTGCCGCCATCTTGACAATGATCATCTGACTACCATCAGCCAACCAGTCTCTGGATTTGCTCGGTCACATGCCCATCCACACAATCAGCATTTACTGCACCTTACTCAAACATGGTATTGTACAAGGTTCAGTGCCAGAACAATTTCTCTCTTCAGAGACCGATTTCATGGCCGTGCGGTATTTAGTATCTCCATGTAATTTGCTCCTGGTTGCGCAGTATTCAGCATCTTCATGTTACGTGCTACTGACTGTGCAGTGTTCAGCATATCCGTGCTATCTACTTCTGGTTGTGCAATATTGAGCATCTCCATGTTACCTGTTTCTGGCTGTGGAGTATTCAGCATCTCCGTGTTGCTCCTGTTTGTGTAGTATTCAGCATCTTCATGTTATCTGCTTCTAGCTGTGCAGTATTCAGCATCTCACTGTTACCCGATTCTATCTGTGCAATATTTAGCATCTCAGTGTTTTATCTGCTCCTGATTGTACAGTATTCAGCATCTCTGTGTTCCGAGCTCCTTGCGGTCTTGTTGCTGTTGCTACCGGATTTCCTCAACATCTAACTGCTGCTGCCTCCAGGCTTCCTCAATGGCCAATTGCTGCAACCTGGTGGCTTCCTACTGAGCCTTGATGGCTTCCTGCAGCAGCAATGTAGCCTTGAGCAAGGCCTTAACTATGTCCTCCATGTTATCTTCTGCAGCAGGTGAGAAGTAGAATCTGGCTTCCTTAAGTATCTGATGACATCACCAAGAAGTTCAAAATATTTTTTTTTTCCATAAAACAAAAATGGGTGCCTGTCAATTTAAATGTTTCACATACTTTTATGTCTGCAATTTAGGTGCAATACATGCATTCTCCGCAATGTGTGGCAAGATCAGGGTAAAGGGTACCATCTTCTGGGGTAAATAGTTTCACTTATCACGTAGCAGCCAAGACGTAGTACACCAGTACAGGCCCTTGGTATAAGTAACCACAGCTAGTTTTATGAGCAGCAGAATAATAAAAAAAACTTTAATAATTCCATGGCATTCATTGAGTCTACCGACTAGTGGAATTGCACAGGAGTGATTCATTCCAAAAGAAAGCATATCAACTGATGCTGGAGGAAATGCTGCCTTAAGGCCCCCATACATCTGCTGGCGAATTGCGCGATCCTCCAATCGGAACAGAAACACCAATCGGAAATGGAGACCGGTGGCCATCAATGTTCCGTGATCCATTGCAGGATCGGTGAAAGGCACCATGTTACATTTCACCGATGTGCCAATCACGATTCTATTATGATCGGGTCGGCAAATCTGTGAAATTCAACATGTTGGATTTCACCGATCCTGCGATGCCGGGTTGCAGGATTGCAGCAATCCATCGCAGATGTATGGGGGCCTTTAGCCATTGTTCCTGTTGGATTGGATTTGAATCTGGTGACTGATGAGCAGCATGACACTGATACTATCAATTTGTACAGTAATAACCTCTCAAGCTATAGCAAACAGAAAATGGAAGAAAAAAGAAACAGTGCAGAGAATCCTATCTGTAATATCAGAAATTCTCAGAGAACCAGGAGTAACCTATGACCCAAGCACTAATGAAATATCATTATTTTATATCAATACTCTCAAGCTATTGGGCAACCACATCAGGAAATGTTTACCATAGGGTGAAGATAATCACTCAATACTATAAATATCAATTAGAATTGACTTTGGATTGTGAGGTAGTGACTATTCAAATCATGTCAGGAAAATATGCACATTAAAATCACCAATACACTTCAGTGTTGGGAAAAGAGAACAGCCAGTATCACAGTTACTAAGCTGCATGTGATAACATTGTGAGGTATGATTCATTTGACCAAATTGCCTTCCTCCACTGTACCACAAAAATTGCAAACCTACATTGCTATGTGTCATAAGTGATGTATGCACTGCACCCTCAATTCTTGTGGGACCACTTTGGATTTAATTTGCTGCTTGAGTCACTTTAAGTAACAAGTCAAAATTTCCAGGTAATGGTCTGCAGTGTATTGCCTGGTTTGCCTTTCATTTTATAATGAATGCAGCAAAGATTTTTAATTTTTTTATTTCCATGTTGACATCACCTAGCCAATGAAGCTAATGGTCATTTTCAATTCGATCTGTCACAGGATCTGATTCAGAGTTGTAGATAATGCTGCAGCAGCTGTGGATGTGCAAAACAATATGTTGATGCAAAAGCAGCCAGGACTTGTATCGAGATGCCCACCTGAGCCATCACAGCTGTCCGCAACTGCGTACATATACGCATCGGACGCAGATCATGCAAACATCGACTTCCTGAGTGAGTCCACGGTCACTCGTATTGGCCGGCATAATTGAGACACCGGAGCCATATTCCTTGTGTATGGGATCGCAGATGCAGTGCAAGAAACGCCTCCAAAATATTTGCGACAAGCCTGCGCAGTGCTCCATTTGCGCAAACATCTTCATAGCGTACACCTCTGCATCAGGCCCATAGTCATTGAAGCTTCTGCAAACATGCCCCAATAATTAATCCTCTTTCAAAGATAGATACTAAGGTCTCCTCTTGAAGTCATGCTAACCACAAATTAAGACAATAAGGGCAGTCAATTATATATATGCTGGCATGTTATTTGCTTAAATTATGCACGAGACACACATACAGCCATGGCCAAAAGTTTTGAGACTGACAAGTATTGGTTTTCACAAAGTCTGCTGCATCAGTTTTTATGATGCCAATTTGCATATACTCCAGAATGTCATGAAAAGTGATCAGATGAATAGCAATTAATTGCAAAGTCCCTCTTGCCATGACAATGAACTTAGGGCCTGATTCAGACCCACTTGCGAGCGCTGAGCGCTCGCAAGCGCATCGATGATGGCCCTGTGCGCATGCGCACGACGGAGCCGGCTTCGTCTTGCGCATGCGAAGACCCGGATAGCGACGGGCAAGCCGTCGCTCTGGGTCTCGTACCAAAGGGGGCGTGCTGTTCGATGGTGAGTGACAGCACGCCCCCTTTGGTGGGCGTGCCAGGTGCATGGCTGCCCAGATGGAGGTATTCCCGTCTGGGGCCAGCCCCACTGACATCACAAGTGATGTCAGTGGGAGTGCTTTCGGCTCTGTTAGAGCAAAAAAAGCACTCTAGGGCTTGCGGCAATGAGACCCTACCACAAGGGTCTCGTCGCAAGCGCGATGGTCACGATGGTCTTGACCATCGCGACCATCTTCCTGCCCGCTCGCTATAGCTGTGGGTGGTCATCCACAGCTATGTGAGCGGGCAGGAGGCCGTTCAAAAAAATAAAAAATAGCCCGGCCCTAATTCAGAGCAAGCGCTCTGAATCACGGCCTTAATCCCAAGAAAAACATGTCCACTGCATTTCAGCCCTGTATTTGTTTTTGTTCTGTGGGGGTCATTGTGTGTTTGTTTTTGTTCTGTGGGGGCCAATGTTTGTTTTCCTGTGGGGGGCCAATTTGTGAGTGTTTTTTCTCGTGGGGGCCAATGTGTGTGTTTTTTTTCCTGTGAGGGACTGATGAGCCTTAGAAATGTTAAAATCTTGTTCGGTGTGCCACGAGTTGAAAAAGGCTGAAAATCACTGTGCTATAGGCAGTACCGGTTCTATGGGCGGGCTAACAGGGCCGTCGCCCGGAGCGTCGGCCCCTAGAGGGTGCCGCTGAGTCCCCTCCCAATCAGTGAGCTGTGGAGGAACCGGCCGTTGCCGCTCTCCACTCGCCGGCGCCACAGCTCTCACACATGTTTGCCGCTCCCGTCTCTTTGGAGACGGGCTTTGTTAGTGATAGCTCCGAACGGGCTGTGTGTTAGTTATAGGAGCTACCGCGCATGTGCGGCTGCTCCTCTTAGCCACAGCCATGGGGAATCTGCGGCCGCGTGTAACTCCTCCCAGCAAGTTCCCATGGACCTCTGCTCTGGTGGCACTGTGACTGCACTGTGCTCCTCCGATGATCCTGATTGCTTCAGGTAAGGCACCTGGCTGCAGACCATATTAAATACTGTAGGCATATTGGACCTCATTCAGAGTCGGTCGTTGTGGCCGCTCGGTCGTAAGGGAAAAGGGACCGGATATGCAAATGAAGCGCTGGCAAGTTGCGTCGTTAAGATGAGATCGTTAGCTGGACGAGCGAGGGTAGGATGCGGCCATAAGACTAAAAATACGCCCCCTTCTCGTTCTCAATACACGTCATCTCCGGGCATATAAGGATTAACCGAGACCATCGGAGCTGGTCGTAGAGCTACAGGTTGACCATACCCTCTCTTAAGCACTACGATCAAGTCAGTGTCAAAACCTCCCATGTCACATGTGCCATGACACTACTTAGTTAATTATGCACTCCCATAAAATGCTGTTTGCATAGTCAGGCACGCCTGCGTTCGGATCTCTACCCCCCGTTCACAAGCACCTTCCCCTGTTACCACCCACAAACACCTCATCCTGTCACTCAAACTAACGACCTGGCCAAGTTGAAGGAGAGAAAAATTTCTGATCGCAACAGCTAGTTTGCGCACGCACATTATAAAACTTATGCATGCGCTGTTTTGCGAACATCGCTGGGTACGACCGAGCAGCCACTTACGACCGACTCTGAATGAGGTCCATTATTATTATGCACTGTGTGTTAGAGACAGCAGGTATAGGGCTGGCTACTGCGTCACATTAAAAAGGACTTTGCACATGAAGTGCTAAGTTTAGATGCTGCCTAGCAGAAGCCTAATGGAAGCAGAGCGATGGGTGTTTCAGTCATATGTGTGTTTATCTCTCCCTCTGACTCCCCATGTGTGCCTCTGCCACCTCCCCACACACAGCACTTTGTATATGTGTACTGTATGTTTTATGTGCACATCTCTGTCCAACTGGGGGGGGGTCTCACCCTGGGCTGACTCAGAGCCGCTCGTAAGCGGCCGCTCGTTCGCTCCGAGCGAAGTTCGCACATCTGCGCATGCGTATGAGTCGTAATGCGCATTCGACAACCAGTCAGTGTGGTCGGAAAACGTGTGTTTGCAAAATTGCGAGTGCCTGCTAATTTCAGTGACAGGATGAGGCGTTTGTGGGTGGTAACAGGGGAAGGTGCTTGAAAACGGGGAGTGGAGATCCGAACGCAGGCGTGCCAAATGGTCAAAATGGGCGTTTTAAGGGTGTGCATAATTAACAAAGCAGCGTCATCGGCCACGTCACTTGGTTGTCTCTTAGCCTGAACTGTTCGCATGATTGCGGTAGGAATATCCAACCACAAGCACTGCGAGCAGTTCAGACGCCTTTCGATGTATTAATCTAATAAATAGCGGAGATGACGTATGATGCGAGCGGCCAGGGAGCGTCTTTACAAAATAGCGAGCGCATGTTTCGTTCGCTCGCTCAGACATAGAGGTGTCAACAGACCGCAAAGAGCGAGCGCTCAATCTAATTAGCCAGCCCCTTTTTCTGAACGAGCGAGCGCAAATAGCATCCGGCTCTGAATCAGGCCCTCTGTCTCTTCTTGCCTGCCCTCCCCCCACCAGTGTTTTTGTGTTTCTCTTATGTTGAAGCTGGATAATTGGCTGAGACAAGATCAGCTTAAAATTAGATCGTAAAGACGCCATCTTGCGGCTGGCCGCAAGACGCCATTTTAGAAGATGAGATCGCAAGACGCCAATTTTCGAATGGCCGCCCAAGTGCCATTTTAGGTAAACTCACACTTAAGTACATATGGCGATATTACTATTAGCATCATGCGATTGCATCTTTCACCATTTCTCATACACACATTAATACGCACAATTGCGCTGTTAACTAGTCGCATATTAGCGAATGCATAAGATCCTGTATGAAAACGCTGAATATTAGCTTCATTCACACGCATCTGCCCCAAGTTAACTAGCGTCTTTACATCAAACCCCACATACTCACACATTACATATTCACATACAAGGTTCCTTATGTGGATGGAGGTGCAAGTACAGTTATCAAAAATACCCATAAAAATGTAACAAGCAATTTGTACCATCTCTTAAGCAACCATAAAGAAAATGTTCATGATGTGGATGATGAGCCTATTGTAATGCCTGCTATTTCCCATGCTGTACAAATGATAGATGCTGCACCACAACAATCACAAGTGGTGCTGCCATCTTCATCGGTAACAGCAAGGGAAGTGCTAACACCCTCTGCACCCGTGGAGGAAGTTGTTAATACCATACGTAGCAGCAACAGATTAAACCCCCAGCCAGGTAACCAGGTCAGAGGTAGCAGCGCTGCCGGTCTGCATCCCATTCAGACAATAACCGTTCCGAATGGAAATGCAGATGCGAACGGTGTAGTGCCCACGAGGGAAGTGGTAATGCATTGTCCTTGGACAAGAGCAGAACTAAATTCCATCATAAATGATTTCCCCGATCCCAAAAAGGAACTAGCCAAATGTCAAAGATTTTTGAGGAATTTGGGTAGTTCTCATGAACCAACTAATAAAGATTGGCGTGTGGTGTTAAGGGCCTGTCTACCACGCAATACCGACATGACAAAATTTATCACGGATTGTGTATTGGATGGTGACGTTCCCTTAACAGACCAAGTAAACCAAGGCAACATTTCTCGCATTGTAACTCAATTGGGTATATATTTTCCAGTAATAGTTAACTTGAACAAAATTTTCACCATAAAGCAAAAGGAGAGTGAATCTACAGAAGATTATTGTGACCGGGCTCTGCAGGCTATCACCCAGTACACTGGGTTAAAGGATATTAAATATAGCACTCACCACAGGGGAATGATAGTCACGGTACTCATGGACGGTCTTAAAGAGAACTTAAAGACCCGGGTTCAGACCTCACAACCTGGCTGGAGAGGAGTCACAATAGATACACTCATAGAATCTGCCATAGAACATGATAAAAACATCTCAAAGAGAGAGACCCAGAGCGAGAAAACTAATGGCTGTCAGTATCCAAGCTCTCAGGAGCTGTCAGAATCACAGCCAACAGACATACTTGCATCTACACACACACTTACACCTGAGCAGTTATATGCCCTCACTAATCCCACGCAACAGCAAACACAGCTCTATTCCACTAACCCTACACAACCACAGGTCCCATAAGACTCACAAACTTCATACCCCCCACAATACACTTATCCTCCATATCCCTACCCATCACCTTTTCCCCCTGCTCAAACCTCACAACAACCCGTGTCATCATCTGATCCACGAACATGTTTTAATTGTAACCAGCCAGGACATTTAAGTAGAAACTGCAGAGCAAAAAGGGTAGGACCCCCAAATCAGGGAAAACCTGCATATCCCCATAAGGGATATGCACAGAGACCAGCAAATGTCCAACAGGCACCAGCTCCAATAGTAGCCGTTAATGCTTTATTGGAGAATGGAAGCCAATGCTAGGGGTCAGGTCATACCCCATGGTTTCATAGACAGCCCCAGTATCTTCTCCCAGGCATTGCATGACTGTTTAAAATCTTTTCAACCTGCAAATGGATCTGTTCTAATTCAATATGTGGATGATTTATAGCTATGTTCTGATTCGTTTATGTCATGTTTGAATACTAAACTTTTGTTGCTACATCTCTCGCATACAGAACACAAGGTGGCTAAGGATAAACTACAGTCGTGCCAATCCAGTGTAAAATATTTGGGACACTGCCTAACTCAGGGGTTACGACATCTCACAAATGACAGAATACAGGCCATACAGAACATGACACTGCAGCAGAATCAACAGCAAATTCGTACCTTGGGAATGTGTGGATACTGTAGAATGTGGATCCCAGGTTTTTCTATTTTGGCCTTGGCTTTACAGGACTTAGGCCCTCATTCAGAGCCGCTCGTAAGCGGCAGTACTCTCGTAGCATTCCGAATTGGTGTGAAACCACGCATGCGCCGCTGTAACACTGCGCATGTGCGTACGGCTGATTGCGATAATTTTTTTAGTCGTTCTTCGAATAGCGAACAGGAAGTGACATGTCAAATGTGATTGACAGAACCGGCCGTTTTGGGGCGTTGACAGGGGTGGAGATTGGAAAACGCAGGCGTGTCGAGGCGCTTTTTGGGCGTCCCTAAATTATCTCATGCGAACGGCCAATGTGAACGGAACAAGTGATACGTGACTGTCTGATACACTTTCCATTCAAACTGCTCGCTCAGCTTGTGGTCTGGTATACTCTACCACAATGACGATGGCCTCGTCCTCCTTCCCCTGCCTCTTCGATGTTTAATCGATTTATCATTTCTTGCAAGAAAAACAATCAACTTAGAATTGCAAACAAGCTTGTAATGTGTTTAGCAAATAGTTTTTTTTTAGTAGCTGAAAACCGTACGCAGGTGAACTACTCAGCTGCTAATTTCTGGATTAGTCAATCAATTAGTGTACCAATTTTAGTGAAAAATATTTGTTTATGCATTTTATTTTTGGACTTTTGTTATTGCAACAATATTGTCATCATGTTTGTGTTTTTGCAACATTTTTAATGGGCCACGAAAAATCGCATCCATTTTGTTTTTGCAAAGTGTTCATTAAAACTCCTAAATGGTTTTTAACCCTTTGGATTCGGATTTCAAAATTTTTTTTTTTTTTTCTTGGGCGGAATTACCTATGAACCATTTTTAGAATAATGTCACAATACAATGGAGCAGATTGTAATTTTTTTTTATTTTGTAGACACATTTTTTTTTTGTTATGTGTATTTGCCAGATTTAAGCTCTGGCTAACGTAAATAATTTTGGAAGAAAATAAAAAAACACAACAATAGTGGCATTTGCCAAAAACAAAATAACACACATTAAAAACAATTCACAAGAAAGGAGAGGGAAGTTTTGGCCCTTAAGGAATATGGGGCAAGCACAGAAGGAATGTGGGAAAATTAGCCAGTGCTGTCATCGCCTTTTGCCATGTTTGGCCGGGGTAGGGAGGGAGCTGGCCCGTGTCTGGGAGGTCCTTCGGCTGGCCTGTCCAGAGGCAGATGTTGTGGCCTCTGGACTAGGCATAGGGCTAGGCACATTTGGAGGGATGGCTGTTGTTGTGCCCGAGGGGGAGGGTCCTGATGTTCCCGCAGGAAGGGAGGCCGGCTCCAACATGTGCTGGCGAACGAGCTGCTCCAGGGCATTTGCAATCCTGATGTTAGCCCCAGCATTGTCGGCCAGGGCCTGAGCAATGGTCACGTTGGCCGCAACATTTTGCTCCATGGCCACCGCCACCCATAGCAGACTGGCGTCCATCCTCTGCAGAATCTCCGTGTGGTGATCCGATTTAAAATTGAGATCCGTGAGGAGGGCCACTGCCTGCGAGGGGGATTGCCCTGGACTGGCTTCTGCAGGGTCCCCAGCCGGATCTACTGCTTCCTCCCCTGCAGAGCCAGCAGAAATTCTGCGGCCAACGCTCCCCTCTGGAGCAGACTCATCCGCCTGTGTCTCTGTTGGAAAAATTAGAAAAGAGTAACATTACAATCTACATAGTGTCACAAACACATTTCTGAGTTGGTAACTTTACAACATTTACCTGGGACAACATGAGGAGCCGCAAAGTCTGGCATGTCCGTATCCATGTTGGACACGCCAAACATCTCCTCAGCCTGCACACACCCCTGTGCCAGCTCCTCCAAATCATTAAGCTCCAATGACACAGAGGTGGGACCCCCACCTGTCCCCCTTGCATGCCTAGCCCTATCTGACAGCTTTTGCTTCAGCCGATATTTGAAGTCGCTCCATCTGTGGGTGACAAAGTTGGCGTTATTCCTGCAGTATTTGGCCCTCTAACCACTTTTTTTTTTTTTATGTTTTTACGTACCGGCGTTTGACCTCCGGGGTTGTACGGACCAACTCACCCACCCTATTGACAGCACTGGCTATATCATCCCACATTTTCCACTTTTGGCTTGCACCCATATTCATATCTGCCTGTGGTAGGATGTCAGTGCACCTTTGGACTAAAACCTCCATCTCCTTTCTTGTGAATTGTGGCTGCCTTTTTTTCTTGGTAGCTTTTGTTGGCCTACTAGGCCCAGCAGCCTCTGACATGGCATCCTCCACTCCTTGTGTATAAAACAGATTTTAATTTGTGATGTCAAACGTTCACAAAAGTAAGGTTTAAAATAATCCTTTTACCCCAAAAATCCCAATACTTACCGTGCACCTCTTGGCCCATGCTTTGCTGCTCATTAGACATTTTTGTCTTTCAAGTCTCACTACAGCAGACCGTTTTGGGATTTCCGTGATGTATTTATACCTGCGTCCGCATTACTCGTCCGCATCATTGATTGTGCACTCCTATTGTCCGTCCTAAATTTGAGTAGGTAAATAAACACTATTTAAGGTTTTGGGTGACTGGAGTCGTGTTGGCGGGTGGCGAATGGTGGATTGTGTTTGTGGATTTGGCGTTAGTTGGAGTTTTTGGGAGAAGTTTCGGATTTATTGTTTTTTTTTGTGGTACAGTTTCTTTTTCTTTACGTACGCTTTTTGTTTTTTGGATTTTCATTTTTTTTTCTTATTTGAGTAAGTATTTTCCAAAAACTCCTTTAAAAATAATCGTAAATTTTTAAAAAATGTTAATACTTATTTATTTTTTTTTTTTCTTTTACCAGTTATTTTGGCATTGCCCCCGTGAAGTTTTTGGACTTTGGTTTATTTGTCAGTTTTTGGTAAGTCATTATTAATGCCTGAAGTTACAGTTTCGACGTGTTGGTGTTCGCATATGTTTGGCAATTTGTAATTGTTTCTTTAACCAATCCTGTCTTAACACGAAATATAGTGTACTCTTTGGCGTAATATTGTTTGAGTTGTATGTAATTTTGACCTCCTAAAAAAAATAGCGCACTAATGTCTCCTTATTCCCCATGTAAAAATGCGAACTATTTAGCACACTAATGTCTCCTTATTCCCCATGTAAAAATGCGAACTATTTAGCGCACTAATGTCTCCTTATTCCCCATGTAAAAATGCGAACTATTTAGCGCACTAATGTCTCCTTATTCCCCATGTAAAAATGCAAACTATTTAGCGCACTAATGTCTTCTTATTCTCCATGTAAAAATGCAAACTATTTAGCGCACTAATGTCTCCTTATTCCCCATGTAAAAATGCGAACTATTTAGCGCACTAATGTGTTTTTAGCATAAAATTTGGACATTCTTGTTTGTCCACTAAATGTAGCGTGCATTTCCTAACTAATGTGTGCTCCCTTCTATCCATTTAAAAAAGTGTTTGGTTTCCAATCTGACAAACAAAAATTCTAAAACGATTTTCTATTTTGGAAATGTAGGTTGTTGGACTCATGACAATACCCCGGCCTGTAAGCATATTTGGCTTTTTGGCAAAAGATAAGTAGTTTTTTGGTTTCACATTTGACTCAAACATTAACTACCTGGCTTTCCATTTCAGGTTGATGTTGGTCGTATTATCTTGGCCATGCTTCCGGAACCCGACCAACCTCAACCTCGTCCCAGGCGTAGGCATCGTAGGCGTGCAAGGCCCCAGATATATAGAACACGTGTCACCGTTTTTGGACTGCCCGATGATGAGGTTTTAAGACGATACCGTCTTCCTCCACAAATCATCATAGACACTCTCTCATTAATAGAGAGTGACCTTGAACGGCAAATTGACAGTCCTACAGCAATACCACCACTTACGCAATTAATGTCAGTGTTACATTTCTGTGCCTCAGGATCCTTTCAAACCACGGTGGGAATAGTTGCCGGAATATCCCAATCCTCCTTTTCAAGGATCCTGAGGGCAGTGATGGAGGCCCTTTTCAAACACCTCCATCATTTTATTAAAATGCCATTGGATATGGGTTCCCTTAGTGTGGCGAAGGCCAATTTTTACCAAATAGCTGGCTTCCCACACATCATAGGGGTTGTGGATGGCACTCACATACCACTTCAGCCTCCAGCAAGGCTGGAGGCTATATTTAGGAACCGCAAGCACTATCATTCACTGAATGTAATGGTGGTATGTGATGCCTCCCTCCAGATCCTGTCCCTGAATGCCTACAAGCTGGTGATGCGTGGCTTCTGGGTAAGTGGACACCTTTAGTTGAAACCAATGCAAAGCTTGATACACAATGATCCTGATTGTTGTATTTTTTTTTTTCACAGGAGACAGTGGTTACCCTTGCACGCCCTGGCTGCTCACTACTTATTTGGCTCCCACACCAGGGCCACAAAGTGAGTATACTTCCGCACTTACAGCCACCAGGCAGGTGGTGGAGCGCTGTATCGGCCCGCTCTGGTGGCGAACTCATGTATTTGCCGGCTATGGTTTCGAAAATAGTGGTCCTGTGTGGGATATTTCAAAACATCGCCATAAGGAGTGGTGTCCCAATGCAGCCAGAGGATGCCTTGCCTGAGGATGGCCCCGCCGAGGTTGGTCGGAGGTCAGTATGTGGGGGGGCCATACGCGATGATGTGGTGGCCAGATATTTCAGGTAATTATAGTCAAACATTTACTTAATTGACACAATGTCGACATGTACGATTGTAATTTGCCTTTTTAATATTTTGATACTTTTTTTTCTTGTCTTCCTTTAAAATCCACCATAAACCGATGACTACTACCTGCTCCACTAAATTGTGTACATGTGGCCACATTGGATCTAACTTTGGAAACAATTATTTAATCGCCTCATTTGTGGATTTATGTTGCCCTGCTACTTATTTCAACAGTTCTTGATTGTTTCTTTGGTTGTTTGCTTTTGGTGTTGGTTGTTTTTTGTAGTGTCTTTTCACTGTATGAATTGCTTGTCACAATTCACTTTCTGTATGTGTTTGGTGTGTATTAAATTTTTGTTTGCCCTTAAAAATACTGTTTTTTTTTAAATTACAAGCACGTGTAACCTGGCACAAAAAATGCCCCCTTTCGTAATGCCTAATCCTGTAATGTGTGAAATGGTTAAGTCTTTGAACATGCTTTGGGTCTTTCCAAAAACAACAAAGGTATTATGGTGAATCAGTATGTTTTCTAAACTAGGCCTAAGCAGGTTTCATTTTCTATTTACATTACCCACCCAAAGAAAAACAACAAAATGTTTGAATTTCTACAAAACTATTGGTATGGTGAGGTGTTTAATGTGGCAGCTTACATACTTACTAGCGCTTTGTACAATCTAATTTACCTTACTTTAAAGAACATGATCAAATACTCGACTTATGGAAGGTTAAACAATGTAATATTTTCAGACAAGGAATGAGAAAATACAACACAATTTTAATTACAAAAAACAGTTTGGGCATAATAACAAATTAGAAAAAAATCAGCTCCGAAGGACCGCCGCCATGTGGTCAAGGACCACTAGCATGCCTATGACGTGGCCACGCAAGGCGGCCAATCCCTCCTGCATAGAATGCAGTCGCCTCTGGTCCTCTGTTGGAAAAAAAAGGGATCCTTAATAAAATGACACCTTACAATATAATTTTAAAAAACAAACTAAACCAAAAAATCTAGTTTAAACAAAGATCCAGTTGTGCTGAAAAAAACAAAATACTGGCAAATGCAAAGATGGTATAAATACTAAATTAAAAATGAACATACAAAAAGGCGACCACAAAAAGGACGAAGTACCCTTGGTAGGGTAAACAATAAATACCCAAGTATGAGTGTTTGGACATGTGTGATATGTATCTGTGGAAAATAACCAAGACATTGACTATCAAAATACAAATGTTTCCCAAAAAAAACAAAACAACTTTTAAAAGGGAAACATACCGGTCATTGGGATTGCGGGTCTTTGAGGCCCTCCATCCTCCTCCTCCTCGGAGGAGGGCCAATGCTGGTGGATACACGGAGGGGAGATTGCCGAGATGGTGGACGGTGATGAAATGCGCCGGGGGGGGAAGGGAGGGTGAAGAAAAGAGAGGGGGGGGAGTGGAGGGTGAATTTTGGGGGTGGGGCAAATTGGGAGAGGGAGGGGCCTCAGGTAGTGGCCGGTCAGGGGTGGAGGGGGAATTGTGGGAAGGTTGGGGAGATGTTGTTGTGCTGGGAGTTGGCGTCAGGGGACGAGCCCGGCATCTTCTTTGGCGGCGAGCCAGGATTCTGCGTTCAGCCCCTAAATGATGTATGAAAAATGTTTAGTCTTTTTTTGGGGGGGGGGGGTTTGGCCACAAATTTAGAACTCCAAAAATGGAACATTCTAAAAAAGGAAAACATGCACACGCAGGCCTGTCCAAAAACAACAAACAGGGCTAGACTGAAAACAAGCACACGCAGATAGGGCCGCAATAAAGAAACAGGGCTAGACTGAAAACAAGCACACGCAGATAGGGCCGCAATAAACAAACAGGGCTAGACTGAAAACAAGCACATGCAGATAGGGCCGCAAAAACCCCCCAGAAAATAACAAAAAACAAACTTACTTGCAGCGTTCCGCAGCCGCTAACAGGCCAGCAAGCGTGGCGTGCGGTGGTGCAGATCCAACCACCTGCGCTGTAGCTGCCCGATATTTCGGCGTGAGCCAAAGGAGCACAGGCGGCGGCGAACCTCCGCATAGGCCAATCGCTTCTGGCAGTTGCTGATGGGGGGAGGCTGGCTGGTGATCCGCCGGTCCATCACCTCCGTTAGGACCAAAAGCTCCCGCCTGGTAAACGCGGAGGCTCTCATGATGGCAATGATTTATTTTACACCAAACAGTTTTAATAAAGGCCAGAGAAAAAATTTGATTGGCTAATGTACTTGGTAAATTAACAGGAAACATTCTATTGGTTAGTGTATGAGTCGTGTCCTACAGCCTCAAAAATATAATGTGAGTTATGATAGGCTTGATGCAGTGACATGCGTAAGCTAATTAAAATAAAGAAATGTAAAAACTAAAATATGTCTATCACAAACACAGGAAACCAATAGGATCATTGGTTAAAACATGTATTTTTGATAAAGTAAACCATTGGTGAAACGGTACGTATTCTGCGGGAAAAATGACACACACGGACAAAAATAAAGTTTATTGAAAAATAAAAATAAAACGGATTGCAAACATGTGAAGAGCAATTAAGCTAATTAATATATTGATTGGCATGAAACGATTAAAGTATGTATGCAGAATGAACGAGCAGGTAATCGAAATCTGACAGGTCCACTTCCGGAATTGACTTGTGCGAGCGTCCAAAGCAACCAAAGAGGAGACGAACGGTCGCTATTTTGAACGGTCGCAAGCTAGAGGAGGGGTTTGGAGAATATGGGGCGGAAGGTTAGCTACGAGTGAACATACGAGCGAGCGCTTAAATTTTAATTTTTTCGCTCGTACGGCGGACAAGCGAACGGCCACTTGCGTCCGGCTCTGAATCAGGCCCTTAGTCTCTTCTTCAAAGCCCGATCGTGACATACACACAGAAGA
The DNA here is from genome assembly GCA_031769625.1 of Taudactylus pleione. NCBI lineage: Eukaryota > Metazoa > Chordata > Amphibia > Anura > Myobatrachidae > Taudactylus > Taudactylus pleione. Next base: position 1,155,503 of record JAUIMM010000047.1, on the reverse strand, counting down.
ATCAGAGCAGGCTTTCCTTATTCTTAAGGATAGTCTGACAAAAGCACCTGCATTGGGAATACCTGATTATGAAAAACCTTTTGATTTGTATTGTACGGAAGCCGATGGTTGTGCTGCAGGTGTCCTCACACAAAAACATGGTGATGCCAGTAGGCCCATAACATACTACAGTGCCCAATTGGACACTGTGGCAAGATCACTCCCCACCTGTTTGAGAAGTGTAGCAGCTACTGCTCTATTGGTGAGTAAAAGTGAGGACGTAGTATTGGGTCATGATATGATTGTCTATACTCCCCACGCTGTATCTGCTCTGCTGAACTCTGCTCAAACCATACACGTCTCTTCAGCTAGGTTTACCAAATGGGAACTAGCTCTAATCGCACCTGCAAACATCACTGTTAAACGTTGCAGCACGCTGAATCCAGCAACGTATTTACCATATGTACAACTTGATGTACAAAGGGTGGAAGGAGACGAGTTGCTGGCGGGAGGTGAGTTCAGCGGACATAATGATGCACACGACTGTATGGAATATCTGAATCAGACCTTTACTGCTAGACCTGACATACGTGACACACTTTTAGAGAATGTAGATGTGACTTTTTACACGGATGGGAGACAAACAGACACAGGTGAGTTTTGTACAGGTTATGCTGTTGTAAATGACACAGACATCATAGAAGCTGAACCTCTTGGTCCTCCTCACTCAGCCCAGGTGGCAGAGTTAGTAGCACTAACAAGAGCGTGTGAATTGGCAGCAGGCAAATCTGCTAACATTTACACTGACTCTAGGTAGGCGTTCGGGGTGGGGCACGATTTCGTGGCTCTATGGCGTCTGAGAAATTTTATGACAGCAGCAGGCACACCAGTTGCACATTCCCGACACATAAAACATCTTTTAGAACCAATCCAACTGCCCAAAGCGGTGGCAGTAATTAAGTGTAAAGCCCATACATGTGAGGATGATCCGGTGTCACAGGGCAACAACAGAGCCGATGAAGCTACAAAATGGGCAGCAGGGTTAAAAATGTTTTCTCCAACTGAACAAATTATGTCTTTTCAAATAACTGACATGCTGAATATAATTGAGATGCAAAATTTGTGTTCAACTCATGAAAAGTCCATCTGGAAATCCAAGGGATGTGGGCAAGAGTCCTCCGGGCTCTGGAGGGACGGACAAGGTAAGCCAGTAGCCCCCAAAGCATATTACCCCAGCCTGGCTGAGGCATCCCACGGTCTGACTCATCTGGGAAAACAAGGTATGTGTAAATTGGTGAGGGCATACTGGTGCGCACCAGGTTTTCCTTCCCAAGCAGAAAAGAGAGCAATTTCCTGTCTGACCTGCTTGAGGAAGAACATAGGGAAAGCGATCCCTACCGAACCATCCCACATTCCACCAACTGATGGACCTTTCCAGGTAATACAAATTGATTTCATCCAATTACCACCCTGCAGGAACCTTAAGTATCTGTTAGTGTGCACTGAAGTATTTTCTAATTGGGTAGAGGCCTACCCAGTGGCCACTAATACTGCTGCGTTTACTGCCAAGAAAATAGTTCAGGAATTTGTATGCAGATACGGTATCCCTAAAATCATCGAGAGTGACAGGGGTACTCATTTCACAGGTGATGTTTTTCAAAATATGTGTAAGCTGATGGGTATTAATAGCCGACTTCACACCCCCTACCGACCGCAAGCCAGTGCCAAGGTATAGAGGATGAACGGGACTATTAAAAATAAGTTAAGTAAAATCATGGCAGAGACTGGACTAGGTTGGCCAGAAGCATTACCGTTGGTCCTGCATAGTATAAGGACCTCTCCCAGACCCCCTCTAAATCTGTCTCCCTTTGAAATACTGTTCGGTAGACAACCTCATTTGATTATAAGTCCACAGGAAGACTTGAAAGGTAACAACGAGGTAACTGTAAGGTATCTTATATCAATGAGAAAGCAGTTAAAACAGCAACAGCAGAAACTGAAATTGTTGTCCAATGATATGCCTGAAACTAATTGTCATGATGTTGAACCAGGAGAATATGTTATGATCAGAAATTTCTTGCGTTCAAGTTGTTTGACTGATCGGTGGGAAGGTCCGTACCAGGTGCTGCTGTCAAGTACTACATCTTTGAAGGTGGCTGAGAGAGATACCTGGGTCCATTCCACTCACTGCAAAAAGGTCAATCAACCGGTGGAGAAACAAGTCGGAGACAAGGCTGATAGCGTGGACCTGTCGATCGCGAACTTGTTCCGGGAGGATTGAAAAGGTCGTAGTGAGATACCTGAACTAAAAGAAATTTGCAGGTCTTGTTGTGGCAATGGACGTGCCTGCTGTGTTCATTTTCATATTCTCTTTTAGAGTGTTCACCATTCTGGTTGGTTCTGGGATATCCGATTTCTGTGATGGGGGACCGATTGAGGAGATGGGAGCTGATGGCAGTGCTGATGGAGTGGAATCAGGAGGAGTGCTATGCCAATCAGGGGAGTGTCTGACTAATCTTAGTACTGTTATTGTTAAGAGAGCTGTTATTCCGGATACTCGGGGACGGTGTGGAAGTTTATCGTCTGAAGATTCCTGTATTTGTGAGCTTTGTGGGTCCCTAGTTGATGAGAACTGTATTCAACGGTGCCAGCCTAAATATAACCCGTACTGGGGTGGGTATCCTTTAGAGGATTATCATAGCATGGTAGGCAAAGTGTTAAACCAAACTGATTGCTGGGTGTGTTCACATGTGCCACAGGGACAGCATAACGTAGGGTTGGTGCCATTTCCGCTGAATATCACGGAAATTTTAGAATTACAAAAAGGGAAAACATTGGATGGAAAATTCCTCTCATTCAAACCACCTCATTTCAAACTCTATCAATTCCAAGTATAGATCACTTTTGTGTTTAAACATAACCAACCCCAATAAACCCGGGAGTTGGGAAGTGACGGGGAATAATCAGACGATGACCTTCTCACAGAGAGCTGATAATGAGTCCATAAACCATGATCTGTTACGCTCAATTAAATCTAGTGGGAAACATTTTAGGTACCGGTACACATTGAGTTCCACCAAAGAAATTATTGGTAAGATACCAGATGGTTATTGTGCTAATATAATACAACCAGAGACTTGCATATACCAGATGGAAGACCCTGAGATAGGATTGCTTGCAAGGGAAATGTCTTTAATGATAATGATGCATACTATTCCTTATATTCTCCCCGATAATGTGTATTTTACATGTGGAAGAAAGGCATATAAGTGGTTCTCCCCGAGTTCTGAAGGTTTGTGTTACCTGGGAAGAGTAGTCCCAGAAGTTATGACCCTCACACATGTTGAAATGCTCGGTATCCATAAAAACACACCATCACCATATCTTCACACGCAGTATGAACACAGAGGCAAAAGAAATATGATACTTGGTGACGTGCATAAAGCCACTCAGTTAATTAGTGAGACAACTGGCTTCCAAGTTTTAGTCACACTGGATCCCACCAAAATTGCTCGGGGTACATTAAATTTTAGATATAATCAGGAACTTGCTAAATTGATAGATAATATCACCGAGATGTATGATGACACATTCAGGTATACAGGGAGAGAATTGCAAGCGTACAAGAAAGAACTTTTGCAACACAGACTAGTGTTAAATTATTTAACTGCTGTTACTGGAGGGTATTGCGTAACATTCGCCACCCAACTTGGAGTAAAGTGTTGCACCTATGTCACCAATGATACCAGCGACCTCAGAGGTGATAGACCGGAAGATGGATGAAATTCTGCAGCTAAAATGGGAGTTTCATAAGAACCATAATGCTTTAGTGACTGAAGTAGGGGAGAAGATAGAAGGATGGGTTTCATGGCTGAACCCAGTGAAATGGTTCTCAGGTCTAGGGGAATGGGTCCAGGGAGTAATCGCCAGCATAGGCAAATTCTTGATCCTTATGCCAATTATTATGATGACAATCAGTATATGTGTCCGATGTGTTCCTATTGTGTTGAAGTGTGGAAAATGTAAAAATAAAGTAAAACAAAAGAACGAAATTATGATGTGGTCAGTAATGACAATATGAATACCGAGGTAAATATAGAACTGCATTACAACCCTGAACTAGGAAATGCCATCATTTAATGTATTATATTTAGACCTGCATAGAATGTATTATTGAAATGTTATTTTTTTAAAACACCTCAGATAATGTAAAGTCTCAAATTCCCCTTCAAGACTGCCTTTATAGGACTGGTGTATCCCCACACCTTTCACATGATCTTCCAAGATCCGCGGTGTGCGTATAATAGTAGTTTTATGTCCCCACTCAGAGACACATTATTGATGGATTAAGAACCACCTTGTGCCATCCCATAATAACACTAAATATATAAATGTAAGCTTAAATTAATTTTTAAAATCAGAATGTGATAGCATGTTGTTCGTTATCAAAGGGTGGACTGTCGAAGCTGGATAATTAGCTGAGACCAGATCAGCTTAAAATTAGATTGTAAAGACGCCATCTTGCGACTGGCCGCAAGATGCCATTTTAGAAAATGAGATCGCAAGACGCCATTTTTCGAATGGCCGCCCAAGTGCCATTTTCGGTAAACTCACACTTAAGTACATATGGCGATATTACTATTAGCATCATGCGATTGCATCTTTCACCATTTCTCATACACACATTAATACGCACAATTGCGCTATTAACTAGTCGCATATTAGCAAATGCATAAGATCCTGTATGAAAACGCTGTTTATTAGCTTCATGCACACGCATCTGCCCCAAGTTAACTAGCGTCTTTATATCAAACCCCAAATACTTACACAGTACATATTCACTGTCGAAGCTGAATAATTGGCTGAGACAAGTTCCGTTTAAAATTTAATCACAGCGACGCCATTTTGCGACTGGCCGCAAGACGCCATCTTGAAAATGAGATCACAAGACGCCATTTTGCGAATGGCCGCCTAAGCGCCATTTTAGATAAACTCACATTTTAGTACATGTGGCGATACTATTAACACCATGCAATTGCATTTTTCACCATTTCTCATACACACATTAATACGCACAATTGCGCTGTTAACTAGTCGCATATTAGCGAATGCATAGGACTTTGTATGAAACCGCTGTTTTATTAGCTTTATGCGCACGCATCTGCCCCAAGTTAACTAGCGTCCTTATATCAAATCCTCAATACCCATACATTACATATTCACACATAAGGTTCAATAAGCTTTAAAGTGTATGATTTAAGTTGGTTCAGTTAGTTTAAATGCTGAGAAATAATGAGATTTGATAACTAAGGTATTATACATGCTAAACAAGTCGTGTTTGGTCTTGTATTGATGCGTACTCTTTTTACAGTATTCCGGTGTTATCGGTGGGGAGGTCGCATCATGCAAACTCAAGTTATGGATCGCAGAGCCTACAAGCAACAAAATGTATATTTCAAGAACGACTGTTAGAATGTTGCAGGGGGCGTGAAGAGGAAGACCCCCAGCTGTTAGAGGCAGGGAGAGTCTATTTGAACCAGCCTGTTAAATGTGCTGTAACAGATGCTTCTCCCCTGGGAACCAATGACATCAGCAACTAACTTCCCTATTGTCCTGTTTATTCAGGGGGGTATAAATATGTGTGCACGAACGCTGGTTCTCAGTCTTCGTGCTGAACGCTGTATGACTAGGGGTCTCTTGCTGATGCCTATCTCCGGGTCCGGAAGCGCCTGCGTATGTATACTGTACTTCGGTCTGTATAATTTTCCTTTTGCGCCTAAATTGTGTCTAGATCAATTGCGTGTAACTGTCTGAACTTTTACCTGAATAACACTTGTGCTTTGGAACCACAGATTCCACATCTAAGTCTTTATTTATGGTATGACTGCGTACGCAAATTAGCATCATCCTTAGAAGGTATAGGCAGGACATTAGAAGGTATAGGAAGGTGTGTATAGAGGTTCTGATCCAGTATCGTTATCACATAAAAGGTCTCATAAGCTTTCAAGTATAAGATTCAAGTTTGTTCATTTATTATAATTGCTGTGAAATAAAGGTTATTTGGTAGCTAAGGTTTAATACATGATAAGTAAGTCATGTTTGATATTATACTGTTCTGCACTCTTTCAACAGCATTCTGGTATCGTCAGTGTGAAGATTGCAACATGCATTCTCAACTTATGGACCGCAGAGACTTAAAGCACCGAAATGTACATTATATGACCAACTGTTAGGATGTGCAAGAGGCAGGAAACCAAAGACAACCAGTTGTTAGAGGCTGGACTGTGTCTATTTGAATCAACCTGTTAAAATGCTCTGCAACAGATGCATCCTCCTTGGGAACCAATGGCATCAGCGACAAGCCTCTCTATTGTGTTGTCTGTTTCTGTGAGAGTATAAACGTGTGTTGTGACCCCAGTCTGAGTTTCCTTGCTGAATGCTGATAGACAGGGGGTTTCTTGCTGATGCCTACATCTGGTCCAGAGTGCTGCATATGTATAATTGTACTTGAGTCTGTATAATTCTTTGCGCTAAATTGTACTTAGATCATAGCGTGTAACTGACTGTACTTTTACTTGAAATATCACTTTATGCTTTGGAACCACAGGTTCAGGGTCTGGAGTCTTTATTTACTATATGACTGCGTACGCAAAATAGCGTCATCCTTAGAGGTTTATAGGCAGGATATTAGAAGGTATAGCCAGGAGTGTATAGAGGTTCTAATTCAATATCCTTACTTACATCCTCTTTGTGTATGTATTTTGCCCTTTCATATCACCTATACCCCATATGCACACATAATAGAGCTTTCATTTGGCCAGAATTCCCTCCTTGTGCTCCAAACATGCCTTTCTGATAGGTGAAAATTGCATTTATTTAAAAAAATTACAAATATTTGATTTGATATTGTCGGGAAGAGGCTACCGGTACTCAGGATGCCTGGGGTCAGAATCCCAAAGCCAGCATCTTATCAGGGTTAAGATACAGACACTTGTCAGTCAGTAATCTAATCATCCCCCTCTCCCTACCTTAACCCTCCTTCCCCGGTGCCTGAGCCTAACTTCTCCTGCTAGTGCCTAAACCTAACCTCCCCCTCCCCGCACCCTAAACCTATTCCTCCCTCTAGTGCCTAACCCTAACCCCTAACACTAACCCTCTCCCCAACCCCACTACTTACGTTCGGGATTCTGGCGGTCAGAATTATGACAAGTGTCAGGATTCCGTCGCCGGCATTCTGGCCACCGGAATCCCCGCAGTCGGGATACTGACCGCATCCCATTTGAAAGCCTTTATTCAATTTAAAAAATCATTATTCATAAATAAAACATTTTTAAATATATTAATGTTACTATTGTATGTAGATGGCAATGTCATAACAGTTATTGGGGTGGTACGAGTACCGTTGCAATATATGTTAAATAGGCTTCTCCATTCAATCATCTGGAAACCCCCCTCTGGATATCCTGCGTTTGCCCCTGCCTCCCCACCACCCTGACCAAATACCCCTCTTCTCCACGGGCTGAATGAGTGTTACTGACCCCAGCCTCCCCACCACCCTGAGCACATACCGCTCTCCTCCCCAGACTGGGTGAGTAATACTGACCACAGCCTCCCCAGGACCCTGACCACATTATAAAGTACACTTACACAGTGTACACAAAGCCTCTCTGATCTCTCTGCTCCCTCCATCCCACAGTCCAGGCAGCTGAGAGCCACATAGAAGGGTAATTACAACACTGCCTAAGCTGTACTTTCCTGTCACAGCCATGAGGAATGTAAATTAGAGACTTTTCCCTCAGATCATCCCTCTGACCAGCAGCCCTGCCAGCCGCCCTCATGGAGACATATGATTTCCAGGGGGTCCTACAATTATACCCAGCAAATACCCAGTTATGGGGTCCTGTGATAATACCCAGCAAATACCCAATTATGGGGTCCGGTGATAATCAGCAAATACCCAGTTATGGGACCCCCATAACTGGGTATTTGCTGGGTATTATCACCGGACCCCATAACTGGGTATTTGCTGTTATCACAGGACTGTGATAACCAACAAATACCCAGTAATGGGGTTTCTGTGATAATACAAAGCAAATACGGGAATTACATGTGTGGGGCATAATGTATTATAAAGGGCATTATTGTGTGTGGCATAATGTATTATAATGGGCATTACATGTGTGGGGCATAATGTATTAGAGCATTACTGTTGTGGCATAATGTATTAAAAAGGGAATTACATGTGTGTGGCTTAATGTGTTAGAAAGGGCATTACTGCGTGTGGCATAATGTATTATAAAGGGCATTATTGCGTGTGGCATAATGTATTATAAAGGGCATTATTGTGTGGCATAATGTATTATAACGGGCATTACATGTGTGTGGCACAATGTATTATAAAGGGTGATATAGGGGTGTTGAACAAGGACACGTCCCCTCCCCAATCAGCAATGCCCCCTTTCCAGAAGCCAACTGTAAAGACTTTTTTTTCTTTTTTTTGGGGGGAGGGGGGGGGGGGGCGCAACTGGGAGCTTCCGCCCTGAGCTCCACAATGTCTAGAACCAGCCCTGGCTATAGGGTGGGCAGGTGGAACTTCCTTGACATTATAACTTTTATCATGCAATCTTTGCCTTCAGTGGAGGCGACTGTTCAAACTTTGCTTCCCTATTTAAGTGCTGCTCTACCTGCAGATTGTTGTTTGTGACTCCTTTTTGTGTTTTATAGGAGACCTCAAGTGTCCCAGACCCCAACTCGCTGACATCCCTTAGTATTTGCTACCACTAATCTATTAGGCTAGAAACCAGTAAGTGGACAACTTCCTGCGTACCGGGCACAGCGAAGTACAAACCTTCTTGCTGGGGTCACTGGTGTGTTAAGACTCTAGTAATAAAGGAAATAATGATTGAACGCACAGGTTTTTGAGCATAGAAAAGCTCAAATTCACACGTGGAAAAGAATAAATGGTGTTTTTCTCTTTAAACTTGCAGTAAGCATATGTATTAAATTCAAATGAGAATGAGCCTAGTATTTTACTGTGTGATCCAACCGGGTGACAGTAGAAGCCTACAAGTGGTGCATCCCAGAGTCAGGTTCAACAATATGAAATGGTCCTGAGAGGAAGGAAAAAATGGACTATTGTTGCGGGCACATTTTGTCAGGAAACAAAACACTCATTTATGATTTCTCATTTTGTGTCACAGTATATACATCCGATTTTGCTCCTCATAGTGCTTAATCAAGTTATGACAACTTTATCAAGTATAAGTTTACTTGATAAAGTGGTCATAACTTGATGACTTGCCTAGGACATTGAGACACCTGGCACCGGCCCTGGCGCAGTGGAAACCCTATACATGGCTCATTATAAAAAGTTGCTTACTGTATTATTTACAGGGCTGACATTGCCATTAAGAAAACCAGGGTGGTTACCTTACTTATGAAACAGGTGAGGGATAGCCTAAATGACTGACACAGCGCCCTACAGAGCAGTCTTACCCGTTCTGATGGGCAGCATGAACCACAATGCTTCCCCTGGAGCCAGGGGCGTAGGGATGGCGGTTCCAGTGGGGCACAAGCTCCAAGCGCCGAAGGTGTCCGGGGGCCGTAGCTTCCCTACTCAGTGGCGTAACTACAGCCCCCGCAAACTTGCCCTCTGCATGAAATCTGCTGAAAACGTCCCTCCAAAAATGGCCGCCACCTAGGCGAGTACAGATACTAGAGGTCCTACTGGGGAGGCATAGCACGCATGTGCTCCGGCCACCCTGGCTACACCTCTGCCTGGAGCCATAGTTGTGAAGTCCGCTTATAACAAGCGGAATTGGGCTTTTTTTTTTTCCCCCCCGAGTTGCTTGTTTTTTTTAATGGTTGCTTGTTTTGGGGCTTTTTTTTTTTTTAAAAGGTAGCTTGTTTTAGGCTTGTTTTTTTGTGTGCAGAGGCACCCTTGAAGGTAAGAGAGAGAGTGTGAGTGAGTTTTTTTTTTTACACTATTAGTGACTAAGTAAGGGGGTGAGGTTGTGTCTGGGGAATAGAGGGCAGTAGCCAGTGGACAGGATGAAGTTGGATTGGGCAAGCAAGAGGGAGTAGATGATGGAAATGAGGCAAGTACATCTGAGCAAGTTAAAATTACTGAGGCAGTTAAAGAGAGGGGATAATGGAATTAGACAGGTGACAGGAATGAAGGAGGTAAAGAAGAGGGGTGGGAGGAATGGGGAGTCAGGTAAATGAAAGGTAGGTACACACTAGATGATATGTCACCGATCCTGCTGATCGGGCCGACATATCGTCTACATCGGCCAGTGTGTACCCACTATGCACGACCATGCGCACTCCCATGGGTTGTCCATTGGGGTCGTTCTGTCGGCCTGCATGTAGGGCTGATGGAAAGACCCAGATGCTGACGCTGGCATAGTGGATGGAGCCGGTGCCCAAATATTGGGCATTCAGTCACCACATCATGCAGTATGTATCGACCGCCTGATATTGCGTGGTCGGGTGTTGCATCGCTGGGTACACTCATCGGCAAGTGTGTACCCAGCTGAAGACTAGCAAGGGAATCAGGTATGAAAAGTAGGAGGATGTAAAAAATATGGAGGCTGGTGTAGAGGGATACAAACAATATAGGCAGATAATAAGGCTGTGCACGCACTAACATATTTATGTTAGTGAAGGGGAGAATAAAGGAAATTAGGCAGGTAGAGAGTGAGGACAGAGACACCCCCATAAATTGGGCTATTTTATTGGTCTTTTTATGATTGGTTTGGGCTTGTTCTTAATTTATTGGTTGCTTAATTTTCATTTCAGAGTTGGCAACACTTGCTGGAGCAGATTAGCTGACGGCAGAGGCTATTATCGTTTCATCGCTGCACAGTGCAGCAGAGCAAGAACGTACAGTACATGCTGGCGATGGCTGACCTACTGGTGGTCTCCACAGCACAAGGTTCACACGTGGCTGTTGAGGCTCCGTTGCCGGCTACTGCCAGTATAATTGCCGGGAACCCAGCACAGATTGTACCTAGGTAATCCAGGTGAGCCCCTGCCAGCTCCCCTATAATCGTTCAGGAGTCCTCGCAGCCGCGCACATTGGTTATGTTATTAAGAGCAGGGAACTGTGCAGGATGCAGGCGTACAGTCACGGAAAGGTACATTTCCGTACAATCACGTACCATGCACAACATATCAAGGCACAGTACAGCCACGGCCTCTCGAGTAACAATAAAACAAATTGTCCCCTCTTGCTCCTGTAGATGGCGCTAGTGCGGGCTGGGCTGTCTGTGGATTGGACAATCAGCCTTCCGGGTTAGGTCTAGGAGGAAGCAGTGAGCTGCCGGACCGCAAATCCTGGAAACAGCAGGCAGGGTGAAGGTTTGCCCGTGACGTCACACAGTGCGCCGCCGACACCAGGAAGGACCCCGACGCAGAGTGTCCCTGGAAGGGCAGAGATATGTTGGGGAGAGCGGCGCTCCGTGGCCTGAGGGTGACCGGGAAAGTCAGGATTAATGGCGTGGTGAGGAGCGGATTGTAAGAGGAAACGGGAAGAACAATTAAGAGCGTTGCCCTGAGCTAGCGGAGGCCCCACTCACTGGCTGTCGGGATGTCAGTCACACTACATGTCATGTCACTGTCAGATGCTATCCCAGGGACTGTCTCACGTCATGCAGAGTTGTCCCACATATGTCCCCTATTCTCCAGTCTCCAGCACCGGCACAGTGCCATCCTATTTAGTCTGTGTATAAATACATTTACTAATGCATGTTAATTCTCCCTAATCTTCATAATGTAATAAGTATTCCAGGTGCGCTTTTTAAGTGTATGGGTGTGTGTATATGTATATGTGTATATATATATATATATATATATATATATATATGTGTGTGTGTGTATATATATATACACGGAAATTAGCAATGTTGCTAATATTGAAGTACTTTTGCTGAGAACTTTATCGGGGATAGAGGGCAGTAGAGCATTCAGGATGTTGGCAAACAGGAGATGGGCAATAGTATGTCGGCGTCACAATGCATACAAAGTTAAAATGCAGCTTAAAGCATTTATGGTTATGAAGTGTAAACATGTTAGTAAAGCAGCACGTTTACACTTATACTGTCGACACCGTTAAAATGCTTTAAGATGCGTTTTAACTTTGTCGGCATTGTGCCCCCAACACGCTCATGCTGATCTGCTGTTTGTCGACATAATAGTTGTCTATATCCTGAATGCATCACCTCTTTACCTCGGACCAATTGTTGTGGCACCCTATAAATAAATAAATCTCCAATAAAGTTCTGGGCAAAATTAATTCACGGTCAGCAACTTTTCTGGTCTAACGTGTGTTCTTTCACTGTTTGACTTGCACAGGCTCAACTTCATGTCAGCTCAAGACATGGGCTGAAATATGGCTTCTGGGCATACATGTTGGGTGAGAGAACCACTAAGCGGTTTGGGCCAAACAGCAAGATTATCACCGTTGATGGAAACTTGGCGTCTGGCAAAGGAAAACTAGCACAGAAGCTGGCTGCCAGACTGGGTGAGATGATCCATAACTACCAGATACGAGCTTGTTGATAGTACTCTGAGTGATGTTTAGAAGAATTTGTGTTAGCCAACAGATGCAGAAGATTGAGAAGCTGTAGTTGGTTACTATAGTCTAACTTTATGTCTGGCTACTGAGTGAGCAGTTCACAGCGTTCCTTCTTACCTCTGATTTTCTTTCTCCAGATATGAAATATTTTCCTGAAGCAGATCAGAATTTTTTAAGCAAGGCTTATGGTGATGGGACAGTCCTGCCCTCCAAGTTCAATGGCCTTTGCAGCCTGGAAAAGTTTTATGAGGACCCCAGTTGTCCTGATGGCAACTCGTACCGCTTGCAGGCATGGATGTTCAGCATGCGTATGTTACAGTATTCTGATGCCTTGGAGCATTTGCTGAGAACAGGTACCCAGGCTATAAACAATGTGGTTGTAAGCGATTCTGTAATCTTTTTTTTTTTTTTTTTTCTCAATGGCATTATAACTACTACAGCTGTGTATCTCAGGGCTCGACAAAACCCGGGGGCCAGGTCGCCATGGCGACCAGATTTGGCTGCCTGGCGCCCAGGGTTCAGCAACTCCCGGGCCCTGTAGTGCAGACCGCGAGCGCGGTCCACACTACAGAGTAACAAACATATTGCCGTCAGTGGCGGCTGTATGTTTGTTATAGTAGCCGATGAGAGTCACCCCGCAGCAGGTTGGGAGAGACGTCGCATCATGACGTCTCCTCCATAGTGCAGAGCGGCCAGGAGGAGCGGACAGTGGCGGTCTTCGGTAGGAGCGGGGATCAGGTAAGTTAAGTTTTATATTTTTTTTTATTTTGTAAGGGGCACTGCATGGGGGGTTGGCCGCTATTGTAGGGACACTGCATAGGTGGGGGTGGCCCCTACTGTAGGGACACTGCATAGGTGAGGGTGGCTGCTACTGTGGGGGCACTTTATAGGTGGGGGTGGCCGCTACTGGGGACACTATGGGGGTCTACTACTGGGGTCACTGCATAGGGGGGACTACTACTGGGGGCACTTCTGGGGGCACTGATTAAAGAGGCACTACATAAGGGAACCACTACTGGGGGCACTGCAGAGGGGGGATTACTACTGGGGGCACTGCAGAGGGGGGATTATTACTGGGGGCACTGCAGAGGGGGATTATTACTGGGGGCACTGCAGAGGGGGGATTACTACTGGGGGCACTGCAGAGGGGGGATTACTACTGGGGCACCCAGTTAGTGGTGTGGCCATGGGGGTTGGTTGTCAGGGGCGTAGGTGCTCAGTAATGCTTCCCGGGGGGAAGGGGGGGGTCTGGCTCCTACACTTTCATCCTGGCTCCTAAGTTTTAGAAAAATTTGTCGAGCCCTGGTGTATCTAGTCTCCATGCAGCAAGTTATGCCTGGCATGAGTGAGCCACCAGGTCCCATGTTTGCGTCTGGATTATTTTGCTGAAACTACGTCTAATGGGCGTATTCAATTAGCGCCGAAAAATAATTTTTCACCAAAAAAAAACGGCAAACTGGTGAAAATGGAGAAAAGTTTTCTCTATCCCAGACAGGAGAAAAAGAATGCAAAATCCATATTTTTGGCTAAAAATGTGGGGATTTCTTTCAGAACCCTTTAGACACCCCTTCCTACTGATAAATTACCCCAAAAATAATTTGTAAGTTACGTACTTTGTCAAAAACGTCCGTGCAATTTTTGGGGTAAAAAAAAAAATAGTTGAACATGGTTTTAAAGTATTGGGTCTGATTTTTCAGGGGGCTGTATGGATGTGTCTTAAACATCACACGCGGTCGCAGCAGGCAGTTTTTTAACGGTTTTTAAAATTGCGTTTTTACAACATGAAAATATACCAGCACCCATTTTAACGTGCCTCCAATTTACGTGGAACAGTAATTTCCTGAAAAAAAAATAGCTTTCTATCATTTAACAATTTTTAATTTATTTTTTTTATCTAAAATTTGCGCGGTCGTTTTTTGTCAAAGTACGTAACTTACGAAAAAATGTTGGGGTAGTTTATCACTAGGGAGGGTGTTCAAAGGGTTCTGAAAGAAATCCCCACATTTTTAGCCAAAATTAGGGATTTTACTTTTTTTTTTTTTTTGTCTCCTTGTCTGGGATGGAGAAAACGGCCATTTTCGCCGCTAATTGAATACGGTCCTAAGTCACAATGTGATGTGACTAGGATGCATCAGGGGACACTGCTGATTCATTTGATATGTGACATATCTGTGTACAACTGAACCTGGTGTGGAAAAAAGCTGTGGCCGGTGCATTATGATTGAGAGACTCAGTAGCACACAGATATAAAAGTGTCACATGCCAAATTAATCGGCACAGTCTCCTGGTGCATCCTAGTCGCATCACATTGCAACTTAGATGCATGTTCAGCAAAACAGACGCCTTGCGCTAGCAGAGTCTCACGGGACCAGGCACGGCAAGAGGGGCTGTTTGGCGAGACTGCAGCAAAGACAAATGAGGTCACATCTGTATATGATAGTCATGAAATATTGTTCACTGCGGTGATACTACCTACTGTATGGGAGCTAGCAGAAATCTACCTCTCTATCTGTTGTTATACTAGCCATTAAATATCTATTGGTAGCTATGGGAGTCATTTGGTCATGTGTATGCCATATAAGGAAGACATGAAGTCGTGTAAAGAGGTTAATGTGAATGATGAGTCTTATGTAGGCCAAGCTTTTGAATTTCTGAAATCTGTGATTGAATTGATTTTAAATTCATCACACTAGCCACAGTACACCACAACTGTTATACCAGAGGTTCCCAAACTCTGTCCTCAAGGCACCCGTACAGTCCAGGTTTTAAGAATATCCATGGCAGAGCACAGACTTTTATATCAGAGTTTCCCAAACTCTGCCATTACAGTTCAGGTTTTAAGGATATCCATGTTTGCGCACAGTTTCAGTAAGGACTTCACACTGCTGAAAATGATCCTTATGGTAAAAAGTCATATTTAGGCAGGTGTGGAAAAATTCTGCAAAGTAAGAATGCTTTAAAAAAATAGAAGTGTTAATAATGTATTTTTATCCATTAACCAAGTGCAAAGTGAATGAATAGAAATCTAAATCAAATCAATATATGGTGTTACCACTGCATCTACGGTCCTCAACGTTGCCCGTTTCTTTGTGCTTCTTCAAAAGAGCTTGAACAGCACATGTTGAAACCTCAGTCTGCTTTGAAATCTTTGCCTGGGAGAGACTTTGCTGATGCAGTATAACTACCTTGTGTCTTGTTGTTGTGCTCAGTCTTTCCATGGTGTATGACCTGTGACATGAAACTGTCTTCTACAACCTCACCTTCTTAGCAGGGTTTGGCGGTTCCTCACCCAGTTTTAAGCCTCCTACACAACTGTTTCCATTAATTACTCTGTTTCAACCTTCATATGAAAATGATGATCATTATCACCTGTTTGGTATGATTGGTTAATCATACACCTGACTATAATCCTACAAAATCCCTTACTTTGTGTAAGTGTACCTAGCCGAATAAATGCTGTTTTGAAGGCAAAGGGTGGTCACACCAAATATTGATTTGATTTAGATTACTTCTATTTTTAAAAGCATTCTTACTTTGCAGCACTTACCTTGCAGCCTAAAACTTTTGCTCACAATTGTACATGATTAGGCAGTTGGCGCTGAATACAGTCACATAAGCTCCCTAGGACTAAAGGTGCAGTTTGTTTATTTATAATTTTTTGTTTCTCTTGTAAATATATATATTTTTGCGGTTTTCTACAGGTCAGGGAGTGATATTGGAGCGCTCTGCCTTCAGCGATTACGTTTTCCTTGAAGCCATGCAGAAGAACGGATACATCCGCAAGCAGTGTGAGTAGATTCCCGCTGAATTAAATGGATCTATTTGTCGCATTACATAGAAAGCTCTGTTTATTTACTGGTTATACATGGAAAACCTCTGATGCTCCACCCACTATGGCAGTGGTTCCTATTTTTTTTCATGTATCATGGAGCCCTAGACTATCAGCATTTTGTTTCACGGCACCCCTCGGCCAAAAGTTTGTTGAAAAATTCAGCAAAAATGTGTTGATGGACAGGGCTGTGATTCTGTTTGTCCACATAGTCTATGATAGACAAAACCAGTGCTTGTGGCTGCCAATCACATTGACCATAAATATTTTTATTTGGTCTTGGATACCCCTGCAAGTGCCCCGTGGCACTCAATTTGGTAAACAATGCTTTATGGGATTACTCTGAGTTGCTACTTGACAGGGAATGCTGGGAAATTTTTCTGGAATAGTTTCAACGTATAACAGACAACAGAATTGGAAGTGAGTGTTGTAAAGAAAATAAACAGGAGCGGCTCTAATCATTTCCGCATACAAAAGGTGCAGTCGACCTTTTGTACCTGATGACCTTTTGAACTGTCTAACATTTGTCATGTCAACCAAATGATTGTCGACGTTTTGTATCACACCTGGCCTGCTACCAGTAGGAAATCCTTTAGTGATGCCGTATGGCGATGTTACTGGGATGTCCCATAAAATAGCTGGCCTTGCTACCAGTAGGAAATCCTTAGTGATGTCATATGGTGATGTTACTGGGTTGCCATGTAAAATAGCTGGCCTTGCTACCTGAAGGAAATCCTTAGTGATGATGCATGGTGATGTCTACATATTAGAATGGGCACTATTATAAATCCTTGATAAACTGATATTATGTGTTTGTGTTAGGGACACGCCTGATTGGGTTCACCTTGACGTGGTGGATGGGTACACGTTTTTGGCGAAACGTGCAAAGGACCACATTTATACTTCATGTTAATTGTAGAGTTTATCATAATTGTTTTGACTATCAGTATTCTTAAGCTGGGTACACACCAAACAGTGGTTCGATATAATGATACATTGTACACACTGATCCAGCGCACGATGGCGTGATGTATCGTTAAATGTTGCATATAACAGCACTGCATCGTTCATTACATCGTCCTATCTACCGTGCAGAACAGCAGATTGGAGCATCGTGAATGACCGGGTATGCACATTATACGATGTGATACATTGGACTCAATTCATTTCAGCGTGAATTGAATAGCGCCGGGAAGGAGCTCTCGGTGCTATTCCATTTCAGTACGCTGTTAAGCCTGACTGAAGGATTTCTTCTTGCGCCCCCCTGGGGGACGTGCAGAAATCAGACAAAACTGTTGGCGCGATACCGTTTCTGCCCTTAGTGCGGCGGAAACGGCAACACGCCGGTCACATGTCCGAGAATGCAGATTCTTGCAACTAAACACCATGTTTAAGGCGCAAGAGCGGGCATTCTTCGACAAAACCGCACGCTAAATTGAATAGCTCCAGGAGCTCCTTCCCGGCGCTATTCAGTTCATATTGAATTGAGCCCACTGTATAGTGTGTAACCAACTTTAGTGCTTAAAGTGTGCACCTGCATTTTCTTGTTCCTGCATAAACCTGGACCACTTCACACCTTTGTAAAGACCTTCTGCTGCAAGATTGAATTGCGTCCGAGATGGTTTATAATACAGGGAAGTCTTTTTCGCCCTTAGCTACGGTGTATGTCCACTTCTCCATCCTTCCCCATGTGTGTCTCAGTAGTGGTTCCTTCGGTTTGGTCCAGGACCAGCACTTCTCATTTCTAATGCTTGTTATTGGCCTGACAGTAATTTGACAACATTAGGTCACAGTGATTCCATATCTGGATGATCATTAACCTTCAGCTGGTTGACCAGGTCTCACACCTTCATTATTTGGTGTTAGAACGCTACAGCAGGTGCGTGGCAACAGAGTGCCTACAGATTCTGCTCATGGTGGTGTTGGTTTTTAAGGCCAATCAGTTTGCACGGTATTACACCAAGGACCTTCTGCTTTCCATTCTTTGCTATGAGAATAGGTCCATTCACTCAACTAGCTTGTCTCCCTCCAAGTTGATGGTAAATCAGACTCTCTGTTGTGAGCCACTTTTTTTTGGGAACCGTTATGTAATATAGACACAGGATCCATGCGGTCAGAATCTAGATGCCTGGATCCCGACAGGGTTAACATACCGACACTTGGTGGTCGGTATGCTAACCCTTCCCCCTCTTCCTACCCTAACCCTCCCTCCCTGGTGCCTGAACCTAACCTCCCCTTTCCCGCACCCTAAACTTAACCCTAAACCCTAACACCCCATCGCTACTTAACTTCGGGATCCCGGCGGTCGTGATGATCAGCATCTGTATTCTGATGCCGGTAAGGTAAGCGAGTCGACATCCAGACCGCCAGGATGCCGAACGCATGCCATTTTTTTACCCATATTGGTGTCTGGTGTTCGCAACAAGCGTCCTTCAGCTAAGCAAAATATACTTTTCTTTCGACCATTAGATAGCGAAACTTAAGGGTCACCCATATCTGGTCCAGTTAGTCAGTACCACTATGACATATTTTAAACAACAGAGAGTCATAGAATAATTAGGAACAGTTGCAGGTAGCAAAAAGGTCAAGGCTGAGGTCACCAGAATACTGGTTTGGGCAGAAGTCTATGGACTATATTTACGAAGCAGCTGCTGCTTCCCAACGGGTTAGAGCTGAAAATTGAAAGCGTCACCCACATTCAGTGTAAAGCATGCAGGGCTTTACACTGTATATGAGTGCTGCTTTAAATTTACAGCTATAACCTGCTGGGAAGCGGTGACTGCTTCATAAATCTAGCCCCTATGCCTCACTCGCCGTGGGTGTACACATTCCTGCTGGAGAACTTTCTCTCAGACTTCATTTGCTGTAGATGTACTCTAGTGAATGGGCTCTCAATCTGCATGTTTTGCTATAGCTCATATTCAAGTGGGGCACCCCAAAAGTGGAATTTACATGTCATTATTGGCCAAATTATGCTATTTAAATGCCTCCAAGTGCATGATTATTCATTGGGAGGAATGCACCAGAGGTTCTACACTAAGGGTCTGATTCAGCAGCGATCGCAAATGCAACTACCTACGCAGATTGAGCGATTGTTAGCCAGTGCGCATGCGAATAAGCTGCACTGCGTGTGCTCTGCGATCGGACACGCAGAGTGGAATCCATCGCAGAGTGAGTGACAGACTTTCAGAGTTTGGCGGTGGTGACGAGACTGGTCGTAAAAACGCACGCGTGCCTGTCCTTTTGAACGCCGTTGCTTTTGCATGCATAAATTAGCCACTGCGATTGCATATGCAGCTTGAGAGCCCACTGCATGCGAAGAGACTTGCAATGTCTGCGGCAGGTCAGACCTGGTGTAAATGCTGCCTGAGTGGTCGATGGTACCGATGTTTACGACAAAGCTACAGCGGACAGATATGAGAAAGCAGAGGTGGGTGTCTTCATGCCGGCTGAGCTTTGGCAAACATTATCATATTTTCGCAGCTGCGTTCTCATGCATAATCGCAGTTTAGATTGCTGCTGAATCAAGCCTTCAGTCTAAACATTTTTACTTTTTAAAATAGATTTCTTCTTCAGGGTTCATAGGGCTCCACAGTGAGACATTGGGGTGTAGGTGGGACCTGGAGCATCGGACACGAACCGCAAAGCTTTTCAATCCCAATATGCTCCGGTCCTTCCCCCTATACCCCGCCCACAGCCTGAGGGCACCAGTTTCGTTGGTGTCCTGCAGGAGCTGGACCACCATTATAACAGTGGGCTGCATTAAGCCGCCTAAGCTTTAATTTTATGATTGAATTTATTTTCTATTGTTTACTAATGAGCAAGCAGCACCAGACAGTCCTCCGGACGTCTGCGCTGCCGCCCCATTACCCCTCTGCGGTGCTGTGACACCAAGCCTGTGCTAGGTACTCCTGGCGGGGCTCTTGGGGGAACTATCTAGCAGGCTCTACGGACCCCAGACTGCAGCCCGGAATCCAGGGGACAGGTAAGGCGGGAACCTGCGGTTTAGTGCAGTCTTACCTTTGGTCTCAGGGGACAGACAGGAGGCGCTGATGTGGACACTGGCTTGCCCACTACTCCACTACACTACCGGGGCACAATATACTGGCGCAGAGGCAGTTGTTATTGCCAGGGGACCTGGTGGTTAACGTCAGCCATGGGAAAAGGCGCTCTCCCTGCAGCCTCTCCCCCAGCTCAGTGCGCCTTTCCACTGCGGATCATGGTGATCCCTGAGCTGCTCCTCCCTCACCTTCCTCCCCTCAGAGACGCGCGGCAGCCTTTTTCTGCAAGCAGGTCTCCGGGAAACGCTGGGTCCAGTCTCCCTGTATACCTCTCCCATGGGCTGAGTTATACAGCGCAATATCCTACCAGCCACTGTGATCTGTGTGGTTGATTTTAGTGCCCATTGCAGACATGTAATGTTTTTTTTCCTGCGTTTGTATGTAACTTGTGCTAGCGCTATTCTCTATTTTCTATACTGTCAATTTATAACTGTCCCTTTATTCTATATATCTAGTGTTCCCTCTGGCGGCAGGCAGGGTGCCGGAGCTAGAGAGGGCAATCGTGTGCGCGTGCCCGAAAAGGGGGCGTGGTTGTGAAAAGGGGGCATGTCTATAAGACGCGTCCCCTTTTCGTCATACTTGGGGGCGTACCCGGCGATAACGGACATGCCGGGCAGCCCCCAAGCGCTGCAGAAAGGGAGAATAGATGCCGGGCGCATGCGCCCGGCGTCTATTCTCCGGCGCTGACCGGGTCACCGCATGTTTGTCCACCCGCGGGACGCAGTGAGAACGGCTCCCGCAGGCTGTTAGGGCAGGGCGCTTTTTGCCCTCCTCCTGGAGGGCAGGGTGCTTTTTGCCCTCCAGAAGGAGGGCAGGGCGCCGCGCCCCGCTAAAAACAGCCTAGCGGGAACGCTATATATCCTGACACCCTAAGGTATAGGGCAGTGTTGGCTAACCTTGACACTCCAGCTGTTGTGGAACTATATATCCCAGCATGCCCTGCCACAGTTTTAGCATGCCCTAATAGCAAAACTGTAGCAGTGCATGCTGGGTTATGTAGTTCCATAACAGCTGGAGTGTCAAGGTTAGCCAACACTGGTATAGGGGGTTCACTGTCCCTCACATTTTTTCTATAAATGTGAGGACTATCACATACTATATAGCACTACACACTACACTGTGTCATAATACACATACTGCAGGATGTTCACTGCATTGTATGCTACTGTGTATTCTATTATTGCTGAGATTATGTCTGGCAGAGGAAAGAATAACAAGCAGCCTGATACTGCTGCCCCTACTCTGTTGTCCTGTTCAGCAGGCTTAGCTCGAGAGGACCTCATTCAGGATGGTCTTTGTATTAATTGCTACACAGCCCCAGGCTCCTCACAAAGCTGACAAAACTTATGGACCACATAGCAGCTAAAGATATGGTTCTCCTGGCCTCTGGGATATCCGCCACTGCATTACTGACCCGCTGTAGTGCTTGGCTCCGTTCCTGGAAAGCAGATTCGGACTCAAATCGGGCTCTGGAGTCTCTACCTTATTCGGGAGACCTCTTATTTGGTCCAGAATTAGATAAAATTGTGACTACTACCAAGACGGCATTTTTGCCCTCTACATAGAATGCTAAACTTAGGACGTCATCCTTTTGGTCCTTTCGTCCTCAAGGCAAGGCCAAAGGTCAGTCCTTTCCACGGCAACAGACATCAGCCAAATCTTCCAAGCCTTGGGCTACTAGACGCCCACCTGCCAAGTCTGAAGACAAGCCTGTAGCCTGACTGGGTGGGCCTCTCCCTGGGGGCTCCAGGTTTGGCATCAGACCATGTCTCCTCCTTCCTGAGGCGACCCCCCCCCACAAACTGTTTTTTTTACACAGGGCCACCATCGGACTCGACCAAGACCTTGCTGCTCCAAAAAGCCATTCAGTCCTTACTGTATTCAGGGGTAATAATTCAGGTCCCCTCCTCACAACGTGGCAAGGGTGGTTATTCTTCCCTTTTCTTAGTTGAGCAATGGGTCTCATTGGCCTATCCTAAATCTCAAATCTCTGAACAAGTTTATCTGGGTGCCCAGGTTTCGTATGGAAACCCTCCGTTCTATTATCCTTGCTATGGAGTCTGGAGATTTTATGGTATCCCTAGACATTCAGCATGCTTGCCTACATGTACCTATAGCGCCTTCTCATCAACAATATCTCTGGTTTGCTACACTGCAGCAGCATTACCAATTTCAGGCTCTGCCGTTTGGCCTCTCAACGGCCCCTCGATTCTTTACCAAGATCATGGCAGTAATGACGGCCTCTCTTCATCGTCAAGGAATCAGACCGCTTCCATACCTGGATGATCTCTTGCTGTTGGCCAACTCCTCAGAGACTCTTCACCACGATCTACAGATGACCATTGCTTTTCTACAACAATACAGTTGGCTGATCAACTGGAAGAAGTCCTCCCTCGCACCCTCTCAAAGGATGGTACATTTGGGAGCCCTCCTAGATTCTCGAGTTCAGAGAATCTTCCTAACGACGAAAAAGATTTCAGCACTACAGCGCAGACTACGCAGACTGCTCCATCGCCGAGTGTCGATTCAATCTGCAATGCAGGCCTTGGGATCAATGGTGTCCACGTTCGACATGGTGGAATTCACCCAGTTTCACTCCAGGCCACTACAACACCTGATCCTCTCCAGGTGGAACGGGCTACCCCATTTGCTCAGATCCCAGAAGATGAGCCTCCCCCCCAGAGGTTCGCCTGTCCCTAGCCTGCTGGCTACAGACTTCCCATTTAAACAAGGGTCGTCCCTTTTGGATCCCGGACTGGGCTTTCCTCACCACGGATGCAAGCCTCCGAGGGTGGGGCGCAGTAACCTGCCACCACTCCTTCGAGGTCCAATGGTCCCCAGTTGAGGCAGTGCTGCCAATCAATATCTTGGAACTTCAAGCCAGCTACAGAGCTCTCACTCTCTGGCTCAGCATATTCTGAAAAGCAGGCGAGTACAAGTACAGTCCGACAACGCCATGGCTGTGGCCTACCTCAATCACCAAGGGGGTACTCTAAGTCAGTCAGCAATGACAGAAGTGTCCCACACATTCTCGCCTTGGCCGAATGCAGTCTCCCAGCCATCGCCGCAGTTTTCATCCCAGGGATTCTCAATTGGGAAGCAGATTTCCTCAGCTGTCACAACTGCACAAAGGAGAATGGTCTCTACATCCAAAAGTCTTTCAGCTTCTGGTGGACATATGTGGTCTTCCAAAAGTGGATCTCATGGCCTCAAGACACAACAACTAACTTCCAGTTTATGGAGCCAGAACAAAGGACTCCGAAGCTGCCTTCATAGACTCCTTGTCAGTGAAATGGAACTTCCACTTGGCATATATCTTCCCTCCCAATATCCCTGCTTCCTCGAGTGCTTTGGAAGTTCAGACAGGAAAGGGGGCACAGTCATGTTAATAGATCCAGCTTGGCCCAGACATCATTGATACTCCGATCTTCACAGGCTCTTCATAGACGTTCCTCTTCAACGTCCTCTACGAGTAGGCCTGTTGTCTCCAGGGTTCATGTCTACATCCGGACCTAGCCCGTCTGTCTTTAATGGCTTGGCTCTTGAGA
Organism: Taudactylus pleione; assembly: GCA_031769625.1. NCBI lineage: Eukaryota > Metazoa > Chordata > Amphibia > Anura > Myobatrachidae > Taudactylus > Taudactylus pleione. The sequence goes on along the minus strand of JAUIMM010000047.1, from coordinate 1,131,509 downwards.
CTTCCCTCCTAACGACTAAGGGTTTCTCCAGCTCTGTAGTCCAGACCATGCTCAGAGCACGTAAACCGGCCTTAGCCAGGATTTACCACAGAATTTGGCATACATATTTCCAATGGTGTTCTCCAAGAAACTATGGCCCTCATTCAGAGCCGCTCGTTAGCGGCAGTACGCTCGTTCCGAGCGATGTTTGCACATCTGCGCATGCGTACGGTTTTTAGTACGCATGCGCGAACCAGTCAGTGCGGCCGAAAATCGTTTGTACGCTATATAGCGAGTGCCTGCTATTTTGAGTGACAGAATGAGGCGTATGTGGGTGGTAACAGGGGAAGGTGCTTGAAAATGGGGAGTGGAGATCCGAACGCAGGCGTGCTTAAAGGTCAAAACGGGCGTTTTATGGGTGTGTATATTTAAAACAGCAGCGTCATTGACCACGTCACTGGGTTAATTTAGAGCCAGAACTGCTCGCAAATTTGTGGTAGCAAACACCAACCACAAGAATAGCGAGCAGTTCATACGCTGGTCGATGTACTCGATTAATCTAATAAATAGCGGACATGACGTAGGATGCGAGCGGCCAGGGGGCGTTTTTAACAAATAAACGAGCGTATGTTTTGCTCGCTCGTTCAGACTTAGAGGTGTGAACAGACTACAATGTGCGTACGGATCATTTGAATAGCCACCCCTTGTTTTTAAACGAACGACCGCAAATAGCGAACGGCTCTGAATGAGGGCCAATGACCCTTAAGTCTTTTTAAAGTTTCTCGTATTCTGGCCTTTCTTCAGGCTGGCCTAGATCTAGGCCGCTGCCTAGCATTTCTCAAATTGCAAGTCTCTGCTTCGTCTATCTGGTTTCAGCGCAGAATTACTCCTATACCAGATGTTCACACCTTCATGCAAGGTGTTCTATGTATACAACCTCCCTTTTGTCCCTCCTGTGACTCCATGGGATTTGTCAGTGGTGCTCAAAGCACTTCAGGAACCTCCATTCGAACCCCTGGAATCAGTGGAAGTCAAATGGCTCACTTCGAAGACTGTTTCTTCTGGCTATAGCATCTGCTCGTTTAGTATATCGGCATTAGTAGTGTCCCCACTTTTTTCTATTAATTCAGTTGTAACAGACTGGAGAATTGGAGGCTGTTTATTTAGTATAGCGCCATTATTCGTTTCCCAAATAAAGGGGTCGGTAGAAATGCGTTATTCAGCTTGCAAGGAACCATTTAAATTATAAAGCGTAAGGTGGGTAGTTTTACATCCTGGTACATTTGTACTGAAAAATACAATGAGCAACCGGCTGTAAGGAGCTCCAACACCCTCTTATAGAGGGAGCTGTGACTGGTGGAATACATCTACCGTCATCACCATACACTGCAACACGTCAAAGGGACGATATAAATGAATGTGAATATAATACCAGTTTCAATTACTTAATATATTTTCCTTTTAAATGCATAAAGCTACTGTATTATAATTTCTGTAAATGTATGAGGTGTGTTTAGTTCTCCCTCTTGTCTCTCCCAGGTGTGGAACATTACAATGAGATGAAGAATGTGAGCATTGACGAATTCCTGCCTCCACACTTGGTTATATACGTGGATGTCCCGGCCGCTGAGGTGTTCAAGAAAATACAAGAGAGAGAAAATGTAATCAGCTTGGCAGCCTTTATTTGTTAATCTTCCGGTTTCATTTACTGCCACCTTAAGCTCTGCAGCTTTGTCTCACATTTTCTCCAGTTATACTTAGTCTCTCCTCACAAGACCCTTTCCTATGCTTCCATTTCTCAGGCTGTTGAGAAGAAAGTTGCCTTACCTTACCTTCAGAGCATCGAGGACATTTACAAAACATCCTTCCTCCCAAAGATTAGGTGAGACCTTCACCGTGATTCTGGCTCTAGGCCTGATTTAGCAAGGATCACTGATGCGTTTGCGGCAGCAAGCGCATATGCAGTTCTGCTGTGTAATTCTGCAAATAACTGCGATCGCAATGCGCCACAGCACAACCTAAAGACGCCCACTTCCTTTTACTCACATCCGTAATACCTTGCAAGTTTGTGAAAACATCGGTACCATCGGAGCCTCACACACAATTAAGGCAGGTCAGACCTAACCCAAAAATTGCTAATCTTCCTGTACACCGCTAGAGCTCATGCTGCGTATGCCAATGCTCTGGCTAATTTATGCATGCCCCTGTAACGGCGTCGAAACGCACTGGCACGCCTGTATTTCTCCAACCATTCCCCCGTCACCACCCTCAAACGGTAATTCCTGTCAATCACTCTACGATGGTCTGCGTCGTCACTGCGATTGCATTCCCGATCGCAGTGACGGGTTCGGGCACTGCGATGCATGCACAGTACGCAGCAATCGACTGGGTGCGTGTGGATTTGCACTTGCGATCATTGCTGTATCCCTCTGTCCACTATATTTTATAGGGGTCACTGTTAAATGGGATGTATACTTGTGGGTTATGGTATAATGGTAATTTCTCATTGCAGCGAGACCTCAGAGGTTTTGCACTACACCAGTAGTGAAGTACAGAATGTGGAACAGGTAAGGACCATCGAATAACTGCAATTCAGTGGAAAAAGTATTTTTATTGGATTGGGAACATCGATTGCTGCTAACTATTGACTTCCAATGTTCATCCCCTAGTCAGTATTATTCCCACGTTTGTAACTATGTGGCTTTGTTTGTACCATTCTATTATGTGTGATTTTATGCACCCAATTGCTACTATGTATATCTGTTTATACTGCTACTCAGTTTACCCTATTTTGTATTTTTGCTCTGTACGGCACTGTGGAAATTTGGCTCCTTGTAAATGAAAGCAGTATATAGTGTATTAGGAAATTATGTAATGCATCTAGTTATTCACTACGCTTTATGTTTGTCTAATTTTGTTGAATCCTTTGCACTGTTAAACATCCTAGTAAGATGTCTCCACTTTGCAGGTTGCTGAAGATATTGAATACATAAAGATTACCAAGCCTCCATGGACAGAACAGACCGACGTCAGTTTTCATCATTTGCGCATACTGTGAGTGCCTACTTTATTATTTTCTTACTCTGCATGTTCGCATTATTAAATTGGTGGTTTTATTTGGGTTTTTGTGCCTGTTACTCATGCCTTAAGTTTTTAAATATATTGCAAAAGAGGATTACCCCACTGATTAAGGTCCTTTTGTAGGTTGAAATAAAAAAAAAATAAAAAAAGCGGAGTGACCTTTAGTTATACCAGACCGGGGGTCCCCAACACCAATCTTCAAGTACCCCCCACCAAGTTGTTTCGTGATATCTGTTTGTGGAAACTGGTGGGATAATCATTAACCAAGCAGAATATATAAACTCAACTCTGTATGATTAAAGAAATCCTGAAAGCATGACCTGTTTTGGGGGGGTAGTATTTAAGGACTGCAGTTGACAATCCCTCTACTTGACTTTTATACAGCTAAAAAGTGAGCCAATACAATTCTGCGGCCCACAGATGTTCTTGAAGGATTTCTAAAATAATGAATGTGCCAGATAGTGTGTAGATAGTGATCTACAAAACCAGACAAGTTGATGTGAGTGAGAGCAGTAAGGGAAGTATTGCCAAAAGTCATTGGAGTTTCTGGTTGAGAGATAGAGGACTTACACATTTTGGCAGCTTTAGATGGAAAGGTGATGGATGAGAATGCATTTTCAAACTGAAGCTAGTAGTTGATTCATTACAATAAATGCGTGTAGGGTGAGAGTGCATGCCTTTGCCATTTGTTTACAACAGTAACTCAACTGCCTTTCTTTGTAGGGTGCAGAACAAATACAGGGTCGCCAATCTGTATCTCCTGCCCAGCTTTATCCCTGAAATCACAGTCGGGGGCCTAGAATACGACAAGTTGTACTATGAATTCCGATCTGTAAGAAGCCTGTTTACATTATTTAATGATTTATACCTATTTTATTTTCCAATTGTTTTTGTGCAATGTATGTATATAGATATCCTTGTTCGGCTTTCTCTAATTTCTAGGAAGGTGCTAGTAAAGCTAGGTACACACCTGACAGACTAGAGCACAGGTTCTCAAACTCTGTTCTCACGGCCCCGAATAGTGCATTTTTTCAAGGTCTCCTCACAGAATCAGAATCACAAGTGAGATAATTAGCTCCACCTGTGGATCTTTTAAAATGTGTCAGCGAGTAATGACTACACCTGTGCACCTGTTGGGTGACTTGGAAAAAGTGAACTGTGCGGGGTCCTGAAGACCGAGTTTGAGAACCACTGGACTAGAGAAATGATCCACAATTTTTTTTTATTTTTTTTTACTAGCTGAAACGATAGAGAACATCTGGATTTCCAGATTACACTACACAATTATTGTTCCCATTTGAACGATAAATGCCCCTAAAGATCATTGTGGTGACGTTTTTAAATGCACTGTACACACTGCATTTGTGGCACATTATCGACTTATCGTGCCTGACGAACGTCATGCTGCAGTCCAAATGTTGGGAGCAGATCCGACTGCTTTTGAAACGATCATCGGCGCCAGGTGCTGCGTACACCAGGCATGTCAAACTCAAAATACCAACCGGACAAATATAAAAGGTCTAAGAGTGTGTGTGCCGCAAGAAGAAGAAAAAAAGTAAATTTTCTTACGGACTATGGGGGACTTCAGCAAAATTTCTTAGGGTCCCCCATAGGCCTACCTATACAGTGCACCTGTAGTTGTGCCCATTATGCAATGCACCCTGTAGTTGTGCCCATTATGCAGTGCCCCCTGTGTTACAGCCCCTTATGCAGTGACCTTTGTATTAGAGCCCCATATGCAGTGCCCTTTGTATTAGAGCCCCATTGCAGTGCCCCCTCCCAGTATAGAACAGGCCTCACTCCATAAACTGCTTATTATATATGTGAGTTTGACATGCCTGGTGTACACAATGTGCAATAATCAGATCTGTGCAGCTGAGTACTGGCTGTTCGGGCAGATTATTGTACAGTGTGTACCCACCTCTGGATACATGTTATCTCCTTTGATAGCTGTCCTGTCCAATTCTGTTGTGTGTGGTAATCTGCTCTAAATATATTATCTTGGGGATGCAAATTATGGCAAAGAATGTTTGACAATATTATGGGTGTAGTTGGATCCACAAAGGACCAAAAATAATATTAGCACTTATATAGCCCCAGCTTATTCTGTTGCGCTTTACAATATGATGACAAGCGGGCAAAGAGATAGTGTAAAAAGGTCTAGCATACAGATGTGTCCTCATACACTAGTGCCTCAGTCGTGGCGAGTATCTTTCGCTAGAATGTGCGTCTTAGTTGCAATGCAGTGTGATATAACCGCTTCACGAGACTGCACTGATTAATTTGATATGCAACACTTGTTATATGCGACTGAGTCTGTATACGCAGTGCTACGATGCCGCTGCTGGTCACGCCAAGCTCAAATGTGCTTCGTATACAGATTCAGTCGCAGATACACAAGTGTCACACATCAAGATAATCAGTCCAGTTTTGTAAAATGGCTTGTTGCATTGTGCTGTGACTAAGACACGCATTCTAGCAAAAAAGACGCTAAGCCATTTGCCGCAGCTCACTCTCGCCTAGGTGCATGAGGGCACATCTGTATACATAATCGTGTGCAAGTCTGTATTACTCAAAGAAAATGTTTGTATTATTTGAGTGAAGCATAAGGTTTATGAATGTGTTTGGGTTCTTTCTGCAGCTGCCAGGAAAGAAATATGCTAAGGGATACAATGAAGATATCGGGGACAAGTACATTTGGTTGAAGTGATTGATCATTATTGCTGACGTCTTATTGTACCCAGAATCCGCTCCAATGACCATCTCCCCCTCAACGGCTAGCAAAGCTCTTCTGATAGCTGACTGGTAATGAGGGAGTAGTAATGCCGCTACCCCTTGTACTGCTGGTCTCCTTGTGGAATAAACCTTATTTATCTGTCACATTTGTCAGTCTCAAATATTAATAAAAAAATCTTATGTAAAAGTTCACCAAAATGATTGGCATTTGCACATTGCCTGCTTTTACCTTTCACAATGGCTGTATTCTCTGTGGTTTTCACTAGCGTATACCCCTGGCATTCAACGAAAAACTTGCTGCAGCTTCCAAAACTACAGTACAGATGTGTCCTACACCTATCCCTTTTCTCTTACATTTTTCTGCATTTTCTTCAGTTTTGCTACTATCCTCAATTTTGCAACTTGGATCTCATATAGAGTCTGATTCAGATCTGCATGAAATGCAGACAATTACGCATTATGAGCAATTGTTAGCCATTGCGCATGCGTGAAAGCTGTACTGCACACACGCAGTGATTGTTTTGTGATCAGGCACAGAGGATTCACTTATAACGATGCATGGCGTGGGTCCCTCATTTCAGACATGTCTGTTTAACCTGGATTGTGTATGTTTTCCTTAACGTTGCTACTTTTCGTAGGGATATTAACTGTATCCCGTGCTAAGTATTTAGGATCAGTGTTTTGGCGCGGCTAAGTTGCAAAGTCTGTGGAGCTCTAAACGTAGCTATTTGGCATGATGTGAGGACAGGTGTATGTGTACATGTCTGCAGAGCCGTAGCTAGACTTTTTGGTGCCCTGTGCCAGAAAGAGCATTGGCGCCCCCTCATTTTTCAAAGGGACATAATGCACCCAAAAAAGGGCCATTGCTTCATGGGGAAGGGCCAGGGAAGAGATAAGAGAGGCCAGGAGATGCTGGGCATGAAATAAGAGGAAGCTACAAGCATGATATTAAACAGAAATTTGACAGGCCCAAACAGCGCCCCCTACCCTGTAGTGTCCTGTGCAATGGCACCGGCCATAATACCCTAGCTACGGCCCTGCATATCTGTACCCACACACATCATCACCTGGTAGTACAGTACCATTGTTTTTAAATTGTTAGGAGAAAAAAATGTGAGTGATGGTCCCATAAGGGGAACACGTTTATCACAAATCAGAATGTCTTGAATTTTATCATCCAGAAAAGATGAAGGTTGAAGCATTTGCACTTCTCGTTTTCAATTTTAAAAAATGTTTGTGAGGAGGGTTACACGTTTCATTGGAACACATGCAGTATTATTAAGGGGGATCTGGTCGCCTGGTTGACAATGACCATGTCTGTATTCATAATGTGGACATTCCAATGCAACATGGTTCAATATGTTGACATCCTCAGAATGTCAACATGTTCACACTGTTGCTATGTGAAATGTCGACATTCTCAGAATGCTGACGGCTAGGCTTTAGGTTGTGGGGGGAGGTTAGGGTTAAGACTGACCACCCTCAGATTACGTATTGTTTAAAAATTGTTTTTGTACCACAGCGCTCAAACCTGTGTGGAATGCTCCCTTTAAATAAAGTTGTGCAGTCAGAATTTCTTTATAAAGTTTAATTTTATTAAAATCTTAATTTTAACATATGGTGTAAAATTAGTTACATTTAAAGTACATGGAGTTTGTGCTCCCTCTTTTGCAGCCGGCTTGTTGTTATAGCTAAACACCACATATAACAGGACAAAAACACTATGGCTCTCATTCAGAGCTGCTCGCAAAAAGCGAGTGCTCACTCTGAATGAGGGCGGCCGCTTTTATTTTTTTTAAAGTTGGCCTCCTGTCCGCTCACTAAGCTGTAGGTGACCATCGGGCTTGCAACAAGACCCTTGTGGTCTCTAATAGAGCCGGAAGCTCACTACTGACATCACTGGTCCGTTTGTCCAGCCCCCCCTACCCCCTATCCGCCTACAAAACAGGGCGAGCTGTTGATCAACATCGACAGCCGCCCCGTTTGTAGCGAGCAGCGGATCTGAATGAGGCCCTATAACCAATATAACAGGGAAGGAGTGAGTGTGTGGGAACGTGTTACAGACAGGGACAATTGTGGTTGGTGATGGGGTAAAGGGGATTGGTGGGGAAGAATGCAGATGTATTGGTAATAGTCCCGGTCAGTAATTTTAGATGTTTGGTCCAATTACTCTTCAGTGGTGAAATTTGCAGTCGTTGCTCAATGGGGAGCTCCCTATTTACTATGTAAAACTGTTGAATTTTTAAACCAGACAGAGGGCCTGATTCAGCAGTGATCACAGCTGCACAAATATGCTAATGCCTGCCAAAGCACAGCTGGCATAAAGACGCCCACTGCTGCCTTCTCATATCCGTCCTAGCTCGCTCCTCTGTAAACTTCTGTACCATCGACGCACATCGACCTACGCAGCATTCTCAAAAGGTCTGAACAGCTGCAGATACGGCAAGTCTCGTCGCACGCAGAGAGCTCTCATGCCGTGTATGCAAACGCAGCGGCTAATTTATGCACACCCATGAATCTGTGTTCAAATGGTAAGGCACATCTGCGTTTTTCTGACCAACCCCCATCACCATCCCCAAACACTGACAGCCTGTCACCCACTTTGTGATGGATTCCTCTGTGCGTCCCTAATCACAATGCGAATGCTGCACACGCGCAGAACGGCTTATGCGCAATGTCAAACAATTGCCCAGTCTGCATCCGTAATCTCATTTGCGCTCACTACTGAATCAGGCCGCAAAGTTTTTAAACTGAAATCCAGTGTTCCCCCATAGGGTGATGGAACAAGATTTTTAAATGATGTTCTGAGTCCCTTGGGTGACACTGCGTGCCCATCCTTTTTTACCCACTCATTCTGCTGTAATAAGGAATGGATAAATTCCTCTTGCTCTGTATGCAGCTCCTGCTGTCGTACTGAAATAACAGCAATATATTGATTAAGATGGAAATGGCAAACCACCTTGGCTGGAAAATGGTTTTGTACAAAGCACATCCTTATTTATGACAATCTTATAGTGCCTACACACTAGGCAATATTTTACACGATCCGCCTGATTCCGACGCATCAGAATGACAGATCGTGTAAAATATGTCGTAATCGTGAATGTCCACTCACGATCACGCTGCTGATGCGCGTCCCTGCTGGTCGTACATCGCATCTTCAGATATTACCTGCTGCAGGCAAAATCTGACAATCTCCGGTACGATGCACTGGAAATAGTTGGGATGCACGATAGATCGTGGGTCAATTTGGACAGTTTTTAACACCATGACTGCTGGGGAGAGTTCAAGGGGAAATCTGGCACGATATCGCATTGTGACCACATCGCCTAATGCAGTGTTTTTCTAACCTTGACACTCCAGCTGTTATGGAACTACATAACCCAGCATGCACTGCTACAGTTTTGCTATTAGGGCATGCTAAAACTGTGGCAGGGCATGCTGGGATATATAGTTCCACAACAGCTGGAGTGTCAAGGTTAGCCAACACTGGCCTAGTGTGTAGACACCTTAAGAATGGAGACCTGCAGGATAGAGTTCCTAGCTTTAACACCCTCCTGGGAGAATGGAAATCTAAAAAGATTCCAACTGCTTCTCGCTACTTGGTTTGGTTGCTCCTCTGTACAGGATAGTTTAGATCAGGGTTAGGCAACTTTTTTCTCTTTAGGTACCAGATATTCAGCATTACAAGCCAAAAACAATATCCCGTTCGCCACCACTATTACAACCTATAAGAGTACTGATTGACGGCCTCTGTTTTTCTGTCCCATAGGTAGACGTGATAACGCTATGCTGGTTATTGTGAATCTCATACATGGATGTGTCTGAACCTGCAGTTGGACTGCCGTAGTCTTCTTTGTTTGGTCACAACAAGTGGAAGATATTTGCATGTTTCGTCATGACGGATGAGGAAGACGTGTTTGAGATTACATCAGAGATGTGTGATTGAATTTATTAAAATAGCGGAAATAAAACTCATGAAATGTTACGACAAGCATACGGTGGTGAAACAATTAGCCGTGCTGCAGTATTTCTGTGGTGGAAGCACTTCAAAAAGGGTAATACGCGAGTGACTGACGAAGCGCATTCTGGGAGACCATCCACCACCGTCACAGATGTCAACATTGCCAAAGCTGCGGAGATGTTGCAAAATGACAGAAGGTTACCTTTATGCAAACTTTTGGCATCTCATTCGAACGGGTTCAGTATATTGTGACAAAGGAACTGAAAATACATCACGTGTTTGCCAGGTAGGTAAATAGAAGTCTCACAAAAGAGCAGATGTGATGACATATTGAATTCTGCAAGAACACCGTTCGAATGTTGTAGAGGATACCCGATTTCCTGACAGTCCAGTGTATGGACCTGAATCCAAACAGTCCAGTGTATGGAAACACGCAAATTCGCCTCCACCCAAACAATTCCTTGTGATTCCTTCTAGAGATGTGCGCCGACCCTCGTGTTTTGGTTTTGGATCTGAATCTGGCTTTGGATTTTTTTTCCTTGGTGTTTTGATTGTCGGTTTTGGATCTGGATGTTTTCTCAAAATATCATAACAGCTAAAATCATATAAAATGTACCTGTTTTTGTTCCTACAGTATTATTAACCTCAATAACATTTATTTCCAGTCATTTCCACTCAATTTTGACCACCTCACAATATTATTTTTTTTCATCTAGATAAGGCCAAAAGGTTGCATCCAGCTAGCTGGCTGACTAAGCTAAGCGACACGGTGGGCAGCACTAACGTGGCAGTTCAGCTTCCAATTTCCAACATGGATACAGTGTGTTATACAGTGTGGGTTGGATACACCAATAGTGCACTTACTGTGACAGCAGTGTCAGCAGAGCGGGGTTGCTGACTGTGCCCTCAGTGCAGGGTACTGGCGGTGTTTTTAGTGCAGGTTTGCTGGCTGTGTCCTCAGTACATGGGATGGCAGTGCTGCGGTGCTGCCAATGTCCTCAGTGAAGGGTACTTGCGGTGTTTTTAGTGCAGGTTTGCTGGCTGTGTCGGCAGTGCGGGGGTTGCTGACGGTGTCCTCAGTACATTGAATGGGAGTGCTGGCAGCGTTCAGTGCAGGGTACAGGCGGTGCCAACAGCAGCTTTGCTGACTGTGTCGGCAGTGCAAGGGTGTTGGCAGCATGGAGGAGCCAGTGGTGTCAGCAGTGGGGGTGCCGACAGTTGGTGTGTCAGCAGCAGGGGGTGCTGGCAGCGGGAACCAGCGCCATCTTATTTCCCTGCATTCAATGGGCTTAATGCTGATTGGCTGAGAGCTGTGACAGATGGCTTTGTCAGCCAATCAGTGCTTTGCCCATTGAAGGCAAAGGGATTTTTAAAAATGGCCGCTTGAGGGAAAACCTCGAGATCCGACAGAGGATCGCGAGGTTTTGCCTCAATTAGGGATCCGGGGCAGGAGGTGAGATCCGAGGGGCGCCTCGGATCCCCGAAGTTCGAGTGGGTCCGGGTTCTCGGAACCGTACCGGCTCATCTCTAATTCCTTCGGCGTGTAAAGTCATGCTTCTGCTGCTGTTTGATGCGCATGGTATGATCCTACAGCACTGGGTTCCCTGTGGACAGACAATTGTGACTACTATGCCAACCTTCTGAAATCCCATTTGCATGGAGAATTGAGGAAGAAAAGACCACATTTGCTGAAGAAACAGTGGTTATTGCTCCAAGACCATGCACGGCCACATGTTGCTGCTGTTGCACTGGCAGCACTGACTGAAATTAATGGGACAGCACTGGAACACCCTCCATATAACCCTGACTTAGCGCCCTGTGATTTCTGGCCATTCCCAACCCTGAAAAAAACATTTGCTTGGAAATAACTTCTCAACAGATGATGCAGTGAAAAATGCAACAGCTGCAACACTAAAAATGATGTCACAAAACCATCTACTACACGTCTTTTGAATCGTTATTGAAACGCTGCAAAAAATGTATGTGAAGAATGCTAGTTTTTTGATCCTGTGGAGTATTCTGACTCGGAATAAACATCAGTCTTATTACTTTTCAATCAGGTTTTGTACAAATACTTACAAAACCAATAGATGGCTACTAAAAATGTTAGTGGCTTTCCTGTCTTTTTTTTTTTTTTTTAAGCTAGATTGCTCAGGTTATGTTGATTAAGTTGAAGTCGTCTGTAAAATACATGTTTCAGAATTTTATATTGTCATTTAATAAAACAGGACTAACTGTAGCAGTGCTCACTCATCAGAGGCCCAGACTTCGCTAGGTACAGTATGCAGCCCACAGTTGAATTTTGAGAGGGCCTAGCCTGCCGATGTGGTTTCTCTTGTGAGGAAAGAGTGAGCAGGAGGGGTGGAGCAGCGTACATAGGAGATGGCACTACTGTAAAGGGTTGCCTTTGCCTGCTTTAGATCACAGGTTGAAATTGAGCTCTCCAAAGGTTTAGCCTTTTGCAGGGTGTGGCGCCCTTGCATCCAGCTCTGTGCTCCAGTTGTCCCTTCTGACTTTAGTTTGAAAGCATTGCAGCAAACTCTACTTTAAACAGTCAATTTCAAGTTTCTCCATTGGAAAGCTTTTTTTTTTTTCACAACTGACTTCCAGAGTTTCTGATTACCAGTTTCCAGCACACCATGAGAGAACCACTTTCTCTTTGGGATCATGGCTGCAGCAGCCATACAGTTAAGGCCAGACATTTTAAGTCTGAGTTAACAGGTCCCGTCTTTGAGGAAGATGTTACGTCAGACCGACTAATATCCTTAGAATGTCTGTGTACAACTTTTTTGGTGCTGCAATGACTCCTTTATTTTAACTTCATTAAACCATATCTGCACCCTAGAAGCTTTCTTTTTTTTTTTTTTGCAACAAAATTGTGTTCTTGTATATTGTACCCTCCTGCATTTTTGTATTGTTATTTTACATTGTATTTTATACCAGTAAATATACACACTGCTTCATAATTTTTGTGCCCATTTGGAATGATTAATCCCTACCATTGCCCCAGACCCACTTATAGGGGTTTAGTATTAATTAAAGATTCAGCCCCTGAGGAAACTGGAGAGTCAGATGAAAGTCCTATGGAACCTCCATGGCATCTACAAGAAAAGCCTTTGGGTCCATGGGAAGAGATGCTCCACCTTGTGTGTTAGATGTACATGTAGCATATAGTAGTACACAATATTTCATTATGAACCCCAGTGGCAGAGACCCATTATTGCAGGAAATAGAGAGCAGTAGATGATGCATTGGAGACGTCTGTGTTGCAGGTCTCTCTATGGATCTGATGCACTATGAAGCGGAATAAATTTTGTATTCTGGATTAAGTGATTTCAAGATCCTGTAAACAATCCAAAATTGGTACACATGATAATAAACACCACAGGTAGTTGCAAGCTGGGCTGGCACACAAATTAACCACACTTGTGGGTCCAGGTAACAAGCTGAGTCTGTAAACAAGAAATCACCAAGGACCAATTAACAAGCTAGGTTCGGTGCACAAGGGTTTTATTCGGAGAGGCAGGTAGCAAGCTATTCATGATCTGTAGGAAAGGAACTCTGACATCTAGCTCTTAATGCAGATAAGTTTTTACTTTATATGTAGAGTGGGGGTGTCTTAGGGTCCAGACCGGTCTCTCAAATCTGCGCATATGGCCCTGACACTGGAAGTTGCTTATTCGCCCACAGTTCTGGGAAGGAAGTTCAATGCCCGGGATCCATAACTCCTGGCCCACTTAAAATACCGTCTCCTTTAAAGGAGCATTTTGGTTGTGTGGAGTATAGCGCAGATTGTGGTTCATTCAGGAAACCATCATTTCGATTTCTCTGGCTGTCCCCATCTGTGGGGGGAAATGTGGTAGAGCGCTCAGGTGATAGAGGATTAATCCCCAATTCTTTATGCTTCTCACTCAGGAAACTGAAATGGAGTCAAGCCATTGATTGTGGTAGGGTACCAGACAGGTACCAACAACACAATAGGGAGGGGCTCTAGACTGCACACCCTAATATAATGAAAGGTGCTGTCATGCTGAGATTTAAAAGTATTATACACAGAAAGTGGAGTTGCAGATGCACTATGCGATCATTACTGTTCACATTTAAATGTATTTTATAATTAAATATAATTTCAGAGGTAGTTATATCATTTTTCATTTTCTGAGTATATTACCAACAGCACATTAACCAGGTGGGCAGAAACCACATTACAGACTGTCTCTTTGTGAGCTTGGCCAGCAGTTTCTGTGCAGACCATCATGTCTACTCTGCTGGCCTCCAAGAGGAGCTGAGAACTGTCATCTCGATCCCTGCCTTTGGCCTCTGCTGGCAACATATATGGACCGAATAAGGAAAACCTCTTGATTTTGACGGCCTGATTCAGAGATTGATGTAATACCGATGTTTGAGTGATTATTGGTAATCTGCGCATGCATCGAGTTTCATTTTTTTCGGTCACAGGATTTATTAGCAAAGTGATTGACAGGCAGGGACCGTTTGTGGACGGCAATGGGGAGGTGGCGACGCAAATGTGTCACAACTGTGTTTCTGAATGATACTGTGTCCCCTTACGCAATAAAAAATGGCTCACAGGGTTACTCAGAAGCAGGGCTGGCGGTACGACTAGGCAAACTTAGGCAGCTGCCTAAGAGCGCCGGCCACTGCAGGGCGCCTCTGGAATAATGTGTAGTGCGTACCGCACATAAGTGCAGCTCGCACTACAATACTAGTAAGAAATGCACCGCCGCCGGCAGCTGTGTGTTTGTTTTAGCAGCCGAAGAGAGTCAGACAGACTCTCATCGGCTGCTGCGCCCACTGCCGGAGCCGGGCTGGAGCTCACTCATGAGCTCCATTTTCCGGCTCCCACAGTGGGTGATGGGAGAGATGTCATGATGTCTTTCCCATCATGCAGAGTGGTCGGCCCGGGGGGACAGAGGAGATTAAGGTAAGTGGAGGGTTTTTTATTACGTGTGTGTCTGTCTGGCCCTGACTACTACTGGAGGCACTGCACTGGTGGGACCACTACCTGTGGCACTGTATAAGGGCTTGTGTAGGAATCCAAGGATGAGGGGGAGGGCGCAAGGTTGAAGAAATGCCTAGGGTGCTAAGTGCACCGGCCCTGCTCAGAAGACTGATAATCGACTGATCTGTGTCTGAGATGCGTCTTTGTACACAATCGCTTAGATTTGCAAAGCTGCCAGTGGGTATTTCAATACAAATTCCCATGACTGAACATTTGCATATATTTGCCCAACCATCTGCGTACAGATTTGTAGCTGTGGGCGGCATTAGCATATATCTCTGAATCCGGCCCATATACTGTTGGGAAGAAACTCATCAGTCATTTCTTGACTAATGAAAATAACGAATTCAGGGCTGAATAAGACGGTACTTGAATGTTAGGACCACAGTGTCATCTTAGACTGCATCTTCATTCTAAACCTTGAAGCAGAGGTCTCGGGTGAAATGCTACCTCCAATCTGGCCAGCAGCCATAGCAGTGTCCCCAGGATGGGATATAGGCAGCATCCCAACTGTCAGGATGCCGACGATAAGTATTAGGGTTAGGCTGCGGGATAGGAGAGTAAGGGTTAGAATAATTACAGAAATCTGTCAGTATTCTGACCGTGGGGATGTTGTATCCAGCACCCCAGGATATTCCGATGCCTCCCATAGGTGTTCTATCAGGGCTGCTCTATCTGTACTTTTTCTTCATCCACTAGGGGACACTGGAGGCTTAAAGACAGTGGGGGTATAAGAGCTGGCACTTTAAATTTTTTGAAGTGTGACTAGCTCCTCCCCCTCTATACCCCCTACAAGCCCAGTCTTAGTTTGTGTCCGAGGGAGCTGGATGTGTTTGTCACATTCTCCTCAGGGTTTTGTAATAGTTATAGTGCTGCTGCACTGAAGATTAAGAATTTTTACAGAAAAGACAGGCAGCAGCTGCACTGCCTGTCTGCACCGATGGAGCTGCCGGGGGGACCCACTCGCAACTGCATGCAGTTCGCCTGGGGTCCCCGTCTACTAAGACATCTGTCTCCAGTTAGGACCGCATGCCACTGCGTGCATAGTGGTCCTCCTATAATCAGCCGCCGTCGGCAGCAGAGCAGTGACTGTAAGTAGATCCTGGGTCCAGTCTAGCGGGGTAACCAGGTTAAGCAAGAGGGTGGCATATACAGCAGCTAAGCTGCTCCGTGGAGCGGGGCAGCCATACAGCAGAGCACGCTATATATTCAGATTAACTGCCAAAGTGGGAGGGCGGAGTCTTCTCAGAACCACCATCTTGGACTGCTCAGGTTACATCAGTCATGTCCCATCTCTCTGCTAAGCTGGAGGTTTCTCGACAAGAAAGAGAGGCTTACAGGTCAGCGGCTCTAGAAGAACCAGCATGGGCTAGGTCCTTAGCTAAATCCATGGAGGGGATCTCAAAAGCCATGGCTCTTTCCAGTACCGCAACTGGATCCTCTCCACAGGTCTCAAAACAGAGACTGTTGCCCTCTGTCCTCCAATCGGGCGACTCAGGGGAGGAGGATATGCTCCAGATTCGCCTAAAGAACTCCAAAAGGAGTCTGAGCCAGTGTCCGATGGGATAGAAGCTTTCATTTCTGCGATTCCGCCAGGTATTGCATATACAGGAGGAGGACACAAGTCCTGTTCGACAGTCTTTCTTTCTAAAGAGACAAAGACAGGCTATTGCTTTTCCAGTTTCAGAAGAGCTGGATTCTCTTCTGACGTCAGCTTGGGAACATCCGGATAAAAAGTGTCAGATGTCCCGACGGTTATTATCTTTTTATCCTTTTCCTGCAGATAGCAGAAAATCTTGTGAGACTCCCCCTACAGTAGACCCATCGTTATGGCATCGTTAAAGACACAAACAAGTGGCTGACGGAATGAGAGATCAGCTGCCGGTGGAGGAGCTTATTCCATTAGCAGAGCATAAAGGTGAAGCTGCGACTTACCTTGGAAAAGCGTCCAAAGACGTTTGCAATATCTCCTCCAGAACTTCAGCTCTGGTGATTTCGGCACATAGGGCGCTGTGGCTAAAACAATGGCAGGCAGATGCAGATTCAAAGAAAGCTGAGGAAGCACTTCCATTTACTGGAAGTGTATTATTTGGAGCGGAACTAGAGAAATGGATTTCTCAAGCTACTGGGGGTAAATCCACTTATCTTCCATCTGCAGCTCCTCCTCCTAGAAGATCTTACTTGGGACCCTCGTTTTGGTCCTTTCGTGCTCTGGGACGTTCACGTGGTTGCTTCAGAGGAGGACCATCAACTTCCTGTGGTTCCAGAGGTTGTGGCAGAGCTGCAACAACACCTGCTCAACCGAAGGTTAAGTCCACTACCAAGCCTAGTGCATGACGGGCTTCCATCTCACCTGGAGGACCCCAGAGTGGGAGCGTATCTTCAAGACTTCAAAGAAATATGGACGGAATCTTGTACAAGCTCTACTTTCAGTTTCAACCTCCACCTTGTTTTTTCACCAGTTTCCAACGACAGGAGTGTCGTTCTACAGGAAGCAATAGACAAACTTCTATCCACAAGAGTGGTGGTCCATATTCCCAGAAATCAGACCGGAAAGGGTTTTTGCTCCAGTCTCTTTGGGGTTTCGAAGCCGGACAGCTCAGTCAGACCTATACTGAACATGAATGATCTCAATCCATACCGAAGTATTTTCAAGTTCAAGATGGAGTTCCTTCAGTCAGTGATTGCGGGACTAGAGGAAGGTGAATTCATGGTATCTCTAGATATAAAGGACACCTACCTTCACATCCCTATCTGGCCACCTCACCAGATGTTTCTGAGATTTGCAGTTTGGAATTCAGACTACCAGATTCAGGCCTTATCATCAGCCCCCAGGGTATTCACAAAGTTCATGGCTGTAATGATGAGTCTACTTCGGAAACAAGGGATCACTATATCCCTTACCTGGACAATTTCCTACTGAAGGCCCATTCCAGGGGACCAATTACTGCAGATCATTACAGTGAGACACAACCTTCTCATTCGTCATGGATGGATCCTGAACTTTCCCAAGTCTCATCTGCAACTGACGCACAGACTACAGTTTCTGGGAATGATCATGGATACATTGTCCCTCAGGAAAAGGTAACTTCCATACAGGAGATGGTTAGGACAATCCATCGACATCATCAGGTATCGGTGCATGCTTGCATTTGACATCTGGGGAAGATGGTTGTGACATTCCAGGCCATTCCTTACAGACATTTTCACTCCAGAACATTTCAACTAGACCTCCCTCTCACAATGGTCAGGATCCCATCTTTTCCTTTACCAACGAGTAAGGTTACGTCCCAGTACTCGGATATCCCTTCTCTGGTGGTTGAACTTGGTACACCTAATGGAGGGAAAGAGATTGGGAGTGTGGGATTGGACTCTTCTCACCACAGATGCGAGTCTGAGAGGCTGGGGGGTTGTGATTCAAGAACAATACTTCCAAGGCCGCTGGACATCACAAGAAGCCAGTCTGCCGATAAACATATTGGAACTAAAGGCAGTCTTATACGCTATTCAGACAGCAGATCACCTGTTTCGGGGCTGAGCAGTCAGGGTCCAGTCGGAGAATGCCACGACAGTGGCATACATAAACAGGCAAGGTGGCACCAGAAGTCGAGCAGCTATGAAAGAAGTACAGTAAGCCGGATTCTACTCTGGGCGAAAAAGTTCGTAAGAGCAATTTCAGCAATCTTTATCCCAGGTGTCAAAAATTGGGAGGCAGACTACCTCAGCCGGCAGGATGTGCATCCAAGGGAATGGGAACTACATCCTCAGGTTTTTCACTAGCTTGTCCAACAGTGGGGTCTTCCGCAGGTCGACTTCATGGCATCCAGACAAAATCATCAACTGCCTCTCTATTGCTCTCAGACAGAAGACCCGCAGGCGGTGGCAGTGGATGCACGGTCAGCGCTGTGGCAGTTCCAATTTGTCTATCTGTTCCCTCTGTTGCCCCTTCTCCCTCGAATCCTACAATGCATCAAGAGGGAGAAAGCCAAGGTAGTACAGGTGGCTTCGGATTGGTCACGCAGAGCTTGGTATTCCAACATTCAACTTCTACTGATCGACGATCCATGGTGCCTACCAGTGAGAGAAGATCTCTTACTACAGGGTCCTTTAGTCTATCCAGACTTAAAGTGGCTACATGTGATGGCGTGGCTGTTGAAAGGGCCAACTTAAAACGTAAAGGGATTCCATCCAGGTTTATCCCTACTATGCTCAGAGCCCGGAAAGAAGTTACTTCAAAAGATTACCACCGTATTTGGAAGGCTTATGTTTCATGGTGTGAACATAGAGTGTCTCCATCTACAGTATTCAACCTAGTCAGATTTCTGCTTTTTCTGCAAACAGGTTTCTCAGCACTTCTGCGATTGGGTTATCTGAAAGTCCAAATTTCAGCTCTCACGGTTTTCTTCCAACTGGTCTTTATACTGGAGATGCAGACTATTCTGGTGTGATTCGGTTACAACCACCCTTTGTTCCTCCTACAGCTCCATGGGACTTGGATCTAGTCCTTTCCTTCTCACAGTCTTCTCTGTTCAAACCTTTGGAATCTGTGGAGTTAAAATACCTTTCATGGAAGGGAACACTTCTTCTTGCACTGGCATCAGCCAGGAGGATGTCGGAACAGGGAGCTCTATTTTGTCATCCTCCATACTTGGTATTTCATGAGGATAGAGCGGAACTCCATACAAGAATGGATTTTCTTCCTAAAGTGGTTTCGGCTTTCCACATCAACCAACCTATTGTGGTACTGATTTTTCCACAGGATTCACCTTCGTCAAGATCCTTGGATGTTGTTAGGGCTCTTCGGATCTATGTGGAGAGGACTGCAGCCATACGTAAAACAGACTCTATTTGTTTTGTATGATGCTGTTCGTCCTGGTTGGCTAGCTTCAAAACAGTCGCTGGCTCGCTGGATTCGTCTGACCATCATAAAGGCATATATGGCCACATCTAGAGACCCTCCGCCTTTTATTACAGTGCGTTCCACCTTCTCAGTGGGTTCCTCGTGTGCGGCTGCTCGTGGGGTTTCCATGAAGTCATTTTGCCGGGCAGCTACTTGATCTGGCTGGCATACCTTTTATTAGTTTTTATAGATTTTACACGTTTGCGGCCTCTGCAGCGCAGTATGGCCGGTCTGTTTTGCAGGGTTCTCAGCGCTCTCCCATCCGTGATGGGAGCTCTGGGACATACCCACTGTCTTGAAGCTTCCAGTGTCCCCTAGTGGATGAAGGAGAAAACAGGATTTTGGTACTTACCGATAAATCCCTTTCTACGATTCCACAGGGGACACTGGATACCCACCCTGCACTGTTCCTTCCTGCCACACTTGGGTCATTTTATGTTATGACCGTTAGAGTCCTGTTAGACATCTCTTGTTGTGTTTCTGTTTATTCAACATTCGCAAATGTTTTGTGTACTTTCGCCTCCTCTTCCATTTGTCTTTTTCTCAACTCCCCCAGGCACAGTTTAAAGTGCCAGCTCCCACTTAGCACCGTCTATACCCCGCTGTCTTGAAACCTCCAATGTTCACTGTGGAATCGGACAAAGGGATTTATCGGTAAGTACCAAAATCCTGTTTAAACAGCCTTCTTAAGCCAGAGACTGACATATTTACTCAACACAATGCAAATTGCAGTAAGTATCAAATTAACTTTTGTTTATTCACTTTGCTTTTGGGTTTCTCCACTAATCTGTCTTTGCAGTAGCTGTAAACAGGTTTTCCACTAAGGGAATCGGTATGAATCACCGCTGGACCTAAGCCCAGTGGATGAAATACCAGCGCCGTCAGATGAAGATCCCGACAGGGAAGGTAAGTAGGCTATCCCTAACCCATCCCCTAACCCTCCCTTAGGAGTGCCTAACCCTAACCTCCCCCTTAGTGCCTAACCCTAACTTCCCCCCAGGGGTGCTTAAACTTAATCCCCCTCCCCGCACCCTAAACCTAACCCTCCCAGGGGGCGCCTAAACCTAACCTCCACCGGTGGTGCCTAACCCACCCTTCCCCTAGCCTAAACCTAACCCTCCCAGGGGGTGCCTAACCCTAAATCCCTCCGGGAGTCCTAATCCTAACCCCCCCCTGTGGCTAAGCGCTCCCGACGCCCTGCTTACCTTCGTTATGCCGGGTGTCGGGATTTTGGCATGGGGCTGATGATAGGTATCGGTATTTAGACTGTAATCTCTACAGTAGCTCCCGTTTCTCCTAGAGTCGTATTCTTATATGATTTTTAGGTGTTCTGATAAGGTGGTGAGCACAAAGCTTAGGGCTGTAGATGAGCATCATTTTGTTAGCCAAGCTTATAGGGAGGTGCTGTCACCTCTCTCCTCCCATTCACATCACCTCTACCTTGGGCCTCGGGCTGCTTGTCACATGGCCTCTGCCATGATGACTAAAGCTATAGAAGTGGAGAAGTACAGTACATAAAGGAGCAGGAGGCCCCAGTGATCAGATAATGTATATTTTGGGCTTGATCTTATTATGGGAGGCTGTCTGTATAAGCTGTATTACAAATTTATAGGCAATACAGACAGAGGGTCATTTTAATTATGTTCTGCAACTGATTTATGGAGAAATAGTCTTGATGTAGTTGTGTATAATATGGAAACTTAGCTGAGTAGAGGCAGGAAAAAAGTAACACCCCCGGAAGGTATATAATGTGAAAAGTATGTGTTTGTTTACTCAATGGCCATAACTAGGTGTGTGTGAGTGGTGACATCACACAGGACACTGGGGGCAGCACGCCGCTATCCCACAGCACCTGCATGTGGCTTGCAGAGTGGCTGGAATGGCAGCCTGTGGTGCTACTGCAGAGCTACCCAGAGTGTCCAACGCAGGTACCCTGCAGAGCCGCCCAGTGCTTAGGACACTAGCCAGTGCTCTAGTGGTGGTTGAGGACTGGGAACCACGCAGTTAAAACTTTCAACTCCCAGGATGCATTGGTCCATCCCCCTATACTACGCCCCCAAGCAAAAAACACCACAGCTTTGTCGGTGCTCGGCCGGAGTCGGGTCACCATTTTGCAGGGCCGGATTAACCATGGGGCGGATGGAGCTACAGCTCCAGGCCCAACATTGAGATAGGCCCACAGACAGCCACTGCTGTAGACAGGATTTTTTATTTTCCTGCTGGCTGCTGCAGCATGAGAGCAGCAGCCCGAGGCACCGCCCACTCAAACATTGGAGGCCGGCAACCTCCCTCCCCGGCATCCCATCATTAAAAGACTGGGCATAGATATATGTCCGGCGCAGTGGTTAGCTTCTCCGGCCCGGCCTGGCCCCTCCCTGCGCCGCTAATGCATTGTGACTCAATGGACAGCCTTTCTTACCATGCAACACGTGACGTCATATAGAAGCCGCCCTATCACCGTCAGCGAGTCCGGACTCTGCGCCCAGAATAGCTGCCTCCCATGCATGCTCTGCTCCGTGAAGGCAGCTCAGTCAGGACGGAGACTTATCCTGCTGCTGTGTGAATTATCGGTGAGTCATTAGGTGCTGGCTGCTGCTAACGGGATGTCGTGCTCCGGTGGCTGCAGTGCTGCTATCAACATTTAGCAGTGTCTTCAGCATGACCATAAGTGCCTATGTCAAAAGTACTGCAAAAGCAGAAATTACCCACTGAATATATTTATTTAATGGGGCACAGGACATTTTGTAGACAATAGCCATCTGGTGCTCTGTATGGAAAGGATAGTCTCAGTGAAAGATTTTGTCTTCATCACATCTGTTACAGGTTAAAATGGGATTTCTAGCACCTTACCCCCTTCCTCATCTATCAAATAAATATTGTCTAAAAGATAAGCAATTTATTATTTTGTCCAAAGCCCTTTTATGCATTTGTCATGTGTACGTGTCTAAGACTGTACTATGGACCTGATTTAGAAACAGACACAATGCTGATGTTTGATTGAGCAGTTATCGATAATCTGCGCCTGCGTCTTGAGTTGCGCTGCGCATGCATCAAGTTTCATATTTGCTGGCAGTGAGCATATATTCACAAAGGTATTGACACACAGGGACTGTTTGGGTGGTGGCTCAAACACCGGTGTGTTGGGAATATTTTAAGGGTTTTTCTTCCTGCGACTGTGATCCGACATTTGCGGTAAAACGACTCTGGCATCCATTCTGTGTAACTGTAGGGTTACTCAGAACGTCTATTTATTGACTGATCTGCGACCAATACTGTGTCTTTGCACACAGTCAGTTGGATTTGTGAAGCCGCTGGTGGGCGTCTCAACAATTGCATATTTTCACACAGCCGCTGCATATATATTCGCAGCTGCGGTGGAATTAGCGAGCGTACATCTCTGAATCAGGCCCCTATGTGTGTAATATGTCAAAAAAGAAGGAAACCCGTCTTTGGAATTTGGTTTATTCCCAGCTGTAGTTTCCATTTACCATATAAATAACAATAATATATAGATTCATTAATCAATTCGGAAAACCTGCACTTGCTCCTACTGTAGTAGGTTCTCGCCGAAACTGTCCAAATGCAGCAAAACAATGTGAAATTAAGAGTGTACATCAGAAACAGCTGTCAGGCTGATGATTTTACTGGCTTGACACTTTGGGCCTGATTCATCACTGATCACAATTGTAACAGCGTACGCAAATTGGTCGATGATGCGTACTGCTCATGCAGATACAAAGCCACTGCAGATAGAGGGACGGGATGTGAGCATTTTGAGGTGGTAACAGGGGAGTGATTGCAGAAACGCAGGTGTGCCTGTCCGTTTGAGCACCATCGCATGGGCGTGTATAAATTAACCACCGTGACGACATACGCAGCTTGTGTACTCACTGCGTGCGACGAGGTTAGCAATTTCTGAGTAAGGTCAGACCTGTTGTTGTGTGTGAGGGGCCGATGTTACTCGATGTTCCTGATGTATACGCAGGATTGCAAAGTAAAGCGGTAGTGGGCGTCCATGCTGGCTTTGAGCGCCTCTATGCTGGCTGTGTGACGGCTTTATAATTGCAGTCATTAGCATAATTTTGCAGCAGACTTGCGTGCTTAATTGCAGCTGCGATTGTAATAGCGATCTGTAGTGAATCAGGCCCTTTGTCCATAATGAATATAAGTATGCCATTATTTTAACTTTTTAATTTAAAAAATGTCATGGCTTGGAATTTTTCTGCTTGAAAATCATTTAGCAATAAGCACGTTTTTTGATATTTACTACTTGGTGCTGTGTCAGTCTGGCATTTGTGTCAATGTTTATCTGGATCTTTATGTTATTGACTAAGCACCCTCTATGAATTGAAGCTATTATTTGTGCGAATCTCCTCTGGTTACTATGTACAAATTTGTGTATATATGTTTATGTGTTAGCTATGCCCTCCATGATGCTAGCCACTCTCCCTGTGCACACAACACCCCCACAGCACTGATCGTGCACCCCACATTAATACTCACACACCCGCGGCGCGCGTGTCACACCCCCTGTGGTGGCACACAATAGGCCCTTCAGAAATTTCAGCTCCAGGCCCATGTGGACCTTAATCTGGCACTGCCATTTTGCAGTGGGCTGCTTAGGCGACCCAGATAGCTTTAGTTTTAGGATTTTATTTCTTGTTTGTAGTTTTTTCTACTGAGCGGGTAGCAGCAGACTGTCCACAGGATGTCTGCACTGCCGCTCCGTCACCCCACAGGGCGCTGCAACACCAGCTGCGGCTGGGGATTTCGGCAGGCATCCTGGGGACCTTGCTAGCGGCCCCGCGGACGGACCCAGACTGCATCCCGGACACAAGATGACAGGTAAGATGGCGGCTCACCGCGAGCGGTGACCCGTGGATTAGTAGTCTTACCTCCAGTCTCAGGGTGAACACAGGCTTTGTCCACAGTAATCCACTAGACCACAAGGGTACATATGGAGTGGGAATCCAGCATCCCGGTGGTTAATAATTGGCATGGGGAGGTCTGCTTTTCCCATTAAATCAGCCCCTCAGCTCAGGGTCTGACCTCTGAGGTCTTGCTTACCTGAGCTGATCTCATCCTCTGACCACGCCCCCTCAGAGGTCTCCGGCGGCCATTTTCTCAGTCTCAGCCACAGCTCTCTCACGCTGGGTCCGGTCCCCCTACATACCTCACCCTGGAGTCAGGTTATGTAGTGCTATAACTTACCAGATGTTGAGTCTCGGACCACAGAATCTTTGTAGTTGATTGTTATGCCATTCTGCAGTTCTATCGTATTTCTGCATTGTATGTGACTTATGCTAGCGCTGCCTGTCTGTATATTTCTCTATACTGTCAGCATATACCTTTCCCTTTTTTCTCCTTACTTGGCCCTAACATACTGTACAGGTGTGTTCAGTATTTTTCCTGTGTATTTGTGAGGGTTGTCACATACAGTTGGTTGCTGCACTGTGCCATATTTGTGCTGTGCGGTCCTGCAGCCTGCCCAAGACAGGATCAGTATATTGTATTCCTACTAGTATCCTAAATACACAGTGGTGGCATTATACCCAGTGCCAAATTGTGTGCTATACTACTCTGCAGCTATGTCTAGCAAAGGCAAGAGTAGCAAGCAAGCATCTCTACCCATACTGCAATCATGCAAATTATGTGCTGCAGGCTTAAGTGATGAGGATCTGATACAGGATGGGTAATGTGCTAATTGTTATACTGCATCAGGCCCATCAAATCCAGAGGAGTAGCGTAGAACCATGGTGCCTGGAGAAAGTGCATGTCATAGCGCCCCCACACCCCCACCCCTTCCTCCCTGTACTGAACTAAACCATTGGGGTATGGCCAGCCTGCGGGGGAATACTGGTGAAGAAAAAAACAGCAAACAGTGGCAGTATCACGCTGGGCATTGAGGTCCCATTGGTGGAATCTCACATTAATGGGTAGCTCCTTGCCGCTGCTTTATTTGTGTATAGCACCTAGGGTCTGACTTTTATCTCCTTTGAGTCAATAGAGGAGATTGTATTATATATTCTGATCATTTAACTTAAATTGACAGAGTACATGTGCTAGAGTGAGATTCCACAGGGTGCACAGCTTATTACTGCCCCAAGCAGCTGTCACTAGAATGGGAACACCAATGGGAAGCTCCATTTTCAGCTATGCTCCTACATTGCAATATACATTGCACCTATATCAATGTGAGTACTCATGTCATATCTACCACCATTATTATTATTTCAGGTCGCCTAATATTTTTTAAAAGACCTTTCAAATAAGTATACTGTATGTCATGCCTGGGAACACCTAATACTTTAAATAGCAAAGCAGTGACTTTTTTAAAACTCATACTTTATAATTGAGGTTTAGGACTTTACGTCAGATGTGTCAATTTTAAGTCCATTGAAGCACAATGAATGAATGAGGACAGAAGGAGGAAGGGGACCAAAGAGGAGAGGAAAGTGCCATCAGAGAGGGAAGGTGACAGAAGCCAATAAGAAAGGGCAAGTGACAGAAGCAAATAAGAAAAGGAGAGGAGAGGGAAGGTGACAGAAGCCAATAAGAAAAGGAGAGGGGAGGGAAGGTGACAGAAGCCAATAAGAAAAGGAGAGGGGAGGGAAGGTGACAGAAGCCAATAAGAAAAGGAGAGGAGAGGGAAGGTGACAGAAGCCAATAAGAAAAGGAGAGGTGGTGACAGAAGCCAATAAGAAAAGGAGAGGAGAGGGAAGGTGACAGAAGCCAATAAGAAAAGGAGAGGAGAAGGCTGGTGACAGAAGCCAATAAGAAAGGAGTGGGGAGGGGCAAAGAGATGATCACAGGGTAGAGGGGAGGGAATTAAAGAGGTGAGAAGTGAATGTAATCAATCTAACAGGGAAGGGGAGGTGATAGAAGATGATCACAGAGGAGGGAGGGCTGGAGGGGAGGCAATCTGGGCAGCTTGAGGGGGCATGAAATGTAGAAATGGATCTCAGATCCATAACTTATTTAGGATATAGAGCAAACAAACCGAGATAAAAATAACGTCTGTCATACTGTGCAGCGCCCCATGAATTCGGAAACCTTGAATGGCACCTTCTGTCCATTTTTGCGCCCTGAGCTCATGCTCCTCTGGAACCACCCTCACTACTCCACCGATTAAACCCCCCAGCTTCCGCACAGAAGCCCCCTTGGGTTTCCATTTCTCAGCTGCTGGCTACTATTGTGGACTGCCTAGCGGTCCTGGCTGTAATCCCCCCTATGGGGTTGCCACAACAGGCTGCATTTCTCTCTCTGGGGTTGCTACAAAAGGTTAAGACTATACAGGTATATCCTGTTTCCTCTCCATGAGTAGACATATTTTCTAGCTCAGTACAGAGTCTGGTGGCTACCTCCACAGCCTTTCAAATTATGTTGCAAGGTGAGAAGCCCCTACCCAGTAAAATGTCTAAGCGTCCTATGTTATCCTCAGTCCACGCAGATTCTGAGGTGTCATCTGAGGAGGCAGAAGATGCTGATCTCTCTAACACTGACCCCTTCGGGGGAGGAAGCAACTCAGTCTGGCCCAGACCTTGACAAGGTTGTAACCACATTGACTGCATCAAAAACTGCATGTCTGCCTTCAGCGTCTGCTACTACAAAGCCTTGGTCTACATCTTTTAGGTCCTTTCATCCCCAAGGAAAGCCTAAAGGTCAGTCGTTTCCTAGGCAATCGGCTTCCACTAGGGCCACCAAGCCCAGGACCAAGCAAGCCTGGACCACCAGACGCCCTGCTTCAAAATCTGAGGACAAGCCTTACCCCAGAGTAGGAGGCCCAATTCTTCAGTTTGCTGGTGCTGGTGTCAAACCACCATGGACACTTGGGTATGAGAAGTGGTCTTTCACGGGTATGCCCTCTCATTTCTAAGATGGCCACCCCACCAATTTTTCTGCACAGGCCTCCTTTCAGACTCGAACAAGGCCATGTAAATCCAGAAAGCCATAAAGTCCTTGCTGCAAGCAGGGATGATTGTGCCAGTCCCACTATCTCAGTGAGGATCTGGTTGTTATTCCACGCTCTTTCTGGTTCAGAAGCTGAATGGGTCTCATCTGCCTATCCTCAACCTCAAATCCCTGAACAAATTCCTTAGAGTACCCAGGTTCAGGATGAAAACCCTACACTCTATCATCCTAGCTATGGAGCCTGGGGACTTTATGGTATCTCTGGATATTCAGGATGCTTACCTACATGTACCTATAGTGTCCTCTCAACAGCGATATCTCTGGTTTGCTATACTATAGCAACACTTCCAATTTCAGGCTCTGCCCTTTGGACTATCTACAACTCCACAGGTTTTTACCAAAATTATGGCTACAATGGCTGCCCACCTGCGTGGTCAGGGTGTCCGACTGCTACCATATCTGGATAACCTCCTGCTCTTAGCAGGATCCTTGAAGGTGCTTCAACAACATCTGCAGCTAACCATCGCTTTCCTTCAAAAGTACGGATGGCTAATCAACTGGAAAGAGTCCTCCCTGAATCATTCACAAAGAATGGTTTATCTGGGAGCCCTGCTAGATTCTCAGAATGACATCTGACAAAAATCTCCACACTTCAACTATGATTGCGCAGATTCCTCCACAGTCGCCGAGTGTCAGCCCAGGACATACTTCAAGGAAAACCTGTATAGGTACAGTCCAACAATGACATAACAGTGGCTTACATCAATCATAAAGGAGGCACTCAAAGTCAAGCAGCTATGACAGAAGTGTCACGCATTCTGACATAGGCCAAGGGTCACCTCCCAGCCATCTCTGCAGTGTTCATTCCGAGGATTCTCAATTGGGAAGCAGACTTCCTCAGCCATCACGACGTGCATTCTGGGAAATGGTCTTTTCACCCAAAGGTTTTTGTACTTCTAGTGAACAGATGGGGCCGACCAGAGGTGGACCTCATGGCCTCCCGACAAAATCACAAACTGCCGGTGTACAGGTCCAGAACAAGGGATGCCAAGGAAACTTTTGTAGATGCATTGTCAGTGAAGTGGACCTTTCAGTTTGCATACCTATTCCTTCCAGTCTCCCTTCTTCCTCAAGCTCTTCAGACGTTCAAACAAGATGAAAGCACTGTCCTGTTGGTGGCTCCATCTTGGCCCAGACATCATTGGTACTCAGATCTTTGGAGTCTCTCCATCGACACTCCGTTCCTGCTGCCTCAATGTCCGGACCTGTTGTTTAAGGGTCCTTGCCTTTACCCAGACCTGGGTCATCTGCCTTTGATGGCAGGGATCTTGAGACATCCCTCCTGAGGCCCATAGGATTCTCTAGCTCTGTAGTCCAGACTATGCTCAGAGTGCATAAGCCAGCCTCTGCTCGGATCTACCACAGAGTGTAGCATACATATTTCCAATGGTGTCCTGGCCTTCCTTCAAGCTGGATTGGACCTTGGCTCACTGCCTCACTGAAAGTGCAAGTCTCTGCTCTATCCATTTGGTTCCAGCGTAGACTTGCTTCACTACCTTCCTCCAGGGTGTCCTCCATGTACAACCTCCCTTTGTCCCTCCAATGGCTCCATGGGATTTGTCAGTAGTTCTCTGTGCCCTCCAGGGTCCTCCATTTAAACCTCTGGAATCTATGGAACTCAAGTGGCTCACAGTGAAGACTCTCTTTCTTCTGGCTATGGTGTTTGTCAGAAGGGTGTCAGATTTAGGGGCGCTCTCCTGTCACTCCCCATTTCTGATATTCTATCTGAACAAGACTGTGCTTCAGACTCATCCTGGTTTCCTTCCAAAAGTTGTTACTCATTTCCACATTAATGAGGAAATTGTAGTCCCAGTATTTCAATCACCAGACCTATCGGCAGGTGAGGCCTCCTTGGATGTGATCCGTGCCCATAGGATCTACGTGGACCATACCAAATCAGACTCCTTATTTGTGCTCTATGAATTTCACAAAAAGGGATGGCCAGCCAACAAACAGACTTTGGCAGATGGCTTCACATGACTATCTCACAGGCTTACACGCAGGCAGGCCTTCCATCCCAGCTAGATGTTACTGCTCATTCTACTCACTCTGTGGGTCCCTCATGGGCAGCTCGATGTGGCGACTCAGCTGAATAGCTTTGTAAGGTGGCCACGTGGTCCTCTGTCCATACCTTTCTGAGGTTCTATGCCTTCTATACATTTGCCTCTCAGGAAGCTTCCTTCGGATGCCAGATTCTCCTCTCAGCACAGGAGCGTCCCCACCCTTGAATAACTGTTTTGGGACATCCCCAAAGTCTCCATTTGGAGCCCTGTGGACCCTGAAGAAGAAAATGAGAGTTATGGTAAAACTTACCTTTGTTAACTCTCTTTCTTCAAAGTCCATAGGGCCCACAGGGCACCCGCACTGATGCACCTGGCTTCTTAGGTGCTTTGTTTCTGGTCACCGGTTTCTCGTCTCCTTCTACATGAGAGTGTGATTCTTGTGTGTACTAGTCTTAATTCTCTCTTCTCCTCCTCTGGCCTTTGGCTTGTCATGAACTGAGGTGCCTCAGGCTCGGGGGCAGGGTATAGGGGGATGGACTGATGCATCCTGGGAGCTGAAAGCTTTAACTGTGTAGTGCTCAGTCCTCAACTACCAACTACACCCCAAGGTCTCCCTGTGGACCCTATGGACTTTGAAGAAAGAGAGTTAACAAAGGTAAGTTTTACCATAACTCATTTTTCAGTTTATAGTATTCTGTAGATAGTTTTGTTAGCTCTCTAGTTATGTACTTAGCACAGCAAGTACAAAGTTTGACAAAGAATTTGACCAGGAACAAAAAAAAAAAAAAGGTAGAGACCAGGAAATCTGAAAGTTTGAAAGTGGAAACAATGGGCACATGCACTTTGGAGAATGCAGAGTTCTTGCTGATAAGCATGCACTTTGGAGAATGCAGAGTTCTTGCTGATAAACATGCACTTTGGAGAATGCAGAGTTCTTGCTGAGAAACAGTCACTTTGGAGAATGCAGAGTTTTTGCTAAGAAACAGGCACTTTGGAGGATGTAGAGTACTTGCTGAGGTTCCCAAACTCCGCCATTACAGTCCACGTTTTAAGGATATCCATGCTTCATCACAGGTGACTTAATTAGTACCTCAGTCAATTTGATTTAACCATCTGAAATCTGGCATGGATATCCTTAAAACCTGGAATGTAATAGCAGAGTTTGGGAACCTCTGCTCTATGGTGTAAGGAGCCTGTCCTGCGCATGTACTGTACATGGGCAAAGTGGTGCTGCAAACTAACGCTGCTAGTTTCTACTCTTTATATCAAACAGAAAACATTCTCTTTGGCTGCAACTAACCATTGGTAAAGAAAGACCATTACATACAATGGATGATGTCAGGGAAATATCTGTTTACTTGTCCAGAACAAATAAAAAATCAGGAAAGTGGATCAACTGTTTGTCTTTCCTGTAGGACCCTTCCAAGGACATGCTTAATCCAGGCATCATCTTGTAAGATGGATCAAGGTTGTCATTGTATGGGCTTCCAAGGTGAACAGACGTGAGTTGCTAGCAGTAATTATTTATGGAACAGGTCAGTCCTAGTAGTTAGCCAATCTCTTTGGTGCTCAACCCACTTCAGGGCAAAAAAAATACCTTTAAATCTAGACATGGCAGAGTTACATGGGAAGATTTATGGAGCTGAAAGTTCCTTTATTTCCCAGTCTCTTATATAGTGGGTGATGAATCCTAGGAGATGTGACACGACTATAACAGGTTCATGTTACACAATGATTCTATGATAGATTACTGTTTGGCAATGAACGTCCTCAGGGATGTTTTGGGGGGTTCCTTGCTTTCCTTTTTAATTCTAAATAGTTTCTAGGTTTCATGTAGAGTAGAAGTTTATGGCTGTGCTGTATCAATGTACTCTTATCTTATCCGTACACACAGCATCGTGCTGTGTGTAAGGGCAGACTGCCACCAACTTGTACACTTGCTGCAGAGGCCACGGGAAGGGGGGCGCGACACCCCCCCGGCCAGTGGAACCCGGGACAGAAGACAGATGATGGTTGTTCAGTGTGTATGAATAACCATCATCTTCAGATATATCTATATATATCTGTTAAGTGTGTACCAGTGGTGTAACTAGGGGGTCGAGCTGGGCTCGTGTCCTGGGTGCCATCGCACTCATGAGCTCCATCTTCCGGCTTCTGCAGTGGGTGATGGGAGAGACATCATGACGCCATGATTTCTCTCCCATAGTGCAGAGCGGGCCAGCCCCGGAGGATAGAGGAGTGGTCAGCAGTGGGCGCAGGAGCGGGGATTAAGGTGTTTGTTTTTCTGTGTGTGTGTCTTTGTCTGGCACAGCTGGGGGGAGGAGGGGCACTATATAAGGAGCACGGCACAGGGGGGACCTCTACTGGGGGCATTATATAAGGGGCACTGCATAGGGGGACCACTACTGGGGGGCATTATATAAGGGGCACTGCATAGGGGGGGACCACTACTGGGGGCACTGCATGGGGGAACTACTACTGGAGTGGGGATACTATATTAGGGGCACTACTGAGGGCACTGCATAGGGGGGACTACTACTGGAGTGGGGATACTATATTAGGGGCACTACTGAGGGCACTGCATAGGGGGGACTACTACTGGGGGCACTATATAAGGGGCAATACTGCTGGGGCACTATATAAGGGGCACTACTGGGGGCACTGCATAGGGAGGACTACTACTGGGGGTGCTATATAAGGGGCACTGCATAGGGTGGACCACAACTGGGGGCACTGCATAGGGAGGACTACTACTGGGGAAACTGCATAGGGGACACCACTATTGGGGACCAGGGGCGCTGAGAGGGGGGGGAGTGGGTACAGATTACCGGGGCCCGGGCTTCCTGAGGGGCCCGGCGGGGGCCCGGGTCCGGCGCCGCTCCCCCTCCCTCACAGCAGCCCAGCACACAGCGTGTGCTGAGTTGCAGTGGAGACTGCTTGTGGCTGCTGAGCAGCAGCCACAGCAGTCTCCTGTGTCTGTGGGGGGGCGCGATCACACTGATCACGCCCCCCCTGGCTTTGAGCAGGGCTGAGGCCCAGAGCGCCCCCCTCCCCAGCGCACAGCGCCGCTTCGCAAATCCTTTTTTTTCGGGAAGGGGGCGTGGCCACACCTCCCGCGATTAGGCCATGCCCCCTATTACCCGGGCCCGCCGCGGCTCTCAGCGGGCCTGCTGGGGCCACTGCATTGGGAGGACTATTGGGGCACTGTATAAGGAGCATTGCGCAAGGGGTTCCACTATTGTACTTCAGATCTATTTTAAAATCAACATAAAATCGACCTTTGATAATTTCATAGTTGTCTACTTTTTGTAAGTGTTCACCAGGAGCAGCCCGGAGAGGAGATGCAGCTTTCTGCATTGGGCTTTCATGTCAATAGGCTCTTTCCCTGTCGTGGCCAAATGCCACTATTCATGGGTCTATAGGGAGGAGGTGTGCCTAAAATGACACAATTTGAAACTTTTAACTCCACTGTCTCCTACAGACCAAGATTCCTGATGGTATTATCTCACAAGGAATTGGGTGGAATGCAGGAGATCCGGACTCTCTGCCGGAGGGCTACCTGGAAAATATGTGGTGAGTTAGCAGCATGTCACATGACTCAGAACCTGCTGAAGGGACCAGTTATGTCAGTTACAGAGGGTCTCTCCTGACGTAACGGATGGTTAGTGAGTCCTGAAAGAGACCTGAGAGAGGAAACCCGGCTGCGCTTCGTTTGAAGCGCAGCCTCAGAAACTTATAGTTAAGGGTGTAACAAAGTATAAATTCTCCCTCGTGACACTGCTAGTCCCTCAGATAACTATAAAATTAATAACTATAATAATGATTGCATCTCCATATTGCTAAAGGAGAGAAGTTACATAGTGCTGTACAGGGTTAGCAAGCTGTTCCTACAATTATTATTATTATTACCAGTTATTTATATAGCGCACACATATTCCGCAGCAAAGTATTTTAAGGCTAGCGCGCTACAGTTCTTGTAGGAGTTCGTCTAGTTTGCAGACTAAATCAACAGAGGTTAATGAGACAGTTCGCAAACTCCAGAAGACATCACTTGTGTAGCACATTACATTTACTTAAACTGATTAGTAGAACAGTAATTCTTCTCCAATTAGACTAACCTGGAAGTGCACCACCTGTACAGTAAGCACTTACTCTTATTGCTGACCATAACCTGCATGCATGAAAAACATATATGTTAGTAGAAGGGAATTTGAATGTGAGATATATTCCACAGTTAGACTGTGAAGTAACGTTTTGTTATTTGCTCTAATTTTACTCTGATAATGTATTGTGTCATGTTTTAGAGTGTATTGTGTAGTTTTTGCCTTATTTACTGTTCTGTGTAGATACTCCATGCTGATCACTATGGTAAGATAATAGCTGTTCTTGTAAAAAAGTGTTAGAATTCAGTAAGTAAATTGGTGTCCTTGGTCCCATTAGAAGAGTTTGAATCTATTGGACGACTCTTCAGTTATCAAACAGTTCCAGAAAAATAAAATTTTACTTTTGAGTCTAGTCTGAATAATTGTTAAACATTGCACAATGCTGTGATACTATGTACCTGTTATATATTACTCTTCATTGCTTGAAAACTATCTTCTCAGTAAATTGAAACTTTCATTTGGGATCAGAAGTGCAGATTTTCCTTGCCTGTATATTCCTCCTTACCTCTCTGACCATTCAAGAAGAAGCAAGGAAGCTGTTCTAACCTGGTAAGAGTGGACAGCACTACACCATACTTGAATTATACCTTTCAGGGTATCACATTTGGCATCGCAAGAACAGGATACAGAGTCTAAATTAAGGAGGAGTCTTTAAGCAGGCAATGGGGGTCTTAGCTAATGCATGTGCTAGTGGTACAAGACCAGGAGCTCCAATGATGCCTCAACTCAACCCAATAACATTTCCATACTACCCAGGCATTCCTTGGCTGCTCACTTATTCCGGGGACATCCATGATTCATAGCCTTGGGAGAATTCAAGAATAAAATGCAGACTATGTTCCACTTATACCCACTCATTGAGCATCAACAGGTAGAAATCCTTATTGGGCAACTCAAGGGTTCTGCTCTTAGAGAAGTTACCTCCTAGCTCCCAGTGGAGAAGCAAAGTTGACCAATTTCTACAGTGATTCACAGACTTTTGAGACCAGCACCATCTCCGAACTTAATATGAAGTTCTATGCCCGGAAGCAGTCAATAGGAGAAACTGTCCGAGATAATGCATTGAGTCTGCAAGAAGCTTTGTCGGCTATAGGGCAAGTATAGGGCAAGACCAATTTAGGGCAAGTATAACCCTACAGGTTATTACATGGCCATTGGATGTGATGATAATGGACATGATGGTAATGCAGTTTCCTAGCATCTTAAAAAACTTACTCTTAAATCTTTATTGAAGAAAATACAAAAGTGGATATAAAACAACATAGGTGGTACTTTGTGTCATGGAACATGCACAAACCTCTATTTTTGTAGGAAGCCCCACTTGGAACCTGTTATGTTTAATTGCAACTGATATACTACACATTTCAGACTAAAATAGATTGTTGGCATCCTGTGTAACATTGGAACTCACTAGTAATTTCTGGATTTTTAGTGCTCTTGTTAAATGCCATTTACTGCAGCCAGTCATAGCTGGTTAAAAAAAGCTGCAGGAGATGTGCATCTGATAAAAGAATGAGTGTAGGGGGTAAATTTACTAAGAATCATTTTCGGTCCGAGTTTAAACTCTCATAGCTTCGCTGAAACTCGGGTGGCTTTTGCCAGCTGAAACTCACAAATTTACCAAGAATTGTGATTTGCTGAATCAAGTTTTTTGATGGTGTATGTGATTGAGATTATCCCCGAGTTTTCTGAGTCTGACTGCAGGCAAACTCACCCGAACATGCCGCCTGCGCATATCACTGAGATACAGTA
This sequence comes from Taudactylus pleione, assembly GCA_031769625.1. Lineage (NCBI taxonomy): Eukaryota > Metazoa > Chordata > Amphibia > Anura > Myobatrachidae > Taudactylus > Taudactylus pleione. The sequence continues at coordinate 1,095,940 of JAUIMM010000047.1, read as the reverse complement.
AGTGCAGGCGGCATGTAGGGGCTTAAAATATAATTAACGTGTTAGTGTTAAAAAAAGAATAAAAAATGACATAGGGTTCCCTCCAGCCCCGGGCTTCTGAGTCAGTCCTAGTTTTAAAAATACGGGGGAAAAATGTATAGGGTTCTCCCATATTTTATGAACCAGTGCTGGGCTTCCAGAGCCAGTCCTGGTTTTAAAAATAGAGAAAAAAATGGCGTGGGGTTCCCCCTTTTTCTAAAACCAGCACCGGACTCAAACCAAGCCAGGGTGTAATGCCACAGCCAGGGGGTCCCTTCACCAGGTCTCCCCAGTCAAAGCATTAATACCCCAACTTAGTCAGTCCAAGCCGGGGATCTCAGGGGAGGTGGGGACCCCTCTCAATAAAAGGGTCCCGCCTCTCCCAAGGACCCCAGGCTTATGCTGAAGCCCGGAGCTCTTCCCTGCACCCCTGGCTGGTGGGTGCAGAGGTAATAGGGTCAAAAATAGATAAGTACTATTGTTTTTTACAGTGGAACTACAGGTATCAGCGTGCCTGCCCTTTGGCACTTGTGGAACTACAAGTGTTTCAAAAGAATCCAATAATGACAAACACTGCATGCTAGTTCCAAATAGCCATGTTGTGCAAACACAGGCAAAAACAAACCACACCCCCATCACAGGTAGCTGCAACTTATAAACACTTACATAGCACCACTTGATGGTGCTAAAAACATGAAACTAACAATTGACTAACATCTGCCTTTTTTTTATATTTTAAACTATAAATTAAATCTATAAATTAAGCCTATCAGGTGGACGTGACTGACGTCCTCTTCGCGAATAGACAGGATTTTGTTAGGCCGGAGTTGAATGATGTTGGGCACAAGTGTGTATAAATTTTGCTGGTGATAACATCCATCTGGTATGCTTGTATGTTCCATATTCTCATGTTCTTCATATTCTTCTGATACCACGACCTGTGACCTGTCAAATTCCTGACCCACCATTAGCGCAACTGGTTTCATATTCAGGCCAGGAACGGAATGCCCAACATTTTCATGTAGAATTGGCCGCTCTGCTACTGGCAAATTCACCTGATTGTGTCTGTACAAAGTTCCTTCCACATCCACAAGATATGAGCGGCATGCAACCTTTCGCACACAGAAACCAAGTCTCCAATGGCCTGTGCGATCTCCAGGAAGGGGCATCATACAAATTGAGTTGCCAATAATAAGTTCAGCCAACTCCTTAGCGAATATAACATACTGTATCCCAACTTAGAAATCTGCTTTCTCTGCTGCAGCTTCTCTGACACACCTTGCACTACACTGGGATAAAGTAAAGTACTGGCTACAGGCAAAGATGTCTTGAGTCTCCTTGACATAAGAAGCTATGCAGGACTAGTCCTCATGCCCTCGGTTGGTATATTCCTCCAATGTAATATGGACCTCCATGGGTCTGTATTATCACTGCTAGCTTCTTTGCACAGATTCTTTACTATTTTAACTGCTGATTCAGCTTTACCATTTGATTTTGGGTAACATGGAGATGAAGTAACATGCTCAAACTCTCATTCAGAGGCAAATCGTCTAAATTGTTCACATGCAAATTGTGGTTCATTGTCTGAGATTACTTTTTCAGGCTGGCCATAATGTGCAAATTGTACCTTGCAGCGCTTTATTGTAGTCTCTGAGGATAAATCTGGAAGAAGCTCAATTTCCCAAATATCAGAATAATGGTCCACTATTAACAGAAATTCTTTGCCTGCACAATTAAATACATCCATACTAACAATTTGTCATGGATGTATTGGTATCTCATGTGACATCATAGTTGTGTATGAGTAAGTGTGTGTATGAGTGTTGTGTGTGTGTGACCCCTGGTGTGTGTGGCCCCCCAGTTTCTATGTGCCCCCTAGAATGGGCGCTGGGAGAACTACATCTCCCAGCAGCCCTTGCACCTCCCACCAGACCCTGGAGCCTCCCAGCAGTGAGAAGATAGAGGGGAGGCCACAGGGACCACCGGAGACCCCCGGACAGGTGAGTGCAGAATTTAATTTTTTTACACGGCGCGGGGTTTTCAGAGCTCAAAACCCTACAATCACTTTTTTTTTTAATTAGATATCATGGGTATCGGGAGCGCGCATACCTGCGGTAATCCAAAATTGGGCGCAGGGTTTTTTTCCTCGCTAAACCTCGTGCGCAATTGAATATGCCCCATAGTTTTTAATCTCACTTTGTATATTAGGCCAGTACAAAGTATCTCTTGCTTGTCTGTAGCATGCATCACCTCCAAGATGGCTTTAATGTATGTGTGCTAGCATCTTGAGTCTTAATGATTTTGGTATTATGATCCTTGGTCCTTTGTGTATAATGCCATTCTGTATACTGATCTCATCTCTAAATGATCAATACTGTATTATACTTATGATCAGTGCCAGATTAAGGTCCACATGGGCCTGGAGCTGAAATTTATGAAGGGCTTATTGTGTGCGGCCACAGGGGGGTGTGACTAGTGCCGTGGGAGTGTGACTAATGATGTGGGCGTGTGGTCTACACAGAGGGTGTGGTATGTGGAGAGGGGGTGACTAGCACCTACCTTCAAAAACCCTCAATGTCCCTCCCCTCTTCGCTTAATGTGATAGTCTGCAAATAAATGTGTTAGTGTGACTGTAATATGACAAAAAAGAAAAATGGCACTTAATGATAATGTAAATATGAAACCTACTATGTGGGTCACCTAGTGATATCATGAATGAGAAATCTCTGTATATGCAAAAAGAGAGCCCTTACCTTACTAATAGCTACTATGTGGGTCACCTAGTGATGTCATGAATGGGAAATCTACTATGTGGATCACCTAGTGATGTCATGAATGGGAAATCTCTCTATATGCAAAAAGAGAGACCTTACCTTACTAATAGCTATAGGGATATATATATTCAATTATGTGGTTTACCCTTGAAAATTAAGACTCCAAATTGTGGCAATAGAGATTTTTGTTCCGCTCGGATGTATCCATTTTAATCACTAGGACAAGGGCTCTGATAATAGCACATCCTGATGATGAGAAAGTATTAAAGTAAACGTATCCGCAATCACTTTACTTCTATCTACGGACCCCCTTGTGACTACTGGAAAGCCGCACATGCGCAGCAGTCACAAAGGTGCTATAGATAGAAGTGATGTGATTGCGGATGTAAAGCACTTCTGGACGTCCTGTAGCCCACCAGAGAGGGACTGCAAAATCCCTTTGCGGCAAGACAGTCCTATAGCAGGTGAAGATGGTGTTAGCCCATGCAGATCTACAAAGCTTTCTTGATCTTGGTAAATACCATCCCCATGTAAATCTATGGGGATGGATGCTGAGTGAGCAGGTGGATGGAAAATATGAGATATCTCCAATATCTCCTGCTTTCCTCTTTTGGCAAAATTTGCTAAGCGTTTTGGGACATCCTGCACCAGAGAGTGGTTGCAAGATCCCTCTTTAGCAGGGCATCCCCATAGCAGGACGGGACAACTGCTGCAGAAGTGAGCAGATTGAGATACAGTATCTCCTCCTTTCCTCTTTGGAACATTATATACATATATATATTGTGACACAGTTAGGTTAGGGGGTCCCTCTCCTGGGTAGAGGACTCCTTCCTTTCACACACAGCAGCTGGGAAACAGTACGCCAGACTGGATGCAAGTACAAGCTGGTCGGCGCCAATCTTTATTGTGCAATGTCAGAAATAACACAAAGAAAAATCCTAGCCCTGTCGGGGCACTAACTTCACATGTAGTTCCCTCACTACCAGAACCTGGCAGGGCCTAATGCCCTCACCAGCAACAAAAGCACAGCACAACACTTACAGTTAGGTTTTCAAGTGTCTCTGAGCAAACTCCCTGTCTGCTCTCCCAGGTGAGGCAATCAGCCCTCAACACACTAGGCTTATATTGGCCACTCTCAGGTGGAAAACTAACAAGCCTGAAACCAGGCTGCGAGAACCAAAACCTGGAGTGGCCGTGGGTGGAGCCCTCCCTCTCCTCTCACCCACAACCCCCAGGTCCCAAACCGGCTTTTCAAAAAGCCGAAACTCAAGCCTGCTACACTGCAGACTTTCTCCTGGGGATTTTAAACACATAGGACAGGAATCTGGGATAAATGTCCCAGCCACAGACCACTTTACCAGTGATCCTATCACAATATATATATATATATATATATATATATATATCACTGGGGCTCTGCACTCACCATAATAACTAACAATAATAATAATAAACATAATTAACAGTGGGGTTTTGGTTCATGAATTGATCAATGCATTTAAGCTTGCAGCCCCCGTCATGGGACCCCACTTTACTGCAAGTCCCTACTCTATTGCTCAGAATTATAACATGGACATATCCATAACATTAGTGTTAAACTCAGGATATGCTATCAAGGTTTAAAGCTCACAGCGAATTTGCTTTTAAACGTGAGACAGTTACCAAGCACACCTGTTGCAAAGCACCTAGGAAAACAGCTGACACAAGTTAGATTAAACTAGTTAAAAGGGGTGCATGAGAAAATGTGATCACAAAAATGATTAATTATATAAATTAATCAAAATAAACAAAAAGCACTAATCCACGGCACTCACAATTCCTAGATTTGGGGTGCAACATGGTATGTGACCACATTGTTTAAATATAAATCACAGGGGCTCTGCACGCACCATAATAACCCCACACAGGGTATTAATACTGAGTTGTGATACACCCGTGGCTGCCTTGTGGAGAGAGCTCAGGTGTGGGCTGATGAGAAGGCAGACCAGTCAGGCTGCTGTTGGGACTGTGGCAGCCAGAGAGCCCAGTGAAGCTAAGCAAGCCACTGGGGGTCTGTACCTGCAGGAGGCAGGGGGGACCACAAAAACTCTCAGACTGTGTGACATTGAAGCAGCCGGGCTGCAGGCTGAGGAAGCCAGGGCCTACTGTATACCTCGTTAGAATAAAGGGAAACGGAATCTGGGAAAAGATTCTGCACCAGTAAATAATTTATCAGAAATAAATGTGGAACCCCAATATTGAAAATAATGAATTCAATATTTGTACGATGTCTGGGGCGTGCTGCCCGGGACAAGATTAATCATACAAGAAAAATAAAAAAGAAGACAGAAATGTCCCTTTGTTGGCGCACTTACAAGAAATGTGATTAAAATGTAACCTTTATTAATCAATCTTAAAAATACATATGATGAGTAATAATCTCTCCAATGAAATATAAAATATGAAAAAACGTGTTTGTGTGTTGATTACTTAATAAATTGTCTTATTAATACACCTGCGTGTGTAATGGTGAATCACAAATGTTTGAGCAGTGATATATCTGCTCATTGCAGCGGTATAATCACTGCTGCTGCCGACGTACATTTCACAATTGAGAGTTTTCTCAAGGCAACCCGAGCATACTCTGTAATTAATCTTTATTAGGAGAGGTAGCCTATCATAGCATCCCTCTATGGTCACATGTTTTCCTGAGCCTGTAATGAATCCGAGGGCTCACAGGCCAATCATATCTTGTATAATCGGAATCTATGATCTCAAGACCTGCATGTAAGAAACGTTCAACCTTTTTCCCCTCGGAAAACATATGTCCAGAAGTCGGTGTTTTTCTAAGACTAGTTTCTAAAGACTTTGTTGTTTATAAATGTTGTCAGAGACATCGCAAACCGAATGATAATCTGAAAGTGCCACTCAGGAAAGCCTTGGAAGAGATTAAAAAATGGGATGACGTAATAATTAACCCATCCGATAAAGGTGGTAATATCGTTATTTGGCCTATGAATATGTACCTTAAAGAAGCCAACAAACAACTCCAAGATGTTTCATGCTACTTTATTTGATCCTACTGACAACTTTAAAACTTTATATCTTAGGATCATAGATAAGGTCTTTTTCAATGGAACGATAACTAAATCAGAATATGACTATCTATGTTTATCTCATCCTAGAATACCGACGTTTTATCTTCTACCGAAGATCCATAAAAACCTATCAAATCCACCTGGTAGACCCATAATGTTGGGCAATGGAGGACTTCTTGAAAAAGCCAGTTGTTTTCTTGACGTGCATCTCAGACATGATGTCCTTAGTCTTCCATCTTATACTAAGGACACAACTGATGTTCTGAGAAAATTACATGATATCACTCTGGAGGATAACAATCTTCTTGTCAGCCTTGACGTTGAATCCCTCTATATGTCCATCATTCACAAACTAGGGATGCAAGCAGTAAAATACTTTCTTTCCATGGAAGGACTAGGGGACTTCCAAGAATTTCTCTTGGAACTTTTGGATTTCATTCTACATCACAACTACTTTACCTTTAATAATCACTTCCACGTCCAAAAGAGGGGCACGGCGATGGGAGCGGCATGTGCTCCCACATATGCCAACCTCTTTTTAGGATGGTGGGAAAGAGAACATGTGTTTCAAGAACCCAATGAATCTCATACCCAGCATATAATAATCTGGATGCGTTACATCGATGACATCTTGATGATATGGGATGGATCACAGAAACAACTTGAGAATTTCATTGGGTATCTTAACAAGAACGATATCAATCTGAAATTAACACATTAAAGTAGTAGAACCAGCATTTAATTCTTAGTTCTCAGAATACTCAGAGGAAAAAATAACAAAATCTATACTGAAATTTACAGGAAAGAAACATCTACAAATAGCTTATTACATAATGACAGCTCCCACTTCCCACCAACCATAAAGAATATCCCTAAGGGGGAATTTCTGAGACTATGAAGGAATTGTTCTGATGACAAAACATTTGAAATCCAAAGTAAAGACCTTATCATGAGACTGCATGACAGAGGGTACAGTAAGAGATTGATAAAAAAAGCAAGAAATGGAGTCTCAAGAACATCAAGAGATTCCCTAATTTTCAATGAGAAATCTCAAAGAGAAAAAAAACCAATAATATCAGGTATATAGGGGATTTCAGCAACAGCTGGCAAGAAGTTAAAAACACGTTACAAAAATACTGGCGCATCTTACTATCGGACAGTGACCTAGCTAAAAATCTAGATGATAGAGTTGATATGAGTTGGCGAAGGGCACCGAACCTCAAAGACCAATTAGTAAGGAGTCATTTTACCCTACAACCCAGAAAAACCTCTTCCAATGTAGGCAGCTATCCATGTGGAAATTGTAAAGTATGTTCGCACATACTGAATATTACAATGATTAAAGACAAATATGGTCAGGTGATGAAGATCAATGAGTTTCATAACTGTAAACCACAAATGTCATTTATTGTATCACCTGTACATGTGAGAAAAAATATGTGGGTATGACGTCAAGAATGTTGAAGACTAGAATCCTAGAACATATAGGCAATGTCTGAAATGCCGCCACAGATATTATTAAAATGAAACAACTAACAACAGTGGTGAAGCATTTTCATTCTGTACATTCTGGAAGGACACAAGACCTCAAAGTATTTTGCCTAGAGAAAATCAAACTTGGCCTCAGAGGAGGGGATATAACTAGAGCCCTCCAGAGAAAGGAAAGTGAATGGATTTTCCACTTAGGGACATTGATACCTGGAGGCCTTAATGAAAATATAAATTACAGTGTTTTTTTGACTGAATAAAAATTCTTGTGCCTCCATTTTGTCTTCCTCTAAACTTCTTTTCTTTTCTCTTACTTATACAGCCAAACTCTCACTTCTCACGGTTAAATGCTTTTACCCCAATACTTAAAGGTCACGTTTAAAAACATATGAATTTAATGATGTGCGATCTTTACATTATATTTATTTCAATCATCTACCATAGGTTTTTTCATCCATTTTTCTTGTACTCTTGTGCATCATCTGCTCCATTCACTCACTTTGCATTATTTTACACATTTCACCTACCACTGACCACACAATCTCTTCACCTCCTATTCCCCTCACTTTGTTCCCCTATATTGATTATCTTTTTTTCCCTGTAAATCCTTACGAGATAATCCCATTTTCATTAGTCCTGGACACTTCTCACATAGACCTGGTGTCTCAGTCTCCTCTTACACTTAATCTATATCTGTAATCCAAAACCCTTAACACTTCACATTACAAACACTCAGATCACACACAAAAAAATTTTCAATTAATAATTTTTCCTTACATTACTTCTTTGTTTGTTTTTCGCCATTCTCAATCCTTCTTAACTCCGAACACTTCACATTTTCTACATAATTTTTCACTATTTGCATTATGGCATTTTTCAGGTATGATGCGCTAATATAATATTTATTTTATTTTTTGATACCAGGACACACTCTTCATTCATGTCTTTCATTTTAATAAATATTCTATCTTATTCTATTTATCATTACTATCCTTGTATATAATTATTTTCAATTATTCATATATTAAGTTAAAAACTTTACATTTCATATATACATAATTTGCATACACTATCTCTTTGTTTCCTGACAATCATCACATCCTAATTAGGATTTATCAATCTTAATTGTATACTCACTTTATTGAGAATATATGTGTTTGGCATGTATATATATGTATGTATATATATATATATATATATATACTTATGTCATTAGATTTTATTTATCTCATTATTACTATTAGGCTCTATGGAGACTTCATTTGTTACCAATATGACCTAAGATAATTTTTCCCATTTCTTCCTTCCTCAATATGATTGAATGGTGCTCCTGCAGTCACAGAAACTCCGTTCTGTTTACATATGGTAATGAGGGATTCCGGACACTCCCTTGTTTCTTTCTAGCACTATTGCCAGTGGCCGTTTGAATCATCCAGATCATTAGATGACAATGCAGTCACTCTTAAATTCAGCCCTTCGATTGGACGAAAGCAATGTAAAAGGCAGGGAGCCAGAGTCTGCACTGATGATCAGGTGATCAAGCCTCCAGGCGAAACACGCGTCCTCGCTGCGCAAGCAGCAACATCCTTATACACGACTCCAGCAGCCTCACGCACACGGACCTCACAAGGTACTCCCCCCTTTCTTTCTCTCACAGTGCTTTCTCATTTGGGAGGAAGCCGGTGACTTCTCCTGCAATGCCTAGCGGTAACAGGAGCTAGACACGGCGGATTCCCCAGACAGCAGAAGCACTTCTGTTGTTTCCTCCGGGGATAGCGCCTCCCTCTCTCTCATCCCCTGTTTGAACCCTAGACAGGGGAAAGCAGAATTGGCGAGCCGCTTGTCTCATCTCCCTGGATCTTACTTCTTTCCCTCATTTATGACACACATGTCCTTATTTTTGATCCAATACAACCCAATAATTTTTGCTCATTATTTTATCCTCAGCAACAGAGGTTCATGTGTTTTGTGTATATGTGTATATATGTTGTTCCCATGTGTTTTCATATGAATACATAATATTTATATTCCAGTCTTTATATTCCACTTATATTCCTCTACTGCAATAAAGTCATCAGGAGATTTCTTTCCCCAATTGCAGGCTGTGTGGATCCAATAACCCACCTATATTGGGGAGTACTTTAAGTACCATCTCTTATAAGTCCTTGATTATACTTACTTACCTTGAAACCTCTTATACAAAGAGTTTTCTTTTCCAACAGCCATTATTGTTGTTATTCACATGTGCGTATGATTGGAGGCTGTATGATTTCATACAACATTTTTTCTGGAGTGGGTATTTATCCCTGAAGGATATATAATGTTCTTAATATGAATTGTGTTTTGCTTCCTTCAGGGCTTGTTACTGATATATTTTGCCATTCATGTACATCTAATGTCATTTTTTAGATCTACTACAAGGTCACCCTAATATACAGCAGAATACCTTATATATTTATAATATTCTGTGATATATATTGATTTATGTATATGTGTTGACCTTCTACTTATTGATATCTATTTATTGATATACATTTTCACCCCCAGATGGGAATTCTCCTTTTTTATAAGCAAATCATTAAATGTTAAGTTTTATTTTCACTCTATTACTGTATACATCATGATTCTTAATTTCTGAATAAGAGTGCTCCCACAAAGACATATTTGTCTTTTTCTTTTTTTGCTCTTTGCATCAAAAGAAACTTGTATATGTGTTCAGCACAAATCTTTGGGAGGCACCACCAACCTAGATCTATTTGAAATAAATTTTGTTCTAGTGATTTAATATGTTGGTATCTTAATTGTGTTATAGTGACTCTTCAAAGAGTCGCCTGAGTTTAACTACTAGTGCGGACTCACCCTCTTGTTTCTATATAATAGGTCACATGTATGCAGACAACCAATTAAATCATTTTGAATCCAAAAATAAAGAAATACGGAGATGGATGAAAAAAGGGGGAAAATGTGGAAGTGGAACAACCGGAGGGAGATGCAAAATGCAATCTCCGTCATGGACTATAAGAACACAGTTGACAATGTAATTTGCTACTTTTTGGATTTGCATATATTCTATGACCTATTTGTGATAGATTTCCAATTTACTAGCATCCATCTTTGATTCGCCATTACACGTGCAGGTGTATTAATAAGACAATTTATTAAGTAATCAACACACAAAGACGTTTTTTCATATTTTTTATTTCACTGGAGAGATTATTACTCATTATATATATTTTTAAGATTGATTAATAAAGGTTCAATTTTAATTACATTTCTTGTAAGTGCGCCTACTGTATACCTGGAGTATACAGGGAAGGCATAGAGACTGACTGTGTTTGTATAGCTGTAGCAGCCAAGCCAGGCTGGAGCTGGCGATAGACCTGCAGAGAAGCAGACAGAGACTGTGTTGGCAGACTATCTGCACCACGATAGAGAGGGTTCAAGAAGTGAGTTAGACGCCCTGAATAGGGCTAGGTTGTTTATTGTTTTCTATTTCTGTTTCCTGATTTACATGCTGGAAGTACAGCACCAACTTCATTTATTTACTTGAAAGCTGTGTGGACCCTCATTAAGCACCTAAACACTGCACCAATCCACCCTCTGCCGAGCTAATTACCCCCCAAGATATCACTATATATATATATATATATATATATGTATATATATATATATGTATATATATATATATATATATATAGTGTCTTGCAAAAGTATTCACACACACCCCCTTTGCATTTTTCATGTTTTGTTGCCTTACAACATGGAATTAAAATGGATTGTTTGAAGGTGTGCATCATTTCATTCACAGAGCATGCCTACAACTGTGAAGTTGTGTTTTTTTTATATTGTGAATCAAACAACATTTAGGACAACATAACAGAAAACTTCAGCGTGAAACATAGAATTTGACGGCAGATAAGAACCACTTGGCCCATCTAGTCTGCCCCATTTTTGAACATATTGTTACCTCAACCCTTATTGATCCTCACTTCTTCTGAAGGATATCTTTATGTCTATCCCATACATGTTTAAATTGCTCTACTGTCTTAGCCTCTACCACCTCTGATGGGAGGCTATTCCACTTGTCCACTACCCTTTCTGTAAAGTAATTTTTCCTCAAATTTCCCCTGAACCTACCACCCTCCAGTTTCAGAACAGGTCCTCTTGTTCTAATACCTCTCTTTGTTTGAAGAATGTCTCCTTCCTTTACCTTGTTAAAACCATTTATATATTTGAACATTTCTATCATGTCCCCCGTTACCCTTCTCTGCTCCAAACTATACATATTAAGATCTTTTAGTCTTTCCTGGTACGTTTTGTGGTTTAGACCTTGCACCATTTTAGTTGCCCTTCTTTGTACAGTCTCTAATGTATTAATATCCTTCTGGAGATATGGCCTCCATAACTGAACACAGTATTCGAGATGAGGACGTACCAATGACCTATACAGTGGTATTATCACTTCTTTCTTTCTACTACTGATTCCTCTCCCTATGCAACCAAGCATCTGACTTGCCTTCCTCATTGCTTTGTTACAATGTTTGCTTACCTTTAAGTCACCTGAAATAGTGATTCCTAGATCCCTTTCCTCTTCAGTAGTTTCTAGTATAGTGACATTAATACTATATTTAGTCTTTGGATTTTTGAGACCCAAGTGCATGATCTTGCATTTTTTGGCATTAAACTGTAGTTGCCACGTTCTTGACCATCCCTCTAGTCTACCTAGATCATCAATCATTTGTTTTACCCCTCCTGGTGTGTCTACCCTGTTGCATACCTTTGTGTCATCTGCAAAAAGGCATAGTTTCCCTTAAATACCATTTGCAATGTCACAAATAAAGATATTAAAAAGCACTGGTCCAACACAGATCCCTGAGGTACTCCACTGGTAACATTTCCCTCTTGAGACTGCACTCCATTTACTACAACTCTCTGTTTCCTATCATACAGCCATGATCTTATCCATTCAACTATCTTTGTATCCAATCCCATGCTTTCCAGATTATTTAACAGTCTGTGATGTGGAACAGTGTCAAAAGCCTTACTAAAGTCTAGATTAGCTATATATATGGCCCCCCTTTATCTATTTCCTTAGTCACCTTGTCAAAAAGTCAATAAGATTTGTTTGACATGATCTCCCCCCCCAGTAAATCCATGCTGTTTGGGATCCTGCAAATTGCTGGATTTGAGATAATCTAAAACTCTTTCTTTTAAGAGTGTTTCCACTAATTTCCCAACTACTGATGTAAGGCTCACTGGTCGGTAGTTGCTTGCCTCTTCCTTGCTTCCACTTTTGTGCAGTGGGACAATGTTTGCTTTTTTCCAGTTCTCTGGAATTACTCCAGTAGCTAGTGACTGGTTGAATAATTCTGTTAATAGTGTTACCAGCACCCCTTTAAGCTCATTTAGTATCCTTGGATATATCCCATCAGGCCCCATTGATTTATCCACTTTCAGTTTTGAGAGTTCTGTTAGGATCTTCTCCTCTGTAAATGTGCTTGTTCCTACCTCATTTTTCTGATTACACCTGCAACTTAACTGTGGCCTCTTGCCCTCTCTCTCAGTAGTGAATACTAAACAAAAATAATTATTAAGATGATCAGCTATTACATTGTCTCCCTCAACAAGACTCCCTCTTTCTGTCTTTAGTCTTTTTATTCCATCTTTTGTTTTTCTCCTTCGCTTATATACTTAAAAAAAGTTTTGCCCCCTTTACCCACTGACTGTGCCATTTTCTCCTCAGCTTTTGCCTTTCAACATGTGATTACTTTCTTAGCCTCCTTGTTTTACAAGATACATCTCTTTGTCTTCATTATTTTGCGTCTGCTTGTATTTCCTAAAGGCCATCTTATTTGCATTCACAATACTTGCTAGCTCTTTCCCAAACCACACTGGCTTCCTTTTCCTTGTGGTTTTCCTAACCTTTTTGATACAAAGGTCTGTTGCCTTTAATATTGCACTTTTAAAATTTTCCCACCTCTCATGCACTCCTATCAAGTTCCTGCACTCTGCCAAAGATTTGCTTACACATCTTCCCATCCCTGCAAAATCAGCCTTCCTAAAATCTAACACCTTTGTTTTTGTATGGAGTCAGTTTCTGTCTTTATTCTGAACCATACTGCTTGATGATCGCTGGATCCCAGGTTTTCACCCACTTTTACATCAGATATTCTGTCTCCATTTGTAAGTATTAAGTCTAATATTGCGTCTTTCCGAGTGGCCTCCCTCACCAATTGCTGGAAGGAGGCTCCGTGCAATGAATTCAGGATGTCCCTACTTCTAGTGGAACTTGCCACAGACACCTCCCAGTTTATATAGGGTAGATTAAAATCTCCCATGAATATAACCTCTCCTTTTAATGCCATTTTAGTGATGTCCTGCAAAAGTTTATTATCCAGTTCCTCTTCCTAACCTGGTGGTCTGTAGATCACCCCAATATGAAGAATCACTTTCTCCCCTGTTTGTATAGTCACCCAAAGGGACTTGTTTTTTTCTTCAATACTATGTATTAATGTAGTATTTATGCTTTCCTTGACATACATTGCTACTCCTCCTATTCTTCCCATTCTGTCCTTCCTAAATAAAGTATATCTCGGTATAGCTATGTCCCAGTCATGATTTTCATTGCACCATGACTCCGTAATAGCCACAATATCCAGATCATCCCTTGTCATTGCGTGCATAACTATTCACCCCCCTAAAGTCGGTACTTTATCGAGCCACCTTTTGCGGCAATTACAGCTGCAAGTCGCTTTGGATAAGTCTCTATGAGCTTGCCACATCTTGCCCCTGGGATTTTCGTCCATTCCTCAAGGCAAAACTGCTACAGCTCCTTCATGTTGGATGGTTTCTGATTGTGAACAGCAATCTTCAAGTCTGACCAATTGGATTGAGATCTGGGCTTTGACTATGCCATTCCAACACATTTAAATGTTTCCCCTTAAGCCACTCTAGTGTTGCTTTAGCAGTATGCTTCGGGTCATTGTCCTGCTCCTCCATCCCAGTCTCAAATCACAGGCAGACTGAAACAGATTTTGCTCAAGAATATCCCTGTATTTAGCACCATCCATCTTTCCCTCGACTTGAATTAGTTTCCCAATCCCTGCTGCTGCTGAAAAACATCCCCACAGCACCATGTTTCACTGTGGGGATGGTATTCTTGGCATAATGGGATGTGTTGGGTTTGCGCCAGACATAGCACTTTCCTTGGTGGCCGAAAAGTTCAATTTTAGTCTCATCTGACCAGAGCACCTTCCTCCATACATTTGGGGAGTCGCTCACATGCCTTTTGGCAAACACAAATCATGTCTTCTTATTTTTATCACTAAGTAATGGCTTTTTTCCGGCCACTCTTCCATATAGCCCAGCTCTATGGTGTGTACGGCTTATTGTGGTCACATGCACAGATACACCAGTCTCTGCTGTGGAACTCTGCAGCTCCTTCAGGGTTACCTTTGGTCTCTGTGCTGCCTCTCTGATTAATGGCCTCCTTGCCCGGTCTGTGAGTTTTTTACTGGGTGGCCCTCTCTTGGCAGGTTTGTTGTGGTACCATGTTCTTTCCATTTGATGATGATGGATTTGATGGTGCTCTGGAGATCATCAAAGATTTGGATATTTTTTTATAACCCAACCCAGAATTGTACTTCTCAACAACTTTGTCCCTGACTTGTTTGGAGAGCTCCTTGGTCTTCATGGTGTGATGCCTCTTGCTTAGTGGTGTTGCAGCCTCTGGGGCAGTTCAGAAAAGGTGTGTTTATACTGACAGATCATGCAAAGGGGGTGATTACATATGCACATGCCAATTTTCAGAATTTTATTTAGAAAGATTCTTTTTTATATATATTTTTCTCATTTCACTTCACCAAATTAGACTATTTTGTGCAGATCCATCACATAAAATTCAGATAAAAAAAATGACAGGTTGTAATGTGACAAAAAAGGTAAAAATCCAAGGGGGTGAATACTTTTGCAAAGCACTGTGTATGTGTGTATATATATATATATATATGCAACAGAAGTGTGAGAGCAGCATGGGACAAGCTTGGTGCAGTCGCTGATCTCCAAGGACCCGCTAGCACCGTTTCCCGAAAGGACTCCTGTAACACTCTGTGTTCCGGAGTCCCTGCCGGTTAACTGAACACAGAGAATAACTGATTGCTTTTATACTTTAAAGTGTTTATACACTTTACAATTGTGCTCTGCTTTTCTGTTCCTACAAAACACAATACCAGGCTGGGTGAAGCCTTTAAGAGAAGTGGCCCTTTTAAAGAGTGTAAGTCATAGTCTAAGCACAAGTGGACTCATTGCACAATTATCCATTATATATTGTAGCAAGGTTGGGGAACTGGTACCATCTCCTGGGGTAGATGGCACTGCGCAGCATCTGAGAAATCACACAAAGTCCACTGATCTGGTGCAACTGGTCTCCGCCAGTTTTATTAGGCAAACAAACAAAATAAACATCTGGCACTAACTATACAGAAGTGATCCTAGCTCACTAATGAACAAAGTATTAGAAGGATTTTTCAGGTTAAATTTACCTGCTTCCTTCAACCTGATTCTCACACAGAGACACGAAAGTCTGTCCTTTCTCCAGGCAGTGTCTCCTTACAGCACTAAAAAACAGCCACACTGCTGAAAACCCTAATTAGCCTCCTGTGAAGCTAATAACTCAAAAAAACTCCTAACACAAACACCTTCCTGTGGTTTCCAAAGACATAGGTCAGGAATCAAGGGCAAATATACCTGCCTTCCACTATGATGCCAATGACCTTGTCACTATATATATATATATATATATATATACAGTATATATACAGTGCACCAAGATGGCTGTCTTCTGCGGACGGTAGTGGGGGTCCGGGACCGGGGGGAAGGAAGCCGATGTTTGCTGTGGCTGGGCCAAGGGGGAGGTAGCAGGCGTTAGCGGCGGCTGAGACCTGGGGGAGAAAGCAGGCAGCGGTGCAGCCAGTAGCGGCTTAGGTGGGGCGAGTGGCGGGCAATAGGACCTGGGGAAGGTAGCCGGCGGCAGATGTAGGCTCATGAAGCCTGCATCTGTGTGTAAAAAAAAAATTTAACTTGTAAAAAAACAAAATAATAAAAAACGAGCAACCAGCCCTGGGCTTTTAGTGACCCAGTGCTGGTTGTGCAAAATACGGTGGAAAAACAATGTATTAAGCACAACCAGCACCAGGCTAATCAGAACCAGTCCTGGGTGCCAAAATACAGGGGACAAATGATGTAGGGGTACCCCATATTCAGCGCAACCAGCACTGGGCTCTGAGCCAGTCCTCTTTCTGCTCAGACCTCAGTTGCATAGACTGCATGTGTGTATTCCAATGAGCACACAATTCTGTGAATTAGCAGCTCCACCATTTTGTAAGTGACAGCAATCTCACTCTGTGAGAGTTCTGAATCTGCAGTTAACCATATGGTGTCATGGCATACCATATATGTACTACGCAAGGAATACATCCATTAAGGCATCAGCCTTAATGATCGTAATTTCATTTCTTTTTGAAGTTTGAGTGGCAGAAATTCAATAGGGTTTGTGAAATTTCAGATCATGTCTAAAGCCTTAATGGGACATGCGAAACCGTAAGGTTTTTTGTCTATGGAACATATATATATATATATATATATATATACATACACACACATATACTGTGTATGTATATATATATATATATATACACACAGTGGGTGCATAAATATTGGGACATTGACAGAATTTTCATATTTTGGCCTCTATTCACCACCACAATGGCTTTGAAATGAAACAAACAAGATGTGCTTTAACTGCAGACTTTTAGATTTAATTTGAGGGTAACTACATCCAAATCAGGTGAACGGTGTAGGAATTACAACGGTTTCTATATGTGCCTCCCACTTTTTAAGGGGCCAAAAGTAATGGGACAAACTAAACAATCCTAAATCAAACTTTCACTTTTTAATACTTTGTTGCAAATCCTTTGCAGGCGATTACAGCCTGAAGTCTGGAACGCATAGACATCACCAGACGCTGGGTTTCATCCCTGGTGATGCTCTGCCAGGCCTCTACTGCAAATGTCTTCAGTTCCTGCTTGTTCTTGGGGCATTTTCCCTTCAGTTTTGTCTTCATCAAGTGAAATACATGCTCAATCGGATTCAGATCAGGAGATTGACTTGGCCATTGCATAACATTCCACTTTTTAGCCTTAAAAAACTCTTTGGTTGCTTTTGCAGTATGCTTCAGGTCATTGTCCATCTGCACTGTGAAGCGCCGTTCAATGAGTTCTGAAGCATTTGACTGAATATGAGCATATAATATTGCCTGAAACACTTCCGAATTCATTCTGCTGCTTTTGTCAGCAGTCACATCATCAATAAATACAAGGGAACCAGTTCCATTGGCAGCCATACATGCCCACGCCATGACACTACCACCACCATGCTTCACTGATGAGGTGGTATGTTTTGGATCATGAGCAGTTCTTTTCCTTCTCCATACTCTTCTCTTCCCATCACTCTGGTACAAGTTGATCTTTGTCTCATCTGTCCATAGGATGTTGTTCCAGAACTGTAATGGCTTTTTTAGATGTTGTTTGGCAAACTCTAATCTGGTCTTCCTGTTTTTGAGGCTCACCAATGGTTTATATCTTGTGGTGAATCCTCTATATTCACTCTTGTGAAGTCTTCTCTTGATTGTTGACTTTGATACATATACACCTACCTCCTGGAGAGTGTTCTTGATTTGGCCAACTGTTGTGAAGGGGTTTTTCTTCACCAGGCAAATAAGTCTTCTGGCATTCACTACAGTTGTTTTCCGTGGTCTTCTGGGTCTTTTGGTGTTGCTGAGCTCTCTGGTGCGTTCTTTCTTTTTAAGAATGTTCCAAACAGTGGATTTAGCCACACCTAATGTTTTTGCTATCTCTCTGATGGGTTTGTTTTGATTTTTCAGCCTAATGATGACTTAATTCACTGATAGTGACAGCTCTTTGGATCTCATATTGAGAGTCGACAGCAACTGATTCCAAATGCAAATGTCACACCTAGAATCAACTCCAGACCTTTTACCTGCTTAATTGATAATGAAATAACGAGGGAATAGCCCACACCTGTCCATGAAATAGCTTTTGAGTTGATAGTCCCATTACTTTTGGCCCCTTAAAAAGTAGGAGGCACATATAGAAACCGTTGTAATTCCTACACTGTTCACCTGATTTGGATGTAATTACCCTCAAATTAAATCTGAAAGTCTGCAGTTAAAGCACATCTTGTTTGTTTAATTTCAGAGCCATTGTGGTGGTGAATAGAGGCCAAAATCTGAAAATTCTGTCAATGTCCCAATATTTATGCACCGACTGTATATATATATATATATATATATATATATATATATATAACTACCGTTCAAAAGTTTGGGGTCACCCAGACAATTTCGTGTTTTACATGAAAACTAACTTTTATTTATCAAATGAGTTGCAAAATGACTAGAACATATAGTCAAGACATTGGCAAGGTTAGAAATAATGATTTTTATTTGAAATAATAATTTTGTCCTTCAAACTTTGCTTTAGTCAAGAATGCTCCTTTTGCAGCAACTACAGCATTGCAGACCTTTGGCACTCTAGCTGTTAATTTGTTGAGGTAATCTGAAGAAATTTCACCCTACGCTTTCTGAAGCACCAAACACAAGTTTTATTGGCTTGATTGGCACTTCTTGCGTACCATACGGTCAAGCTGCTCCCACAACAGCTCAATGGGGTTGAGATCTGGCGACTGTGCTGGCCACTCCATTACAGACAGAATACCAGCTGCATGCTTCTTCCCTAAATAGTTCTTGCATAATTTGGAGGTGTGCTTTGGGTCATTGTCCTGTTGGAGGAGGAAATTGGCTCCAATCAAGCGCTGTCCACAGGCATGGCGTTGCAAAATGGAGTGATAGCCTTCCTTATTCAAAATCCCTTTTACCGTGTACATATCTCCACTTTACCAGCACCAAAGCAGCCCCAGACCATCACATTACCTCCACCATGCTTGACAGATGGTGTCAGGAACTCTTCCAGCATCTTTTCACTTGTTCTGTGTCTCACAAATGTTCTTCTCTGTGATCCGAGCACCTCAAACGTCGATTTGTCTGTCCATAACACTTTTTTCCAATCTTCCTCTGTCCAATGTCTGTGTTCTTTTACCCATATTAATCTGTTCCTTTTATTGGCCAGTCTCAAATATGGCTTTTTCTTTGCCAATCTGCCTAGAAGGCCAGCATCCCGGAGTCGCCTCTTCACTGTAGACTTTGACACTGGCGTTTTGCGGGTACCATTTAATGAAGCTGCCAATTGAGGACTTGTGGGGCATCTATTTCTCAAACTAGAGACTCTAATGTACTTGTCTTCTTGCACAGTTGTGCAGCGGGGCCTCCCACTTCTCTTTCTACTCTGGTTAGAGCCTGTTTGTGCTGTTCTATCAAGTGAGAACACCGTTCAGTTTCTTGGCAAATTCTCGCATGGCATAGCCCTCATTTCTAATATCAAGAATAGACTGTCGAGTTTCACATGAAAGTTCTCTTTTTCTGGCCATTTGGAGAGTATGTTCGAACCCACAAATGTGATGCTCCAGATACTCAATTAGCTCAAAGGAAGGGCAGTTTTATAGCTTCTCTAATGAGCAAACCTGTTTTCAGCTGTGCTAACATAATTGCACAAGGGTTTTCAAGGATCTTCTAATCATCCATTAGTCTACTAAAGCGCTTAGTAAACACAATGTACCATTAGAACACTGTAGTGATGGTTGCCGGAAATGGACCTCTATACACCTATGTAGATATTCCTTTAAAACCCAGACATTTGCAGCTAGTATAGTCATTTACCACATTAACAATGTATAGAGTGTATTTCTGATTAATTTAATGTTATCTTCATTGAAAGAAACAGTGCTTTTCTTTAAAAAATAAGGACATTTCTAAGTGACCCCAAACTTTTGAACGGTAGTGTATATATTTTCTGAAATACAAGAAGATGAAGGGTGCACCACATAGTGCATTTAAAACAGTTTAATAAGTCAAATCTTTAAAGAAGGTAATAAATCACGTACCGACGGTGGTGGTCAAACCACCGGTAGTAGAAAGGCTTGAAATCAGTCTTTTACAAGTGTAGCAATCACAGCCACTGGTCTCGTAGCATATTATGGTCACGGTAGGCCATGCCCCTATGCGTTTCATCACCTGGACTTCGTCAGAGGGCTGGCCTAGTGTCTCCAACACTCCCCTTAAAAACCCATTGATAGCCATTCATTGGTTACATGGTAACAAACAATTGAAGTGCATATAACATCAATAAAAATATTTTGTTGCAATGGCCAACGCAATACAGAATACATTTATACCTGCAAGCTAAAAACATTGACAAACAAGAATACTACATACTGTATAAATAACATAAAATCAATTAGTTGCAAATGTTTCTGTTAACTACAGCTAACTTATTACAGTGTTTGTAACTCGGACAATTTTACCATTTCTAAAACAAGAACAAGAGGATTCTATATAGATTCACCATATGAATAACAAGTGTAATTATACATATTTTTTTCATCTTTTGTAGCGGAAATTAAAAATAACAATGAAAAGATGTAAATATATGACCATATATAATGAAAACTATATCTAAGGTAAAAACGGGGTTATATCAAACCCCTCATTCAAACCAAAAGGATGCAGTGTATTTAAAGTGACAATCCAAAATTTTTCTCTCTTTGATAATAATGTGTCTATGCCCTCTTCTTTGATCCAATGTTACATGTTCAAGGCCCATGAATTTAAAATTGTGTAACTTGCTCCCTTGGCATACTTTAAAATGTCTAGGGACACTATGGGCTAAATTTACTAAAGTGAGAGTTTTTAGAAGAGAGTTTTAAAAGTGATGTTGCCATAGTAACCTATCAGATTCTAGCTATTATCTTCTAGAAGGTGCTAGTTAAATGTTAAGTAGAATCTGATTGGTTGCTATGGGCAACATCACTTTTAAAACTCACTTCTAAAAACTCTCACTTTAGTAAATTTACCCCTATGATTTTCCACCAAGTTTTTAATATTCCTGGTGTGTTCCAAGACTCTAATCTTTAATGTCCTTTTAGTTTTACCCACATATCTTTTTCCACAACCGCATATCAACATGTAAATTACATACTGTATGTGGTATTGCAGTTTATTGAACCTTTAACTTTATACTCATTTGCTCAAGAATGTTTTGTTTCCTCTCAAGCCATATGGACAAATTTTACAGGAGCTACAGGTAAAAAAAACCTTCTGTTTTATTTAAAAGGCAATTGGTTTTAAATGATCTCCAGATATCCTCAATAAACTAGGAGATAGATAATTTTTCAGTGTGCTTGCTCTCCTGAACCCCAGGTCAGGTTTATCTGGAACGACAGCTGACAATATTGGATCCATTTTAATCAAATACCAATGCTTGTTTAAAATCTTTCAGATGTCTTCACTAAATACATTAAATTGGGTCACAAAAGGGCACTTCAATTTTTGGGGATCTTCATTCGTCTTCCCATTCAAATCAGAAGTTTTATATTCTAAAAGGTCTGCTTTTCTAAATTCCTCGCTCTTCTCACAGCAGAATTTATGAGATCGAGCGGATACCCTTTTTCTAGGAATCTAGATATATATATTTTTCATTGTTCCTCAAACATATGTATAGTTGTGCACTTCCGGTTAAGTCTCACCAATTGTGAGGATGGCAGTTTTTTTTCCCGTCTACTATTATTATTATTATAATTTATTTATATGGCGCCACAAGTGTTCCGCAGCGCCTTACAAAGTACATAGACAAAAAAAGTAACCATTGACTTACAATACAATTCAATACAATATTATAATAGCAACTCTTGAATCCAAGTAATTGTTGCTTAACCGGTTTAAAATATGTGGAGGTACTAATTTCTCTAATATCACCATGACAATTATTATTATTATTATTATTATATATTACCAGTTATTTATATAGCGCTTTACAGAGAGAATAATTGGCCATTCACATCAGTCCCTGCCCCAGTGGAGCTTACACTCTATATTCCCTATCACATACATACACACCTACACATACGGGTTAATTTTTGTGGGGACCTACCAGTATATTTTTGGAGTGTGGGAGGAAACCGGAGTACCCGGAGGAAACCCACGCAAGCACATGGAGAATATACAAACTCCACGCAGTTAGGGCCATGGTGGGAATTGAACCCATGACCTCATTGCTGTGAGGCAGTAATGCTAACCATTACACCATCTGTGCTGCCCGATCTTTTGCACTTAAGGAAAGATCTAGAAAGGCTATTTCCTCATGTTGAAAATCAGAGGTAAAGCCTAAATTATATTCATTGCAATTTAGATATTCAACAAATTTCATAAATTCTCCATGTGCTCCATTCCATATAATCAGCAAATCATCTATATATCGTTTATACATCACTAAATTATTGGAGAATGGGTTGTTCGCATAAACAATTTTTTTCTCCCATTCACCAAGGTATAAAATAGCTACATTCGGGGCACATATCATCCCCATCGCTACGCCGCATATCTGTTCATAAAACTCACAGAGGAATGTAAAATAATTATGTTTAAAAACAAATTGTATTGCATATATCAAAAAATCAATTATCTCTGAATTCATATCTGGGTCACATTCTAATGCATTTCTAATACACTCCAAACCTTTTTTATGGGGGATCGAAGTGTATAGAGATTGAATGTCTATTGTTCCCCATTTAAAGTTATGTTCCCATTTAACATCCTTCAATATTTGTAAAACATGTGTGGAGTCTTTTACATAAGAATTAAGGGAAGGGACATATTTTTTAAAAACACATCTATAAATTCTGAGATTCTTGACGTCAAGGAATCAGTGCTGGACACTATCGGGTGGCCAGGAGGCACGTCCTGATCCTTGTGTATTTTTGGCAAGTGATATATTGTAGCCACTAATTAAACTCTTCTTGTGATATCACTTTATCTATTAGTCCCTTATCCAATAATCTCTTTAAATCTAACAGATATTTATCAGTGGGATCCTGGGTTAATTTTACATAAGAATTAATATCTGATAACAACCTAATCATCTCCTATATATATTTGTCCCTATCCATGATGACCGTCCCACCCCCTTTATCTGCCTGTTTTATTACCACCTCTTTATTCTCAACGAGCATTTTTAAATTTTGCTTTTCACCTATTGTCAAATTATTATCACAGATCTTAACAGTGTTATTGATTTTGTCTAAATCCTTTTGAACTAATTTAGAAAAAAGATCTAAATGTGAGCCCCGTGATTCTACTGAGTAAAAAGTACTCTGTATATATATATATGGTGTTTGTGCAAAAGGACTGGCATTGAAACGAGGTGAGAACAGGGACTGATTGAAAAATAATTGTTTTTTTCACTTTGTTGTATCCCAGCAGCAATTTATGTGGAGTACATTGATTTGCGCTCCAATTATTTTGTATTTATATGTCTATGTTCTGTATCCCAAATTATTTTGTATATATATATATATATTTATATATATGCAAAAAAATCTTGTGGATTAGGCGCCAGTATCAAGTTGAGATTGTGAAATATATTATATACCAATTACAATGTGAATTGCGGATAAGCCCAATATCAATAAGTGGGCATCAGCTCTGTGTCAACAATAGGTAGTATTGGTGATATACTACTTTGTAGAAAAGGAAAAGGGGGGAATTGACTGTGAGCGACAATTCCGCTAGGTCAGTGTAAAATTTGCAATACTGTGCAAATAATTGCTTAAAAAGTGCTAATTACTTAAAGAGCATAAAGATACTGAATAAATACAGTTATTGAATAAATATCAGAGTGCTTAATAAATTAAAATACATAGTTGTACTAAGCATAAGACCCAAATAAATAGATATCAGGATGATGCCAATATATAATTAAAAAACATACAATTTATTCAAAAAAATATAAAACAGAGATTTAGCTAAAACAGAGAAAATAATGGGGATGTTTAAAATAAATTCTCAGAATGTTCAGTGCAATTTTTTTTAAAAAGTAAAATCTTATCTGAGTCAAGGTTCAACGGAATACAATTTTCCTAGGACAAGAGATAGGGTTCCCAATATATATATATATCTATCTATATATATATATATATATAGATATATATATATATATAGTATATATCCATAGACAGAGAAAGGGATATGCCCCCCCTTTCAAACACAACCAGCCCTGGGCTTTTCACTACCGATCCTAGTTGTGAAAATACGGGGACAAACTATGTAGTGGTCCCCCGTATTCAGCACAACCAGCACTGGGCTCTGAGGAGGTCCTGGAAATAAAGGGTGTCGAAGCTGCATAATTGTCTGAGACCAGATTAATTTAAAATTAAATCGCAGCAACGCCATCTTGCGACTGGCCGCAAGACTCCATTTTGGAAATGAGATTGCAAGACGCCATTTTGCGAATGGCGGCCTAAGCGCCATTTTAGATAAACTTACCCTTTAGTACATGTGGCGATATTACTATTAGCAACATGCGATTGCATCTTTCATCATTTCTCATACACACATTAATGCGCACAATTGCGCTGTTAACTAGTCGCATATTAGCGAGTGCATAGGACTTTGTATGAAACTGAGAAATAAAGGTATTTGATAACTAAGGTATTATACATGCTAAACAAGTCGTGTTTGGTTTTGTACTGATGCGTATTCTTTTTACAGTGTTCCGGTGTTATCGGTGGGGAGGTCGCATCATGCAAACTCGAGTTATGGATCGCAGAGCCTACAAGCAACAAAATGTATTTTTCATGAACAACTGTTAGGATATTGCAGGGGGAGTGAAGAGAAAGACCCCCAGCTGTTAGAGGCAGGGAGAGTCTATTTGAACCTGCCTGTTAAATGTCCTGTAACAGATGCTTCTCCCCTGGGAACCAATGACATCAGCAACAAACTTCCCTATTGCCCTGTTTATTCTGGGGGGGTATAAATATGTGTGCTTGAATGCTGGTTCTTAGTCTTCGTGCTGAGTGCTGTATGACTAGGGGTCTCAACTTTTTTTTGCAGCACTGTGAAGCGGTGCTGCACGCTGGGGAGGCGGGCGCTGTGAGCCCCCTCAGCACAGCACATAGCCAGTGGGGGGAGCGATCAGTGTTATCACTCCCCTCACTGGCATAGGAGACTGCTGTGGCTACTACTTAGCAGCCACGAGCAGTCTCCCAGTGCAACCCACCACAGAATAGAATGTGCTGGGCTGCTGTGATGGTGCCCCTGGGCTAGAAGCCAGTGGCACACAGGAGCTGTAGGCAGGACGAGCTTTTAATGTTACTTGGTCAGCACCTCTTCCCCTTAGGCACCCAGCCACACAGGAAGCAGAGAGGAGGGAAGACCTCTCCATGCACTTGCGCCACCTCCTCCAGCTGGACCATGTCCTTTATGTTATGAAGCGGCGGAGTGGCAGTGCAGCAGCATACTGGCACACAAGGCACACAAAGATGTGTCAGTTTTATATATGATATAGCCGCCGGGCCCCGGTGCAATGCACCGCCACTACATCCAGGAAGACTGACTGGCTGACCTAACAGCCAGCATCCACTGTATAATAAATGTCGCTGTGTTCCTGCACTGGGATCTGACATTTGATCCCAACGCTTCCATGAGAGTGATTAGTACTACCCTCTACCCAACAGTGCTTTCTCAATAGTGGCTACAGTGCTGTTGATGGGATGCAGGCTAAAAGGCATCCATCTTAGTGCACCCAAGTGAAGCCACATTCACTCTCTGCTGGAGGCTCCTACTGAGGCTACGCAACAAGATGAAACTTCCTATCTCTAATATGGTGGATTAGTGAGGTAATAGTTTAATTCTGTCAATTTTTCAGTTACCTAAACCCCAAAAACATCTACCCTGGAACAATAGCTACCTAATAAAACAAACCCCAAGTCTAAATTCGCCCCCTATCCTGAGTTATGCCTTCCCAAAAATCCCCCATAAAGAACAGCAGAAAAGTGGTCCTAATTGAGTGTCAGAAAAAAGTGACAGTTGGAAATTTACTGTGTCCTTATAACATATATATACTACATATACAATATATATATATATACACACACATATATGTGTATTTATATATATATATAAATATATATATATATATTCCATAGACAAAAAACTGTACGGTTTCACATGTCCCATTAAGGCTGTTCAGACATGATCTGAAAATTCACAAAACCTATTGAATTTTGGCCACTCAAACTCCGAAAAGCAATGAAATTATGATCATTAAGGCTGGCGCCTTAATAGATGTGTTCCTTGCGTAATACAGATATGGTATGCCATGACACCATGTGGTTAACTACAGATTCAGCACTCTCAGAGTGAGATTGCTGTCACTCACAAAATGGTGGAGTTGCTCATTCACAGAATTGTGTGCTCATTGGAATGCACACATGCAGTCTATGCAACTGAGGTCTGAGAATATAGAGCTGTGCAGATGAGATAAGAGTATGGTGGATGAGGGGAGAAGACAGGGTGTTGTGGATGGGGCAGACAGAAAGGCGTGCAGAGGGGAAGATTAAGCAGTACAGATGGGGTGAGCCAACGTGATGCAGATGGGTTGAAAACAGTGGTGCACATGTGGGGGAGACAGAGTGGCACGGTTTGGGGGAACAGAGCAACATAAATGGGGAATGCAGAGTAGCATGGATGCGAGAAGATAGAGCAGCGCAGATGGGTAAAGACTGATTGGTATGGATGAGGAATACAGACTAGCACAATGAGAGAACACACAACAATAGGGATTGGGGAAGAGAGATTGGTGCGGATGGGAGGGGAAAGACAGAGTGGCAAGGTTGGGGGCAACAGATTGGTGCAAATGTGGGGAAGACAGAGTGGTGTGGGTGGGAAGGGAAAAACAGAGTGGCACGGTTGGGGGGACAGACTGGTAAAGATGGAGGAAGAAAGTGTGGCAGAGATGAGGGGAAGACAGAGTGATGTGGCTGGGGGCAAGGCAGTGATGCAGATGGAAGGAAACAGTGGCACGCACGCAGGAAGACAAGGCGGTGCACATAGGGAAAGACATATTGGTGTGGATAAGGGTATACAGACTAGAACAGCTGGGAGAACACACAGCTGTAGGGATTGGGGGCTATAGTAGCATGGAGGTGAAGATAGTGTACATGCATAGACAGAGTATGATAGTTTTAACAATTAGGAAGCTGAATGTGTATTATAAATGAGATTAAAGATGTATTGAGTTAGAAGGATGTTGGAACCCAGAGAGATTGTTGTGGTGAATGAATGGGAAGATTGTCGGCACTGAGTGGGATGTGGGAGCCACATAACTGCTCAGACCTCAGTTGCATAGACTGCATGTGTGTATTCCAATGAGAACACAATTCTGTGAATTAGCAGCTCCACCATTTTTGAGTGACAGCAATCTCACTCTATGAGAGTGCTGTATCTGACGTTAACCACATGGTGTCATGGCATACCATATCTGTATTATGCAAGGAACATGTCCATGTCAGCCACAATGATCGTAATTTCATTGCTTTTTGGAGTTTGAGTGGCAGAAATTCAATAGGTTTTGTGAATTTTCAGATCAAGTCTAAGCAGCCTTAATGGGACATGTGAAATCAATAAGGTTTTTTGTCTATGTCTATTAACTATCAGGGTTTGGATGAGCAAACCGGGTCACCTGCAGGGGAGAAAGGCAACAAAATGGTACACTAACGCAGGTGGAAGAGGGGACAGCACACAGGAGGTGGTTTGGGAGGTGCAGAGTGCAAGACAGCTGTAGGCATGCACGCTAGCGGCAGCAGCGGTGGTGCAGAGCAGGGGCAGCGGTGCAGTGTAAAGGGGGCATCAGCGGGCGACAGAGGGCTCACTGGTAGTGTGCTTGCACCTGAGAGAATAAAATCAATGTCACAGATGTACGAACACAGCAGGTCCCAGCAGGCATGTCCGCATACTGGCACTTGGAGAACAAAAAGTAGCAGCATGTGGGGCATTAAGGGCCCACTGGTACCTATAG
Organism: Taudactylus pleione; assembly: GCA_031769625.1. Taxonomy (NCBI): domain Eukaryota; kingdom Metazoa; phylum Chordata; class Amphibia; order Anura; family Myobatrachidae; genus Taudactylus; species Taudactylus pleione. The sequence goes on along the minus strand of JAUIMM010000047.1, from coordinate 1,067,542 downwards.
TATGCCTGCAAAATAAATATTAAAATATATATATATATTTTTTTAAAGTATTTTATTATGCCGCAGCCTTTAAGCTCTTTCACATGGCTGCTGCTTCTCCCAGGGCTTCTATGGCATCTTCACTTGGAGGGCGGCAGCCTTTAAGCTCTTTTGCATGGCTGCAGCCCATCCAGAACTTCCCAGCATCTTCTTGCTTCAGCTGGTCTTCTCTCCAGCACCCCAGCCGATGGACTGAGTGGACGGCACCTCATGCTGGCTGTATATAAGCTAGCCGAGGGGGCGGGGCGATGACATAGTGAGCAGTGATTGGCTCGCAGCGGCCAGCTTTGAATTTCAAAAATGGTACTGAGGCGCCATTTTTGAAAAGGGCACGCTTGATTCTCACCATTGAAGTCAATGGTGAGAACAGCTCATTGGCTGAGAGGCAGAAGGCTATCAGCCAATTAGCACTCCGCACCGGGATTCCTGAACTGGAATCCCGGGGCGGAGCTGTCATTTGGGTAGTAGTGTTCTCTAAGAACACTACTAATGTACGAGGGTCCGCATATTTCCGTTTTTTTATTTCCGCCAAGACCCTGGATTGTCTGAAGAGAACAGATCCACGCATAGGAGGAGGTGAGTATGAAATTTTTATTACAGGTAATCCATAGGATTATTTACCGGAGAAGAGGACAGATTGGCTATAGGGATACTGGGTGAGTATGTGTGAGTACATGTGGGTGTGTGCATGTATTTTTTAATAAAATTTTACTTTTCTATGGTGTGTTTTTTTAATATTGCTTTTGCTGTGAAACTACAGGTACCAGCAGGCCCGTAATGCCTTACATGCTGACACTTGTGGTTCTCCGAGTACCAGCATGCGGGAGAGGCTTGCTGGGAACTGTAATTCCAAAACAAAAGCCAATATTTTAGCTCTTTACTTGCACCACACTGTACACAATCAACCCGGTACCCACCTCTCCAGGGGTGCCGGTGATAGCCCCAGGCTATCGGCCTGGTTTGCCCTGGAGAGGGGGACCACTTTATTGGTGGGGTCCCCAGTTCCCCAGGGAACCCCGGGCTAGGCTGACTAGCGGTCAGGGCTGATGCTTTGGCTGGGGGCCTGGTGAAAAGTCTCCCCTGGCTGTGGCATCACCCCCCAGCTAGAAAGAGTCCGGTCCTCAGGAAGGTCTCAAGGTCTTGATTAACCCTCTCAGTGGAACCATTGCTTTGTGGGTGATAAGCCGTAGAAAAATTTAGCTCTACTTGCAATACGGAACATAAGGCTCTCCAAAATTTTGCTGTGAACTGTACACCACGGTCAGAGACTATCTCAGATGGAAGACCATGGAGATGGAAAATATGTTGAACAAGTGAGCCAGGTCAGGGGCAGAAGGCAATTTCTTTAGTGGTATGTAATGGACCATTTTAGAGAATCGGTCTACTACGACCCAGATGGTAGTGAACCCTTGAGAATTTAGCAGATCCGTGATGAAGTCCATGAAGAGATGCGTCCATGGACGTGATGGAATAGGTAGTGGCAATAACTCACCAGCCGGTGCCTGACTTGAAGATTTATGCTGGGCACACAAAGAATATGAAGAAATAAATTCCGACACGTCTGCTTTCATGGATGGCCACCAATAGCCTCTCTTTAACAATTCCAAGGTCTTCTGGGTACCTGAGTGACCTGCAAAGCGAGAGGAATGAGCCCAGGTGAGGAGCTGCTTCCTTAACTCCGGGGCCATAAAGGACTTCCCTGTAGGAGGCTGTAGCTGTAAGGTAGCGAAGACTCTTGACTCCAAAACAAGGGTATTTTGTTGATTCTCTGATTTGTTATCACAGCGGAAAGATCTGGAAAGGGCATCTGCCTTTTGATTAATGGCTCCAGACCGGAAGGTCAGGGTGAACTGGAACCGAGCAAAAAATATCGCCCATCGGGCCAAACGAGGACTCACGCACAGAAGATTCTCGAGTAAGAGCAGATTTCTATGGTCCGTGAAGACAGTGAAAGGAAACTTGGCCCCTTCCAGCAGTTATCTCCAGTCTTTTAAGGCTAACTGTACTGCTAAAAGTTCTTATTCACCAATGGCATAATTTCTCTCAGCAGGAGAAAACTTCTTGGAGAAGAACCCACAGGAATGAACTCGATTATCGTCATAACGCTGGGAAAGAACTGCACCCACTGCCTCTGAAGACGCATCCACTTCCACTAGGAATGGCCTATCCAGATCCGATTGTCGTAAGACTGGAGCTGAAATAAATGCCTGTTCTCTCTGCCTCAGGTGGCCATGGGGCAGGGTTAGCGTCTTTTCGGGTCAAGGCGGTAATGGGAGCCAACAATGATGAAAATCCTTTAATAAAACACCTATAGTAGTTGGCGAACCTAAGCAATCTCTGGATGGCTTTCAACGTTTGAGGAAGGGACCAATCCAAAATCGCCTGTACCTTCTTGGGGTCCATTTCTAGACTGGAGCCAGAGTTGACGTAACCAAGGAATGACACACTGGGAACCCCTAAGACACATTTCTCCAGTTTGCAGTAAAGGTGGTTCTTTCTTAGACGGGACAATATTTCCTTCACATGTTCATGATGTTTTGTTCCAGAAGACGAGAAAATCAATATATCGTCCAGGTAAACTACAACCGAGACGTACAACAAGTCCCGGAAAATCTCATTAACAAAGCCCTGAAACACGGCAGGGGCATTGCACAACCCAAAGGGCATCACAAGGTATTCAAAGTGTCCATCTCTAGTATTAAAGGCGGTCTTCCATTCATCACCAGCACGAATGCGGATGAGATTATAAGCCCCTCTCAGATCCAGTTTTGAGAATATGATGGACCCTTTAACTCTGTCAAACAATTCTGTGATCAGGGGAAGAGGATACCGATTCTTAATCGTTATATCATTGAGGTCCCGGTAATCTATACAAGGTCTTAGGCCTCCGTCTTTCTCGGCCAACGAAAAAGAAGCCGGCTCCAGTGGGAGAGGTGGAAGGTCAAATAAACCCCTTTGCTAGGTTGTCCTGGATGTACTCCGACATGGCTTGAGTCTCAGGCACGGATAGAGGATAGGTGCAACCACGGGGTGGCATCTTGTCAAGCAGCAGCTCGATAGGACAGTCCCATTCTCTGTGGGGAGGTAAGACATCTGGTACTCCTCGGGTATAGCTGGAGATGGTAACGGAGTTGTCTTTCTTACAGGTCATATTTTGGGAAGACAGGATTTCTGACAGTCAGTTCCCCATGAAAGAATCTGCATTGAGCACCAGTCTATCCTGGGATTATGTTGGCGTAACCAGGGTAGTCCCAAGATGATTTCTTGAGAAGCCTCTGGTATCACTAAGAATTTTAAAGACTCAGAGTGGAGTGCCCCAACATGAACTAATACTGGTTGAGTTTCTTTGGTGACCAGTCCTTTAGCTAGAGGACATCCATCTACAGAAGTCAGGGAATTTGCTTGCTTGAGAGATGAACAAGGAATCTGTAGTTTATCAACTAGGCTGGAAGTCATGAAGTTTCCGGCTGCTCCAGAGTCTAATAGAGCAGAGATGAAGACAGGGTTGGGCTTGAGATCCAAAGCTAAGGAAATTTTGAAATCTTTAGTGTTTGGGGACGGGCGAATAACTCCTAACTTGATGTCCACAAGGTCAGTTAGGAACGGGCGTTTCCCGACTTGCGGGAGCAGGAGGCCACCAGGTGACCCGAATCTCCGCAGTACAGACAGAGTTTTTTTAGCATCCTTCTCTGACGTTCCTCTTTGGAGAGATGGGTTTGGTTCACCTGCATGGGCTCCTCATCTATAGGAGGATGGGGTGGACGGGTAGGTAAGGGAGACGTAAAGGACCTTTGCCGGTCAGTTCTGTGCTTTTCAGCCTGATGTTCTCTAAAGCGTAGGTCAATTTTTTTGCAGAGTGAGATCATATCATTTAAATTGGTAGGAAGCTCACGGGTAATCAGATCATCTTTTAATCGTTTGGACAGACCATGCCAAAAAGCTGAGGTGAGGGCCTCCTCATTCCACTTAAGCTCTGATGCCAAGATTTGAAACTGTACAGCATATTGGCTGACAGGACGGCTTCCTTGTCTCGGGGTCATGATGCTGAACGATGCTGACACTGTGCATCCAGGTTCTTCGAAAATCCTCCTGAATGAAGATACAAAGTCTGTATAATTATCCAGCAGCGAGTCTGAACGCTCCCAGAGTGGGGAGACCCAATCCAGAACCGAGCCGGTCAGCAAGGACACGATGTATGCCACTTTGGTTCTAGCGGTGGGGAAGTAATCAGGCTGTAACGTAAAGTGTATATCACACATTTAAAAAACCAAGACAGTTTAGGATTGCCGTCAAATTTGCTTGGCATGGGTAGATGTAGATGAGGGGATACCCTGGTCCCTGATACCAGGCACAGCAGGAGGTGAAGTTGCTGATACCCCAGGGGTAATTAACGAGGTTTGCAGAGTATCTTGCCGCTTAGACATCTCCTGTAGGAACTGGGCCATTTGATGTTGCATAGCTTCCAGGTTTTCTAAACGACCAGCAATACAGCAAAATAAATCCACTCCAGACTCCTGTTCCGTGGCCGGATCCATGGGTTCTGTATTTGTTTTGGACCCGGGGTGGTGATAGGAGCAGACACAGAAGCAGACTTAAATGAAAAAGTGGAGTTTTTAATAAATGACTTAGAAGACATGGGAATGGCAAATGAAAAAGTCCAGGTATAGCACTAAAGTGCACTTGATAACTGTAGTAGGGGGAATGTCCAGATAGTGACAGGCAGGAACAGTCCAGTATACAAGTATGGTGAGCTGTAAACAGAATGCAGGTTTGATGAGCTGTGTGGCCGGAGGCCGACCACACGTGATTAAAATGGCTGCCACGGCACTGAAGAGATTAACCCTCATGCTGCGTCACCATTTTTAAAAGAACCTCTAGGCGCAGTGCCACGTACTGCGAATGTATAAGTAATGTGTTTGAACATGTCATTCAATGTGCTGTGCGCAGTTGTGGAAATGTACTTTTAAAATGTTTAGCCTATGCACTTATAAGGAATGCATAAGTTGTTTTGTTTTAGAAGGCTGTAACATTTAAGTCAAATGGTTATGAGACATTCTCACCTCCTGACATAGGAAGTGATATGTTAATTGTCCTGACCTATGCTAGTGATCAGACCCATTGTGTAACAAATCTTTCTTTGAAGTGCATTCCAGATTAGACCTGGCTGTAAGGTTTCTGACCCTGATTCAGAGCCGGACGCTCTGACAGAGCGCTCGCTCTGAATCAGGTCTGGTCTTTTTTTTTTTAGAACCGCCTCCTGGCCGCACGCATAGCTGTGGGTATAGCGGCCAGGAAGATGGTCGTGATGGTCAAGACCATCGCAACCATTGGACTTGCGACAAGACCCTTGTGGTAGGGTCTCGTTGCCGCAAGCCCCAGAGAGATTTCGGCTCTAGCAGAGCTGAAATCTCTCACACTGACATCACTCGTGATGTCAGTGGGGCCGCCCCCAAACGGAGGCATTCACATTGGAACGCCTCCGTTTGGGCAGCCACTCCCCCGGCCCGCCCACCAAAGGTTGATGTTGAGTGACAGCACGCCCCCTTTGGTATGAGACCCGGAGCGACGGAGTGCCCGTCGCTCTCCGGATCTTGAGCATGCGCATGACGGAGCCGGCTCCGTCGTGCACATGCGCTCTGGGCCACCATCGACCAGGTTGCGAGCGCTCAGCGCTTGCGTCCGAGTCTGATTCAGGCCCTCTGTGTGGTGTGAAGAGTCAAATTGCTAAATGTTCCTGTGAAATGGCCTGAGACTATCTCTCCTGTGTGTGTGCACTTCTGGGGGAGTGTTTGTTTTTTCAGGATTATTGCAGGAAGACCAAAGCGAATATTATTGCTGGTTATCCTACATTGATACATTTATCACACAAAATATCTAAGTATGAAAGTAAATTACCAGTTCCTGTGGAACGTGAGTTGTAATTACATTTGGGATACATGGTTTGATTGGTTTACAAGACCAACTGTGGGTGGATTTCACCATGCTGTATTATGTGGTCTGACTATATATACAGGGCCTGTGAGCATGTGTTTTTGTGGTACAACCCCGTAACTTCTTTGAGTAGAAGAATTGCTTGATATGATTTCTTGTATGAGATGTACCCCTTCATCCGGAAGGACGAGTCTTCTTCAAGACTTTGAACAATAAACATCTTGCCTGACTTCAATTGTATCTCAATCCTGCGACCATCAGAATTGCGCCAAATGCTATTCCGTTCTCCGGCTGTTCTGGGTAAGAGCTCCGTGTCTCCAAGTTCAAGCCCTCTGCCAAGCTACCGTGCAGACCTGGTCCATTGCGAGGGATCAGGAGGAATCAGCCGACACCATTCAGGGGGTGTGGCCGCAGCTAGTCAAACGCATACGCAGCAGAAGTGGTTCCAGGTGCCGAGGTAGGAGCCTGAGGGTAACGTAAAAAGTGGTTCCAAACGCTGATGGTAGAGTTTGGTGGTGGCAGCATTGTTACATGCCCACGGCGCAGTGGGCGGAGTCAGTGACAGGCAGTGACTGACTGAGTGGGAGTCCAAAAGCGCTAACCCATGACCAGGGACAGCCTAGGCGAAAGGTGTCCGGTCACAAGCTGTAACTGAATGCAGGTTTGGTGAGCTGTAACTGATGCAGGCAGAGGTAGTGAGGTCCAGCTGGAAGTGAAATGAAGCAAGGTGCAGGGAAACAGCAGGTTCAGGTACTCATGCAGGTAAGAAGGTATATGGAGGGTGCAGGGTAAGTCCAGCAGGTTGGAGCAGGCAAGGTTCAGGCTAGAAGCGTATAACAAGCAGGCAGATAAGGCACAGGTACTCTCAGCCGCAGCTGAGAAACACGTTGCACTGGCAAAGGAAGGAAGGCTCTGGACCTTCCTAAATACTCAGTGCCGCGCTGTGACTGGCTGGAATGAGCACATGACCTACCAGGATTGGACAGCTGGAATCACATGGCCGCAGGCAAGATGGCGGCGCCCAAGCCAACGGAACGGAAACACTGCCAGACCTCACCAGGCCTAGTGACAATGTGCCCGCACAGAACCACGCGCAGCCAATGCCCCTCGCCAAACACCAGCACTGCTGCCAGAGACCCCCCGCCATAACGACCTCACAGGTAATACCCGGTGACTACCATGCCGAGAAACCCTGGCCATAACAAAGCCTTAATGGGACATGGGAAACCGTAAGGTTTTTTGTCTATGGAATTTCATTGCTCTTTTACATGGCTGCCGCCTCCCCCAGGACTTCCACTGCATCTTCACCTGGATGACACTGCACATCCAGGACTTCCCCAGCGCCTTCTTTCTTCGGCAGCTCTTCTCTGCCTCCCCGCCGTCGGACTGCTGTGCTGTTGCCTCGCGCTCGCTTATATAAGCCAACCGAGGGGGCGGAGTGATGACGTTGTGAGCCATGATTGTCTTGCGGTGGCAATCTTTAAATTTCAAGAATGGCGGAGGTGCCATTTTTGAAATTGGCACAGAAGTAACCTTAAGTTACTTTTGCGATTCTCACCATTGAAGTCAAAGGCTCGCTTCTCTCAGCCAATGAGCACTCTGCACTGGGATTTCTGCCGTGATATCCCTCTGCGGAGTCGTCATTCGGGTAGTACTATCCTTAGAGGACAGTTGTTATGTTCTGGGTTGTTTGTGGACCCGGAGTGGTAGCAGGAGCGATCACAGAAGCTGATTTGAAAATAAAACTAGGATTTTTAATAAGTGCTTGAGTAGACATATAATGTGGCAGTAAATAAAAGTCCAGGAATAAATAAATGTGCACAAGAGTTCTGTGGTGGGAGTAAAAGGGTTAATGTCCAAGTAGAAACAATTAGAACTGTCCAGGTGAGCAGGTAGTGAAACTGAAAGTAATCAAGCCAGGTATGCAGGTAGTGAACTGAAAATAAACAAGCCAGGTATGCAGGTAATGAACTGAAGCGCAGGATGTCAGCAGGCTCAGGCACTCAGGTATGGGCAAGGGTGATGGAGGAAGCAGGGTAGTCCAGTGGGAGCTAGGAGCTGACAGGCAGACTGCGAATTCACAGGAACAGGATAAGCAAAGAGAACTCCCTCTCAGCTAGGCTAAGATACACGTTGCACTGGCAAAGAAGGAAGGCACTGACCCTTCCTAAATACCCCATGCCGTGCTGTTACTGGCTGGAGGGAACATGTGACTCACCAGGATTGGCCAGCCGCATTACATGGCCAGAAGGCAAGATGGCGGCGCCCATGCCAAAACGGAATGGAGACGCCACCAGGCCTTACCAGCGCAGAGTGACAACAGGCCCGCACAACAACGCATGCAGCCAAAGCCCCCCGCCAGACACCAGCTCCGCCACCAGACAGCCCGCGCCACAATGACCTCACAGGTAACACTCGCCTAGCGCCATGCTGAAATACCCTGGCCGTGGCAACAGTACTAATGTCCGTGGATCGTGAAATTCATTTTTTTTTTATTTTGCCAAGACCCGGGATTGCCTACTTTGGAACGAAGAGGACGTCATCCACGCATAGAGCAGTATGGATATTTTATTACAGGTACCCTATGGATTCTACTGGAGAAGAGGACCAATGGGCTACTTAGGTGAGATAGTGTGTGCATGTGCTGTATCTGTTAATAAATATTTACTGCCTTTTTTTTAATATTACTTTTGCAGTGGAACTTCAGGTACCATATTGCCCCACATGCTGGTACTTGTGGTTCTCCAAATACCAGTATGAGGGGGAGGTTTGCTGGGTCCTGCAGTTCCACAGCAAAAGACAATATGTTTACTCTCAACAAATGCACCACACTACACAATCAACCCGGCACCCACTACCAAGGGGAGGGGGACCCCTTTATTGGGGGGTCCTCAGCTCCCCCCAGCCTGGGCTGACTAGTGGGCCAGTTCAGCTGGGGAACCCGGTGAAAGGGCTCCACTGGCTGTTGCATTACCCCCCCGCTAGAAAGGGTCCGTTGCTGGTTCTTGATAATACAGGGGAACCCTACACATTTATTTCCCCTGTATTTCCAGAACCAGCTCAGAGCCCAGTGCTGGTTGTGCTTAATACAGGGGACCCCTACATCATTTGTCCCTTTTATTTTGGCAACCAGGACTGGTTCTGAAAAGTTGAGTGCTGCTGTGCTTCATATGGGGGACTCCTACGTCGTTTGTCCTCTGTATTTAGCACAACTAGTACTGTGTTTCCAAATCCCGGGGCTGGTTATTCTTTTGGGGGGGGGGGGGGGTTCACACATTTTTTTTTTAAACAGGTTTAAAAATACTTTTTAAACTTAGAAGCACAGACAGATCTCACTGATCCTGTCTGTGCTTGTTTTATTTATACACAGGTGCAGGCATCACGGATCTTCCTGATCTGAGCTTGCATCTGTCTGCCGCTAACACCTGCTACCCCCCAGGTCCTGCAGCCCGCACCGCCACTGCTAACGCCAGCTACCTCCCCCGGGTCCAGCAGCCCACACCTAATGCCCGCTACTTTCCCCGTGTCTTGGTCACAGCTAACACCCGCTTCCTTCCCCCGAGTCCCACTGCCACTACTGCCTGCAAAGGACAGCCATCTTGGTGCACCCAAGTGAAGCCACTTTGAGTACACCCCCCCTGCTGGATGCACCTACTTAGGCTGCAAAAAAAGTTGAAGCTTCCTATCTGTATAATGGCGCAATTGAGAGGTAATAGTTTAAAAACTGTAACTCTCTAATTTACCTGAACCCCAAAAGCACCTACCCTGGAACAATAGCTACCTAATAAAACAAACCCCAAATCTAAATTGGCCCTGTACCCTGACTTATGCTTCCACAATATCCCCCATAGAGAACAGCAGAAAAGTGGTCTTGAGAGTGTCAGAAAAAACTCACAGTTGGAACTTTACATAACTCCCATATCCTCATTTTTTTGCCCTGAAATTTGGCATGCAGCATTGAGCGACAGTTCTACCTGTCCATGCCAAATTTCAGCTCGGCAACTACAATAGCTTTTGAGGTGTAGCCCCTTAAACACCATGCCCCTCCACTCGGGAGTTCTCCATGGGAGAATGTAATTTTTTTGATTCAGCCTTAACAGAAGGGCACAACTGTGCCCTTATTTCTATATATTTCAAATGTTGTGAAACAGAAGCGCCATCTAGTGTATAAGTTCCAAATCACATCCGAATCATGGCTCACATATGAATTCCATTCTTTTCCAAAAAGGACTCCAAAGGAAAATATTTACGTGTCTAAATTCACACTCCAAGAAAATGAAAAACAAAAAAAGGAAATATTTTAATAAAACAATAAATTAATTTTGGGCAATGATGAAACACCTTCACCTAATTATTTATATATATTTGTGCATATAAAGTGCACTAGTGCAGTATCATATCAAAATATAAAGTGCAACATGCTTGTGCAAAAAAACTTCACAGCAAAAAGTAATAAAGTGCACAGTTCTCAATAAAACAATTCACTTCAAACCACAAATTAAAGTGCAAGTGCTCGTACCATCGGACTCAAAAACGTTTGTCCTTGACGTCCACAATATCATTTAGAAGGATTTAATTGTGAAGCATATATAAAAAGAAATTGATGCCAATGAGTAGTGTAAAACATACATTTAATCAAAAAAAGCATCTAAAACATACATCTAAAAACAGAAAAATCAGTTTATCTGGCTTGGGGTCATCTAGATATAGAATTTGGACCATGAACACCAGGAATGCCTCAACGCGTTTTGTCAGCTATCTCTGTAGCAGGACTTCTTCAGGAGGAAGTATATATATATATATATATATATATATATATATATATATACATATACACACACACACACACACACACACAGCGGGTAAAATAAGTATTGAACACATCAATATTTTTCTCAGTAAATATATTTATAATGGGGCTATTGTAGTGAAATTTTCTCCAAGTGTCAGCAACAACCCATACAATCCACACATTAAGTTATGTGCAATAATATGAAATGACACAGGGAAAAAGTATTGAACACGCTTACTGAAATTTATTTAATACTTTGTACAAAAGCCTTTGTTGGTAATGACTGCTTCAAGACACCTCCTGTATGGAGAAACTAGTCACATGCATTGGTCAGGTGTGATTTTCGCCCATTCTTCCACACAGTCTTCAAATCTTGAAGGTTCCTTGGGCCTCTTCTATGAACTCTGATCTTTAGTTATTTCTATAAATTTTCAATTGTATTCAAGTCAAGTGATTGGCTTGGCCATTCTAGCAGCTTTATTTTCTTTCTCTTAAACTAATTGAGAGTGTCCTTGGCTGTGTGTATGGATCATTGTCTTGCTGAAATGTTCACCTTCGTTTCATCTTCAGCATCCTGGTAAATGGCAGCAGATGAGGTATGAGGTATTTAAACAGCTGACCCAGTGCGGCTTGGAAGTTAAAACCATCAAAATGTAATTTGTTGAAGCCAAAAGGTACAGTACCTTGGACACATTGTTAGAGCTGAGGGGATGAAGCCTGATCTAGAAATAATTTGGGTGGTGCAAGACTGACTTGTACCCAGAACAATGAAATATGTTTGAAGCTTCCTAGGTTTTGTTGACTATAGGCAACTCATTGAAAACTTTGTGAGGGTGGCTGCACCATTTCATGAGCTCCTGCGAGGCAAGTCTGGTCAAGAGAGGAGGAGTACTGCCCTAGTCACCTGGGCAGATGAGCAACAAAACTCCTTTGAGCAACTGAAGTTGTCCCTGATCGAGGCTCCTTTACTAGCATACCCCAACTAGGAGAAGCCCTTCCGAGTCTCCACAGATGGTACTCACCGCAAACTGGGAGCTCTGTTATCCAAAATGCAGGGTGGAAGTGAGAGTAATTACGTATGCCATCCGTGGCCTGAAGAAGACAGAGAGGAACAGCAAGAATTACAGTATGTTAAACTGGAGCTTCTTGGCCTCATTTGGGCCATCACTGAAAAGTTTAAAAACTACTTAGCTGCCACACCTTCTGTCATCGTGACACATCTGTCTACCACCCGCCTGGGAGCCCTAGAGCAAAGGTGTAGTCCCGCCTTGCTAATTTCCGCTACACAGTAACCTACAGAAGCGGGAAGTCTAATAGAAATGCTGATGCCTTGTCCCGTCTGCCTACTACAGCCGTAGCGGAGGAAGACAGAGACTGGGCCTAAGACGTTGAGACCCCATTATTCAAACCTCCGAAAAATAAATGAGTCGTAGCCTCTGACCCTATGTCTGCTACCACCGATTCGCAGTCAGTTGACCCTCACTCAAAACACCACTGGATTTGACTGGAAAGAAAAACAGAGCCCCGTGCTACATGAATTAAAGGATCTCATCCGGCGAAAAAGCCGACTTAAGCTACAGAGAGCTGATGCCGACTCGGAGTTAGTAAAACTGCTGAGACAGAGACCGCATCAAGCTCAAACAGGGACTAATCATCCGAGCCAGCCTTGACCCCAGGACGCATCAAAACATTACTCAAGTAATTGTACCAAGACAACAGGCAGCGTTCCTGCTTAAATCTTTTTTTTTTTAAATGTTTTTATTGATTTTTTTCCCCCATATTCCAATAATGATATCACATTGCCATAAACAATATCAAAAAAACAAATTGACATAGATATAAGGAAATATATAAATTTCAGAAACAATGAAATCAGCAAACATGAAACACAATATATTATAATAGGGAATATGTATTAGGTATATGAGAGTGAGATAGAATAGAAGTAGAGAAAAGGAAAATTAGGAGAGGTTGAGGGGGAGGAGGGAGTGCCAGTCAATTGCAGACTAGATTATATTGAAAAAAGTATATCAAAGATAAACCTTAAATCATTTTTAAAGGAGGCTCAGCTGAGAAATGAGCAGCCATGGGGACCAGACTTTAATAAAATGTTCCGGGGTGTCATGTAAAACAGGAGGAAATTCCTTCCAATCTGTAAGTGAACCAGATAGCATTAATAATTGCTAATACAGAAGGGGGTTGGTAGACTTCCAATGTGAGGCTATCAAACATTTGGCTGCATTCAAGATATGTTTAGTCAGTTTTTGTTGAGCACATGTGATATTTGAAATAGGATGAGAAAGAAGAGTAAATAAAGGAGTGTTCAGAATTTCAATGTAGACTACGTCCATAATCAACTTATGAATATCTAACCAGTACTTCTAATACACGGGCAGGACCACCAGACATGCAGCAGGGTTCCTACCTGTCCACAAAGTCTCCACCAGAGTTTAGAAGAGGAGGGGTAGAGAGAAGTTTTCCTGAATGCGGACCAAAATGTAACTTTTTGCTACCTCGGTTCTCATGTCCGACCATTCCTCAGCAGTTAGTATCTCTCCTACCTCTTTCTCCCAAGCCTCTTGTGAGCTTCTTTTAGGGGTTGATTATAATTGAGTAATGTTTGATATATTGTTGAGATGAGACCCTTAGTGTAGACAGAGTGACTCTAATGGTTTTTTGTTAGGTGTTGAAGAAGTGTGCATGTGAAAATGATAGAAGTGACGGATTTGGAGGAATTGAGAGAAAACCTTATTAGGTAGGGAGAATTGAGTTTGTAATTCAGCAAATTCTGGGAAAGTGCGCAGGGGAGCAAAGTCAAATAGAAACAGAATATTAGATTTAGGACCTGTTTGAGACCCGGAAGCTAAGCTGCGCTCGCATCAAAGAAAGGGCCGCCCTCAATGTGTTAGCGAGCGGCGGCTGTGCGATCGCAAAATAGTGTAATGCTGCCTCCTTGCCGCCCGCAGCTAACATCTCCGGGAAGTGTTTAAAACCATCGGGAACATCGAGAGCCATCGGAAGCACTCGCAGTGCTTGCGGGAGCTCTACCCTACTGCAGGCAATGCGAGTACTTCAAGTAAAATTATACCCGCTGCCTCATCAATTGACGCACCTTTGCTAATTATGGACGCCCATTAAATGCCGTTTAGATGGTCAGACTCGCCTGCGTTCGCAGCACCACTCCCCCATTCACAAGCACCTTCCAGTTACCACCCACAAACGGCACTGTCACTCAAAGTAGCGTCCAGTCTGTGTACTACGAGCGCACGATTCCCGATCGCAGAGACTGGTTTGCGCACGTGCATTGCGAATTATACGCAGGCGCAGACGGGCAAATATTGGTCAGTGCGAGCGGCCGCAGCTTAGCTAGCAGGTCTGAATGAACTCCTTAGTCCACAGAGGAAATAGTTTATGTTGCATACCTGGGTCGAATTCAGGATTGTTTCATAAAGGTGCCATTAATGTGTGATAGGAACGTATATTACATGCACGGGAACATAGATTCCACACGGAAACCGTGAAACAAACAGTAGGTAAAATTGTGGTCTTAAGATAAATGCGAAGGAGCAGGGCACCAAAGGAGGGAATAAGGAGAATATACAGATAGCGCTTGGGCTTCAATAATCGTCCAAACTCTCTGTCCAGGTGGAGCATGCCAGAGGACACACGAGACTAGCTGAGTAGCTCGATAATATTTAATGAGATCAGGAGTACCCAACCCTATATCACCGCGAGGCTTCTGCAGTAGACGCATTTTTACTCTGGGAAGTCTTCCAGCCCAGATGAAATGTGATATTTCCACCTGTATCTTTTTCAGTTTCTTAACGGGAATGTGTATAGGGAGAGTCTGCCATAGATATAGCAACCGAGGTAAGATGTTCATTTTAACTGAGGCCATACACCCTATCCAAGAGATTAAAAATGTATTCCATGTATGGAGATCGGACTTAATGGAGGCGAAAAGTCTAGGAAAATTGGCTGCATACAGAGTGGAGTATGTTTTAGTTAAATAAATACCCAGATATTTTAACTTATCCACCTGCCACCGAACGGGAAATGCGGATTGGAAAATACGGAGGTCTAAGATTTCCGTTTCATCTGAATTAATTTTATAACTGGAGAATTAAATATAAGTATCTATTTCGGAGAACAAGTTCGGAAGAGAGGAATGGAGTTCAGTCAGAGTTAAGATCACATCTTCGGCATATAGAGCGATCTTCTGTTTTAAGTTGCCACCCTGAACGCCGGATATGTTTGCACTCACATTGAGCGATTTTTCTCAATCTGCACATGCGTATAATATGCAATGCACGTGCGCAAACCAGTCAGTGCGATGGTAAAGTGCTCGCCCGTAGTCGGGCCGCTATTTTGAGTGACAGATAGTGCTGTTTGTGGGTGGTAACAGGGGAAGGTGCTTGTGAACAGGGGAGTGGATGTGCGAACGCAGGCGTGCCCGACCATCAGAACGGAGTTTAATGGGTGTGCATAATTAGCAAAGTAGCGTCATTGAACATGTGACTTGGATGATTTTTGCATAAACTGCTCACACTGCTTGCGGGAGGCTAGATCTAACTTAAGTGCTGCGAGCAGATCCGGTGGCTCCCGATGGTACAGACTGATCCTACATTTCCTGGAGATGTTTGTTGCGAGTGGCAAGGGGGCGTCTTTAAACACTTGTGAGCGCAATAAGCCCTCGTCCGCTAAGACATAGAGGCGTCCTTACACCGCAAAGAGCAAGCACATGTTTTGCATAGACGGCCCCTTTTTGAGAGCGAGCGTCCGGGTCTGAATCAGGCCCTCAGTCTAATCCTAGAGGCTCCATTACTAATGCAAATAATAGAGGGGAAGGAGGACATCCCTGGCGGGTACCATTGAGGATGGTGAAAGGAGCTGAGGAAACGCCATTAACTAAGACGGAAGCTGAGGGATTATGATATAACGAAGATAAGCCCTTATAAAACGCACCTGTGAAACCCATGCTAAGCAGTGTTTGTTGAATAAATAGCCAGGCCACTCTATCGAAGGCTTTCTCAGCATCGATAGCCACCACCAGGGTCAATTCTGATCTACCTTGTGCAAGATGGATAATATCGATTAGGCATCTCGTATTATCCGAGGCTTGCCTATTGGGGATGAAGCCCACTTGGTCTAGATGTACTAAATAAGATAAAATGTGGGCTAACCTATTAGCCAATATATTGGCAAAAAAGTTTAAATCCACATTCAGTAATGAGATTGGTCTATAGTTTTTCATCTCTAAAGGGTCTCGAACTGGTTTGGGAATTACCAGTATATTGGCCCTGGCGGTGGCTACATCGAGCGACCTACCATCCAAAAGAGAATTAAAGAGTGATTTAAGCATAGGGAGCAGAGGCTCTGTGAACTTTCTGTAATAGAGGGCAGTAAATGCATCAGGGCCAGCTGATCTGCGTAATTGTTTTATGGCTACTACTAAATCCTCTTTGGTGATAGGGGTGTCGAGAGAGGAAACGTGATTCAGAGTTTAGGTAAATGACAGGACTCTAGATATTGGCAAATCTTATCTAAGTTTTGAGGGGTATTTATATGAATAGGAGGGTGGTTATACAGAGACAAGTAACAGTCTCAGAATTGATTAGTTATAACTTGGGGATAGTGTGTGAGCAAACCATTCAAACACCTCAAGGAAATTATTTTGTTGCGAGTACGCTTAGCTCGCAGTTGGCGGGCTAACAATGTGTCTGCTTTATTGGATTTTTCATAAAATCTCTGCGTGTCCATAATAGGGCATTTGCCGCTTTTTTGGAGAGGATCTGAGATAGTTATCCTTTATATGGCGCTACAAGTGTTCCGCAGCACCTTACATAGTACATAGAACTAATAAGTGAACAAGAGACAAGTAACTTACAGTACATTACAGTGCAGGACAAGGACACGATTTATATACATTGCTGCAATAGCGATTAAAGCATTCACAATAAGCAGCAGGGAGTTGGCAGTCAAGTGTTAGGTGCCCTTATGGGGAGTAAGGAGTAGAAGAAAATGTAAAGAGAAGCATATGAGGGAAGAGGTCCCTGCTCGTGAGAGCTTACATTCTAAAGAGGAGGGGCAGACAGACAGGCGTGACACAGAAGGAGAAGATAGGGAGGAAAGAGCATGAAGTGGGTTAGGATGAGAGCTGGAAGGCCTTGATGTAGTGGGTCTTGAGAGCCCGTTTTAAGAGTTGAAGAGTCTGGTAGGGAGAGCGTTCCAAAGGTAGGGAGCAGCACGGGAAAAATCTTGGATGCGGGAGTGGGAGGAAGTAATCAGTTGGCAAGAGAGGCGGCATGCATTTGTTGAGCTAAGTGGGCGGGCGGGAGTGTGAAGGGAGAGGTGGTCAGAAATGTATGTGGGAGAGGATTTGGTGAGGGCTTTGTAGGCGAGTGTAAGAACCTTGAATTGGCATCTGAAGGGGAAGCAGAGCCAGTGTAGGGCTTGAAGGAGAGGGGAAGCAGATGTAGAATATCTGGAGAGGAAGATGAGCCGAGCAGCAGCAATGAGAACCGATTGTAGTGGAGAGAGGTGAGAGACTGGGAGGCCAGCTAGGAGAAGGTTACAGTAGTCCAATCTGGAGATGACCAGCAAGTGGATGAGGGTTTTAGTGGCATCCTGGGTGAGAAAGGGTCTAATCCTGGAGATATTTTTTAGGTTGAAACGGCAGGACTGCGAGAGGTGCTGAATGTGTGGTTTAAATGAGAGGGAGGAGTCTAGGATAACTCCAAGACAGCGCACTTTGGGGCTAGAGGAGATAGTTGTGCCATCAATAGATAATGAAATTGTGAGAAGTGATATAGTGGAAGAGGGTGGGAAGATGATCAGCTCAGTCTTAGACATGTTAAGTTTAAGAAAGCGCTGGGACATCCATGAAGAGACAGCAGAGAGATAGTTGGAGATACGGGTAAAGAGCGAGGGGGGAGAGCTCAGGGGTGGAAAGGTATATTTGAGTATCACCAGCATAGAGATGATATTGGAGGTCAAAGGAGTTTATGAGTTCACCTAAAGAGGACATATATAGGGAGAAAAGGAGAGGTCCAAGAACAGAACCTTGGGGAACTCCTACTGTTAGTGGAAGTGGGGCGGGGGAGAGGAGTCATGAGCGGACACAGAGCAGGAACGATCAGAAAGGTAGGAGAAAAGCCAGGAGAGGGCAGTGCCACGTAAACCAAGAAAGTAAAGGATTTGCAGGAAGTGGCGGTGGTCTACAGTGTCAAATGCAGCATAGAGGTCAAGGTGAATGAGCAGAGAGTAGTGGCCCTTGGATTTGGCAGCAAGGAGGTCGTTGCTGACTTTCGTGAGGGCAGTTTCAGTGGACCAACTAAAAAATAATCAATACGCGTATGAAGATCGTGTGGCAGGGAGTAATGTGTGTAACCTCTAGCTGTGGGGTATAGAGTTCTCCAGGCATCATAGAGATCATTGAATGTCATATGAGACTGAAGAGTTTAGATTGGGAGAGGAAAGTCAAAATGGGATCTATCGAGATTATGATCTAAGGTGGTATTAAAATCTCCCCTAATAATGAGGAGGCCCCGTAGAAGTTGTGAGACCTGATTAAAAATATGTGGTGAATAAGGAACCCTGCTGCAAGGCTGGGGTGTACACTGAGGCTAATATAATTATAGTATGGTTATATACATCCCTGAAATGATGAAATATCAGCCATGTTCATCAGTCAAAACCTAATCTATAGTGATCGAAAAATCTTGATGAAGCATGATTGCTATGCCTCTACGTTTAGCTGACGTGTTCGAGTAGAAGACTTGTGGGTATTGTTTACAAGCTATAGATGGGTGAGGGGTTTTAAGATTAGTCTCTTGCAACAGGACAACATCAGGCTTGCGGCGATTGAAATATTGAATGGCCATGGCCCTTTTAGTGGGGGAATTTAACCC
Source organism: Taudactylus pleione (assembly GCA_031769625.1). Taxonomy (NCBI): domain Eukaryota; kingdom Metazoa; phylum Chordata; class Amphibia; order Anura; family Myobatrachidae; genus Taudactylus; species Taudactylus pleione. The sequence goes on along the minus strand of JAUIMM010000047.1, from coordinate 1,048,870 downwards.
ATTAACATTTAGTGTAAGAATCTTTAACTTCATACCGGGTATATTTGGTGATAGCATCGAAACTTATACAATGGTAATAGTGACTGGCTGGAGAACAATGTAGAAAGGGGGGGGCACATGAGTAAGAAGGGAAAAAGAGCTAGGAACTACGAAGGTAGTAGTAGAGAAAAGACCTGAGCCTACATATAGGATGGATCTAAAAAGAAAAGGGAAGGTATCTTGTGGACCTTCCCTTTGGTGGGGGCATGACATAGAAGAAGAGTTATATGGACTAGGTGTAAAAAGTAGATTTACACAAAAGTGAAAAAACTGTAACCACTTGACCAGAGAATATAATAGAGAAGGGATGTAGTCAGGAAGCCAATGGTCGCAATGCCGACCGCCGGCTTCCCGATGGTCTAATCCCGACAGGGGACTAATGACAGGCATCGAAATCCCATGTCATTATCCCGATGCCCGGCATACCGAACGAAGGTAAGCCGGGCGCGGACAGCCGCTTTTACGGCTCCCGGGGGGACTTAAGATTAGGCACCCCCCAGGAGGTTAGGCTAGAGGAAAGTGGGGTTGGGGCAGGCACCCCCCCCCAGAGAGACTTAGGTTTAGGCTGCGGGTAAGGGGGGTTAGATTTAGGCACTTACAGGGGGGATTAGGGTTAGGCCTAGGGGGAGGTTAGGTTTAGGCACCCCTAAGGGAGGGTTAGGGTTATGGGGGGGTAGAGGGTTAGGGATAGGTTAAATTCTTATCTATTCAGGATCTCCTCTGTATTTGAACGGCCGTGCATAGGTCCGGCGGTCATTCATACCAATTCCATAGAGCATACAGGCAGAGAAGGAATGTCAGAGTATAAGTAAAATAGCAATTAAACAATTGACATCATAAGTATAATGTGGCGTCAAAGACACAATAGAAAACAGAGAGACAATATAGTTTTAAGAGGGTGTGTAAAAATTATTAGAAGACATAACACCGCAACAATGAGATATAGTAAACCAAATGTCAGAAAGCATAAAAACAGTATAATTTTAAAGAAATGGGTAACCTGAAATGTTCCATGATGGAAAAGCGTCGGCTACACCTAGATAAGAATGTTAAGAGAATATTGAAATAAACATTAACACAATGTTAATATTAGAGGAAGAACATCAGTTAGGCCTGAGACCACTCCGGGGATGGGGCTGAGGAGTTTAGCTTTGGTGAGGAAATCTGCTTTCGCATGGATTCAGGCAAATCATCAATGAGACCAAATGTTTTTAAAAGCTCGTATCCTTGTGCGGGGGTTTTAACTACATATGTGCCCCTATTCCCTGTGATTTGAAGCTGAAAGGGGAAACCTCATTTATATCTAAAGAGAGTGGTTGCGTAAAGTTTTAGTTAGTGATGTTAAAGTTTTAGTTAGTGATGTTAACAAGGTCTCTGCTTTTCTTGAGGGTAGAAGGAGCAAGGTCTTGGAATATTTGAAGTTGATATCCGGAATAAGAAATCGTTTAAGAGCCTCAAACTGATTGCATAATCTGATCTTTCGCTTTATAATAGTGAAAGTCTCGTGGGGGGTTGACTTGGGGGAGGGTTGGGTGGGTTTGCCCGTAAAGTCCCATGTGCCCTATCCAAGTAGAACAGATCTTTGGGCATGTCAGGTAGTAGTTGGAGAAAAAGCTAACCTTACTCCTGGCATCTGCACGTGCAGGAAGGTCTCCGCGGCACCGCCGATCAACACAGGCGGGGATCACGTCTCTCCTCCCTCTCTGGAGATGACTTGGAGGTGGCCTGCAGAGGAAGCGTAAGCAGGCAGGAGGGAGATCAGCGCAGCAGCACATCAGTGTGTGCCGTACACGCGGCTCGGGTGAAGCTCTGTCGGAAAGCAGTCCGAATATTGAGGCCCCGGCTTCAGGGCCAGTGACCAGGGCGCGACCTGCGAGAGGGCACTAAACACTCTCTGGCTCCGCAACATCGGCCACCGACCGGACAGGGGGGTAGTAGAAGCCGGCGGATGTGGTCTGTGACCAAGTATTGTTCCCGTAGTGGCTCTGGGAGCTGTTTGATCGGGCTCCAGGCGGGAGTCACACGGAAACACGAACAGTCTTGATGGCTGCCAAGCCACGCCCCCTCCTGCTTATATCTTTTGCAAGCAGTCAGGCCATTTCGGAACCCAGAAAACCGAAACTGTGTTGAAAGAGAGATATTTCTGGGTGGGGATGGGGATGGACATTGGGATTGTGTGGCCGGCAGCCTGAAAAAGAGCCCTGAGACCAGAGAGATCCATTAAATCTAATAAGGAGCAATCGCACACTTGTGGCCTTGGACCACGTGAAGCTCGAGCATAGCCCAAGCGGATTCCAGTACGCACTGACCAACACAAACCATTACAGCAAGTTCCTGGTAGTTGTCCCAGTATGAGACCTAACTGCGAAGACCACAGCTGAACTTTTCCTGAAACACTTTACCTGACCATATGGGTACCCCGATCGGATCTTAACAGACCAAGGCCCAGCGTTTCGAATCACAGTTGTGTCAGGAACTCTCTACCTTGTATGGATGTAAGAAGACGGGGATGACTGCCTATCATCCTCAGTGTAATAGCCTATCTGTGAGAGCAAACCAGACTGTAATTGGAATGCTAAGAAGCCTTTCCGCGGAAAAACACACCCAGTGGCCTACCCACCTGTCTGAGCTTGCATACCTTATGCAATAACACCGAACACTGGGCCTGATTCAGACCCGCTCGCAAGCGGGTCAATGGTGGCCCGAAGCGAGCGCAAAAAGCACTTGCTCCGTGGCTCACTACAAAAGGGGTGGCTGTCGATGTTGATCAACAGCTCGCCCCATTTTGTAGGCGTAGCGGGGGGTTGGCTTCACAAACAGAGGCGTTCCCATGCCGTTTGTGGGCGACCCCACTGACATCACCAGTGATGTCAGTGGGAGAGCTTCCGGCTCTAGTAGAGCTAGAAGCTCTCTGGGGCTTGCGGCCACGAGACCCTACCACAAGGGTCTCGTCGCAAGCCCCGATGGTCGCCATCATCCTGGCCGCTCGCAAAAGCTGTGGGTGGTCACCCACAGCTATGCGAGCGGCCAGGGGGCCGCTCCAAAAAAACAAACAAAAACGCCCTGATTCAGAGCGAGCGCTCTTTCAGAGCGTCCGTCTCTGAATCAGGCCCACTGTTCCATGCCTTTTAACTTGATGTTTGGACGGCAGGGCAAGCTGCCCAGAGACTTAGAGCTGACTACTGAAGTGGCTGAACTTGCGACTACTCAAACTCACTGGATTTGCGAACAACAGCATCGGATAGACTGCCTGAGAGATTATGGAAAAGAAAATGGGAACTGCCCATCAAAGACAAGATATAAATTATAATGTTAATGCCAAAGCTACACCCTTGCAAGTAGATAGTCTGGAAGATAAAGAATCATCGGTCTAGTAAGTTGAATGCCATGTGGGAGAACGTCCCTTACACCGTTGTTAGGAGTCCCTATTAAAGGCCTGTACGCCTACCAGATCCAGAGAAAAAGTGGCCCAATCAGAACAGTACCTCGTGATCAGCTGAAGTTGTGCCCTGCTGAAGTATCTGTACTCCCACCCGAAGACTCACTTGTGGCAGAGGGATGGGGATCTCCTGTGGGCACCCCTTTTAATGACCCCATAGCGCTACTAGTGTTTATGTGTGGTCCGGTTCCAAAAAGTACAGTAGGTGATTCTTTCAGAGGGAGAAATGTATCCCTTTTCTGCTAATGTACAATCAGAAAGTAATGTACCTGACCCAGAGGTCAGAATACCTTGTTTTACCAAGTTAAATGTTCAATTGATACTTGTGTTGATATGTGAAAGACTGGTAGTCAGGACTTTCGAGTAGAAACGCGGAATGCGTGAGTACACGCATGGTTTTAGCGGGGATGTGGTACACCACTAGAACTTTGGTTTACTTATGGCCCCCTGGGGTGATCGGGTGTGACAACCCTGCCTTATCAAGTCCTGGAGCTGCAGGGGTTAACAAATCCCTGTTTGATGACGTCAGCGGGGAGAACCCGGGACGAATTAGGACCCAGAGGACGTAAATTACAGTGCTGCGAGAGCTTAATGGAAAAAGTCCGGTGACTTGCTGCTCTCTAGTGGTCAGACGGGCGGAACCTGGAGAGCGCTCTGAGGGGGCTGGTCTGGTGCTTCGTCGTGTGAGGAAAGCCTGAGAGGTACGGAGTGGACTGCGCTGAAAGATGAGTGCTGCGGAGAGAATCACCCGGTAAGCTGCTATATCCAGATAGATCGAGCGGGTGAGACGGAAGAGGAGAGAACAGCTGGTGTGACCACATCCGGGTTGCGGTAAGTGACGCACCAGGTGTCCAGAGAATGACCTCCGAGGTAACGGCGAGGAGAGAGAACTGCAAGTGATCGGCCAAACTGCTGCTATCGGGGGTTAGATCACAGGCCACTGTAGTAGCGGGGGAGAACCGCTGGTCCATTACGCAGTTTCCAGTAGCCATGGCAACCAGCTGCTTAAGAGACTTACTACCTCAGCCTGTCATTTCCCGGCACAGTAAGCCAGTTAAGGAGTGCCATTCTCTCTTTTAAACACAGCCTGAAAGGAAAGTTAGGCCAGTGGAAAGACAGCAAGTCAGTGATAGCAGGCAATATATTACAGCGTTATCCAAAGGAGTCTGTTAGTCTTCAGGGTCAATCCTATTAGGTGCGAATTACGAGATGCGTGGTACAAGTTGCGATTTTCACTTCGAATTCGCAATCCAATTATCAATTCGCACTTATCAGTCAGACTGAATTCGCAAGTTTCCACTCGCACCTCCCATGTGGGAACACTGTGCTGAACCCCTTGGACACCCCCCCTAATGACCAATAAGGCAATTGGAAGTTTCTAAGTAGCTTATTTTATTTATTCCAATAATTACATGTCATTTTTTGAGGTTAAAAAAAAAAAAGTCCTCAAATTACTCCAAAATCAACTTTTTTGTTAGTTTAGGCACCCCAAATTTAATTACAATAATTTTTTAGTTGAAAAATAATTATAATTTTTTTTCCATTTTTCAAGGTGCCCTCAAAGTACCCCAAAATCACCATTTTTCATACTTTTTTTTGCATTTTTCGTTTAATTCGTTTAAGATTAAACGAAAAAAGTTTTGTTTTTATAATTTTCTTGCATTTAAAAAAAAAAAAGAACAAATCAGCCATTTGACACCATTTCAAAACCTACAGTACCTTCCTAATGCCCACAAACAGCCGTCTATACAGTTCTGCTAATGAAATTATCCATTTTGGGGGGTCCAGGATGGTCTCCCCACATTTTCATGCATTTCTCATTTAGCAGTCAATTCACACCCCTCCGCTGCAAGTAGTGCGAATAGGTATTTTTAATTGGATTGGAGTATTGTCGGGAGCGTGCTTCGCAGCGAAGTGTGCGAGTTTAAATAAACAAACTCGCTACTTTCAATTCACACCTAATTGGATCGAGCATTAGTGTGCTGTTCAGTTCCACTCCAGGACTTACAGCAACCAGCTATTCCCTGCCTGTTATAGCACTCAAGCTCACTCAGGAAAACCTTGTATCTATACTGTACAGCTGTATTATTTACTTCATACTGTAGTCCACCACTGGAATGTTTGCTTTTTGCTGCAGTCAGTCAAAAGGAATGTACTATTTACTACACCTTGCAGATAGCAAAAAGGGGACTTTATGGCTCCTCCTACAGATGAACAGTAGGCAATAGAGAAGCCCCATAACCTCACACATACTGTAGCTACCCCCCTGCTGGACATTCAGGGACTTTTAGTTCAGCAAAAGCTTGAAACTAAAGGTGCCCACACACATACCTACTTTTCATCCAATTTGGCTGATTTCGATGAATCGTGATGACAGATCATATAAAAAATGGCCAAATCGTGAGTTTCTACTCTTGATCACGATGCCGATGCGCGTCCCCGCTCGTCGTACCTCGCATCTTCAGATCTGCCGTGCTGTAGGGCAGATTAGCCAATCTGGGATACAATGCACAGGCTGCACGATAGATCTTAAGTCAGATTGGACATTTTTAACTCCAAATCGTGACCACGACTGCCTGGGGAGAGTTCAGGAGAAATTGTGTACATCGGATGATGGGAGCAAGTCGGTATGTGTGTGGGCACCTTGAGTTCTTTTCTTCCAATGTCATAATTCATTGTTATGTTGAGAGCATTATTAAACCTGTTGTAAGTGTGAGGTATTGAGATTCATAGGATTTTTGCGAGAAAATTACTCATTCTAAGGGCGGAATTCAATTGATTACACGGTCCGGATCTCCTGTCTAAAGTGACAGGAGATCGCGAGCCGCTATTCAATTGATGTCATTTTTCGCGCTGATCGCGCCCATAGAGGTCTGGTCTAGCCGCGTAAAGCAGCTAAACCCGACCAAAGTGCTGGGCGCGACCGCGAAAACTGCTGTTTGGGCACCCAAACAGGTTGCTTTTCGCACATTTCAGCTCTCATCCCCCTGGGGCTGCGAGCTGAAATGTAGCGCTGGCAGCTGATCGCGCCCGACAGGAGCAAGAATTGAATAGCTCCGTCGGGCGCAATAGTGGCTGGAATCAATTGAATTCCGCCCTAAACTGTATAATAGAGCGTAAGTAGTTCTAATTGCTCTGAGGGTGATCACCTATTGCGAATGAATGTCATTGTGTAATATTGATGAAAAATTAACCTTTTTCATAACCAGAGTGACACCTTGTTCCAGTTAATAAATTCCAGTCAATGTCCACACATCTAGGGACTAGTTTTGGGGGTTCTCTGGGGTCCTCATCTTTCTGCCAAAGCATACAAGGGGTCCAGAACCAGAAGTGATTGGAAGTCACCAAGGAGGCTGCAAACAACGACAGTCACTGAAGAGACCGGAACGACAAGCACACCAGCACCTATACACAACCATTATTTAGGGGAGTGTTACATTCCCTCCCCCCTATTAATGTGCTCACTTGGCACCCATCACTTAGCGGGCACTCTTTGCATACCCCCTCTTACTGGGCACATTTGGCACCAGCAACCCCTTCTTTCTGGACACAATTGGAGCACTGTGCAGACTTGGCACCCCTCACTCCTCTTCTGTGCAAAACTCCCTTACTAGGCACATTTAGCACCCTCCTCCCCCTTACCAGGAAGACCTAACCCCCCCAACACACACTCCCTCGCCAGGTAGACCTGGTATCTCACCACCCACTTGCCAAGCAGACCTAGCACCCTCCATCTCACTGCCAGGCAGACCAAGCACCAGTCCACCCCCTTGCCAGCCAGATCTAGCCAGGCAAATCAAGCATCAAGTTCCTTTTACTGTCAGCCTGTAGGTGCTGACCGCATCCACTCCTCGTTGTCCCGCTGCTTTGCTGCCACATCCTCCTCTCATGGGGTCCCGCTTCCACTCGCTAGCTAGCCATATAGCACGGACGCCCCGGAATACCACCACTCAGCCCCGAGTCCCGTCACTGCTTTTGGCCCCGCCCAGCGGTTAACGTCGAAAAGGTCCTTCCGGGGAATCTAGTCTTTGCTGCCAGGGTTTACATAATACAGCACTATCCGGAGGAAAAGGAGGAAGCAGGAAGCTGCCGGGTAACAGCACTGACCAGAGAAACAACAGGAGGACAGAGGCATCAGCAGACGGGAGTCTTATAAAGTGCAGGGGCCCCGCTGAGAGAATAGTTAGGGCCACATGTAACAACCGAGGTCGTATTTCCGATGTGAACGGTTACAGTAATTCCTAGCAAGGGGTCACCTGGTGGTAATAGCCTGAGCAGGTCCGGGTCACCTGGAAAGCTCCTGTCCTCCTGTGTGGGTGATCTGTAAGATAGCTGCTGCCCCTCGGTGTGAGTAGCGGCTGTGCCCAGCACTGTGTGGTACAATGTGAGTGGCTTGGCCTGGTGTTAGCCATTGTCCTGTATCCCTGGCAGAAGCTATATTTGCACTAGGAAGGGGGCAGCACATCGGTCCCGCTGGCAGGGCTCAGGCCGGGCATCCCTGCATACAGCTGCAGGATTATGGGCTCTGAGAGCAGCTCTCTGAGGGGATTTACCCTCCAGGATCCGCCATGGACCCAGCCGTCCGGGCTCACCATGTATCCGGCTCTCCTCCAGGATGGACGCCTGGCCTCCGTTTTCGTTTATCAGCCGGAGAACCAGGAGATGGTGGATAAGGCTGCCAAGGTATGAGCACCAGCGGCGTCATGTCATTCGGGGGGGGGGGATAAAGCTATAGTATAATGTGTATCCAGGATGTCCCATTCCCCGTGTGCTACATGTCACCTGGATGTGCAGATCACAGAATACACCTGCTCAGAGGCTCGCACAGGTAATAGCCTGTTACATAGGGCCTGATTCAGAGACGGTCGCATTGCTGATGTATTCGCAAATGGTCGATTATTCTTTTACTGTGCATGTTCTGCGATGGTCCTGCGACAGCGGCTGCAGTGAGGATTTATTTGCAAAGTGATCGACAGACCATTAGTAGGCAGCAATGAGAGGGTGGCGATACAAATGCAGGCATGTCACAACCTGTTTGGGGAGGGGGGCAGGACAGTTTATGACTGTAATCCCATTCGCCAGTGGTTCCCAAACTGTGCGCCGCAGCACCCTGTTGTGCCTCGGGACACTTGCAGGGGTGCCTCAGGTTGGTGGTCCAGCACCAAATCAAATTATTTATGGTCAATGTAATGTAAATATGTGGACAAACAGAAGCGCAACCTGTACATCACCACATAACTGACCCTAAGGATGACAGGTAAGCACAAATTACTTCACTTTACTACATACTACATTATTTTCTGAATTTCTCGATAACAATCTATTGGCTTTGGGGTGCCATGAAAACAATACTGATACTCTAGGGCGCCATGATTCAAAAAGTTTACGAACCACTGCCATACGCAGTAATTATGGCTCTGGTGTATTACTGTCTATGGCCATTCTGCACGATCATAGATTTACTCAGCAGTTAAATGATCGAACATGTGCGTCCGATGGTTGCATCTTCGTGCACAAGCAGTAGATCTGAGACGCTGACTGTGGGCATCTTGGTAAAAATACCAGCAGCTGCTATATTTGCATTTTCTATGCACAGCCACTGTGTATGGGATTGCAGCTACAACAGCATTTGCGGCCATCTCTGAATCATGCCCATAGTACAGTAAACCTGCAGGATTGGGAAGCCAGTGAAAAAATCATTTCTGTTTCCCAGGTGTGTGCCGCTGAGGGAGATACTTTCTCTACATTAATTCAGCATGTTTTCCCTCTGCATAAAAGGTGGGAAAAGCAGCATAACTAGGTGTTTAGTAAATGCGTGGCAACTTTAACTATAAATTTGCTTTGTTAATATTTTGATATCATGTTGTGTTGGTCTATCTGGGAGAAACTGTATTTGTGGCATTTGAAAAAGCTTGTTGCCCCCTATGAAAGTGCTTCCCTTGTGGTTGTAGTCTTGTGAAGTCACTGTTGTAGTACTTTTTGTCTCAATAAACTCCACAGTCCATTTTCAAGTCCTCATGTTATCCTACTCCACACAGGATCACAGCAGTATTGATAACAGAGATTTGCATATATTCACAGTGAACCTGGAAATTAACACTGTCAGTGCCTGCCTATGCATAATGAAACCCCGTGAATATCGCTTGCATGCTGAGGGGCCTACATATCCTAAATAATTTGCAGCAAATTACCCGAAAACATCTGCAAATATTAAATGCCCCCCAATTCTACTATGGAAGGATCGCATATGATATCTCTGATATCTGCTGCAGTCCTTGCATTTCTGACAGCAGTCTCAACCCCCATAGTTTTCTATGGGGGATGTGATGCTGTCAGATTTACCATGCTCCGGAATGCGAAGATGGCGCTAGACGCTGCAGCCTAGACTACACTTTGCAAAATTTACTCCCCAGCAATGGCCGTCACACGTGTCGTCAGTAGACTGTGTATACGCAGATGTTCCATTAGAGGAGTGAAGAGACCGCTAATGTAGTATTTTCTCTCTAAGCACATTGCAGAGACGGGTTCCTTTCTGAGCCCCTGTCCCTGCATTTGCTATTTCATATATTCCGGTGGTATAATCGCACTGCAATGTGATTTTGGGCGCTAATATCATGCCCAGATCGCATTGAGTATTTTATAACTGGGTCCCTGAGTACTGTAACTGCTTCTCAGTATAATATAGGAGAAGCACTATCACTCCCATGTATAGTGGAAGCAGAAATGCTGCTTAAGTGCCGGGTGAGATGCCTTTTTCTGGCTTAGCATGGCACAAACAGCCTTGTGGCCTGGCACTTTAGTTGGAGAATTCCGGTTAGCGCGTCTAAACACCTAGCTTTATGCACTGTAACCGGCATTCTTCGATTTAAGTGGTTTTAGTTGGCTTTACAGCGTAGTAATTAAATAGCTCTGGGATCTCCTTCCTGGGGCTATTCAGCATCATGCTGAATTGAATCACCCTCATTGTATCTGCTTGCATATAGCTTTGTGTCATGTATTGCAAATACTTACATTTTTAATGGAGCTAATAAAGTAACTTGTAGGCCAGCTAAGACACTCTTGCTTAAACAATAAAAATAAGTCTAGGCAATATTGATCGTATTATTTTATGATGTGTCTGCAGGGTGTAGTCAAAATTATATACATTTTGGTAACCAGACAACCAAGCACGGAAGCCTGCTTTAGGTATAAACAAATGGAATGAGATTGAACCCCTTCTGTTTCTGTACGATGACTTCATCAGCCAGTGTCCAACGTCATTCCCTACCATCCAAGTGGGCAAAGAGGTGGAATAAATTGTTGTGGTGAGCGAATCGAGCCTGCAAGGGGCCAAGTTTTTATTTTCCTGGAAAGTGTGGGCAGAAACCTCCACTTCCGCCCTCTCCCATGTCACTTCCAGGTACGACTACTGAAGGGGTTTTATACTCTTCCATAAACAAATAGATGCTTTGACATGGAATCTATTATCTGGAATAGTTGGGTTTGCAGGATTTGCTTGTTATGATGACTAAAAAACATTTTTGTGGCCTGTACGTTTGGCATCAGCACCCCAGGATTTGCCTATGTCTTGACACGAGTAACCCAGTATCAGTCCAAACCAAGCATTATTATTGTCATCTCTAACGAGGTTGAAGTTTATTTTGAGAATTAATAAGGTACCATTTAATTATTCACATGATTTATCTTTGCAATAAAGGAATTTAAATATGTCAGCACTTTTGGGCATGGTCGTCTTGTGTTTTTTAGGGTTAGGTGCTGATCACAGAGAAGGGCACTTTTGTTTTTTAATTTTGCAGGGCACATTTTATCTACACGTACCAAAGTCTCACTCCCCCAAAAAGGGATGTAGCCTATTGGCACGCCCCCATTTCTATCATTCTGGGGTCGTGCCCTGCATTTGACCACCCCACATTCAGACCACCAAATCCAGCTTTCTACATCAGGGTCCATAGGGTATCCACAGGATACCTTTGGGGTATAGGTGATGACGTCAGGCATCGGGCACCATAGAGTTAAGCTTTCAGCCTCCCAGGATGCACTAGGGTCCCCCTCCTATACCCCGCCCCCGAGCCAAGGCATCTCAGTTTCGTTTGGTGCCCGGCCGGAGTCGGATGCACCTGTTAGAGGGGGGCTAAGGATAGCCCCTGAAGATTTCTTCAAAGCAGCTGTGGCTGCTCATCTGGATGTACAGCATGGACAGTCAGTACTGACGTCCATGCTGTCTTCCCTACACCCCCGCCGGTACCAGAACGCCAGTACTGATCCGGGCAGATGTTTGGGACCATGGCCGGATCCAAGGGGGCAGCAGGTAGCGTTCCCGCTAGGCTGTTTTAGCGGGGCGCGGCGCCCTGCCCTCCTTCTGGAGGGCAAAAAGCACCCTGCCCTCCAGGAGGAGGGCAAAAAGCGCCCTGCCCTCACAGCCTGCGGGAGCCGTTCTCACCCGCATGCGCCCGGCATCTATTCTCCCTGTCTGCAGGGCTTGGGGGCTGCCCGGCGTGTCCGTAAGTGCCGGGCACGCCCCCAAGTGTGATGAAAAGGGGACTCGTCTTATAGACACGCTCCCTTTTCAGATGACCACGCCCCCTTCTCGGACGCACGCACGCGCGCGCGGCATGCCCTCTCTAGCTCCGGCGCCCTGCCTCCCGCCGGAGCTAGAAGGAACACTAAGCAGGTAAGCAGCGGGGTCCCGCGGTGGGACCCTGCTGAAACATGGTCCAGAGTCCCCAGGCAGGGGGCTCCGTGGGGACTGGCTGCAGCGTGGAGCCAGGTACCTAACCTGCGCTTCCACTACCCCCCTGGGACAGCGGACCGCGGCTGAGCGGTAGCGCTGCGGCGTCCAGGGGTTAAATGCATGCCAGGGGAGCACGCCTTCCCTGTAACACAGCTGGCGCCTCCCCCGCTGCACACAGCCCTCTCTGCTCTGCTGACTGGCCCTGTAGCAGCGCTCCTCCCCCAGGCTGGCCTCCTCTCTGCTTCTCGGTGGCCATCTTTACTGGAAGCATGGTGAGCGTTGCTGGACACTGAAGATCGGTGGCATCGCGGTCTGGGTCCCCCGGCATACCTCTCCTCTGTTGGCTTAAGGTCTGTGTATGCAGCGCTGTGTCCTACCAGGCTCTGTGTCTGCGTAGTTGAGAATCAGTTCTGATAGTGCAGGAGTTGATTTCTTTGCATTGCATGTGACTTCTGCTAGCGTCTGCTGCCTGTACTTTCACTTTCTACTGTCAGCCATTTCACTGTCCCTGACCTTTTTCTGCTAGAGCCCTTATGGTGCGGTGATTGCAGGGTGGTCTCACACTGTACTAACAAGTATCAGTGAGTGGGATCACATACTTATCATCATGTCTGAGAGTGACTTTCCTCTTCAGCTTATGTGTACTACATGTAAGTTACCAATAGCGGGGGGGCTATGTCGGCAGTGTTATTTATTGGCGCGGCCAATTGCTGTCGCGGCTCCGGTACAAGAGCCGCCCTGGGCTTGTTTCGCCAAAGCGCTTACAACCCTCGTGGGCCAGTTAGCTCCGCAGCCTGCGTTCTCACAGATGGGATTGTCCCAGCAGTCAGTGGTGTCGTCACCCATGCAGGGTTTCCCGAGACAATTGATGGTACCCCACAGTCTCCCTATTTCCCCTCCCCAAGTCTCTCAGGAGCCTGCGTGGGTTAATTCACTGACAAGTTCTGTACAGCACTTGTCGGACGTGTTACAAGGGGAGTCTGTGTTGAGGCCACATAAGCGGCTCCTTATGAGGATGACGACGTGACGTCTGATGATGGGGAGGTTCTGGATCTTTCTGACCAGGAACCTCTCCGTACTAAAGAATCGGACGCTAGGTACAAGGTGTATATTCCTGGACTTATTCGGGCAGTACGCACAGCTTTAGTGATTGAGAATGAAGATACTCCGGTGTCCAAGTCTAAATATGCCTTTTTTAAGGATATTAAGGCTGACGCCACAGTGTTTCCTCTTTCGGGTGAGTTAATGGACCATTTAGAGGAGGCGTGGAAACATCCAGGCAAACGGTATCAGCCTCAGAGACGCTTGGCGGTGGCTTATCCGTTTGCGGATAATTATTTTTCTAAGTGGGAATCCCCTTCACAGGTGGATTCTTAGTGTTCCCTCTAGCTCCGGCGGCAGGCAGGGCGCCGGAGCTAGAGAGGGCAATCTTGTGCGCGCGCTGAAGACGCGCGTGCCCAAAAAGGGGGCGTGGTTATGAAAAGGCGGCGTGTCTATAAGACGCGTCCCCTTTTCGTCATACTTGGGGGCGTGCCCGGTGCATACGGACATGCCGGGCAGCCCCCAAGCGCTGCAGAAAGGGAGAATAGATGCCGGGCGCATGCGCCCGACGTCTATTCTCCGGCGGTGACCGGATCACCGCATGTTTGTCCACCCGCGGGACACTGCGTCCCGCGGGTGAGAACAGCTCCCGCAGGCTGTTAGGGCAGGGTGCTTTTTGCCCTCCAGAAGGAGGGCAGGGCGCCGCGCCCCGCTAAAACAGCCTAGCGGGAACACTAGATTCTCATGTGACACGCCTAGTCTGTAGTGCCACATTGCCCATGCCCTCCATGTCTTCCTTGAAGGATGCTATGGACCGTAAGGTGGAGATCTGCCTAAAGTCCATTTATTCCCTTGCTGGGGGGCCAGCTAGGCCGGCTATGGCCATTTGTTGGGTAGCCAGAGCTATGGAGCGCTGGGCTGATAGTTTGGAGGCGTCTTTCGATTCCGACTGTTCGGCTGAACAGACCGAGTTGATAGGCAATCTCCAGGATTCGGCCACTTATATCAATGAAGCGGCCTTAGATATCAGTACCCTGGCGTCTCGGATTTCTTCTGCAGCTGTAGCTGCTTGTCGCACCTTATGGTTGTGATCTTGGAAGGTGGACGCTGATTCCAAAAAGGGCTTGGAAGCGTTGCCTTTTAATGGAGAAGTCCTATTTGGTCCGGATCTGGACAAAATTGTAGCCACGCTTGGCGGCAGCCAAATCTGCTGCAGTTCCTTCCAGTTCAGGTACGTCGTCCTTTCGGCCTTACAGGGCCCAGGGTAGGCCTAAAGCACAGTCTTTTCCCCGACAGGCTGGCCCCAAAAAATCGGCCAAGCCCCGGAAACAGGCCTGGAGTACCAGACGTCCGGCCCCCAAGCCAGATGACAAGCCTGCGGCCTGACGGTCCAGGTCTCCCTTTGGGGGATCCCAAAGTGGGAGGCCGCCTGCTGCAGTTCGCCCAGTGTTGGTCGGTTACCACGACAGACACTTGGGTTCTTGAGGTGGTTTCTCACGGGTACGCCCTCTCCTTTCGGCACAGGTCCTGTCTCGATTCTTCACCACGGGTCTTCCATCAGCCTCGGAACAAAGCCTTGGAACTGCGGAAGGTTTTGCACACTATGCTCCAGGCTGGAGTTATAGTGCCTGTTCCATTCTCCCAGAGGGGCCAGGGTTTCTATTCCAATTTGTTTTTGGTGCAGAAACCCAATGGGTCGTATCGTCCGAACCTCAATCTCAAAGCACTCAACAAGTCTTTGCGGGTGCCAAGGTTTCGGATGGAGACCCTACGGTCCATCATTCTGGCGCTGGAACCTGGGTATTACATGGTGTCGTTGGACATACAGGACGCTTACCTGCATGTCCCTATTCTTTTACGCCATCAACAGCTCCTCAGGTTTGCAATTCGCAACGACAACTTTCAGTTCCGGGCGTTACCTTTTGGGCTGGCGACAGCACATCGTGTATTCACCAAGGTGATGGCGGTCATGGCGGCTTCCCTGCGGCTGCAGGGAGTCCACATGTTACCGTACTTGGACGACCTTCTGTTGGTGGCGGGATCTCCAGAGCTCCTTCTACGCCACTTGGACCTGAACATTGTGGTACTGCAATGGCACGGCTGGTTGATAAACTGGCAGAAGTCCACCCTGATCCCGTCTCAGAGGATTCTGCACCTCGGAGCCTTATTGGACTCCGGACAGCAAAGGATCTTTGTGACGGGGGAAAACATCTCTGCCTTGCAGTTGAGGGTGCGCGGTTGTCTGCAGAATCGCCGTGTGTGTCTGCACTCGGCGATGAGGTTACTGGGCTCCATGGTGTCAGTATTCGACATGGTGGAATATACCCAGTTTCACTCCAGACTTCTGCAGCAATTGATCCTGTCCAAATGGAATGGACTGCCTCAGAGTCTAAAATCCCAGACGATGGTGCTCACTCCGGAGGTGCGCCTCTCCCTAGCCTGGTGGTTGCAGACGACCCATCTCAACAAGGGTCATCCGTTTTGGGTGGCGAATTGGGTCCTGTTGACAACGGACGCCAGTCTTCGGGGCTGGGGAGCAGTCACGGGTCTACACTTGTTCCAGGGCAGGTGGACTCGGGCGGAAGCAGAGCTTCCAATAAACATCTTGGAGCTCTGCGCGGTTTTCAATGCTCTCCAGCAGGCACATCGGGTTCTCCAAGGTCACCCAGTGCAGGTCCAGTCAGACAACGCTACCACCGTGGCCTACATAAATCGGCAAGGAGGAACCCGAAGTCGGGCGGCTCTCGTAGAGGTGTCCCGAATCCTGCTTTGGGCGGAGCGCAATCTCCCGGCCATATCAGCAGTATTCATCCCGGGGGTCCTAAACTGGGAGGCTGACTTTCTCAGTCGCCAGGACGTTCATCCGGGGGAATGGTCTCTGCACCAGGACGTCTTTCAACTTCTGGTGGACAGGTGGGGTCTTCCAGAGATCGACCTCATGGCGTCACGGCATGTTGCCTGTGTACGGGTCTCGCACAAGAGACGAAAATGCGTGTCTGGTGGATGCTCTGTCCATCCGGTGGACGTTCCGGCTTGCTTATCGGTTTCCTCCGTTTTCCCTTCTTCCACGGGTAATCCGGAAATTCAAACAGGACGGTGGGACGCTCCTGTTGATAGCTCCCGCGTGGCCCCGGAGGCACTGGTTCTCAGACCTCCAGGGACTGTCCGTGGACATTCCTCTGCGGTTGCCGTTACGCCCGGACCTCCTGTCGCAGGGTCCTTGTCTTCACCCAGACCTCTCTGATGGTGCAGGTGTATGCCCTATCCGTCTGGTTCCATCGTAGGATTGCTGCAATCCCTGATGTGCGCACCTTTATGCAAGGTGTTCTCAGAATTCAGCCACCTTTTGTTCCACCAGTGGCGCCTTGGGATTTAGCTGTGGTCCTGAGGGCTCTCCAGGGACCGCCGTTTGAACCACTGGGCTCAGTGAACCTCAAATGGCTGACAGCTAAAACAATTTTCCTTCTGGCCATTGCTTCGGCCAGACTTGTTTCTGACTTGGGGGCTCTCTCATGTAGACCCCCTTTTCTGATTTTTCACAGGAACAGGGCGGTGCTGCGCACTCATCCTCTTTTCCTTCCTAAAGTTGTTTTCACATCAACAAGGAAATCGTGCCAGCTTTTAACTCCCCTGATCTTTCAGTGGGTGAGGCCACTTTGGACGTTGTGCAGGCCTTAAGGATTTATGTTGACCGCACTTCTTCGTCGGACGCCTTGTTTGTCCTCTATGGCTTCCGTAAAAAGGGTTGGCCTGCTTCAAAGCAAACTTTGGCAGGCTGGAGTCGTATGGCCATTTCTGAAGCTTATCTTCATGAAGGCCTTCCGGTTCCTTCCTCTGTGAGGGCTCATTAAAACTAGGTCTGTGGGTCCTTCGTGGGCTGCTCGACGTGGTGCCTATGTAGTCCAGATCTGCAAGGCTGCCACATGGTCCTCGGTCCATACCTTTTGTGAGGTATTACGTGTTTGACACCTTTGCCTCTCAGGATGCTTCCTTCGGGCGGCGGATTCTCCTTTCAGCACAGGAGCGTCCCCACCCTTAAAGGATACAGCTTTAGGACATCCCCAAGGTATCCTGTGGATACCCTATGGACCCTGATGTAGAAAATATGAGATATGGTAAGAACTTACCCTTGTTATCTCTATTTCTACGAAGTCCATAGGGTTCCACAGGACTCCCGCCCTGTCGCACCTGTGCTGCAGATGGGCTTTACTCTGGTCACCGGTTTTTCCGTCTCCCTCTGGTGAGAATGTGATTCTTGTGTGTGTCCAGATCTTTTTTCTCTCTTCCTTCTCCTCCTCCTCCGGCCTATGGCTTGGTACGTAACTGAGATGCCTTGGCTCGGGGGCGGGGTATAGGAGGGGGACCCTAGTGCATCCTGGGAGGCTGAAAACTTAACTCTATGGTGCCCGATGCCTGACCTCATCACCTATACCCCCAAGGTATCCTGTGGAACCCTATGGACTTCGTAGAAATAGAGATAACAAAGGTAAGTTCTTACCATATCTCATATTTTACCAATACTTAAATTGTTAACTACAGTACCTTGCATGATCTCGTGTACAGTCTCAAACATATAATTTGGGGTTAGAGTAAGGTTGGTCACTCGCAGGGGTGGGCAATAAGCGGCCCTCCAGCTGTTGTTGAACTACAACTCCCAGCATGCTTTGCAACAGTTATTGCTCACCCCTATGCTATGCAATGACTGTGTTCAGCATTACTATATAAACTTTGTGAACACTGTAAACTTGTCAGACACATATTTTACAGTGATAATTCTCATTGTTGTGGACTGTTTACACTCCTTGTCCATATTGGAGGGCTATGGAGTTGTTGTACTCCCCCTGAGCGGCTGTTGTCATTTCTGTCTATACCTGGTCCACGCAGGGGCAGGGCAGAGGAGATCAGAACTGGAAGAGGTGGTGAGTTCTGGAGCAGGTGGCGTTAGTGGGTAACCCTGGGCATGCCATGCAACTGCTGTTTGTTCATCATGAATCCAGACCTAGATCTGGATCTAGTCCTTTGGTAGGGGGGGTACTCGAAAGCTGGAAGAAAGAAGCAGATATCAAGTGGCAGAGATGATGGGGGAGAGGAAGCAGAGAAACGGGACTGGAAAAAGGAAGACTGGATGAGCTGCAGAAGAGGAGGGTACTGCTGGGAAAAGGTAGAGCCGGGATCCAGTAATCTGCTGAGTACAGGTGTTACAGGCTGCAACCTTGTGAGTGGAGATAGTCCAGACTCCAGCGAAATTGAGTGGGATTACCAAGGAGCTCTCCTCTTGTTTTCTGAGTGGTATACAGCCTGCCTTCAGGGGGCTATGTTTTGGCCGGGTACCCGTTTCTCCACTCTGCCTGCTCCCTTCTCTGTCTGTGTGTCGGCTTCCTCCAGGGGAAGTGCAGGGCGCAAACTGGCACTTGCAAGCAGGGCAGGGTGCATATCAACATTTAAGAAATGGGACAGGGCTCACTGCCCCGCTAAAACTGCCTAACGGGAATGCTAGTTGTCCACTTCATGCATAACAAGCAGCACTCCTGTACCCTGTTTTTTCTTTTTCTTTTTTTTTTTTTAAATCCTGCAAAAACACTGCAGATTTTTCATTACTATGTTTGGAAATGCATATGGTCCAGCCTGCTATCAGTTTAGTACTACCCAGTGGTGTAACAGAGTTTGTCTTTGGGGCACCAGGTCTCTGGAGGTTGCAGAGAGGGGGTTATAGGCACCTCCCGAATAGTGGGGCTCTCAGCCGAGAGACCCAGATTTTTGTGAACAAACCAAAACAGCCTTTTACCCTATGTATTCCTGCTGTGCACTTCAACTCCAGCCTATGAGCCTGTAAGGTATGTGGGCATCGACTGTGACATTCCACCACTTGGACCACCCCTTCAAAAATTCAACTTCTTTCTTTTCTTCTAAAATACTGCTTGATTTAAGATTCACATATGTTTCATATAAAAAGTGTTAGTAGACTTCATGACTATAAAGTGTTTGTCACTATTGTGCATTTGAATGTTTTTATAACATTGAATGAAATGTGCCTAGAGGTAACAAAAAATTTCCCATTTACAGTATGTAATGGTGAGGAAGTGTAAAATGGGATGTAGTTACCATCCTGGTGGTCTGGATACCGGCGCTCAGAATACAGGCTCCAGAATCCCAACCGACGGCATCCCTACAGTATTAGGGTTAGCGGGAGGGCTAGGGTTAGGCTGTGGGAAAGGTGGGTTAGGGCGAGGGATAGGGTAGGACACTTGCCTAATTGGGTCGGGATTCTAACTGTCTGTGTACTAACCACCAGCATCCTGACTACCAGGGTCCTGCACCCAACCCTGTGAAACAACCAATCCTTTGTTCTTTTTTTTTTTTTTTTATTTATTGAAAAAGGGCTTTTCTGGTGCCAATGAATGAGGAAAGCATCCACCTCTCATTTATGGATACAATTGTGTGTGTCTTCCCCACATTTTCTAAGGCTTGATCCTAATACTGTGCACACACCTTTAGATTAAAATGTCTGTCAGACCAATTATCTTATGCTGGACATTACCAGATTTTCATCACAACCGGCCAGATTGGACAGATATCTGACAGATAATTGTATAGTGTATGCCCAGCATTACTTGCTGACAACATCTCCAATATTGTTGCCATACACGGGTCAGATTATGGTCACCATATTTGATGCTGTCAGATACTTAAAAATGGCGCACCAATTCTCTGGTCTTTCGGACATGCTGGATGATTTTGCATGTCCAACAGACCAATAATTACTGCTCGGTCACTGCAAAACACTGCTCAGTTCGGCTGATTAATTGAACAGTGTACTGAACTGTATGCCCAGAATTAGATTTTTGTATTGTTGCAGATGTGTAATCTTCATACGAGTTATTACATTTAACACATCCACTACATCACATGTTATAATAACTGTAATTAGAAATGTTATAGCAAATGTGATTATTCACACCTGTCCCAAATGGAGCTTCCATTCTATATTCCCTATTACTTGGAGATAATTGATCAAGTAATGGTCAATTGAAGACAAACTAGGATCAGTTTAGGGTTAATTTAGTCAGAAGTAACCCAAACACCGTTAGAACTTAGAAACTCCACATGGATGTACTCTTGGTCAGTGTCTAGCCCAGATGTTCCCAAACGCGGTCCTCAAGGCTCCCCGACAGTTCAGGTTTTATATGTATCCATGATAAGCACAGGTGATTAAATCAAATTGACCGAGGTACTAATTAAGTCACCTGTGCTCAACCATGGATATCTCTAAAACCTGAACTGTTGGGGAGCCTTGAGGACCACGTTTGGGAACCTCTGGTTTAACCTATGATCCCACTGCTAGCCACTGTGCAACAATGCTGCCCAATGTTGCATAAGGGGAATGCATTTGCTCTGAGGTAGCTAAAGGTTACACTTTAGGAAATTATTATTTTTAAACCATATATTACCCATAATTTAATCATATTGTATTACTATAGGTGCATACACGTAACGATTTTAGTAACCAGCGATTTTCGTTCAGAAAATAGTTTACAAAAATCGTTAGTTACTAAATTAATTAATGATTTTCATGAACGAAAATCGTTATTTTGGACAGTCAGAATGGACGATAAACTACAAACGGGAGTGAGCATGAATGATTATCGTTCACCCCCAAAAAATTAACGATTTTTTAAACGATTTAACGACATCGTTATAGTTAAATTGTTCAAAAAATCGTTACGTCTGTACGCACCTTAAGGATTTACTGTTTCAGGTTTTTCTTAAAGTATTTTATTATTAATTTGTCTTAACAATATCCACACTCTGTTCTTAAAATAGCCAGCTTCATACAGACCAGCCAGGGTGCTACAATGTTACACAGAGGCTCCTATATAGGTGATGTAATTGCCATCTCTTGAGCCTCATTAGCAACGACATACAGCAGGGCATCACTTTTTTTTTTTTTCTTTTTCCATTTGTTTGTTTTTCCCTCAACACACCCTCAGCTACTAAAGGTAATCTGAGTTGATTACCATGAATTATGGTGAGTCTATCAAGTGAGTCTCCATAAAACATAGGAGGGAAAGGGCAAAATGTACTCTTGCATGAGGTTTCCAAGGCTCTTTTTGATCTCTTTTTACCATGTCATAAAGATGTGACTGGTGTGGTGTTTGTAAACTTTGTAATCCAAGCATTGATTACTCATGCGAATTGTGGTTAAAATGTGCCTACGAGTGGCACCGATGCCCTAAAGCCTTTACTGTCATTCTTGTCAACTCTTCCTTTTAAGACAAACTATACTGGGATCTTATACATTCTAATCTTAGTAAAATTTGGAAGGTAACCTTGACCAATTGGTCTATTGTTTGCCCTCAACATTACTCAACCTTCTGATATATTGAATGACTTAAATCTTAAGGTGCCTACACACATAACGATGTGCTCACGTTCCCACGATGTGTACGATTTCCCCCTGAACTCTGCCCGGGAGCTCCCCGGCAGTCGTGGGCACGATTTAGTCTGAAAAGCTGCCAATTTGGCACACAATCTATTGTGCCTCCTAAACTATCCAGTACACTGTGACTTAAATTTTCAGGTCTGCCCTACAGCACGGCAGATCCGAAGATGCGATGTGCGACCTGCGGGGACGCGCATCGCATTGTGATCGTGAGTGGGGACTCGCAATTTACTCTCGATTTGGGCATATTTTACATGATATGTCGTTCTGATGCGTCGGAAACAGCCAGATCGTGTAGGCACCATTACTCGCCAATATTTTTATTCTGCTCTAATGCAAGAAGTACATATTCATACCCGTCATAGGGCTTGCATAGCACAAGGCCAACGCAGGCATATGGTACCAGATTAATCTGTTTGTTATCCCAAAAGCCTCGCCTCCAATGACTTATTTTTTCATGACTTTTGGCAATGCCCAAAAATACAAAGGTTCTTGAACCCATTTCTTTCTTTCCTGAATATAATTTTTCAGTTACAACTTACACCAGACCCCGTTGCATTATTATGTGCTAATTTCACATTCTGGGGCATAGAGACTACCCTCAAACCTCTTACTCCTCTGCTCACTATAATATTGATTACATCAAAAAAGTCATAATTTCAAAATGGATAGCGATCTCTCTGCCCCATCTTAAGCAAGTTACAAAGGCTCTTTTACATACATTATATTTAAAAAGGCAATCTACTTTGCCTGGTATTGAATCAGGAGTTTTGCGCTTCTATAAGAAATGGTGGCCCAATATTGAGACCCTTGAGCCCTATTCTTAGCAACAAATATTAAAATTCATTGAATCCACCAATTGGTACCTATATCATCAACTATAGTTTGCTATGGTGGGGTTTCTCTGTCAGTGATTTTTATTTGATGTAAAATATTGATCCCTTGGAATTACATTACCTTTTTTTAAATGCTAATATGCTTTTAGTGTATCTTAACACATTTACCTTCTGTGTTGTTCTTCCCCCTTCTGTGATTTTCCTGTATGTTTGTGTCACAATTCTCAGGAGAACAATGGTGCTTGCCTGTACTTGGGATTGGCAGAGACCCAGTACAGAGGTGCGGAGTCTAATGTGCCGGTGGTTTTCACCAGGGACCCCCGCAAGGAGGTATGGACTAAGTTGCGCCCGACACGCAGGTCGCGGCCCTCTGTCTGGGTTCCCTCGTACAGGTGCTGGTATACACTGGTGTGTGGAATTAGTACGTCAGGTGGAAGACTTACAAGAGCGGTTGACAATCCTGGTCAGAACCAGCTGAGATGTGCAGTACCAGGGATGAGATAAAGTCAGGTCAAGGAGAATAGCCGAGGTCAGAAACAGTGAACAGACAAGGGACACAGATCAGGTACGTGGGAGTAAGGTATGAGCCTATACTCTTAGCTCTGAATTGTGCTCAGAGACCCCCTTATATAGGCTACAAGTTCAAAATCTGCACCAAACGTGACGTCATGTTTGGTGCGTCTGCCCCTTTAAATTTTTCTCAGGACGGTGTGCGTGTCCCTATGGGAGCCACGGCCGCCTATGTTCTGGACTCCCGCAGGAGGAGGAAGTGATGAGCTGGCACCAAGACTGTCAGCAATGGACGCCAGAGACTGCACGCCCGCTGCCCACCGTTGGCCGGGTCCCCAAGTGACGCCAGACCCGGTAGGTGGCGGCCGGTGTCCAGTGCGCTGCGACAATTTGTCATATTAATATCCTGCATATGTCATCATTGCTTTAGTCTTTGCAATTTTTATAAAAAAAAACAAAACTTTATAATCTCTGAATCTCACAAAATGCCCTATGACATAATTAGTAAACACATATATTACAATAACCCCTGCAAGATCATTTATAATTTTAATATTTACAGAAAAATATTATTTCAGTAATAGTTTGGGTCAGTAATGCTCGGTACATACTTGTCAATATATTGTTTGTTCGATCAAACAATATATCGTGAGAGTGAACAACCGATATGTCTGTGAGCGACGTCGTTCAGACAGATCAGGTCGGCCCTGCAGCACAGCTGATGCACAGATATATCTTTAACATATATCGGCTTCTGCATGTGTGTACTGGTGACCTGCCCGTACACTGGCTGCAGGGACCACTGACATCACAACTGGGCAGGCAAATTTAAATCCCGCCCAGTTGTGATGTCAGGCCAGACATATTGAGCGGCGGATTGGTAAGTGTGTATAGCTTATCAGTCGGCCTCTTGTTATAGTGCGTAACAGCATAAGAAAGATATCCGTTTCAAATCTTACGCGGAAATTTAGTTCCCGGGCTAAGTGCTGGGTAGCTAGCTATTCAATCATTTCTCGTAACTATCCCAGAGGCTGCATTTATCGCTGCTTTTTGCTTGCCCCCTCCTGAGGTGGGAGCAGAAATCCGCGTTAAGTAGGGCTTCAGGGCTGTTCACGATTTCTGAGTCCGTAACTGCATTGCACCTGGCACTTAGCACTGCTTAGTGCAACCAGCTAAATGTCAGTCACAGAAATTAATTGAATATCCCAGTAGCTACATTCCCACAAAAAATTCTTGAATCGCCCCCTATTTGGGCATGATGCTGAATTTAACATACACCTGTTGACAGAGCGTATCTTGCGTATTTTTACACTTTGTATACAAGAATGTGCAATGCATAGTCGTATGCATTTCTATCACGTGTTCACCTACTGAAGAGAGGTAAATGGGCTATAACAGGGTTTCTCACGTAATTACATGTTTTCAAGCGTGTCTTTTCCACCTAGCATAGGCAGGTGCAAATGCCAAGATGACTAGTAGTAAACCAATTGTACTGACTGGACGGGCTCACCGCAAGCTCCATACTGTTCTACATTTGGGCAAATACATACTTTCTACTTCAGGGTCCATAGGGTATCCACAGGATACCTTGGGGTATAGGTGATGACGTCAGTCTTCAGGCACCACAGAGTTAAAGTTTTCAGCCTCCCAGGATGCATCTGGGTCCCTCTCCTATACCCCGCCCCCGGGCCAAGGCATCTCAGTTTCGTCGGTACCTGGCCGGAGTCGGAGGCACTGTGCAGAGGGGGGCTATGAAGAGCCCCTGAAGTTTCTTTTAAAGGCAGCGCTGGCTGCACATCTGGGAGTACAGCATGGACAGTCAGTACTGACGTCCATGCCGTCTCCCCTACACCCCGCCGGTACCAGAACGCCGGTACTGATCCGGGGATGCTGGTAGACATCTGGGGTCACGGCTAGCGGTGTCCCCAGATGTTTTGGACCATGGCCGGATCCAAGGGGATACAGGTAAGCAGCGGGGTCCCGCGGTGGGTCCCCGCTGGTCACATGGTCCTGAGTCCCCAGGCAGGGGGCTCCCTGGGGACTGGCTGCAGCGTGGAGCCAGGCGACCAACCTGCGCTTCCACTACCCCCTGGGACAGCGGGCCGCTGCTGAGCGGCATGCGCTGCGGCGTCCCAGGGGTTAAATGCATGCCAGGGGAGCGCGCTTTCCCTGGCTCACAGCCGGCGCCTCCCCTGCTGCACACAGCCTCTCTGCTCTGCCTGATTGGCCACAGTGTGTCAGCTGTCCTCCCCAGGCCGGCCTCCTTCATCTTCTGCTCCTCGGTGGCCATCTTTAAAGCATGGTGAACACTGCTGGAAGCCTGTGAGCGGTGGCATTGCGGTCTGGGTCCCCCAGCATACCTCTCCTCTGTTTGTCACAGGTCAGTGTATGCAGCGCTGAGTCCTACCAGCCTGAGGGTCTGAGTAGTTGAGCATCAGCGCTAATAGTGCAGGGATTTGTTTCTTCTGCATTGTATGTGACTGAACTGCTAGCCTGCTGTCTGTACTTTCACTTTCTACTGTCAGCTTTATTACTGTCCCTGATCTTGCTCTGCTCAAAGCCCTTGCGGTGCGCGGTGTGCAGGGTGTTATTCACACTATACCAATACGTATAGGTGTGAGTGTCACATACTTACCATCATGTCTGAGACTGATTTTCCTCTCCAGCTCATGTGTACTAAATGTAAGGTACCAATAGCGGAGGGGGAGGGTAACGCGGAGGGGTTATGCCCCCAGTGCCTGGCACTGTCACGGCCGATTATGGTCACGGTCCCGGTACAGGAACCTCCCTGGGCTTGTTTCGCTAAGGCGCTTACAACCCTTGTGGGCCAGCTAGCTCCGCCACCTGCGTTTACCCAGACGGGTTTGTCCCAGCAGTCAGTGGTGACGTCACCAATGCGGGAGTTCCCGAGACAATTGATGGTACCCCACAGTCTCCCTGTCCCTTCCCAGGTTTCTCCGGAGCCTGCGTGGGTTAATACTCTTAACTACATCGGTTCAGCATTTGTCCGATGTTTTACAGGGGGAGTCTGTGTTGCGGCCTCATAACGGCCGGTGGCGTCTTTATCTGCTCCTTATGGGGATGACGATGAGACGTCAGATCATGGGGAGATTCTGGATCTATCTGACCAAGAACCTCTCCGTACCAAAGAGCCGGACGCTAAGTCCAAGGTGTATATCCCTGGTCTTATTCGAGCGGTCCGCTCGGCTTTAGTTATTGAGGATATTGATCCTTTGGTGGCCACATTCATATATGCCTTTTTAAGGATATTAAGGGTGAGGCTACGGTGTTCCCTCTTTCTGATCAATTAGTGGATCATTTAGAGGAGGCGTGGAAAAATCCAGGTAAACTGTTTCAGCCCCAGAGACGCTTAGCCGTGGCTTATCCGTTTGCGGTCAATTATTTTTCTAAGCGGGAATCCCCTACGCAAGTGGATTCACATGTCACACGCCTAGTCAAAAGTGCCACATTGCCTATGCCTTCGATGTCATCCTTGAAGGATGTCACTGACCGCAAGGTGGAGATCTGCCTCAAAGCCGTTTATTCCCTTGCAGGGAAGCATCCAGACTGGCTCTGGCCGTGTGTTTTGTAGCCAGAGCTATGGAGCGCTGGGCGGATAATTTGGAGGCGTCTTTGGACTCTGACTGTTCGGCTGAACAGACCGAGTTGGTGGGCAATCTCCGAGACTCGGCCACTTACATTAATGAAGCGGCCTTAGATATTTGTATGCTCACCTCTAGGATCTCCTCTGCAGCCGTGGCTGCTCGTCGCACCTTATGGTTGCGTTCTTGGAAAGCGGACGCGGATTCCAAAAAGGGATTAGAAGGTCTGGACAGGTACTATTTGGTCCAGATCTGGACAAAATTGTAGTTACGTTGGCAGCAGCAAAATCTGCATGTCTTCTGTCTGCTACGATTCTTTCTAGTGCTGGTGGGTCGTCCTTTTGGCCTCACAGGGCCCAAGGTAGGCCTAAAGTACAGTCCTGTCCACGGCAGGCTGGGGCCAAGAAATTGTCCAAGCCCAAGAATCAGGTCTGGAGTACCAGATGTCCGGCTCCTAGGTCAGATAACAAACCTGCGGCCTGACGGTCCAAGCCTCCTTTTGGGGGACCCCAAAGTGGGGGGGCGCCTGCTTCAGTTCGCCCGGTGCTGGTCGCAGTGCATGTTCCAATTTCCCAGAGGGGCCTGGGTTTCTATTCCATTCTATTTTTGGTGCAGAAACCCAATGGGTCTTACCGTTCAATACTAAACCTAAAGGCCCTCAGCAAGTCCTTGAGGGTGCCTCTGTTTCGGATGGAGACCCTGCGGTCCATTATTCTGGGGACTACATGGTGTCATTGGACATCCAGGACGCTTACCTGCATGTCCCTATTCTTTTGCGCCATCAGCAGTTCCTCAGATTGGCAATCTGCAACGAACATTTCCAGTTCCGGGCACTGCCTTTTGGCCTGGTGACTGCTCCACGGGTATTCACCAAGGTCATGGCGGTCATGGCGGCTCTCCTGCGGACGCAGGGAGTCCGACTGTTGCCTTATCTGGACGACCTCCTGTTGATAGCGGGGTCTCCAGAGTTTCTTTTACACCATCTGGATCTGACGATTGCGGTACTGCAACGTCACGGCTGGTTGACAAACTGGCAGAGGTCCACTCTCACCCCGTCTCAGAGGATCCTGCACCTCGGGGCCTTATTGGACTCCAGGCAGCAGTGGATCTTTGTGACGGAAGAAAAGATCCTTGCTTTGTAGTTGAGGGTGCGCAGTTGTCTGCAGTGTCGTCGAGTGTCGACACACTTGGCAAAGAGATTATTGGGCTCAATGGTGTCGGTATTCGACATGGTGGAGTACGCCCAATTTCACTCCAAACCTCTGCTGCTATTGATCCGGTCCAGATGGAATGGATTGCCTCAGTGTCTCAAGTCCCAGACGATGGGGCTCACTCCGGATGTTCGCCTGTCTCTAACCTGGTGTTTGCAGACGCCCGTTCTGGGTGGCGAACTGGGTCCTGTTAACAACGGACGCCAGTCTCCGGTGCTGGGGAGCTGTCACGGGTCCACACTTGTTTCAGGGCAGGTGGACTCGGGCGGTAGCGGAGCTTCCAATAAACATTTTGGAGCTCCATGCGGTGTCAAGAGCTCTCCAGCGGGCACAGCCGGTTCTCCAGGGTCACCCTGTGCAGGTCCCATCGGACAACGCCACCACGGTGGCCTATTTAAACCAGCAAGGAGGAACCGGGAGAGTGGTCTTTATACCAGGACGTCTTTCGGAGTCTGGTGGACAAGTGGGGTCTTCCAGAGATAGACCTCATGGCGTCCCGGCACAACAACAAGTTGCCGGTGTACGGGTCTCGAACATGAGACGAAAAGGCGTCTCTGGTGTATGCCCTGTCCGTCTAGTAGATGTTCCAGTTTGCCTACCTTTTCCCCCCGTTTTCCCTTCTTCCGCGGGTATTACGGAAATTCAAATCAAGAAGGAGGTACGCTACTGTTGATAGCTTCCGAGTGGCCCAGACGGCACTGGTTCTCCGACCTCCAGAGTCTGTCAGTAGACGTTCCTCTGAGGTTACCATTACGACCGAATCTGCTGTCATAGGGTCCTTGTCTTCACCCGGACCTGACTCGGTGTGGCTGTTGAAACGGTCATGCTAAGGTCCAGAGGGTTTTTCTAGCTCCGTGGTGCAAACCATACTAAGAGCTTGTAAACCTTCCTCGGCAAGAATCTACCATCGTGTGTGGCATACTTTCTTCCGGTGATGTAGACCTAGAGGTTATTCCCTTAGGGAGTTCCGCCTGTCTAGGGTGTTGGCTTTCCTACAGGCTGGACTGGATCATGGGCTTCGCCTGGCTTCTCTGAAAGTGCAGGTGTCTGCCCTGTCAGTCTGGTTTCATCGTAGGATTGCTGCGCTCTCTGATGTGCACACCTTTATGCGAGGTGTTCTTCGCATTCAGCCACCTTTTGTTCCACCGGTGGCGCCTTGGAATTGGGCTGTGGTCCTGAGAGTTCTCTAGGGACCGCCGTTTGAACCACTGGACTCAGTGGACTTTAAATGGCTTACAGCTGAAACCATATTCCTTCTGGCCATTGCCAGACGGATGTCGGATTTAGGGGTTCTCTCTTGTAGACCCCCTTTTCTGAATTTTCATAGGAATAGGGCGGTGCTTCGCACTCGTCCGGGATTCCTTCCCGAAGTGGTATCCAGTTTTCACATCAATGAAGAAATTGTTGTGCCGGCTTTCAATTCACCTGGACTTTCAATGGGTGACGCCACTTGGGATGTTGTGCGGGCATTGAGAATTTATGTTGACCGCACTTCTTCTTTTAGGAAGTCGGACGCCTTGTTTGTCCTCTATGGCTTCCGTAAAAAGGGTTGGCCTGCTTCAAAGTAGACTTTGGCAGGCTGGATTCGTATGGCAATTTCAGAAGCTTATCTTCATGAAGGTCTTCCAGTTCCCTCCTTGGTGAGGGCTCATTCCACTAGGTCTGTGGGTCCTTCGTTTGCAGCTAGACGTGGTGCCTCTGCAGTTCAGATCTGCAAGGCTGCTACGTAGTCTTCTGTCAATACCTTTGTGAGGTATTACGCTTTTGACATCTTTGCCTCTCAGGATGCTTCCTTCGGGCGGCGGATTCTCCTCTCAGCACAGGAGCGTCCCCACCCTTAAAGGATACTGCTTTGGGACATCCCCAAGGTATCCTGTGGATACCCTATGGACCCTGAAGTAGAAAATATGAGATATGGTAAGAACTTACCCTTGTTATCTCTATTTCTACGAAGTCCATAGGGTTCCACAGGACTCCCGCCCTGTCGCACCTGTACTGCAGATGGGCTTTATTCTGGTCACCGTTTTTTCCGTCTCCCTATGGTGAGAATGTGATTCTTGTGAGTGTCCAGATTTTTTTTTTTTTTTTTTTCTTCTCTCTCTTTCTTCTCCTCCTCCGGCCTATGGCTTGTGACGTAACTGAGATGCCTTGGCCCGGGGGCGGGGTATAGGAGAGGGACCCAGATGCATCCTGGGAGGCTGAAAACTTTAACTCTGTGGTGCCTGAAGACTGACGTCATCACCTATACCCCAAGGTATCCTGTGGAACCCTATGGACTTCGTAGAAATAGAGATAACAAGGGTAAGTTCTTACCATATCTCATATTTTTTTTTTCACATGCACACAATGCAGGAACACATGCTCCTGATTTCCGTCCAAGTCATTAATAGCCGAATACTGCCCCATGTATTATGAATTCCTTTTTTCAGTAGAAGTTTGGCAAATTTTGGGCATGGATGGGTAAGTGCAAATAGGTGTTACTTTTGCAGATCAGTTTGGGTAACGGCAATCCTCGTTGCGTTGTATTCCATGAACAGAGACCGTTTTCAGATTATGATTTTCTGGCATCATATAGTCAATGTACAACATTTCCTCAACTACTATTCTGTCTGTACAACGTGCTGCTGGGCAGTGGCGTATGTACCTTGTAGCTATAAGTCAAGAAAGAGCATTTAATAAAGTCCAGCAAAATGTAATATGACGGTCATATTTTTCAAGATAATAAAATATGTAAGTAATTTTAATGAGGTTTTCACAAGCTGCTCTAGAACATATTATTTTGCATATGGTTGTATATTATTTCTGACATATAACATTTTGCTGAGTATATCCTGTGGGGCATTATCACTAATATATCCCTTTTGCTGGGTATCATCTTTGACATAGCATATATTGCTTATTATTACTGAATGGTATAAACAATGTCCATCAATATGTAACATGTCATAATAATGTCCTGCAGTCAGGGGCAGAACTATGGGAGACAGTGAAGGCACCTGCACTGAAGGGGCTCCTCCTTTGTCCACAATATGTTCACCCCAGTTAGGGCTGTAACGATGTACCCGGAGTGTACCGTCACGGCTGCCCAATACATGGCACCAGTTCCCGGCACCTTAGAAGCTACCATACACTAGTGGAGAGCTTCGTCTGAGAGCAGGACTCTATTGCCTGACAGATATATAGGTAGGAAGGCCCTGCTCGCAAGCTTACAATCTATAGGGAAATGCAAAGACGACTGGATAAACACAGTATTACGGTATGCTGGGTGTTAAATGGGTGACTATACAGTACAGTGTCGGAATGGGGCATGAAGGGCCCACCGGGGGAAGGCAATGGTAGGGGCCCATGCTTAATGGTTGTGGCCATCCCCACAAAGGCTTGGTCCCAGCCTGCAGACAACATGTGTTCCAGAGTGCATGGTCTGTTCATCCATGTTGATCCGTGTGGAGTCCTGAGGATCGAGTTTGAGAACCACTGCCTTAGAGGTTTTGTTTTATTTTGTCTTTGACTGCTAATAACGCATTAATCCAGAATCCTGTAGAGTTCAGTGGACCCTCGACAAGGTTGTGAGTTTGGGCCTCTCTTCTGCTAATTTCTTGTATTTTAGAACCTTTAAACTTCTTTTATTTTGTAATATCCTAAACAAACTGCTTTATACATGTTCATAAGCCTCTTCAAGAAAAGCCACATGCTGTGTTGTGATAAAATTATACAGTAGTAGTATATACTATTCAGCTACCAGCTAGTAGTAGAGGTACACACTGTTATCCTCACCTGTGCCATCGCACCTGTCATATGATGATTGTACGTCTATATGTCCAGGCCAAACCTATGGCAATCTTCAGTATGAGTATACTGTAGCTAGCAGGATATTCTTAGTTTGTGGCAATGAGTTTCTTCATACACATAATCTTGCAAATTTCACAAAAACAGTTTGAAATCGGAGATAGTAATTGATTTACCTATTAATGTGGCTGGTCTCTGTGGCTATAGGAACGTGCCTTAGTAGATTTATTTTTTTAAACAGGTTTTTTAGCAACAATCTGCAGCATGTCTATATATCCTCGCCCAGTTCAAAACAAGGCTACATTGATCACAGTCAATAATTTTGTGGTTCCCAGACAAACAATCATTTACAAACATTTGGGTTCTAATTCACTCTTTTTGGGTCCCGTCATAATTTATTATATTGATCTCCTCACATGTCCATTAAATGTCCCTCGAACTTTCCCACATGCCTTTGTATATGTCCCTACATGCCCCTTATTAATAAAACATCCTCCACATGCCCCTATGTTCTTACAGTAAATAATTGATTGTTACTATTCCTGAAGTTCCAAACAATCACAGCATTTGTATCATCCCAGAAAGCATGGACCTTATATCGTCTCAGAGCAGGACTCTATTGCCTGCACAGCAGCAGGCTAACTAAACAGCACTTGCGTTCCATAGTGCATGCACTATAAATTGCACTGCACCTCAGATGCAGCATAACTATATACAGATGTGTCCACATATACCTCTTCTCAAATCACGCCAAATAGCCCTGTTAAGTGCGTCATGACATTGCTGCTTAGCTGTGCAAAAACACTGATTAATTACTAATCCCAGTATTGTGTAGTGTGGTGAGTCCTTACCCGGTCAATCTGCTTCCTAACCTTTCGAACACTCTTTCTGAATTGCAGTAGAGATTCAGGCAATCTGGTTTACTGACTCGCGTTTAATCAACATAGTAAATTTATTCAGTTTACAATCTCACAAAGGAGCAAATTTGCACAATAAATGAAGACAGCAACAATTTAAATTACAGTAAGATGCATACATAGGACTGGATGTAGTCATCTGACCGGAGGCCGCCGGTCTAAATGCATACATTGATATCCCGACAAGGAAGTTAAAATAGGCGTCGAAATGCCAATGCCTATCTTAATCCCGACGCTGGAAAGCAGACGGACGGATGCCCGAACGAGGTAAGTCTAGGGCGCCTATCCTCTTAGCCGTGGGAGGGGGGAAGGTGGGGTTTGGTTTAGGCACGAAGGAGGGGATCTAACGGGGAGGCTTAGGGTGCGGGGTTTGGAGGGTTATGGTTAGGCTTCTAGAAGGGATGGTTAGGGGAGGAGGGTAAGTATACTTACCCAACCCCTGTTTGGATGTTTGGATACCAACCATCGGGATGCCGCTGTCTGTATTCTGACAGCAGGCATGCCGACAGCCGGCATATCATACCAATTCCCATAGGACTACAGTAACTACACTCTGTTCTCGAAGGAGTTTTATTAACCTGGAACGCTTCTTTAAGCTGAAAAGAAGAGTGTTAGGACATATATGCAACACGTCAAATAATACCCACAATGCATCAGTTGCACATGAGACAGTAACTCAACGTTGGTTTTGAACTCAGTCAATTACCTAGTATTACTGCATGCAAGTAATTGTCATAGGGATTCTCAATTCCCTTAAAGTCTGGCCAGTACCTCTTGCGTTGGTGCACATTTGAATAAGTTTGACACTGGGGGGGTATTCAATTAGGCTGCGAAAAGTCGTAATCGGCGATAATGTCATTTTCGCCCATTTCAATTATCCCTGTATTCAATTTCAAAGACTTTTCGCAGGTTCGAAAAGTCTTTGAAAAAAAAAAGGGGGATAACGTTTCACCATGTTTTACATGGCGAAAAAAAGTGCAGAATTGGGGTTTAGGGGTGCAGGCTTAAAAAAAAATAGACTGTACCCCTGGGAATGTCATTTAAAAAATAAACTGTCAAAGTTTAAAAAAAAAATAAAAAATAGGGACACCCCAAAAAAATAAATTTGGGGTAAAAAAAAAAAGGGAAAACAGTGTTTTAAAAATAGGGAAATAAGTTTAGGGCTGTTCTGCAAGTATGTGGCAGGTGTTTTCTAGAATAGGCTATTAGCGGCAGGTGCATTTTTGCAGAATTTTAAAAAAAAATTACTTTAGGGACTTGAAAATGGGTACTAGCATATTTTTATGTACCCTAAATTTGATGGAACCACTTAAAAAAAACTAAAAAAAAAGTGCTCTTTTGCATCACTTCTTCAATGTCGGGGAAAAAAATACCTGCCGCGGCTTTTTAAAAGCTCGACTTTCTTCTGCAGGTTAAGCACCCCTAGGGTGGGGGGGGGGGGGTAGGTTTTTGGGAGTGGTGTTAGGCACCCCCGGTGGGAGGTTAGGGTTAGGTAACACTAAGGGAGTGTTAGGGTTAAGGTGGGGGAGGACATGGGAGTTTAGCATACTTACCTGCCTCTGTTGGGATTTTCATCCTGTTGGGCATTTCAATCCCATTCCGTTTAATTTATATAAGTGGCTGTATTAGATAGAATTCAATTAGGTAGGCTTCTAACTGGGAGCAGATCGAGGTGACTATAATGGTGTACCTTGTGACTGACAGGGCTTAAATTAGCTGCACCTGGTTTTCCTCAGAGACCGTGCCTCCGCCTCGGACACAGAATGCCGGCTCCGTCTGTGGCACTGCCTTGTTACAAGTAATTCAGATTCTCCAGACAGGGTTCTTTCATCTGCAGATAAAACTATTAGAGATTGGTAGGACAGGAATCTGCTCCATAACACTGCACGCTGTGCCACATTAGACACCTAAAAGAAAAATATTTAATCTGCCATTAGGAAAGAGAAAATAATGCTATTCATTTTCTGAAGACTCAGATCATTGGAGCAGCAGTGCTGACCTTTTCTTACACTTGCAGAAGGCGCAAAGCCCACT
The DNA here is from genome assembly GCA_031769625.1 of Taudactylus pleione. Lineage (NCBI taxonomy): Eukaryota > Metazoa > Chordata > Amphibia > Anura > Myobatrachidae > Taudactylus > Taudactylus pleione. Next base: position 1,014,284 of record JAUIMM010000047.1, on the reverse strand, counting down.
GCATCTCATGGAGGTAGTGCAGAAGGGAAGGGGCTTGAATATAATATCCTTTTGGGTTCCAGGCACTCACAGCTATTTAATAGTAAAATAATAAAATAGCTGTGTTCTTAGGCAAAATTGTGAGTGATCCCACTCCCTTGGCTGAGAAACAACCCCACTCATGAATGGTCTCTCGATGCTTTACTGTTGGCATGACACAGGAAGAAGACTTGTGGAGGATGGCCTGGTGTCAAAAATGGAAGCGAGAAGCCACTTCTCTCCAGGAAAAACATCTGAGACAGACTGATATTCTACAAAAGGTACAGGGATTGAACTGCAGACGACTGGGGTAAAGTTATTTTTCTCTGATGAATCACCCTTCAGATTATTTGGGGCATCTGGAAAAACGCTTGTCCGGAGAAGGAAAGGTGAGCGCTACCATCAGTCCTGTGTCATGCTAACAGTAAAGCATCCTGAGACCATTCATGTGTGCGTTTACTTCTCAGCCAAGGGATTGGGCTCACTCACAGTTTTGCCTAAGAATACAGCCATGAATAAAGAATGGTACCAAAACATCCTCAAAGAGCACTTCTCCCAACCATCCAAGAACAGTTTGGTGATGAACAATGCCTTTTGCAGCATGATGGAGCACCTTGCCATAAGGCAAAAGTGATAACTAAGTGGCTCGGGGAACAAAACATTGAAATTTTGTGTCCATGGCCAGGAAACTCCCCATTCCTTAATTCCATTGAGAATTTGTGGTCAATCCTCAAGAGGTGGATGGACAAACAAAAACCCACAAATTCTGACAAACTCCAAGCATTGATTAGGTGGCCATCAGTCAGTATGTGGCCCAGAAGTTGATTGACAGCATGCCAGGGTGAATTGCAGAGGTCTTGAAAAAGAAGGCTCAACACTGCAAATGTTGAACCTTTGCATAAACTTAATGTAATTGTCAATTAAATCCTTTGACACTTATGAAATACTTTGGAATTTTAATTCAGTATACCATAGTAACATTCTCAAAACTTTTAGCCATGGCTGTAATATATATAAAAATTATTATATTGCACTCCCTGAGTGCTAACCTATATACACACACAATGCAGGAAAATCCATCTATGTTAAGCACTGATCAGGCAGCTTATCTTGACTCATGAAGCTGCAGACTACATGTCAATCAAGTAGATGGTGCACCAAGACAAATACAACATATCATAGAGTCACTGCTCATGTTATTTGCAACCTTTTAGTGTTACTGTAGGTTAAGTTGCTTGCTCACGAGTTAGTAGCCCCAAGCATCTTTTTGTGAAGGAAAAACTGCAAATATTGTTTACAAAGAAATTTTGTGATCAATATCAAATATACATCACAATATTAGATGCCACTACTGTCTCTGTGTAATTGTTTCCGCTGAGCAAAAACAGACATCCACGCAAGTGAAGCTGTCGGCAAACGCTAGTATAAAAATATAATTGCGCCTGTGAACATATGACCTCGCTCCACCAGACTATCACAGATTTTGATCCCACTGGATCTTGGAATATTAGGGCTTCCCTGTTACTGTCAGTAACCGCCTGTTAATGGCTCCTCCCACTGCATAATGGGTGGTTAATACTACCACCGCCAAGCTCCTACCACTGGCACTTAGAAGCACTTACTTCCACCCAGGCTCCTACCATCGGCACTTGGAACCGCCTACTTCTGGTCATGCGCTACTGCAACACCTCCTAGTTGATGTTAACTAATTCCTACTGGTCTCTCATCATGGACCAGTCTCTGCACGGTTGCTGGCAGAGGGCTTTAGCTTGGAGACAGTTGACACAATCCAGAACAACGTTTTGCACTATTCTGTTGGTCACAGGATACAATTAGATGCGTTGTCCTAAACAAGATGTTTATCGCTCAATGTTTTAAAAATACACTTTCTCTTACAGATGGTGCTTGGGGATACCACAGCATACAAATATCATCAGAAGTACATCCTTGATGGTCAAAAGGATACACACGTTTAAGAGCACACAGGCTCGTCTTTTATCTAGTTTCAATACTCATTACCACAGGGGTTAAGACTGCCTTGGGGCCCTTTAAATAATTAAGCTAAGTGCATGCACTGTACATGCACACCGTTAACATTGTTGCCTGTGGGGAGTGGTCATACCTCTGTGCCTGAGCCCACCTGAGCAGATGGTCAATACCCAGATGCCAGAACGTCTAGAGGAGGGGGATGGTTCTCTCCAAAACTGTTAGGGTACTGCTAGGGGACTTTGTCACATCCTCTACCAAAATCTGGGCTCCAAGGACAAGCATACAAGATCCCCAGCCAGCAGTATCCTGATCAGAGTTTGAGCTCTTAGTAGCCCCAAGAAAATAGCTAGATGGCTGCATTGGCCAGCTCTCTGCACTACCTCATACCACTTTGAGCTATGAGGCTGCAGATGAAGGCATTCCATTTAACTGGGAGATGGGCAGGGGAACCCAGCAGCCAACAGAGAGCTACAGATCCCCCTGGACCTCCAGGGAAATGTAAGTGCAATTGTACTTTAAAAACACACACTGTGCCTGGTGCAATGAACCTGGCTTTACACACTGCAGCTCTGGACATGTTTCCCCAGCTCAGTGCTGCACATACTTTTTGTAAAATATATTTATACATTTTACATATTTTATTTAACACTGTGTATATATTTAACTATGTTTTTATATACTGTGGTCATCAATGGGCTTTAACACAGTCCTGCAGTGCTGGGGCGCTGGGAGCTAAACTCCCAGTCCCCAGCGGGAGCTGAACTCAGCCCTGCAGCCTAGGGCTATGTCCTGGCTTCAGCGGCTGTAAATTTGCACTGCACTGGGGGTTATGCAGCGCATAAATTATTTTACAGCTGTACAAGTCCTGTGCCGGGACATTAAACATCACCCTGCTACAGCCGCCAAAGGTGAATCTAGGGGTTGTGGCACACATAAATTCACAGCCTGGCACCAGTATGCATTTAAAAAATGGCACCTAGTGCTGATTGGGAAATTTACAGATGGTACTGCAGCACGAGGGTTAACCCCTTAAGTGTCGCTGACGCCATTTTAAACACGTGTGCCGGGTTTCTGGCAACAACGCCTTTTTCAGGGTACCACCAACAATCCCCCCCCCCCCCTCTTAACCTCCACAAAGAGGACATTTCACACCATAATCTGGCATCTCCTATCAACAATATCATGGGCCTAACCACTGCATCCTGATTACGTAGATTAAAGATATTAATTCCAAAAGTCTACACACCCTATTTGAAATGGCAGGTTTTGTGATATAAAGCCTGAAATCATGAAAAATCCTGCCAGAACTTTTTTCACTTTTAATGAAACTTAAAACTAACACGATTTAGGGCCAGATTCAATTAGCCGCAAAAAGCCGTAATTGACGAAAAAGTTTCGCCTATTGCCGATTTTCGCCTGTTCGGCACTTCTCTCCAAATTCAATTCCAGGCGGAATTCGCCCAAGCAAAAACTCAATGCACTGTAATAGGCGAAAAAGTTTCTCCAATGAATAGCAAGTGAAAAGAAGTGCAAAATCTTTATTCTGGGGTGCAAACGTGGGGAAACGACCCCGAACCCTTGGGACAGTCCCCTAAATCTGTCAAACCCCCCCAAAAACCTAAGAACACCCCAAAAAAGTACTTTCATTTTTGGGGCCTAAAAACTGGGCGGACAAGCATAAAACCTAGTGAAATGGACTTCTTGGGGGTCTGCAAGGTTGGGTCAGGTGTTTTTAGGATTGCAGGTGCATTTCTGCTAGCACCCATTTTCAAGTACCCCAAATTTGGCTGGACTACTTGTTTTCACCAAAAAAATACTGCTTTATGCCATTCTTCACCACTTATGCAAAGACGCTAATAAGAAGCAATTTAAACAACTTAAGTACAACAAACACTTTATTAGGGCTATTCATACACATCGACATTGATTCCTTATGCTAGTGCATCTTTTTTGGGGTACAAATTGATTTCCCCAATTCTGACAGTACTTTCCGCCTGTTTAGGAATTGAATAGGGCAAAAAGAGGGGATGCGCATGAAAAGTTTTCACCTCTGAAACAGGCGAAGGAGGCGGAAAGTCAGACAGGCAACACTTTTCCGACTTTTCGCCCCTTTTTGAATACGGGCCTAAATTGGAAAATAAATACAGTTTACTTTGGTAATCATTAACCTTTGGGATGTGCTTTGGTCTCACCAACATCATCTTATGGTGCATACACACGGACAGATAAAAAGGACAATATTAACGATATAATTTGTTCGTTTATATCAGCCTTTTTTTTTTTTAACCCCCTCCAACGACCAAACGATGGTCGATGCGCGGGCATGGATGGACGATATCAGCAATCGACCATGCACGCAGGCCAACCTGGTCGATGTCGACCAGGTTAGCCTGTTTACTATAGGACAATCGCGGGTCGTTACGTCATTTGGGGGTTTGTGCATGTTAATGGATGTTTGATATCGAACATCCAGCACATGCAGGACGATCAGACAACGATATCTGATCGTTGTCTGATCGTCCCATGTGTACAGGCCATTACACTAAAGTTCACAATAAAGGCAGGTGATCTAACAGCATGTTCAAAGCCTCCATCACTGCCTTATTGGCAAACCTAACAGTCTATTCAATACCCCATAAGGTAAAACTTGCAATGTTGGCCCTACTGTATATAGCGGATATGTATGCACATCGTATTGAATTGAATTCCCTACAATGTCTCCTCTCCCCTCAGTACTATCTAAGGCCACTAATAAACAGATCTCACAGTACCACACTACAATTCAAGCTTCTTTCATCCCATCCTAAAGGCCTTTTTACTGTAAAAATTCCCCAAATTCTACAATCTCTGCTGTATCCGTCAATGCCTATATTTCAGTATGGCAGACATATTTCTGTTCTCTTGTTTGTTTTGCTTTCTTAAAAAAGTTTTTTTTGCTGCTTTTGTATTGTCAGGCTTGGCTAAAGGCCATGCTATATAACTTTTTAAACCGTACACTACCCATGCTACGGTTGCAAATATTGCATGTCCTCTATTTTCTGCCAGGCCTGGAAAATAAATGGTTAATTCTACTTTCAGTCTGTAATATCACAGAGGTTATTCGAATATGCTATTAGTATAGTACTATCTTGACCATTTGAACTATTGTCAGAGTCCTTGTGTCTGCTGGCCTTTCATTTGCCCAATTACCCTATACCTGTTAAAACATCTTTTGGAAGGGCTAGCAATTAGAGCACTCATGTCAGATATGATATGAAGTCCCTCCTCCTTACATTGATTCTTATTAAAAATCCGGTGACTGGACCTAGACGAAAAGCTTATGCTAACTGCATTGTTTTCTCCAATTTGGCTGTACACTCGGTAAAATACAAGCAGCAGCAGGAGGTGTCAAGTGATCAGCTTACTTACTGGGGACCAGGACTGTTATATACAGCTGTTATAAATTTACTGTTGCATTGAATGCAGTGTGCATAAAATAACAAATTATATGACTATCAAGTTGTGAAGAGGACTCTACTAACTAACTCATGGTTACTAAGTGACTGTTTTTGCAAAGAAGTTTTTATACTAATAAGGCCTTATAGATGTTTTTTTTTCTAACTAACATGCTTTTCAAATTCTGGAAACAACAAGCAATTGCTTAAGTGAGGAACAAATTGCCGGTTATATATTAACCACTAAATGCATGACTTAAGCTGGGTACACACTGATGGATATATTTGCCTAACAATTGATCAGCCAATATACCTGCTTCCCTCTGCCCAATGTGTGCCCGCGATATGTCTGTGAACATCATCGTTCACAGACATATCGCATCGGCTGTGCTACTTGGATTCCTATTCTTCCTCTTCATGATAATCGCTATAACTGTGTTTGCGACCAATTCTTTAGATGATGGAAGCACTGTAACAATGACTATATTTTGTTTCTTCAAAATTCTTTCTCTTATTCCTGTTACTCGATGCAAGCCTAATGGTAGACCTGAGCACGCGTATGCTTTCCTATACTTAATACCTGGGTCCTATGCTGCCTGCTCACTCCCCCATACCTTCTTCAAGCACGTCTTGCTACACGAGATTCTGACCATGTTGCCATCGCGTGGCTTTGTAAGATGTATATAAGATGTATTTTGCAGAAACTCCTGCTTGCTGTTCTTTGATGTGGTCACCTATGCATTAGCTACGCCTGGTACTCTGGCATTAAATTCTGTGTTATTTGCTTTCCCTATGAATTGTGTCCCTAACCTGCTGCAAATAGCCCTATTTTGACCTCCAAACCCTGACCAGTTGTTAAACACTCACACTGCTCTTGTTTAGAGCACTTTTCTTTTGTGACTTTACACCTAATATGTGTTATTCCAAGCAACACATTCAATGATAGACCTTAGGGAGGCACCCTGATTAATCACACTGAGTTTACAACAGAAAACCCCTCCCTTGTTTTACCACAAGGGTCTTCTGTATTTCCTGTATCAACTCAAGGTCCAGTGCCTGTAGTTGAATGTGCCAACAGTTGTTGACCACTTCCACCCAACACCCTTGCTGAGCCAGGAATGAAAAAAAGTGGTACCAGATCCTGTTATGGACCATATTTTTTCATCTGTGCAGGTGATGACCCAGCTGGATGGCATAGACCCGCTGTTAACTGCAGCTGCTACTGTCCCATTCCTGGCTTCATTCCCTTCATGAGTTAAAGCGGTAGCTTTCATTTTAGTCATTGCTGGAAACTTCTTTGGCCGACCCTCATCGTCTTTCATTGCATCTAGAGCTGCTTCAGATATTGTATTAATTTTCACTTTGCAGTGCTTACAGAATTCATTTGGTAATGCCTGTAGCAGCTGTAAGAAAACAAAACCTATCTACCTGATGCTAATGTATCATGTTAAAGGAGTAGAGTTAAGTGCAGCTTCTAATTCTATGTCACCGAAGCTTTGGGCACGACATTGCTCAAACTATACTTTATCACTGCCTTCTCATTAACTCCCTCATGCCAGGATTGCTTATGTCACCAAATATTCCACCCTCTCCCTCTACAGCAGTAATATCGCAGGTCTTCCTCTCCCTCTAGTCCTAACCTGCTAGCTAACTGCGATAGGTAGGTTGGAATGGGTTTATTCTATATTTATAGTTTGAATGATAATTATCTAGAAGAGCATATTGTGAGTGCTTTACCACTGTCTTGTACCACTTCTACAATGGTCGCAGGAGATAAATACAATAAAGAAACATCATTCCACCTTGAAATTCTTTTATAGTCTCCTGAGCCTTTGCATGCTTTCATGCTTATGAGCAAGAAGAAAGCTGAAATGATTATTTCCCTACGTCAATTTCATGTTTATCAGTGAATGATGTTGAGGAAGACGCTGTGGTTATGATGATAAGCCGGTGATAATGGATATTTAGGAAGGGAAAGACTAGTACATTTTAATCTTGTTTTTTTTTTTTTTTTTGTAATTGAAATAAAAAGTACTAATTGGAATTGGCACAGGGTTTTCACAGGGGTTCCTTGTTGGGCTTGTTTTTTAATCCTAATCCCCCTCATTGTGAGTTAGGGAAATGTGTGTTGTGCCAATGGGAAAGCAGGACTTACACATTTTGCAGAGGTCATGCAGGTCTAGAGGGAAAGTTACAGCGAAACAAGAATGGCCTCATATTCTCTGGAGGGTCCCTGTAAAGTGCTGACTATTTCCATGTTTCCTTAAGGACTCTTAGGTTATCATCCCATCTTTTTTTTTTTTGTGCTAAAAATAAATGAATATTTCGTCTAAATTTGAAATAACCTCATCATCACCCCGCATGCGGCCCTCCCGGGCTTCTCTTGTGGTCACTAGATTTTCCATGCTTTGTTGGTATGTGTGTGTGTGTAATGTAATATATATATATATATATATATATATATATATATATATTATAAATAATATGGAAAAGAGGTTTAAGAAGACATGTGCCTGATAGTGTAGTATTTAATAGAGTTGTACCGAGTGCTTGTAAGAATAAGTGTGCGTACCAAAAATAAACACTTTTAAGCTTATCTGTGTTCCAGGGTTGAGTAGTCCACACCACTGGATAAGTTTAGATGGGATGTCATCAACTTGATCACCTTAGGGGGAGCTTATATAAGCTCATGGGAGAGAGAGTATATATAGTGTAGTATATTTTTGCAAATTATGTAATAATTATAAGTAGAGGCTGCGTACCGGATAATGCTGACTAAATAGCCCGTAGTATGTTCTCCTCCAGGGACCGCCTAATACCCTCTAGGAATCCCTCTTAGGTGCTTGGATATTCAGTGTATGAGAGCTGAATACATATGCAATCTCTCGTCAGTATATTCCAAACGGGATTTTATTAGGTTTACAGGGTATGGGAGAACATAAAACAAGATATAAAAGAATAAAAAATGGCTTATCTTATATAAGGGTACCCAGTCCTCTTTACATAACCAAGGACACAGAGAGCCTGGGTCTGCTGGCCTCAACGCGTTTCGTCCCTTCAGGACTTCCTCAGGACTACTGACGAGAGATTGCATATGTATTCAGCTCTCATACACTGAACATCCAAGCACCTAAGAGGGATTCCTAGAGGGTATTAGGCGGTCCCTGGAGGAGAACATACTACAGGCTATTTACTCAGCATTATCCGGTACGCAGCCTCTACTTATAATTATTACATAATTTGCAAAATATACTACACTATGTATACTCTCTCTCCCATGAGTTAATTATTACATAATTTGCAAAAATATACTACACTATATATACTCTCTCTCCCATGAGCTTATATAAGCTCCCCCTAAGGTGATCAAGTTGATGACATCCCATCTAAACTTATCCAGTGTGGACTACTCATCCCTGGAACACAGATAAGCTTAAAAGTGTTTATTTTTGGTACGCACACTTATTCTTATGAGCACTCAGTACTATTCTTTTAAATACTACACTATCAGGCACTTGTCTTCTTAAACTCTTTTCCAGAACCACTTCACCCGCTAGCCAAAACGGACCCCAAGAGGACTGCAGCCGCCTTTTAATTAAGGATCAGTGACTTTGAATCAACTCTTTTACCGTTCACATATTGCACTAGTTACACATTCTTTTGTATTAATAAGTGAATCATCTTTTACTGTGCGCTACCCTCACACTCCTTTCACTATCTATATATATATATATATATATATATATATATATATATATAATTATTTCACACACATAATCTATCAGCTTGTAACACTTGTTTAACATGCCTGCTGATATGTTATTAGAGATGTGTGTTTTCCATTGTTAAATGTATTAAGTGATATTAAGATTAAGGTGAGGGCTGTCTGATGCAGTACCCGAAGTGTAGCCATTTGCCTATCGCTGTTTTAATCTGTAATTTATTTTTTATTGTTTAAGCATTTGAAAACGCTACGTCACCCATGTCTTCTACGCTTCCTGTCCTGTATGGTGGAGGAGGACGGTATCTACCTCATCACAGAGCGGGTGCAGCCCCTAGAAATGCTTCTCCAGAAGCTATCAGCTGATGAAATCTGTGCTGGGATATATGATATACTGCAAGCTCTGGTATTTTTACATGATCGGGTAAATATCTCTCCACACCTGCAATATTTATAGATAGGTGTTTCTATTTATAATGCAAAACTTGACTAATATAACACCTTCCTGACTAAACCAATTGTTATACTTTGTATATGGATCATTTTCACAAGGTATAATAATTTATATATTTAAATTTATTATTATTTTGATATATATGCAAATCTATATCATCACACATTTATAATGACTTATGCTGCATACACACGTAAAGATTTTCTGTCCAACCATCCAACTAGTTGGTTGGAATGAAAATCTGGTAACGTATGGGAGTAAATGATAATCAGCAATTTGCTCCTAAATGCCAGAAAACAGATGAAAATGGCCGTCAGACAAGTTTGTTAAATGTTTGATCTAAACAATTTGTTCAAACAACAGTTTTTGTCCATTTTCCGACGTTTGGAAGCAAATTGCTGATCGTCGTTTGCTTCATAGCTTACCAGATTTTCATTCCAATCAATCAACTAGTTGGATGGTTGGACAGAAAATCTTTACGTGTGTATGCAGCTTTAGGATCTTACTGTCCCTTTTTTTTAAAATCATGTTGTGCAATAGCAGATACACACGTCTGGTGAGCCAAGCAAGACACACACAAACAAATGCTTTTCCATTTTATTGGAGCACTCCACTGTTTCCCAGATGCAAACATTCTGGTTGTCAGGGGAAATGATCGTCCTGAGGCAGGCAGTGGTTAGATAACTCACCCCTCTCACACTTGGTGACGCTGGCTGAATGACATATCAGGGAAGATAAGGATGCCGGTGAGTTGTCTCTGCTACCTTTATCAGGCTGACCATTTCCCCAGCATCCTAGGATAGATGTCTTTTGAACAATTTTGAAACAATCATATGTGTGTAACAGTCTACATATGCAACTATTATATTATAATATATATATTCTATACTTTAAATGTAATAAATATTGACAATCCTATCATACAAGTTGGCTTCTATAAAAGTGCTAACAATATTTATCATGGCCTGATTAACGGGGGGCCTAGTCTAACGCACACCTAGCGTCGGCCTCCCCCAATACACACAAACATTATCTGCCAAGACATTCCTGACTCTAAAGATGACCACGTGCAGCCCTCCACCTGACCCAGATGATGCTATGGCACATTGTGCATAAGGTAAAAGTTTTAGCACTAAGTTACGAGTTACTTCTTAGTTACTCGTACATGGTCACATTGTCACTGCAATGTGGCAGTCACTTTGAGAACCGTAGGTCTTTCCCCTCAACGACGCCTTGGGGTGGTCAGATAACTACCAACTGTGCAGCAGCCAGCGGCTTTGGAAGCTATTTCAGTTAAGCTCTGTGGCACTATAGCATGGAATTACACAGGTCTCCATTTTATTCACCTGCTGCGCCCGCAAATCCTGGCACCCTAGACTGTAGCCTGACCAGCCTAATGGTTTATCAGGCACTGACATTTACAAATCTATATCTGAACACTTCCTAAACTTTTCCAAATTCATGATCTGTAAGGAACACCTCATGGAGTTATTCATTTCTAGCATAGCATACTTCCTACATCCAACATACAAATGATAGTCAAAAAGCCTTCTCCTCAGACTGAAATCTTTGATAACTTTAGACCCATATCAGCACTCTCTTCAGTCTGCGTGACAGGCTTCGCTAAGCACAACCACCTGGTCTGTCTTAAATGATGTACAATCCCTGTTATATCATGCACTCACAATTACATTTCCAATATTTGCCACTACAGCTGACCTCTACTTGACTTATCTCACTACACATAAAATTTAAGGCACTTGAAGTATAACCCAAATTACATTGTAGCGCTTAAATGAACCAATTTGGAGTGTACATTGGAACACAGAAAATAAGACAGGTCATGCTTTAAAAACTGTATACAGGAATTGCTAATTGTTTGCTATGTCACTTTGTAACGTGAGTTACCTTGGAATGACCCAGAATATTGCTAGAAATATAGGTCATTTTGCAATCAGACCATCAGGGAAAATGAACAAAATTCGATGTCATACAGCACATTTTTAAAGCTGAAGCAGATCCCACCCCTAGCCCCCTTATTTGCCTGTCAGTCAGTCATGTGTAAATGCAAACAATGATTTTACAGTATGATCTACTTTCTGATATTTTAAGTCCGATTCTTAATGAGGTCATACCTTTTTCTCACATTGCCCACACATTATTACATAAACATCAGGTCATAAGTTCATTATTCTTTTTAGACCAAAGATGGCTGATAATATAATATTTTAGAAAATATGATCTCATCCGATTTACTTGTCTTTTTAGATTTAGCCTGGCTGTTGCTACTTGGCACATAACTTTTTTTCCTGAGATATCCCAGACCCCAAGGAATGTTTAGGGGTCTGATCTGGTATTATTGATGGGTATTAATAGAAGGTTTGAGTGTTTGACCGCTGTTTTAAACTGTTGCCCATGTTCTGTTATGTGGGACTTCATTGGAATAACCCGGGGCATCCTGGTGACATGCTGAACGGTCAACCAATCGCGTGGTTGGCTATATACACTGGGTGATGCGCCAATATCTCTGCAGATATATTGGGCATCGGCTATGTTGCACAGCTGACGCAATTTGTCTGTGAATGATGTTCACAGATATTTCTACTTCAGGGTCCATAGGCTATCCACAGGATACCTTGGGGTATAGGTGTGACGTCAGTCGCAGGGCACCAAAGAGTTAAGCTTTCAGCCTCCCAGGATGCACTAGGTCCCCCTCCTATACCCCGCCCCCGAGCAAAGGCACCTCAGTTTAGTTTGGTGCCCGGCCGGAGTCGGGTGCACCTGTTGGAGTGGGGGCTAGAAGAGCCCCTGAAGCTTTTTCTTCATGCAGCTGTGGCTGCACATCTGGATGAACAGCATGGACAGTCAGTCCTGACGTCCATGCTGTCTTCCCTACACCCCGCCGGTACCAGAACGCCGGTACTGATCCGGGGATGCTGGTGGGCATCTGGGGTCACAGCTAGCGGTGACCCCAGATGTTCCGGACCATGGCCGGATTGAAGGGGGACAGAGGTAAGCAGCGGGGTCCCGCAGTGGGTCCCCGCTGATCACATGGTCCTAAGTCCCCAGGCAGGGGGCTCCCTGGGGACTGGCTGCAGCGTGGAGCCAGGCGACCAACCTGCGCTTCCACTACCCCCTGGGACAGCGGACCGCAGCAGAGCGGTAGCGCTGCAGCGTCCCAGGGGTTAAATGCATGCCAGGGGAGCGCGCCTTCCCTGTCTCACAGCCGGCGCCTCCCCCGCTGCACACAGCACTCTCTGCACTGTGCTGACTGGCCCTGTGTCAGCGCTCCTCCCTCAGACCAGCCTTCTCTCTGCTCCTCGGCGGCCATCTTTTCAGAAGCATGGTGAACGCTGCTGGAAGCCTGTATTGGAAGCATCGTGGTCTGGGTCCCCCCGCATACCTCTCCTCCGCTGTGGTCAGGTCTGTGTATGCAGCGCTGTGTCCTACCAGGCCCTGTGTCTGTGTAGATGAGTGATCAGCGCTGTTAGTGCAGGAATTGATTTTCTTTGCATTGTATGTGACTGTGCTAGCGGTGCTGCCTGTAACTTTTCTTCTCAAGACTGTCAGCTTTATTACTGTCCCTGTTCTTTCTGCTAAGCCCTTGCGGTGCGGTGCTGCAGGGTGGTCTCTCGCCTATTTAATATATAATTGGTGAGAGGGGTCACATACGTGGTGCCATCATGTCTGAAAGTGATTTTCCCCTCCGGCTACAGTGTACCACGTGTAAAGTACCATTAGCGGAGGGGGAGGGTAGCGCGGAGGGCCTTTGCCGGCAGTATTTGTCCATGGCGCGGCCTCTTACGGTTACAGCACCGGTACAGGAGCCGCCCTGGGCTTGTTTCGCTCAGGCGCTAACAGCTTTAGTGGGCCAGTTAGCTCCGCAGCCCGCGTTTACTCCGATGGGTTTGTCCCAGCAGTCTGTGGTGTCATCACCCATGCAGGGTTTCCCACGACAATTGGTGGTACCCCACAGTCTCCCTATTTCCCCGCTCCCGGTTTCTCAGGAGCCAGCGTGGGTTAACTCCCTGACGAGTTCTGTACAGCACTTGTCGGATGTGTTGCAAGGGGAGTCTGTGATGCGGCCTAAACGGCCGGTGGCGTCTGTCCGCTCCTTATGAGGATGACGAAGGGACGTCTGATGATGGGGAGATTCTGGATCCTTACGATCAGGAACCTCTCCATACTAAGGACGCTGATGCTAAGTCCAAAGTATATATTCCTGGACTTATTCGGGCGGTCCGCACAGCCTTGGTGATTGAGGACGAAGTTCCCCCAGCGGCTAAGTCTAAGTATGCCTTTTTCAAAGACGTGAAGGGCGATGCCACAGTCTTTCCTCTTTCGGGTCAGTTGGTGGACCATTTAGAGGAGGCGTGGAAACAGCCTGGCAAAAGATACCAGCCGCAGCGACGCCTGGCAGTGGCTTATCCGTTCGAGGATAATTATTTTGCTAAGTGGGAATCCCCTCCACAGGTGGATTCTCACGTGACCCGTCTTGTCCGTAGTGCCACATTGCCGATGCCATCCATGTCCTCCCTTAAGGATGCTACGGACCGCAAGGTGGAAATCTGCCTGAAGTCCGCTTATTCCCTTGCAGGGGGGGCAGCACGGCCGGCTATGGCCATTTGCTGGGTTGCCAGAGCGATGGAGCGCTGGGCGGATTCATTAGAGGCTTCTTTTGATTCCGACTGTCCGGCCGAACAGGCGGAGTTGATTGGCAATCTCCGTGATTCGGCCACCTACATCAACGAGGCGGCTCTAGACATTAGTACTCTGGTGTCTAGAATTTCTTCAGCAGCGGTAGCTGCTCGTCGCACCTTGTGGCTGCGACCCTGGAAGGCGGACGCAGATTCCAAGAAGGGTCTGGAAGCGTTGCCGTTTACCGGAGAAGTTCTCTTCAGTCCGGATCTGAATAAGATTGTGGCCACGCTGGCGGCAGCCAAATCGGCTTGTCTCCCGTCGGCCGCTGCTCCTTCTGGTTCTGGACCATCGTCCTTTCGGTCATCTAGGGCCCAGGGCAGGCCCAAACCACAGTCGTTTCCTCGTCAGGCTGGCCCTAGGAAATCGGTCAAGCCCCGGAAGCAGGCATGGAGTACCAGACGTCCGGCCCCCAAGCCAGATGACAAGCCTGCGGCCTGACGGTCCGGGCCTCCCTTTGGGGGATCCCAGGGTGGGAGGCCGCCTGCTGCAGTTCGCCCAGTGTTGGTCGGTCACTACGACAGACACTTGGGTTCTGGAGGTGGTCTCCCACGGGTACGCCCTCTCCTTCCGGCACAGACCCCCGGCTCGATTCTTCACCACGGGTCTACCATCAGACCGGAACAAGGCTACGGAGCTGCGGAAGGTATTGCACACTATGCTCCAGGCTGGAGTTATAGTGCCTGTTCCATTCTCCCAGAGGGGCCGGGGTTTCTATTCAAATCTTTTTTTGGTACAGAAACCCAATGGGTCGTATAGTCCGATTCTCAACCTCAAAGCACTCAACAAGTCTTTGCGGGTACCGAAGTTTCGGATGGAGACCCTACGGTCCATCATTCCTTCACTGGAACCTGGGGACTACATGGTGTCATTGGACATACTGGACGCTTACCTGCATGTCCCTATTCTTTTGCGCCATCAACAGTTCCTCAGGTTTGCAATCCGCAGCGACCACTTCCAGTTTCGGGCGTTACCTTTTGGCCTGGCGACAGCACCACGTGTTTTCACGAAGGTGATGGCGGTCATGGCGGCTTCTCTGCGGCTGCAGGGAGTCCGCATGTTGCCGTACTTGGACGACCTGTTATTGGTGGCGGGATCTCCAGAGCTCCTGTTACGCTACTTGGACCTGACCATTGCCCTGCTGCAACGGCACGGCTGGCTAATCAACTGGCAGAAGTCCACTCTAATCCCGTCTCGGAGGATTCTGCATCTTGGAGCCTTATTGGACTCGGGACAGCAAAAGATCTTCGTGACGGAGGAAACGATCTCTGCTTTACAGTCAAGGGTGCGCAGTTGTCTGCACAGCCGCCGGGTGTCTCTACACTCGGCGATGAGGTTACTGGGCTCCATGGTGTCGGTGTTCGACATGGTGGAATATGCCCAGTTTCACTCCAGACCTCTGCAGCACCTGATCCTGTCAAAGTGGAACGGGCTGCCTCAGTCTCTGAAGTCCCAGACGATTGTGTTCACCCCGGAGGTTCGCCTGTCCCTTGCTTGGTGGTTACAGACGACCCACCTCAGCGAGGGACGTCCGTTCTGGGTTCCAAATTGGGTCCTGTTGACAACGGACGCCAGTCTTCGGGGCTGGGGAGCAGTTTCGGGTCCGCATTTGTTCCAGGGCAGGTGGACGCCGACAGAAGCGGAGCTTCCAATCAATATCTTGGAACTCCGTGCGGTCTTCAATGCTCTCCAGCAGGCGCATCGGTTTCTCCAGGGTCACCCGGTACAGGTCCAGTCGGACAACGCTACCACAGTGGCCTACATAAACTGGCAAGGAGGAACCCGAAGCCAGGTGGCTCTCGTAGAGGTGTCTCGGATCCTGGTTTGGGCGGAGCGCAACCTTCCGGCCATATCAGCGGTCTTCATCCCGGGAGTGCTCAATTGGGAGGCGGACTTTCTAAGTCGCCAGGATGTTCATCCGGGGGAATGGTCCCTGCACCCGGACGTTTTTCAACTACTGGTGGACAGATGGGGTCTTCCAGAGATCGACCTCATGGCGTCCCGGCACAACAACAAGTTGCCGGTGTACGGGTCTCGCACAAGAGACGAAGGGGCGTCTCTGGTGGATGCTCTGTCCGTCCGGTGGACGTTCCGGTTCGCATACCTGTTCCCTCCGGTCTCCCTTCTTCCGCGGGTAATACGGAAATTCAAACAGGAAGGAGGGACGCTCCTGTTGATAGCTCCCGCGTGGACCAGACGGCACTGGTTCTCAGACCTTCAGGGTCTGTCCGTGGTCAGTCCTCTGCGGTTGCCACTACGACCGGACCTCCTGTCTCAGGGTCCTTGTCGTCACCCGGAAACCGTCTTCCGCGAGGATATACCATCGCGTGTGGCATACGTTCTTCCAGTGGTGTCGACCGAGAGGTTATGCACCGCGGGAGTTTCATCTGTCTCGGATTCTCGCCTTCCTGCAAGCGGGACTAGATCATGGGCTTCGCCTTGCTTCTTTGAAGGTACAGGTTTCGGCCCTGTCTGTCTGGTTTCACCGTAGGATTGCTACAATCCCGGATGTGCGCACCTTTATGCAAGGTGTTGTCCGCATTCAGCCGCCCTTTGTTCCACCTGTGGCGCCTTGGGATTTGGCTGTGGTCCTGAGGGCTCTCCAAGGACCGCCGTTTGAACCACTGGGATCAGTGGATCTTAAATGGCTAACAGCTAAGACTGTGGGCCTGATTCAGACCCACTCGCGAGCGGCTGTCCGCTCGCAAGTGGGTCGATGTTATGGACTGAGCATGCGCACGACGGAGGGAGCTCCGTAGTGCGCATGCGCCAGACGCGACGAGCGAAGAAAAGTCCTTCGCTCGTTGTGTCCGATCAAAGGGGGCGTGCTGTCAATGTTGATTGACAGCACGCCCCCTTTGGTGGGCGTGCCGGGGGCGTGCCTCCCTGACGGGGGCGTTCCCACAGGAACGCCTCCCGTCAGAAGCCGGCCCACTGACATCACTAGTGATGTCAGTGGGAGTGATTTTGGCTCTGATAGAGCCAAAATCACTCTGGAGCTTGAGGTTGAAAACCTCAACCGCAGGCTCCGTCTCGCAAATTCGATGGTCGCGATGGTCTCGACCATCGCGACCATCACAATGCACGCTCGTATAGCCTGTGGGTGGTGACCCACAGCTATACGAGCGTCCAGGAGGACGCTCCATGAAAATGGAGCCCGGCCCTCATTCAGAGCGTGCGCTCTGCTCAGAGCGTACGGCTCTGAATGAGGGCCAGTTTTCATTCTGGCTATTGCTTCGGCCAGACGTGTTTCTGAGTTAGGGGCTCTTTCTTGTAGACCCCCTTTCTTGGTTTTTCATGGGAACAGGGCAGTACTCCGCACTCGGCCCGAGTTTCTTCCCAAAGTTGTTTCCCAGTTTCATGTTAACGAGGAAATCGTTGTTCCGGCCTTTAACTCACCGGGTCTTTCCGTGGGTGAGGCCTCTTTAGATGTTGTGCGGGCCTTAAGGACTTATGTTGACCGCACTTCTTCGTTTAGGAAGTCGGACGCTTTGTTTGTCCTCTATGGCTTCCGTAAAAAGGGTTGGCCTGCTTCAAAGCAAACTTTGGCAGCCTGGATCCGTATGGCTATTTCTGAAGCTTATCTTCATGAAGGCCTACCGGTTCCTCCTTCTCTGAAGGCTGTTTCCACTAGGTCTGTGGGTCCTTCGTGGGCAGCTCGACGTGGTGCCTCTGCAGTCCAGATCTGCAAGGCTGCTACGTGGTCCTCTGTCCATACCTTCGTGAGGTATTACAGGTTTGACACCTTCGCCTCTCAGGATGCTTCCTTCGGGCGGCGGATTCTCCTTTCTGCACAGGAGCGTCCCCACCCTTAAAGGATACTGCTTTGGGACATCCCCAAGGTATCCTGTGGACACCCTATGGACCCTGAAGTAGAAAATATGAGATATGGTAAGAACTTACCCTTGTTATCTCTATTTCTACGAAGTCCATAGGATTCCACAGGACTCCCGCCCTGTCGCACCTGTGCTGCAGATGGGCTTTGGTCTGGTCACCGGTTTTCCGTCTCCCTCTGGTGAGAATGTGATTCTTGTATGTGTCCAGATCTTTGTTCTCTCTCTTCCTTCTCCTCCTCCGGCCTATGGCTTGGTAACTAACTGAGGTGCCTTGGCTCGGGGGCGGGGTATAGGAGGGGGACCTAGTGCATCCTGGGAGGCTGAAAGCTTAACTCTTTGGTGCCCTGCGACTGACGTCACACCTATACCCCAAGGTATCCTGTGGAACCCTATGGACTTCGTAGAAATAGAGATAACAAGGGTAAGTTCTTACCATATCTCATATTATCGCTGGTATACACCAGCCGACGCATTCACGATATAGCAACCGTTCGAACGGTCAATATATACCAGACAGTGTGTAACCAGCATTAGAGAGATTATTCTAAGTTCTGTGTTTTTTATTTTTTTATTGAAATTTATTTTTTATACAACATTTCATTACTGTCCTTTGCTACAGCTCACAGTCGGTGGGGGCGTGGCCTCATGGCCCGAACCCACTGTTTTAATCACTCCGGGGGTCCCTGAGGTGCTGACTTCCCCCGGGGACCACTCTGTGTGCAGTGACGGCTCCCTCACTGTGTCAGGAGCTGACTGCTGTACATAATGCTATAGTGCAGCACCCAGCTCCTGTCAGTGAGGAGTCGGCACTTTGGTGCCACCCATCGTTGTGTTAGGTTTAATGGTCCTTTAATATTTAGTGATTTCACTTCTGTAACTGAGTACTGCCTTTATGTTCATATGCTGCTTATTTTGTATTTTGTATGCAGGGAAAGGTTTCCCATAACAATGTCTGCCTGTCCTCCGTTTTTGTAAGCGAAGATGGACACTGGAAGCTGGGTGGAATGGAAATGGTCTGCAAACTAACAGAGGTGGTTCCTGAGGTGCGATCTTATTACAGGTTGCTTAATACAAACCATTGAGTGGGTTTCAAATTCAACATTTGTGTGTACCAATAGTTTACACTTCCTTTTTTAAGGGAAAACTTAAGTCAAAAGTAATATTTCCAATTATCTACTCCATAGCAATTTTAGTCTGTGAAGCAGTGTTGTGCACCGCTTGCTTATGTACTGAATGTTATGTTCATGTAAACCAGGTGTGGGGAACCTTTTTTCTGCCAAGGGCCATTTTGATATATATAACATTATTTGCGGGCCTGGTGCAGGCCACGCCCCTTCCATGTGACATCACACGGGGCGGGGGTCGCAATCGCTGATTACAGCAATGCCCAGAGGATGCTCCAGGGAGCTGTAAGGGCAGCAATGTGACCGTCTGAAGCGTCCTAAGGATGCTCCAGGCAGCACTGCTGCATAGATTCTGGCTCCAGTGTACCCTGCTAGCCAGATGAGGCTAGCAGAAAAAAGCTCAGAGGGCCAGACCAAATGATTCCAGGGGTCTTATACGGCCCTTGGGCCTGAGGTTCCCTATCCCTGATGTAAGCTGTCAGTGCATTCATTACTCTGCTAATACCCAGTGCTTTCCTGTTGTGTGACACTTACAGGGAGGTGTTGACAACTGTACATAAATGCTGTGAATAGTTGTCGATCAGGTAGAACAAATAACTGTTTCTAATTATCACCCTACATCTTAAGGCAGAGGAAGGGAACACAAACATTTATTTCACAGACAAATGTTAATTTCCTCTTAACCTCCTTAGGTTCATTTGAGATGTTTATATATTTAATTGAATACTACTACTACTTAAGAAACCATTCTTCTTGTCTGATGAGCAGAATGAAAGATTTCCCATGTAATACCATTTGTTACAGGCATGCTTGCCCCACCCCTCCTCCTTAGCCCTCCAAGCATTATGTTCTCCAGGCATTGGTACCATGACCATCAAAGTTCTGGAATCCCATCTGTATAGAAAGAGATTGAGAGTCTCTATTTACTGTATTTGTGCATTCGTTCCACTTTGTTTGTACACTTTGTAATGGATCCCGCAGGGGACTTATTAATGACATACCATCTCCCAAGAGGATTTCTGCTGGTGAAGACGTTCAGTTACAAATGTCCCTTGAGACTTTATGGCTTACTTAATTATGTGCATGAATCTCATCATTTTCCTCCTTTCTTTGAGCATCTAAACAAAATGCACATACTTTAAGGATTTATTTGTATTCTCTGCAACACAGACAGCTACAGGTGCCATCTGTATTTTTAAACCCAAAATTTTAGGTAGAGTAATAGGGTCCGAGTTTGCAAAAGTGTTGCTTTTTCAGAGAGCCTGTTGTGGGATTTAAAGCTGCAAACTCAGACCCTATTACATTCTTCCACAATAACTCCAACTGTATTTGCTCATAATCTATTATTTAATCCCCTTTAAACATGTGTCTAGCTGAAGGGAGACCCTGGCCCTTCCCTCACTCCTCTCACTTCCTGGCAGGCTTCCAGACACAGTGGCTGATTGTGAGTTGGGGACTAATGCTGGGTACACAATGGCTGACATATCGGCCGATCAATTGAAGTATGCAATGCGACCCCCGACCAGCGGGACTGCAGTGATGGTTGTTCAGTGTGTGTATAAACGGTATACAATCGGAAAGCCTGCTGCCGGAATGTCGACAGCTGGCTTCCCGACTGCTTTATCCCGGCGTGGGATAAATGACCGGCGTCTATATCTAGACGCCTGTCATTTCCCCGACGCCGGGAGACCGGCGCCCGGCAACCCGAATGAAGGGATGCCGAGTGCCGCGAGTGGACAGCCGCGGGGGGGAGGGTTAGGTTTAGGGCACCCGGGGGGGACTTAGGGTTAGGCACCCCCCCCGGGAGGGTTAGGGTTAGGCTAGGGGGAGGGAGGGCTAGGGTTAGGCACCCCCGGGGGGGACTTAGGGTTAGGCACCCCCCGGGGGACTTAGGTTTAGGCAGCGGGGAAGTGGGGGATTAGGGTTAGGTACTGGGGGGGGAGGTTAGGGTTAGGCACCCCTAAGGAGGGTTAGGGGGTTAGGTTAGTTTATACTTACCTTAGCGACGATCGGGATTTCCAGCGCTGTCGGCCTTCCGCTGCCGGGAACTCTGCTTTTGTCGGCCAGGCGGGATTTCATACCGATTCCGTATAAACAACCGTCATCTGCAGATCAGTTGATCTACAGATATCTTTCTGGTCTGTACCCACCTTTTAAGCAAAGAAAGAAATTTTGCACCTGGACAAACCATCGCAATGCCAGGGGTGCAAATATATATTTTTTTGCATGCAGGCTGTTTATACGTGTAGCATGTTACACTTTTTTTTTTTTTTTTATGCGATTTTAGATTTAAGTTTGGACATGTCCATCCCAAATTTAAATCTCCTGCAACATGATTTTTCCAAGGTGCAGAATTGATTTTCTTTTTTGCTTTTCTCCCAAGTCTGTATCTGCCCCACAGCCTCACTTCTGTCTTCTCCCCTTAGTGCTGCTAGGACAGGAGTGTTCCTACCTGGCAGCACCTACAGGCAGCACTCCACCCCACTTACCCCAGGTAGGATAATTGGGGACAGAGATGAAAAAGTCATTAGGCATGGAGATGGGGGCAGGTGAGGGGCACAAAGATGGGAGACCGGCAGCAGAGGGTGCCAGAGATGGGAGAGGCAGGCACAGAGATGAGAGACAGGGAGATGGGACGGTTGAGAGAGATAAATGGGGGGTGAGGGGGACAGAGATGACTGACAGACAGCGATGGGGGGTTGAGGGGGACAGATGAGAGACCGGGATGGGGTGCTGGTGTGAGAAGGATAGAAATAAGGTACAGGGATGGGGTGAGAGGGACAGAGATGAGAGACCGGGATGGGGTGCTGGTGTGAGGAGGACAGAAATAAGGTACAGGGAGATGGGGAGTAGAGGGTAACAGATGAGAATGTAGGGTGAGGAGGACAGAAATGAGAGACAGGGGTGACAGCGATGAGAGAGAAGATGACGGGGACGATGATGACAGAGATGGGACGGGAAAAAGAACCCCTGCAATGCCGGGCACAATAACTAGTTACCCGACGTATTAAGAGTCAAAAATACTAGTCTCTAATAATCAGACTTGCAGTCTTTTAATAGCCTCTCCTCCAGTGAATCAGCCAATAGCAATACATTGAATGTATTGGCAGAAATCTGTGCCATTGGAAAGATGAGGATAAACCAAAAATGAAAAACTCATCTGCAAAATGACTCCTAAATGGCATTATCCAGGTGCATGATTTGCATTGATGGTAGTACTGCCCTACTAAGCATGATTATGCAGAGAGAAGTCTGGTTTCTTAATGTTACTACTAACACACACACACACACACACACACACACACACACACACACACACACACACACACACACACACACACACACACACACACACACACACACACACACACACACACACACACACACACACACACACACACACACACACACACACACCCTCCCCCCCCCCCCCTTCTGTTCCTGCTTGTTCTTCATTTGTGTGTTTATTTTTGTTTGGTGAATAAACTACTATCTCCTTTTTATTGGTTCATGTAATAACTCCAGACAAATACCTGGAGCAAAGGTATCATACATTTTGTTCATTTTATTTTAAACCGTTTTGTAAGATCGCTAATGTTTGCTGCAGTGGGCATTGTTGCAAATAGCGATGTGCAACATCAATCCTGGTTGGTCTCTGAAACTAGGTAACCAGTTTAGTTGGGTTTGCTAAATCAACTTGATACTAAAACAGACACACACTAGTAAATAATCTGTTGCGTTTTCTCTCAGTCTGCAGAGTTTGGGGTTGTACCAGTGTCATTGAGCCATGCCCGGGATGCTTTTTTGTTTGGACGTTTGGCAGAAAGCCTGCTGGCATATGTGAAAGATCAAAGTAGGTCACCATTTACTCTAATACTTGTTTGATCTCAATACTGTACTGTACTTTTTTCCAATTCATTGATGTGTTAAGATTTGCTACTGAATCTAGGTCAGTGAATCTTTGTCAGTAATATGTTGGTGTAAGTTTAGACTAATTTGGGTATATATTTCCCCCCCCCCCTTTTTTTTCCTTTATACAAAGCTTTTATTCTATACA
This sequence comes from Taudactylus pleione, assembly GCA_031769625.1. Lineage (NCBI taxonomy): Eukaryota > Metazoa > Chordata > Amphibia > Anura > Myobatrachidae > Taudactylus > Taudactylus pleione. The sequence continues at coordinate 990,953 of JAUIMM010000047.1, read as the reverse complement.
TGTGTCTTTCTTTACTTTAAAGTAATTATAATTTTGTGACTGACAAATTAAATTAAACTGCTATAAATTTGAGACTGAAGAATGTCTACAAAATATCGGGAAATTTGAATGACACTGTTGTATGTAAATTTACATGGATTCTACATTTCTAAAATTTTACATGGGTCCATAAAGTCTTAGCTGCTAATTTCCATTAAATAGTTGATTCTTGGCCCTATTTGGTAAATTTACATTAGGCTGAAGCAGGGCTGGCAACAGAAATCTTGGGGCCCAGTACATGTTTTTGGGGCCCCCTATACCCTCTCCTAGTCCTTATCCAAGCCCTTGAAACACACCCTTCTTCCCCAGGCCCTGTGTCGCACGTCCCTCTTCCCCAGCCCCTGTGTCACACGTCCCTCTTCCCCAGCCCCTGTGTCACACGTCCCTCTTCCCCAGCCCCTGCGTCACACACAGCCTCATCTTCCCCAGCCCCTGCGTCACACACAGCCTCATCTTCCCCATCCCCTGCGTCACACACAGCCCCATCTTCCCCAGCCCCTGTACGGCTACTGAAGGGGAATATACCTTTTCAGTGGCATGACATCACGCACGCTGCACCGGTCTGGCCTCTGTGTTTGACGGGGCCCGGGACTAGTTGGGAGTTATCTACCCGCAATCGCAGTGCCGGGTGCCCTGGGTAGCTGTCTAAAGAAGCAAGGGGGACACATGATCTGAGCTCCAAAAATTCCTCAGAATCTCGGGGACCGGTACAAGTGTCCCGTCCCCGTCAACCCCGGTCACCGGGCCTGGGCTGGAGAGAATTCTAAAATGCATTGTTAAAAAGTTTGAAATGTCATAAATCGTCTGTGAAGACACTTCTCATTGACCAGGCCTTCAGATATTAAATTTAACCTAAAGTCTCTTTTGGATCTTTATTATTACAGCTATTGATATAAATCTATATTGTTATTGAGGTGATGTATTCATTTTAAAGAGAATTAAATACATTGATAAGTGGGGTTTGTAGCATAGCTGTACCTTGTAAAAATCTTTTTCTTTTCTATTATAAAACAAATTGAATACATGTGTTTTTTTGTTTGCCTCGGTGTTACGCACGCGGACTGGATGGCTTCATCTATTACAGCCGCCTTTCCTGGGCGAAATGAGTTCGCCCGGTACTCGGATACTGCCATGACTTAGTATGGACAAGGAGTTGAGCGGAGTCTGGGCAAGCACAAGGAATGAGCTGGAGTGGGTACAGAGGTAGCAAAATAAAGCCAAAACAAGAAATAGCAGAGACGAACAGAGGAGCAAAAGGTACTGGGCTGAATAAGGAGTGGGGAGCTGAAGCTGCAATAAATATGCAGGCTGAGAAGACAACACAGCAAGACTGCTATCAGACAGGACAAAGGTGAAGAGCTGGAGGATAATCAGGCGGCTCAGTAAATGCATGAGACAGGTGGCAGAACTCCAAGCAGGAATAGTAGGCAGAGCAGTGGCACAAGGACCAGCTAGCAAGACACCAGAGGTGTAAGTTATAACCAGCAGGGAGGCTAAGCCCACCCTGCCTTTTAACAGAAGCAGGAGCCAGTCCTGCACAGCCAACCCTTCCCGAGTGAATAATCAGCAGCAGCTATGCTGCTGCATGTCTCCCAGATGCTGAAGAATCATCCAGAAGCACTAGCCGAAGCAGTGCCTGTTGTTCTGTTTTGTCCCGGTCGCCTAGCAAATGCCTGGAGCCGTGAGCCGCTGCGGCTGCTTACACTCTGACCATGTTTTAGATGACTTATTATTCTATGGGTTGCAGTTCACAAAAAACTATCCATTCATGTTAAAAAAAATAAATATATATATATGTGCGTGTGTATATATATATATATGTATGTGTGTGTGTGTGTGTGTGTGTGTGTGTGTGTGTGTGTGTGTGTGTGTGTGTGTATGTATATATATATATATATATATATATATATACATACATATATATATATATATATATATATATATATATATACACACATACATATATATATAAATAAATAAAATATTATATGTGTGTTTCATAATACTTTTACTGAATAGAAAGCATTTTGTTAATCAACTAAATGATAGAATTTTTATTTTTCTAGCGGATGTGCACTCCAGTTTCAAGAACACTGTTAAGGACTGTCTTTTGAACCCTGAACCGGAGCTCCGACCTGCTCTGTCCACTTTACTTTCACATAACTTTTTTAGGTATGTAATTTACAGTCCATAATTTATTTTTATGACCAGTACATTTCTTCTTTTGTATTATTCAAGTTTCCATTTGCAAATAAATCGCTTCGCTATGCAGCGTCAAAGCAGTTACATCATCTCACTTGTTTATTCTCCAAATTTCTTTAATTTGATTTTACTGTGAGAACAATTTTACATTCATTAAACAATTTAGCCAGAGGTTCCCAAACTGCTCAATTACAGTACATGTTTTAAGGATATCCATACTTGAGCACAGGTGACTATAATTAGCACCTCAGTCAATTTGATTTAACCATCTGGGCATAGCTATCCCTAAAATCTGTACTGTTATGGCAAAATTTGGGAACCTCTGAAATAAGACATCACTATTTTTGTGCATTGCAAGATTAACTATTTGTTTCATCATATTGATCAACCTCTGGGCCTGATTCAGACCCGTTTGCTAGATACGTTCGCACGCAGCCATCCACTGCTAAAGTATGCAAATCCCGCGATCACACGGCAAGACATTAGCACTCCCACTTTGTCTTGCCGTGCGATCGCGCTATTTATTTAAATGCTCACCACCTTGACACAAGACGCCCACTATCCCTTAGTATCACACGTCATCTCCAGGAAGTGTATGAAACAATCTGTATAATCGCATAACATCGGACGCATACACAGCACTTGTGGCTGACCATACCCTACCGCAAGCACAGCGAGTGCTGCTGTGTGTAATTTAGCCGTGGGACATCTATACTGACACTGTGTCTTAATTATGTACGCCCCTGAAACTGCATTCCCCCCCGTTTCTATCGACCATCCCATCACCACCCACAAATGGTCACTCATTCTAGCGAGGCGTCTGTGCATATGTGGCGTAGGGACTTGCACGCGCACTGCGCATGCTCAGATTGCACAAATCAGCAGGCTACGTGCGAACTCATCCTAGCGAGCGGGTCTGAATCAGGCCCTCTATTCAATCCTGTAATATTTCCTTTTTTTAACGTCAATTTTACTCTCAAATAGAAATGATTTTTTGGAGGTTGTCAACTTCTTGGAAAGTTTAACTGTGAAAAGTGAAGAAGAGAAGAATGAATTTTTCAAGTGAGTTAAACTGCAGTTTTCTTATTGTCACATTTGTGTCTAGGCATAGGCTGTGTATTTGGTATAATACCGGAAAAAAACATTGTCTTTCTCGTAGATAACATTGAGGCACTATTGTTTTGTAATGGGACCACTTAACCCCCCAACACTGTTGGATATGGTTAAATACATTGTTCAGTGTTAGTTTGATCGATTGCAGCTCTGATATAAAGTGATTTATTGCCTCCCCATTCCTGGCACCCCGCCTATCTTTAGTGAAATGTCATAAAGGGTCCTGATACAGGTTATGGAGCTGGTAAGCAGTAATTTCACCTTCTGCAGCAGTTCTGGTGTCCCCCTTCCCCAGTGAATGACTACTGTAAGCCTTATTTGTAGAGTACAAAACCGCCATGGCACCATACCGTGGTGGTATGATCTGTATTCACACAAGGGTTGATGTTTACTGAGGCTGGGTGTATTTGGCCACAGTGTGGTTGTTACTTACAACTTATGCAGTTGTTTCTGTAGCTTATGATATGATAAGCCACAGTTATGTAGGATACTTGTCTCTCTTTCTGGCCTGTTGCAGAGTGCTGGGGGATTTGTGTCTTGTTGTTTCTTGTCTAGATTGATCCCTCCCGTACATGCAGCTATGATGGGCCAATAAATTGGTTCTGAGCAACTTTCATCCTGTGGTTCATAAATGCTGTTAAAAGTCTGTCTCTAGAAAGTAATAAGGAATCCAAAAATGTATTCCCATACCGAAGAATTGTGAAATGCGAAAACATTCTGTTTTATGAAGGTCATGGAAGAGGTGGAATCATTTAGGTCCATTGCAAACATTGTGAATCCATGGAAAACTGGTACATAAACTGCTTTCCTTTCTCTAGGTCTCTTCTAGACAGAGTCTCCTCTTTGCAAGAGGAGCTCATCTCCTCACGATTGGTCCCTCTACTGCTAAATCAGTTTGTATTCGCTGAACCTATGGCTGTAAAAAGCTTTCTGCCCCATCTTCTTAGACCGAAAAGAGGTAACTGTTCAGCCTTTGTTTTCTGATGCATTGTGTAACTGTTGTGTAATGCTGGCCATACACACTACAATTATCGGGGCGATCCGCCTGATATCGGCGGATCGCCCCGATAATTGTAGCGTGTGGGGGGGCGACCGAGGGTTAAATATTGCTCGGTTGGGCATGCTGGATTGTTCAGCATGCCCGTCCGATGCGATATTTCCCGGTAAACTGTCAGTGTATGCCCAGCCGCGGCCGACAGACAGACATTTCCTGTGTTCCTTCCTACGGAACAGGGAAATGTCTCCTCCCCCGGGGGCGGAGCGCGGATGTCGGGCTGATACACTGTGAGAGAAATCACAGTGTATGCCGTGGACATCTGCGGCTGGCAGCCGGCCAGATAAAATGTCTGTCGGTCTGACAGACATTTTATCTGGCCGTGTATGCCCAGCATAACTTTTTAAGCAGGTCTGTTTGTCACAGTGACTACAGTAAACAAATTAATGTTTTAGCTCTCCAATATCTGTTTAAATCGCTTCCAGTCTTATTACATCATTTATTTTACATTAATTTAACTTTTTTCATTCATGCTTTTTAAAATCTTGTTTTTTGTTTTCTTTCCGTTTAATAGATATAATGGGGCGAAGTCGTGAAGACTGTCTCCTGTCCCCAGCACTCTTTCAGACCAAAGTCATCCCAGTGTTGATGAAAATGTTTGAAGTACTTGAGGAACATGTCCGTGTGGTGTTGCTTACACACATAGATGCTTATGGAGAACTTTTCACATTGAAAGAGCTGAAAGACATTATCCTTCCACAAGTAAGTGGCCTGTGAGGAGAAATTGACCTGACAAAGCATATTGAAAGTATGTTACTATCTTATACGTATTTTATTGAGTAATATCAGAGTACTTCCATATCTGATAGATGAATGAACAATTCTAATGCCATTGCGTGGTAATGGTAAACAAATGCTAAACCAAGTTTTATTTTCATATTCATTCGGGACACTTTTTTTGGAGTTGAATGATACGTGCTTAACAGTATGTATGGTATTCACGTATAGGGAAAGTGCAGTAGCAACAAGATGAAAACATAGCAGACAATGTCTATTTTGTTTCCTAAATTACATAGATTATCCTCCTTTATAAGGATTTTCTGCTAAAATAATCAACTGTCTAATAAAAAACAAACATTACCCCGTGTGGCCTCTGCAGCAAGCCAGGCATTGGAATCTACAGTTGCTGGATGATTTTAGTGGTAGCATAAAAATATATTCTACTACGGGACCTAATTTCTGTTCTAAATGACATTCCATTTATGGTTCTTAACTACTAGAATATTTGTCTCCTTTTTTTGTTTTTTGATTTAGAACTACTTCCTTAGCCTTATCACGTAGGCGTCACCTTACCTAGCACCTATAAACACCAGAATCATAAATGGTAATCCTGTTTAATCTGTTGGTACAATTGTGTCTGTAATTCAGTCACAATGGCATATGATGTATCTGTACTTGCAAATGAGTGACCCCCAATCAATTTCTACCTACTTTAGTAGACCACTTTAGGTAATTTAAGTATGGTGTGAAACTAAAATTATAATCTCCCAGAAAGTGCGGCAGGGTCACGATTTTTTGGGTAGTCTCCCAGAAGAGCGGGTGGATCTCCCGTCTCCCTCCCACTTCCTAGTGAAGTGGGCAGGTTGGGGAAATAATACGGGAATAGTGGATCTGTAGGGAAGGGGCGGGGCTAAAATGAAGACATTGTCATTTTATCACTGTTTCCTCCACAAGGAGCTGCGACTTGTGACAATTTGCTGTAATGGATTGGAGCATAATGACTTAAAGAGCCCATCTTCAAAGTGGTCATTTGCATCTCCTCTTTGGCCTCCTCCTGGAGAGGAGAATTAAAAAGTCAACAAGTATGTTCCATACAAAACGGTGTCATTCAGATGAGCGAATGATTCGAGTCACTCAGTGTTTGGTGAGCCGAGACACCCACCTCCCTAGCCTCTCTGTCACCTCCCCTAGCCTCTCTGTCAGTGGTAGCTAGTGAATGGCAGCTCCGACCCCTACACTGCTGATCCGACCTGATCATACTTCTGTGCACTGAGTAAGATCAGCTGTGTAGGGGATGGAGCTGTCAGCGACTCTCTCTGAGTCATGCAGCTACTGCCAGGGCTCAGGGCAGTGCACTAACTCTCCTGAGTCAGTGCAGAGGCTTGAGCTGGGCTGCGGGGGGCAGAGCTGACAGCGACTCACTGAGTCACGTAGCTACAGCCAGGGCTCGGGGAGTTTACTGACTCAGGAGAGTCAGTGAGAACCCTGAGCTGTAGTGCTGGGCTGCGGGGGGCGGAGCTGTCAGCGACTCACTCTGAGTTGCTGGCTCCCCTGCTGTCTCCAGTGCTGCTCTATCTAAAGAGCCGTGTCTCGAGACACTTCACTTCACTGAGCCTTGAGGCTCAACTCGGTGCAGTGAATCGATCTGCCCATCCCTAGTATGAAGATGCTGAGCACCTGCTACTCTCTATATATGGCCTGATAATATCTTAATGCTCTCCTCTGTATTATTTGTTCAGCCCATTCCAGATACACTCATATTTCTGCTATAGGGAAGATTAGAGCTTTTCACCTGTAAAAACCGATAGATTTCTGTGAAATGACAAACATACTACTTTGTTTTCCTTGTACATCTTTGATATTATTTCTCATGGATCTTTCTGGGGTATATGTAAGGCCATACTTACTATAGTACATATTGTTACTGCCTTTGTGCAGATTATGACAATGTATTCCTAGTACAATGTCGTCACCTCAACATTACTTTGACTTTGTTTAAAATGGATGTTTAACCGCAAACATTGTCCACAGTGATCCTGTTTAATTGTATCCTTTAACCCTGATCTTACCATATTGCTGCTGCTTTGCTTTTTCCTAGGTTCTCTTGGGATTACGTGATACTAGTGATTTGCTGGTGTCCGTAACCCTGCGTGGCTTGGCTGCTTTAGTATGTTTACTTGGACCAGAAGTAGTTGTGGGAGGAGGAAGGGTTAAGATTTTCAAAACTACAACCCCAGGGTTTCCGAAAATAGCAGATGCCACCCCTGAAGGTAACTGTGAGAACTTCTTTTGTTATATCTGTGTTTCAGTCAATCTTTAAGACATGGCCACATAAACTGCTATTATCTTAATACACTTACAGCACATAGCATGCAGTGTAATCGCAACGTTTGGTAATGGCTAAAGTGTTCAGAGTGTCTCTGTTGGTATGCCAGTAACTCGGAGATTAAAAACCCTATGTTTTGTGTCCTGAAATGGCAAATGTAAGACTGAGGTTCCGAACATGTAAATATGTTGGCACATAAAGCATTAGAAGGGAGGTCCTCATCTTATACTTTCAATACACTCTGAAGAAATATAATCTATCAGAGAGCTCTTTTCCAGCAATGCTCCGTTACTAGAACAAAAAAAAGTCAGTGTTGCTGTAACTGTGCTGTTTTGGACTTACCCCAGCATTACAGAGGATTGGCTCAGAGCAGTTGTTTTCCAGCAGTTGGTTCTGTTTCAGTGCATTGCAGCTCATATACACCAGTGTCCGGACAGAGGGCCTGATTCAGAGCCGCTCGTAAGCGGCCGCTCCGAGTGATGTTCGCACATCTGCGCATGCGTATGGGTCGTAATGCGCATGCGCCAACCAGTCAGTGCGGTCGGAAATCGTGTGCTCGCAAAATAGCAAATGCCTGCTAATTTGAGTGACAGGATGAGGCGTTTGTGGGTGGTAACAGGGGAAGGTGCTTGAAAACGGGGAGTGGAGATACTAACGCAGGTGTGCCAAGCGGTAAAAATGGGCGTTTTAAGTGTGTGTATAATTAACAAAGCAGCGTCATCGACCACGTCACTTGGTTGTCTTTTAGCCTGAACTGCTCGCATGATTGCGGTAGGAAAATGCTACCACAAGCACTGCGAGCAGTTCATACGCCTTTCGATGTACTCGATTAATCTAATAAATAGCGGAGATGACATATGATGCGAGCGGCCAGGGGGCGTCTTTACAAAATAGCAAGCGCATGTTTCGTTCGCTCGCTCAGACAGAGGCGTCAACAGACCGCAAAGAGCGTGCGCTCTATTTAAATATCCGGCCCCTTTTTCTGAACGAGCGAGTGCAAATAGTGTCCGGCTCTGAATCAAGCCCAGAGTTTCCTGTACAGCAAGAGGTCTATAATTTCTTCACCACTAACCCCCTGCCCCACCACTCTTTATACATATTTGTCAAATACATATTCTAGACAGTCTGAGCTCTACTGCATGCTGGGTTATTATGGGAGCTTTACAGTCCATAGATGAAGGGGGACATGCACATTTGCCAGGATACCTGCTGACACTGGCTTTTATGTAACTTCCACTATCACCTGTAATATCTCTGTAACTCACATCATGCGTTAAAATGCACCCTTTTGGATTTACCACTTGAAGAAACCCATAGATCCAGCACTTTACGCAGTATCAATGGCTTACTGTGCATTACCCCAGGATTTGTCGCACAGGAAAAATGCAGGATAATTGAATAGCTCCGTCTGTGTGTGGTAAACCCTGTATTGCACTTTGATCCTCTTTTGTAGCTATATAGCAGCTTATGGTTTTGCACACAAGTGTCTGTAACCTCTAAACCATATTGATAGTGTTTTGCTTTAAGATCTCTGGTTTTGGTTAATAAGTTTTGTTTTTTGTTTTTTATCTGAAATTGTGTTTTCGGTTGAGCAGCAATGTGCATCTTCTGGATTTATTTGTAAGCTAAATTCCTTACTGTCCCATCTGCTTTGTTGTGTTGTGTAGTTGCTATAAAATGGTGTACTGTACATTTCATGATGGCAAATCCTATCCTGTTCTATTTCGTGCAGCGCAGAAACCTCCATGTAATGCAGAAGAGGCCCCTTAATATTTCTTTCTACCGGCTTAATGTAGTCCAGTCTGACATGACTTGTTTCAAAGTTTATTTTATTTTTACTTATTTAATTTATCAACCGAGCCCCTCTCCATATCTAAAGGAAACAATTGTACCACTGCACAGTGCACAACTAGTCCAATCATTTTAGACTATTGGCTCAATAGGTCTATGCAGCCAGAGGGGAAGTGGTAGGGCCTAGAATACAATCCAAATGTGTTTGTGAGTCGTGTGTTTAGCTGTTCTTTCAACCAACTCATTAGAACAGTGGTTCTCAACCTAACCCTCAACTATCCATAACAGATCATGGATTCTATTTACTAAGCCGTGGACGGAGATAAAGTACCAACCAACCAGCTCATGTCATTTTTCAAACAGTCTGTGACATGGCAGTTAGAAGCTTATTGGCTGGTACTTTATCTCTCTCCAAGGCTTAGTAAATAGACCCATGTTTTTGATTATTTCTGTCGAAACAGATGGGATAATTACTGACCCAGCAAAATAGAATAACTCGCTTGTGCACAACTATAGAAATCATGACTTGTTAGAAGATTTTAATTTGTGTACTTAAAAACAAATAGTGCACACTGTTGTAGTAAACCTGATAACTAAAATCTAAATCTATACAGTATGTAGTTTGCTTATCTGCAGCATGCATAAATCTGAAAACTTCACAAGATCCTTTTCTTTATGTACTCCATCTTCACCATACAGTACCCAGAAAAAGGGATTGCCCCATATTGCGATTTTGGCAAGATAGCCAATAGCTTTAAAGAAGCATATTAATAAAGTTGATTTTGCTTTTAAAACTAATTGCAGATTTAAAGCTTGCAGCTTTATTGCCAAAATCACAAGCTGTTACATTTGGGCCGTAGTGTTCTCCAGTGTATAATAAATAAGTAATAAGTTTACTAATGTAATATGTGAATCAGTTGTAATTGTAACTCTTTCGAACTTTAGTTGAAGCATTTTTTGGAGAATACCTGGTGGTGCACCAACCCCATGCTAGGTGCAGGTTCACCATCAAAGTATGGTATCCAATTCAAGCGAACAAGCGTCTGAGTTTGCAACCAGTTATGCAACATATCCGGTTCGCCCCATAAGACTGTGCATCTCCGTGCATCTGAAAAGCCACCGCCCAGGAATGCCAACACTTGCGTGAGCGTGTGTCTCTATCTCAACTGCGCCTCTGTGCGTATGCACGGTGGGACGCATGTGCTATGGGACTTTTTATCACTGCATGCAGTCGGCAGTTGGCCCTGTTGGGATTTTGAGTTTGACATGCCTGTTCTAGAGCTTGATACATATGGCTGAACAAGACATTACTGCCTCAGCACTGACTCTGTAAACATCTACTGTAGCATGGCAGGCACCCGAGATTCTTTATTCAGCAGATGTTGACAAATGTGTCCAAACTGTAAGAACCAGCTGCAAAGGTTTGGAGCCACTGTATGTTTGCCCATATCTGGTACACCATTTAATTGAGAGCCATTTCTAATGCCAAGTCTACAAAGAATGGCCATATCTAGTGCCAAATCTAATATCTGGTGCAAGTATTGCTACTTACCTAATATGTTAACTAAGTTCAACTATTTGTTGAATCTTAGCAACTGTTGGCTTAAAGCAGGGGTGGGGAACCTTTTTTCTGCCAAGGGCCATTTTGATTTTTAGAAAATCATTCGGGGCCATACAAAATTATTAACTTAAAATTTGCCTCCTATATTTGGTTAAAAACGTTATTAACTCACCCTTAATGTGATGACTGTAAGTAACTGCTTCTCTTTGGTATGTTGCCAGGCAGAGCCTGGAGGGGCAGTCCCTGTGGATGTGTGACAGGCAGATTGATAAGGCAGCCCTGGGGCCCTCTCAGTCCTAACCAGCCTGATGACAGCACTGACTGTACACACCCCCTGCTGTGCCACCACTGCCTGCTTGCCCGCGCTGTTAGGGTTGCCCTGCACTAACCAGCTCAGTGTCAGCCATATGACAGCCCTGATGTCCCCCGCCCCCCCCCCCCTTTTTTGCTGCCTGTCTGTCGCCGCTAATGGGGAGAGAGCCCTGCATGCCACTCAATGACAGCTCCCCCGTGCTACCTGCCGCCGCTGATAGGGAGAGAGCCCCTGCACTAATCCGCCCGATGACAGTCCTGACACCCTCCTCCGCTGCGCTACCTCCCGCCAATTATAGCCGATGACAGCCCTGACACACACACCCTCCCCCTGCAGTTCTACCTGCCGCCGATGATAGCGCAGCGGGGGGAAGGGGTGTGTCAGGCTGTCATTTGCTACCAGCCGCCAATGACAATCCTGACATCCCCTCTCCCCGCTGTGCTACCAGCCGCCGATGACAATCCTGACATCCCCGCTCTCCCGCTGCGCTACCTGCCGCTGACAGCCGCTACACTACGCTGATTCTGCGGCTGGCGCTGACAGCCGGGCCGGATGATTTCACCTTGCGGGCCGTATACGGCCCGCGGGCCGGAGGCTCCCCAGCCCTTGCTTAAAATGTTATTTCATGTCCTGCACTAAACTCTGGGCCTGTCTTCTGGTCGGTGTAACATAAGTAACCCAGACTGCTACCATCCGGTGATGGCTCTGGAACCCTGTTTACCCCAAGGTTAGCCATTAAAGAGTGTAGCCATGCAGATTTAAAATATTTGTACTTTTGGATCTTCACTATCGATCGGCTAATAAGACTCCCACACTTCACTTAATTGCTTCCTCCTCTTTCTGCAAAACATATTGACACCACCTTTTATTTTTTTTTTGCCCATTCAAGTCATAGAAGTTATAATATTAATACACAACTGTTTTCAACTTAGAATTATGGGCCTGATTCAGAAGTGGACACAATGTTGATAATTACATAGTTGATCGTTTATCGTCCGACTGTGCATGCATCTTAGCCGCAGTGCACATGCGTGGTGATTGAATTGCGATGAAATGTGACTACAGTTATAGTGAGGATTTATTTGCAGTGACTGACGCAGGCCATTTTGGGAAAGGAGTGGCGGCAAAAGCGCCGGCATATCGTGATCATTATCAGGCAGTGTATCTGCCTACATCCGTGATCCCCTATGCAGAAAATATGGCTCCAGCGTCTCCTTTCCTGCAGCCGTTCCACTTGACCACAGGATTACTCAAATGGACAATTATCGAAGGATGTGCGTCCACCGCTGCGTATTTGTATGCACTTGCTTGGATCTGCGAAGTCTCCAGTGGGCATCTCAATACATTGCATTAGCATATTTTGATACAGCAGTTGCGTACTGGATTTCAGCTACGATTGCATTAGCGTATATATCTTAACCAGGTCCTTCTTTCTTCAGGCTCCAACAATGTCAATCCATCAATGAATATGTCCAGAAGTTCAAAAATGTGACTTCAAAATAGTGATTATTGCATAATAAACCTGTTTATTATTAGTATATTATAACTAACCTGCTGGTCAGCAGTTGGTCATAGAGTAGCACCCAGTCAATGTTGGTATTTTATTTAAATGGATACTACATTGTGTATTTCTCTTGCAGCAAGGCTGGGGAACACTGGACCATGGGATTGTAGGTTGGGCTGGAGCTGGCACTTAAATTAAACACTCTCTTTAAAAAGTAACATTTTAGAGGGCTGAACGCAGTGGCTGCTTTGGTCAGTTGGCGTAATGGTTAGCATTGCTGTCTCGCTGCATCATGGGTTTGATCCTGCCACAACCCTAACTGTGAGGAGTTTGTATGCAGGGATTTTACTGGATTTTGGGCTCATGCACAGGGTAACGTGCAGTTTTCCTTAGGGGCCTTCTGTGTGTGTGTATAGGGCCTGGTGACACGCAGGCATCTGGTGTGCCACGTTCACCATGGTGGGACCTGCGTTGGCTCAGGCTCTCAGCAGATTGGTGTCCGCCCTAGTGAAGCTGGTTGCGCTTCAAAATTTAGGCTTTGGTATTCCCTCCTCTCTGGCGTGGGCTTCTTTCCCTCTGTAGGGTTGAGTTCCCAGCCACGTTATGTCCCACTTTGGCTCCGAGCTTTGCGGCATCCGGATTTACGACAGGTCCTTCTCCTTTGGCACGCTGTTTCAGGAATCCTCTGCTGTGCGAGGCGCATGTGGAGGGTGGTCATGGAGACGTCTTTGTCATTCCAGGGCTCAGTTACACACAGATATACAATTGTTGCATATCAAATTAATCAGAACAAACTGCTGGTGTGTCCTAGTTTGCATCACATTACAACTTGGATGCATTTTCGGCAAAAAGAAGATGCCCGATTTTTAGTACGACTGCAGCATAGATGTAGAAGGACAGATCTGTAAAGCTGGGTACACATTAGACGATATATTGGATGGTCTTTTAAAATCCGATGAATCGGAACGACAAATCGTCCACATCGACCAGTGTGTACGCGCGTCATTCGTCACAACGTCAAATCGGCCTGTGCAGGCTAAGTTCACGCATTGTGTAGTGTGTACCCAGATTTAGTTGCACTATGATAGTAAGGTTGAGAGAGAACGTGTCTGTCAAGTTAATTTTCATTGTGGTGATCCAGAGGAAAGCAAAACACAACTGTCAACTGCATAATTCCCTATATAGGAAACAACAGTTGTATGTGAGGTTGACTGGTGTTTTTTTATCCTTGTAAAGCAGTTTTATTGTGCACCTGGTCACATTTATCTGCCTTTGCTTGCTGGACTGATAGACAACCCAGATACTGCCCTACTTGCTGGCTACACAGAAGGGTCCCCCCATGCCAAATCATCACAAAAAAAGTAACTTTTCAACCTGACCATCTCAGATTTTCGTGAATTTTGGTAGGATGGTAGACTACATGAAGTAACTTTCATATATAAAATGTTAGCCCCCAGTGATACATGGGGCCAAATGTAATAGGTAGTCTGTTTTGGTAAATTGCGAGTTTGGTGCTAAACTCGTAATTTTTCACAACTCTCCAATGTAATCGGGTGTCTGTTCACTAAAACTAGCATTTTTCAGAGTTACTAAAACTCTCCATTCTCAAACTCTAATCCAGATGTTTTCACATTGAAAACAATCAACTCGCCCAATGTAATAGAGTGTCTGTTTCAGACTCACAAAAAAAAGATTACCAAAAGTCCCCAAATAATAGACCTGCTTCAGGCTAGCGAGTACATCCTGAGCAGGTCAGATTAACACAGAAACATGCACATATCCATGAGATATGTACATGTTTCTGTGTGTACTTATGTAAAATGTTTTTAAATAAAAAAAAAGACGTGCACCCCCTCCCCAAAAGCATAACCAGCCCCGGGCTTTATAAAGCCTGTTCTGGTTCTAAAAATACAGGGGCCAAAATGCGTAGGGGGCCCCTGTATATTAAGAACCAGCACAGGGCTGCTTTGAGCTGGTCCTGGTTCTGGAAAATCAGGGGATAAAACGAGTAGGGGTCCCCTGAAAATTCCAGAACCAGCAACAAACTCTTTCTAGCGGGGGGGATAATGCCACAGCCAGGGAAAACCTTTCACCGGTTTCCCCGGCCAAAGCATTATCCCTGACCGCTAGTCAGTCCAGGCCAGGGATCCCTGGGGAGTTGGGTACCCCCCCCCAATAAAGGGGTACCCCTCTCCAGGGCACCCCAGGCCTAGACTGATAGCCCGGGGCTATCCCCGGCACCCTATGCCCATGGGTGCCGGGTTGATAGTGTTAGTGTAAAGTGTAAAAGTAAATTTTCCATATTGTCTTTATTTGTAGAACCACAAGTACCAGCAAGCCTCCCCTGCATGCTGGTATTTGGAGAACCACAAATACCAGCATGAGGGGCATTACGTGCCCGCTGGCACTTGTAGTTCCACAACTAAAGAAATACGTAAATAAACAAACATACACCGTGAATGTAAAATTTTATTAAAACATACATGCACACTCACACATACTCACCTAGTATCCGAAGTAATCCATAGGGGTGTACCTGAAATAAAAAATCCATACTCACCTCTCCTATGCGTAGATCACGTCCACTTGCAGTCCAGGGGTTAAAATAAAAAACCGCATAAAACCGAACTATACGGACTGAGCAAAGGTATGTGTGTACACATACCTTTGCTCCACGTAAATGACCAGGGCACACGTGTGCCCCGTCAGTGAAGGGGCCGCCAGCCAATCAGGGAGCATCTCCGTCGGAGCAGCTCCCTGATTAGCTGAATGCGGCCAGCCTGTGTGTACCATAGACTTCTATGGTGAGAAATCCCCATTGAAGTCTATGGTGGGAACCGCTACATCGTAGCCACAAGATTAATTGAGGTTAATCTTGTTACATCAATGATACAATGTCGCAACTCGCATTAAAAGGTGTCAGTTTACATAGTCCTAAACTCGCCTAAACTCGAAAATGCAGTAGCCTCGAGTTGAAAAGTTCGCAGGCTATTGAATTTGCGAGTTTCAGTACAAACTCACACTTTTTAAAAGTGCGAGAAAGTGCGAGTTTGTACTGTTACTAAAACAGACACCCTATTACATTTGGCCCATGGTGTTCATGCTACACTATTTGTTACTTAGGGGTCATTCTATGCCAAATCATCACAGCTTCCAACCCGACCGTGTTAAAGGACCACTGTTCACTGGCAGCTGTTGCCGCCGGCATCCTTTTATACAAGGGCAGGGATATTTTATGCTCTCCAGCCTGACTCTACTCAGAACTGTGATGCTCCCAGTGACGCAGCCGAAAGTCGCGCTGATGTTTCTATATGAAATGTCAGTGCAGTTTGACTTTCAGCCACATCATGGTGCTGGGCGGCAGGGGTCTGTGCAGCGCAACTTTTAGCTGCGTCATTGCAGTAGGGGATTTCTGCCGGGCTAAACCACCCTGCAAGTAGAGCTCGGGGAGTACATTACCCTCAGTGTTTGAGCATGCTGCCTTTTTTGGTATGTGAAACAACCGTGCACACATATTGTTCAGATTGAAAGAGAGGTAATGTTGTAATGTATGTGGCTGTATAATCTTTATTTGGTGTTGTTCATTAGTTTACTGTGATTCTGCAGCAGCTCCTACCAGTCTGATTCATAGTTACAGAAATAAAAATATAATTCGGGCTCAGCAGATAGTTGTATGAAGCTAGGAGCTATGTCACACCATACTACAGTTTCAGTTGTCCAGGTTGTTGAAAAAACTTTTGTATACAGTTGTGTTCCCATACAGCTATCCTAATATAGCACAAATCACTTTGCCACTTAGCTGCGCCATGCAAGTTTTTCTTAAAACACCTGTCTTACTCTGCTGCTTTATACCATTTGTTTTGTGACCAAAACCTAAAGGTGCCTACACACATGGCGATCCCATGATGTGTACAATTTCCCCCTGAACTCTCCCCGACAGTCGTGGGCACGATTTGGTCTGAAAAACCATGCCTCCTAAACTATCCAGTGCTTTGTTACTGGAGATTGTCAGATCTGCCCTACAGCACGGCAGATCTGAAGATGCAGTGTGCGACCTGCGGGGATGCGCATCGCATTGTGATCGTGAGTGGGGACTCACGATTTGGGTATATTTTACACGATCTGTCGTTTCTGATGCGTTGGAATTGTCCAGATTGGGTAAAATATTGCCATGTGTGTAGGCACCTTTAGTACCCAGGGAGTATTTCAGGCTTAGATGGATAGGCTAACGCAGCTGCTACAACAGCACTATTATGGTAATGCAGCAGGAGACATCACACCTCTAGCATGCATTACTGTTACAAGCTGCGTCCATGGGCACAGCATCGGAACATCTGCGTGATCCTCTGCTGGCTGAGGGATCATGGGGTTACTCAAGCCGGCGATCGCAGTTGCTCAAAAGAGGCCAGGAAATTCCTGTTGGCCGACGGAGATCCAACACGCGGCAACACGCCTCCATTTTTGGAAACTGAGGCCGTCGCTGCCCCCTCCCCGCCCAGAAACGGCAGAAGACTGTCAATCCCTGAAAGTCTGTTGCTGCTCTGCGTGTGGGATCACAGACCCACACTGCACATGCACAGTAGGGGTCTTGAGGTGGCGCAGAACCGCTACAATCGGGGATGTGCGCTAACCATAAGCCTACCTTCCAACATGACCCGTTCCATTAGGTACAAAATACTCTGCTATCCTACAATTAGGTAGGAAGTCCAGAAGCAGTCACCTGTGTTGAACTGGGTAATTGATGAGACTGGTGTTTCAGCATAGGTGGCTGCAATCCTAAATTAAGAGAAGTCCAGGAGCATTTTGTACCTAATGGAACAGGTCATGTTGGAGGGTCTGCATAAGGCACATCTCAGAATTAGCCCCCTAGTACATTTAGTGAATGAAGACGCAACATTCATGAAAAAGTAGTGTCTTGGTAAAAAGGCAAAAGACAGGTTGTATGCAGTGACTCGTGTCATGCATCGTTGCTTAATCTGTAACTTTTTTTTATACCAATTCTGACAAAAAATATTTAATTCTAGGTACTTGATACACTATTAGCAGATTAGGATGCAAAATTCAGGAAAAAGTACTCCGACACGAGAATCATGGTACAAAAAGGATAAATGTACGAGGACGCATAGGTGCATGTATCAAATGTACTTTCCATAGTAATCTATTAATAGGTATAAAATTGGCTTGCTTCTTAATGTCTCTTGTTGGACAGACAGTAGACATTTTTAGCTAGGATGAACAGTGTTTTAGTAAACAAACATATGGAGGTTCTCGTTCTTCTCAAGGGAGAGATACTTTACATGGTAACCGCTCTTTTGGGAACAGCACACACAAGTCCCAGCTTGGAGAAAGATTCACAGCTACTGTAGTGTTGCACTAACACAGAGACAAATAGTATCATTTGCAAGTAGATGGCATCCATGTACTTTTTATTTGTATATTTCTAATAAATAAGAAACCTTCTAAAACCTAATTTGCACAATAAAATGGCAAAAGCTGCCTATTAGCACTTTAACAAGGACTTCTCATTAAATCCTCTAAAAAAAAAATGCACTGTTTTGGGTCCTGAGGACCGAGTTTGAGAACATGTTTTCCAGGTCTCCTCACAGAATCACAAGTGAAATAATTAGCTCCACCTGTAGATCTTTTAAAATGTGTCGGTGAGTAATGAATACACCTGTGCACCTGCTGGGTGATCTGCAAAAGGTGAACTGTGTCTGGTCCTGAGGACTGAGTTTGAGAACCACTGCTCTAGAAGATTAGTCAATACACAAACATAAAGTGCAATACCAGGCGCTACCATAAACGTGTATAGCAATAAAATTATGATGTCACCACGTGAGAAAATAAAATGGATAGTAATCGCCCTCATTAATTCCCCTTTAAATATCCATACTGCTATGCCTACCCGGATGTGTCATGCTTCTGAAGAAGTACATGGATATGTCTGAAACGCGTTAAGCCTGTTGCGTGGACTCCAAACAGCAACGTTTTGTTGTACTTTCCTTGCTGTCTCTCGTTGGTTAACGTGATTCCCGGGATTGTTCTTCCTTGGTACTATTCCATCTTTATGGACTCTGGGTAGGCGAGCCTGTATCCCAATTAAACCGGACTGCAGAGTGATTTTATATGCTTTTTTAAATCTGCTATATTGTGACTGCATTTGTATTCTTAAATTTGCCTTTTACTCAAAGGTCTCTGCACTAGCACTTTGTCTCGCTGTATCCCCTAAATTCCTATACCTTGGGTGGACAACAGGGGGTTCATGCCTCTCTTTCAGATCTAAATGGAACCAGTGGAATTTTCTAATTATTCATAGCAGTATGGATATTTAAAGGGGAATTACATCCATATGAGAGATACGTAATCAAATCGCTATTTCTGGACATAACAGACGTTGCCTCATTAATGAGGGTGATTACTATCCATTTTATTTTCTCACATTATAGTTTTATTGCTATACACAAGTTTATTGTTTTAGCGCCTTTTGTGTATTGAGTATTTTTTCTTCAGGGTCCATAGGGATCCACAGGGATACCATGGGGGAAATGTGGTTGGAGTGATCCAGGCACCAAACAGTTAACCTTTCAGCTCCCAGGATGCCTCAGGTCCTCCTCCACAGTTTTGTGTTTGGTGTGGCAGGATTCAGACGCACCTTTTATAACAGAGGGACTGCTCAGGCAGACCCCAGCTTTTTATTTTATGTTTTATTGTATTTCTTTTTTACTTTAGAGCAAGCAATGCTAGGCGTCCTAAAGCCTGGGCTGCTGCTCCACCTACCCCCGCCGGCACTGCAATACCAGTAACCGGACTGGTGATTTCGGCGGGCACCAGCGTAGCTTGGCTAGCGGCGATGCTGGGACCCAGGACTGCAGCCAGAAGCATGGGGACGCAGGTAAGGTAACGTGGCAGTCCGTAACCCCAGCAGTTGGAGACCTGCCGGAAGTCGCTGTATTGGGGCAACCACTGCGTCCGCTCCCCCACTAGACCACCGGGACAAGTCGCTCTGGCGTCGGGGTCAGTGGCGGCGGCCATGTATAAGGCCAGCGTACCCGGGGGTTGTTACAGCATAGGGGAGGTAGTCTCTCCCCGGCAGCCCCTCCCCCAGCCCAGGCGCTGATCCAGCTGAGGTTTTCCCACATCTGCTTTGCTCCTCCTGCCCTCCTCTGTGTTTTGAGTAGTTGATTCAAGGCTTATTGCAAGTATATTGTATGTGCATTGTATGTGACTTTTGCTAGCTCTGCTGTGTTGTGACTGCCTTTATTGCCTTTGTTTTCTTTACTGTCCGGTATTACTATCACTATTTCTCCTCAACCTGCTACAGGTGTGTGGAGAATATTTTTTCTTCTTTTCCTTTTCAAATTGTACTTCACATTTATTTTGTTATTTATGAAGGCAGTCACATTTGCACTTTATTATGTCTAAGAATAAGGATAAACAGTAAACTGTGGCCCCAGTACTGATTTCTTGGAAAAAATGTTTGCAGGGCTTGTCCCCTCAGGACTGTATACAGGATGGTTTGTGTGCTGTGTGTTTATAAAGAACCACCTCGCCAGTCCAGTCTACCAGCCCCCTGTACAGGAGCCATCTTGGGTGTCCTCCTTGTCTCAGGTTATGATGCAGCTAGTGGACCGTTTGGCTACTCCCACGCTGCCTCCCATAATGGGATACCCATAATACGCGACCACAGTAGCCTATCTCCATCATCAGGTAGGCACGCGAAGTCCTGCAGTCATGAGGGGAAGTGACAAACATTCTGATCTGGGCAGAACGCCAACTTCCGGCTATCTCTGCAATATTCATCCTGGAAGTCCTCAACTGGGAAGCGGACTTCCTAAGTCGTCAGGACCTACACCTGGAGAGTGGGTTCTGCACCCAGCGGGTTTTTCAATTCCTGGTGAACAAATGGGGCCTACCAGACGTAGACCTCATGGTCTCACGTCACAACCAAAAGGTCCCCAGGTACTTGTGCAGGACCAGAGATGGGACTTCAAGCTGGCGTATCTCTTTCCTCCGATTTTTCCCTCCTCCCACGGGTCCTCAGGAAATTCAAATAGGAAGACTGAACAGTGATAATAGTAGCTCCTGCTTGGCCCACTGACATCTATCCATAGACACTGCGTTTCCTCTTCTTCTGGCGGATCTGTTAGTGCAGGGTCCCTGCCTGCATCCGGACTTACCCAGTCTGTCTTTGATTTCTACATTGTCAGGTTTTTTTTTCTCCTTGCTATGTCTGCTGCAAGCAGAGTCTCTGATTTTTCACCAGGATAGAGCTGTTCTGCATACACAGGTGGATTACCTTCCTAAGGTAGTATCCCGTTTTCATGTGGATGAAAAGCTGGAACCACAGTCTCTTCAGTCTTCAGACCTTTCTGTAGGTGAAGCCTCCCTGGATGTAGTTTGTGTTCTCTGTATATATGTGGAGCGTACAAACTCTTTAAGAGAATCAGATGCTCTTTTTGTGCTATATGGTTTTCACAAACGAGGCTGGCCAGCTAACAAACAAACTCTGGCTCGATGGTTGCGTATGATTATCTCTCAGGCTTACACGCAGGCTGATCTTCCTGTTCCAAACACGGCGACAGCACATTCTACCCGGTCTGTGGGCGTTTCGTCGTGTTGCCTCTGCTGAGCAATTATGCAAGGCAGCCACATGTCTTCTGTCCACACTTTCTTAGGTTCTACGCCCTTGATACTTTTGCCTCTCAGGATGCATCCTTTGGGCAGCGGGTTCTCCTTTCTGCTCAGGAGCATCCACAACCTTAGGGGAACTGCTTTAGGACATCCCCATGGTATCCCTGTTGATCCCTATGGACCTTGAAGAAGAAAATTAGAGTTATGGTAGACTTACCTTTTTGTTAACTCCTTTTTTTTTTTTTCTTCGAAGTCCATAGGGTCCACAGGGCACCCACCCTGGCACACCTGGCTGCATTGGGTAATTTATCTGGTCACTGATTCCCTCATCTTGTTTCTGGTGTACATTGTTCTTCCTTCTCCTTTTTTTTTTTTTTTTTTTTCTCCTGCTTCGGCTTGTTTACAAAACTGAATGCCTGTGACCAGGGGCGGAGTATATGTGGAGGAAGACCTGAGGCATCCTGGGAGCTGAAAGGTTAACTGTTTGCCTGGATCACTCCAACCACATTTCCCCCATGGTATCCCTGTGTACCTTATGGACTTCGAAGATTAAGATTTAACAAAGGTTTGTCTACCATATCTCACTTTTTAATTTCTGTAATTAGTGGCAATGTTCACTAATATGCAAGTAGGTCTTATCTGTTGATGTATTAAACCTTGGAGAGAGATTAAGTGGATGAAGATAAAGTACCAATCAATCGGCTCCTAACTAATTTCTTCTTCGGGTTTCATAGGTCCACAGGAACTTCCTTGGGGTGGAAGGGGTTATGTAGTTGGAGTAGTCCATTGCACCAAACTGCTACAGCTTGTCAAGCTCCCAGCATGCACAGTACCTCCTCCCTATATACCCTGCCCACAGCCACAGGCATTCAGTTTTTTTGTTTGGTGCGGCAAGTATCCAGATGCTCCTGTTATAACAGCAGGACTGCTTAGGCAGTCCTAGGCTTTTTATTTTTTTTGATTTACCTTCGTTTTTTTTATATACTACTGGGTTAAGTTAGTACTAAGCGTCCAAAGGGACGCGTGTACTACGACTCCTATTACCTCCACTGTTGCTGAAACACCAGCTCCTGAACGGGCCTTGGGGAATTTCGGCGTGTCTCAGTGAAGCTTAGCTAGCAGCAACGCTGGGGCCCAGACTGCAATTGAATCCAAGGAGATGATAAGGGAAGGCTATTCCTCGTTTGTCGGGGAATCGTGCGCTGCAGTCCTGGCTTCCAATACAGGAGACACATCGGAGGCTGCTGATAGAGGACCCGCGAGCCGCATCCTTACTTAGACTGCCGGGGCCATATCATCTGACGCCGAGATGGGTAGTAGACACACTAGTAAGCGTCTTCTACTGTAAGGCCAGCGTACCCGTGCAGTTAAGCAGCTTAGGGGAGATAGGTGCTCCTCCCCCCCCCCCCCCCCCCCCCCCCATCACAGACGCAACTTCCTATGTTGGTTCCTGTCTCTGGTTTGTTATTTCTGGCAACCTCATGTGTTGAGACGCTCACAGTCCACCTATGGTGCTCTGATGAAAGCTGTTGGTTCTCAGAAGGTTAGGGACAGTCTCCCTGTATACCTCTCCCTTGCGTCAGGTATATAGTGTGCTCTAGCCTTCCAAGCCCCCAGGGGTTTGGTCAGTGGATTCAGAGCCCATTTTGTATTTGAATTAACATATGTATTGTATGTGACTTTAATGCTAGCTGCTGTATTTGTTACTGCCTTTTTATTTCTAAACTGTCAGATATAGTGTTTCTCCTCTTCCCTCTGTACAGGTGTGTGGGGCCTTTCATTGCCTTTTCACATTTGCTAGTGAAGACTGTCACATTGCATTTATACCTCATATGTCTAAGGTTAAGGATAATCAGGAGGCTGAGCCCCTGTGCTGGTATCATGTAAATCCTGTTCAGCAGGCCTGTTGGCGCAGGAGTTCATGCAGGATGGTTTGGTGCAAACTGTTACAGGAAACGGCTACCTCACCAATCCAGTACACCAGCTCCTGCACAATAGGGTTCCCGCAGCAGTTGCATCCTGCTATGTATATGCCACCCATGCGCAGAGTATAGTTAACCGTCTACCACTGCTCAGCAGATGGGCAGACTATTAGACCAGTCACTGGCAAGCATAGGTATAACAGACTATCCCATCAGGGGTAGACTGGGGATTCTACTGTTTAACTATCACTGCTACTGCTCCATTTTTTACCCTCAACTACCAGGTGTGTAGGGGTTAAATTGTACTTCCCATTTACGTTGTGAGGGCTGAGCTGCACATCCCCCTCTCTACTACATATAGGGCCGTATTCAAATAATTGAATTCGGTATTCAATAAGTTTCGCATTGGCGAGGAAAGTTTTGCCTGCCCGACTTTTCGCCTACATCGCGTGTTTTGGACGCGAAAACTTATCGTGCATGTCCCTGCTTTTCGCCCTATTCAATTACTAACCAGGCGAAAACGGCAAGCGACGAATGCAGAACAGACGGAAAGTACTGTCAGAATAGGGCAAATCAGTCTGAACCCCCCCCAAAAAGAAGCACTAAAATTGGGGATCAATGTAGAAGTGTTCCAATAGCCCTAATACAACGATTTGGGGTACTGAAGTTGCTTAAAATCCTTGTTATTAGCATCCTTGTAAAAGTGGTGAAGAATGGCATTAAGCAGTATTTTTTGGATGAAAATAAGTAGTCCAGTCAAATTTGGGGTACTTGAAAATGGGTGCTAGCATATTTTATGTCTCCAAAGTGACGTTTAAAAAAAAAAAAAAAAAAACGTGAAAAACGCACCTGTTGCATGCACCTGCAATCCTAATAACACCTGACCCATTATTACCCCACTTTGTACTTTTTTGCCCCAAAATGAAAGTACTTTTTTGGGGTGTTATGTTTTATCCCTGGATTTTTTGACACAGTTGTCCTTTGGGGGACTGTCCCAAGGGTTCTGAGTGGTTTCCCCACGTTTGCACCCCAAAATAAAAATTTAGCACTTCTTTTCTCCTGCTATTCTTAGGCGAATCTATTTCACCTATTACAGTGCATTGACTTTCTGTGTAGGCGAAAACTGGATGGAACTGAATTTGGAGATAAGTTCCGAAGCCGGTATCTGCGTTACTTTTCTGCGGAAAATGGCTTTTCGCTTCTAATTGAATACGGCCCATAGTGGGAGAAGCTCAGCTGCAGTGTAGTCTTTACTGGGGGGAGATTTGATCTCTGTGTTTACCTTTTCTTCTAGGATCACGGTATATAGCACTAGAATCCTACCAATTATTTGGTTTGTATAAGCTGATTCAGTGCCGATTTGTAAGTATATTTGTGTGCATTGCACTTAGGGCCCGATTCAGACCCGCTCGCTAGGCTGCGTTTGCTCGTAGCTGCCGATGGTTCGCAATCTGCGTATGCATCGCAGTGTGCGAACTAGTCCAGGCGATCGGGAAGTGCTCGCTGCGCATAGACAGCTCGCTAGACTGAGTTACAGGACAAGCCGTTTGTGGGTGATAAAGAGTTGGACGATGGAAACGGGGGAGTGCAGGTGTGAACGCAGTTGTGTCTAAGCATCTCAACGCCGTTTAAGAGGCGTGCATAATTAACATTCAGCGGCATAGTACACATCACTTGGCTGGTTTTCACACTGAAGCACTCGCAGTGCTTGTGGCATGGTATGGTCAACCACAAGCGCTGTGAACGCATCCGATGGTACCGATGGCTGCTTACACTTCCTGGACATGACGTCCATTAGTGGGCGTCTTAAGACAGGCTGGTGGGCATCTGCATACACACCGCGATAGCACGCCAAGACAATAGTGGGTGTGCTAATGCCTTGCCGTGGTCTGTCCAGAACCCCTCCCTCTGGTGTTTACCAAGATAATGGCAGTCATGACGGTTCATCTCATACGACAAGGAGTCCGGATACTGCCATACTTGGACGACCTTCTGATATTGGCGCAGTCTCCGGAGATGTCACATCGCCATCTCCAGCTGACCATGCTTTAATCTTTAGAGCAATGAACGGGACAGTGGCAGAAATCCAGTCTGTGCTCTCGACATATAATGTGTTTGTCGCAGTTAAATCTAAGAGATTATTCTAAAAGCAGGTGCAGTAACTGGAATTTAGTATTTGTTGCATAAACTAATATCAAATGCAAACCAAGCAGCATATATAGATAAATGACATATTCATAGAATATTTGTAGTCACTAGTCTATTACTGGATGTATGCTACTCTCTCTGAAATACTTTATATTCAATGATGACCACATAGGCTTGCTATTTTCAATTATATCCCAGAGTAAATACAAATAAAAATGTGAATATCATTTCAACCATCATGGCATGACTGCTTAGCTCTTATCTACAGTATGTACAGCCATTCTTGCTGTGTGGGGACTGCTGCAACCTCTTTTGTCTACACTGTGCTTTTGAAAGGAGTTGGTAAAATGAGCAACATGTTCTAGACTGGTGGGTTCTCAACTCCAGCCTCAAGTAGCACAAACAGTTCATGTATTGTGGATTTCTTTAACCATGCACATGTGAATGAATCTATTTTGTGAGGTCGCTAATTATCCCACCTGCTTCCAGAGTCAGAAATCCTAAAAAAAGATACCTGGGGCTGAGGTTGAGAAACACTGTTCTAGATTGATGAGTAGGTACAGTATATATACCCACATTTTTACTAAGATACTAAGCTGGTTTGTGCCACTGCGTATTGAAATGCCATTATTTTTCCAAGTCACTACATGTACTGCCCTTGTTTTATTTATTTTTTTGTACTTGTGTTATCTAATATATAGCATTAGAGTTCTATGACGACACTGACTACGGTTTATAGACTGTTTTTTTTTTTTTTTTTCTAATCCTGGAATATAACTTGTATGTGTCACATGGCAGAGTTCTATTTGGACAGCACTAAAATGAATCTTGGGTTTTTCTTTGTAGCTTCGCCTTTTACATCTCTCCATTCTCCTCCTGATTGGATATAAGTATGCTGGAAATGAAAATACTAACCTGAATGTAATTTGAGGCCCCAGTTATGGATGGACAGGATATTCTACTTCTCAGTTTCTCCATCGTCCAAGGTCATTCATCAGTCCTGGTTAGAATATCTTGCTGGATATTTCATTTCCTGACAAGTGGTTAAAGGCATCCTATACATTTCTAAAATGATCTGCCATATTCCTTCCTGAAACCTTTACATCTGGTCCAGAGCTTTTCTGGTATATGGTGACATGTAGTCATAGTATGTCACTTGTGTTTTCTTCATTGATTCAGCCAGCTATCTCCTGGTGCACAGACAAGTATGGCACATATTGTTATTTGTGTGTGTCCCTATGTTTACATGGGTGCATCAAACATTGTATTCATTCATTATTATTTTTTCTGGAGACCTTTATTCATTGTGAGATCCACTAATGAATGAGTGATACTTGCGAGCTCTGGCTACCACTCCCGAATCGCTGAAACTTTGAATGAAAATTGCATAGAACGGGGGTCGCGGATGGTGCGATCTGAGCTTGGATTTGCAGATGTATTGCTTTTGGACACTTAACAGATAAACAAACAATTTCTTTGCTTGGTCCCATAAAATAACAAAGCTTTTCTACCCAGGCATTTCCTTTGTATAAATTGCTGAGCATCTTACTGTACATTACATTCATTTATTGTTTGGAACATTTAATTGTTACCTTTTTTTAGGTTTTAGATTTATATTTAGAAATGTGGCATCTACTGACATAGTGTGTAGTAATTGTTCTATTTATTACAAGAAAGAATAAAGATGCTTTTTAATGGTCTTTAAATAAACCATGTTTATGTTCTTACACCTTCTAGTTCAAAACATGAAGTGTAGGTTATGGAATGTTAGGAGAAGTGTTACCGATGTTATGGAAGGAGAATTACCGATATGACCTGTCATTCGAATTTGATCTTATTTCTCTGATAACCCATCATTACTTCCCCCAACTAGTAGAATAATGAGGAACCCTGCCATCACATACAGCAGTCAGTAATTAGAATCCTGGATGCCCGGGTTGATGACTAGACCCTGAAATACACCTGCAGCCTTTATTTGTTTACATTGTACTCGCCTATAACCCCATTCCATTGATCCTGAAAAGGACTCCACTGTTTGCTAACATGCATGCAAACAGTGGCGTAACTACACTAGGTGCAAGGGGTGCGGCTCCTATGGTGCCCAAGCTGCCTCTGTTGTCCGCCACTTCCCTGCACCCAGTCATGCACACAAGGTGGGCTGGTCCAGTCAGGGTCGCCAAGTAGGGCCCGGGTGTCAACGGTGTTGATTTGGTGCCGGCCCGCCAGCTGATTTACAGCTGGTGCACTGGCAGGCAGACATGGACAGACAGCCGCGCCGGTCGTGAGGCAGTCGGATCTCGCGAACCGGTAGCCAATCAGCAGTGGCGACTCCTGATTGGCTGTCGGTCCACGAACTCTGGTTTCCCTCGCTACCGGTGCCAGATTCAAATTGCGCCGACGCTGTCTGTCCATGTCTGACACTGCCTGCCGGCTGTAATTAGCTGGCAGTCTAGCACCAAATCCACGGCTGCTGATGGCACACAAGATGAGAGGCTGCTGGAGGGACACGGGAAGGTGAGTTTCTGTGGTTGCGTAATGTTATAAGGGGCACTACTATTGTGTGGAATAATGTTATATGGGGCACTACTACTATGTAGCATAATCTGTAACCGGCAATTCTGTGTGGCATGTGTAAGGGGCATTACTGTGTAATGTAAGAGGCACTACTACCGCGTGGCATAAAGTGTATAAGGGGAACTACTGTGTGGCATAACCTGAATGGGCTCTGTGCGGCATAAAATGAAGGCACTCTGTGTGGGAAAATGTATGTGTTATTTTACCTCTGGGGGGGGCCTTTTAAGATCTTGCTATGCGGCCCACAAAGTTCTAGTTATGTCCTTGCATGCAAACACAGAGGGCTGACTAATATATATATATATATATATATATATATATATATATATATATATATAGTGTCACTTTAAAATGTCGTCAACGATTTCCCTTGAACTCCTCCTGGGATACAAGGGATATGTTATAGGAGGAGAGCCTCTGGGGGGAATGCAATTAAGGGCAAATCCGTTCACCCGGCTGAATCTACGCGGCAGCCAACGTGCTTTACAGCACCGGAATCTCGCATAAAAGTAGCCACCACCCCATAAGGTGGCGAGCACTTTGTTCGAATTGGTGATTCGGTCGGATGGGCGAAGGATGTGAGACGAGCTACCGTTGCCTGCGTTTTAACACCACAGCAACGACCATTCACACCCTTTGCTGACAATTGAATTCTCTCCCATGTGTCTATTAAGAATCATATTGGCTTTCACTTTGATGCCACTTAAATTTAATATGCTCTAACAGTAACTTAGATACCTCTGACTTCTATGGTTATGTTGGTGCATGCTAACATGGTTTTGTAGTGAAAACAGAATGTAAATTCCAGCTCCCTTTAAAAAATGAAGTGGTTTATTTTATTTAATTTCCTAAAAAAATTAAAATAAAGTTACTGGCATTGTTGTTTAAAGTACATCTCGTATTTTTTTTTGTGTGAAGTCCTAGAGTAAATGTAGGTACTTTTGTGGGGTATGATTAACTATATAGTGCAAAATCATTATGTTCTTACCCCTTATCCGTCTTTGTTTTCTCTATATGATCTAAATAAAAGGCAAAAAAATATTTATTTATTCCAATATGGTAACAAACGAGTCTGATTTTATCTTAAGAAAAACCACGCTTCAGTATACCACCATTAGCTTTAATTCACTGAACACAAAGCCAACAGTAATACAATTCAAAACATTGCTGTGTAATATAACCTATCTAGCTACTTCATACAATGGTCTGTCACTTAATTGACAGTTATAGTAGTATTATAGGATTAGCTCTTCAATTAGTTATTTCATTTCTGATCCTCTATCTCCGTGATTAGTGCTGTGTAGTCTGTGCTGAAAGCAAATATGTCTGCGCCTTTTTTAAATTTTTGTTTATTTGTCCATTAAACATTTTAATTGGCTAGTGACTGATACCTGCTTTTATGTAGTCAGTGCTAATCCGTATTTTCAATTATATTTTCCGTAAAAGCAGAAAGCTAAAGCGAATCTTTCACTAAGGTCCAGCCATTAAAGAAGGCTAAACAATGTAGTTCATCATTCACAATATCATAATATAGATATAACACAGTGGTGTAACTACAGAGGGCACCACAATTACTGACTCACCAGAGTGGAGGTGAGTAGAGCTGCATCGCCCGGCCCCCTACTCAGATGTTAATATGGGGCCTAGCGATGCACTGTTCTATCCCTGCTATAACATGGTGCTTTACTGTAAGCTGAATAAAGTTACTCTCTTTATCAATTCTGAAATTGTCTAGTGGCCAGGTTTCTGATAAGGATCCTCTGGGCTAAAAAAAAACTTGCTTTAATCACAGATGCTTTTGTCTGATATTTATATAGCATGAATATTTAGAAATGTGTACTCTTTCCTTTAAAAAAAATTAATAAAAAATTGGCTCTAAATTTTGTTGTGAAAATATACTATTTGTGTCACAAAGGGTAGCAGAAGCTGTATTGTGCCCCATCCATGTGTTATTTGATCTACTATTATATCCCATCTGTATACTAAAACCATTTAATTGTACAGATAATCCATCTCTTTGCAAGCACTGTAAAGATACTTCATGTACTGTATCCTAGCAATAGAAATGTCAGATTCATTGTTTGTATATTGTACTGTATGTGACCAAGTCATGTATTCCTGCAACAGGTTCTCCAGTACACTCTGCCAATAGCCATCTATACCAAGACACAGAGAGCAGCTTGGCAACCGTGCTAGCTAAAAGCAACTTCCCAAAAGTGAACCAGCATTGTTATGTTAACAAAGAATTGCATGTAGAAGAGGATTTAACAAAGGATGATATTTCCAATCAAAGTAAGTGTAGCACTTCTAGTTCATATCTGACTTCGCATCCAACTTTAAGGGGTCGGTCCAATTAGTTGCGAAGGGGGCGAATTGCTGTTGAAATGGCATAGAAACTATGGCGACAGCGATGCAGTTGGCCCCCCTTTTTCCGTCTCAATCTCACCCTGGACTCGCACATTTTTACTCGCAGCCCTAATGGCCTGCATACAGAAGTGTGCGACTGCGGAGGTGCTGTAAGTGCGGCTTCGAGGATAATGCACCTAATTGGATTGACCATTAAATCTGTTACATTTTTATCTTCTCATTTCCCAAGCCACAGCGCAGCATGGTTTTATTATGGTCCCAAATTTCACTTTTCAAAAAGCAAGAAATTGTGTTGCTTGGTGTCCATGTGCTGCATGACCTTACATGGCTGAAAGTGTTCCACAGTCGAATGCCTGATGGAATATAACCAAACATCAGTGATTTATCAAATCTGCTGATATAAACCATTATCTTCTAATGATTAACATACTATAGCTGGGTACACACTGGAGTGATGTCGTTCTGAGTTGGCCAAATCGTAACAACAAATCGAGCACATCACTCAGTGTGTGTGTGTCCGATTTGCTTGCCCCCGTAGTCGCGTGCAATATCGTCCGGTCGGCCGTGCTGCATGGCCAATCAGATGATATTGCATGCGGTGCCATGCTTATTAATAAAGGGTTGAACAAGTGATCGTTCCGTCCTTCATTACATCGCTGTAGTATGTACCTGTAATCATGCGATGTCCAGGGTGTCCCTTGACATGGGCGTGATTGCGGGCCGCTCAGGTCTGTACCCGGCATAAGTCTGCATTCATATGTACTCTGTATACCCTTGATTTGTTTTTGTTTTTTTTGCCATTACATATGCATGTTGTAAATTTTAAATCTAAAGTTTATGTATTCTATTTGGATTTCTAAGTAATAGGTTTAGCAATATTAAGGTATTTTCACGAAGAAAATGAAATGTAAACAAGATCATATACTTTATAGGAACTTTGCACAAAGTAAACTATTTCTGTTTAACTGAATTTTTGGGGGGACACTAGAATGTATGTATAGGTGGAGCTGCAGGAGCCCGAGCACCAAGGACTTAACTTCTTTGTAAGCAGCACAGGCTTCTCCTCCCCTATACCCCACTTGAAGCACGGGAAGCCAGTTTTCTCGGTGCCTTAAGGAAGGCTCTTTTTTTCAGGGCTGCTTTGGCGGCTGGCGCACTGACAACTGAGTCAGTGTCACCGACCACCTCCAAAGCATAAGGGAGAGCCGCGGCTGGACGTAGGGACAGGTAAACGGCTCCTCACTCCATGGGGAGCCAGGCTTATAGTGGCTAATGCCGCCAGCGGTACTGGATCAGATGCACAGTTCTCTGTTACTGCTAGACCACTAGGGACACGACTGTAACATGGGCGCCATTATTAGGTGGCAAGTCCCTAGGGTTGACCAGAAATGGGTGGAGCCTTCCCCTTGTTCTCTCCATCCCCACCGTTTGATTGGTTCTTGTCCTGTTCTCCCCACCAAAGGCTCCTCCAGCCATCTTACAACACTAAGCTACCTGCCTGGAGAGAGGACCTCCTGTCTCCTATGTACCTCACTCTTGTAGTGCCAGGTTTTTTCTAATCCCCTTCCTCACCTATTGTTGTTGGTGGTTGGGACTATTGTGCCTGTTATATTTATTTATACTTGTTCTGAGCACTTCAACTGTGTCTCTGTGTCTGTTGCTAGTTTAGTTTTGCTTGCTTCACTGTAAAATAACTGGCTGTTAGTTTTCTTATAAAAAGCTCAAGTTATTATTGCTCTTATCTATACTTGTCTAGTAATGTTTGCCAGCTACTGGACTGCATTATAGCACATTACTGCCTACATTAGTTAGTTAATTTAGCAGTTGATTTTCTCACTATACCTACTTATTTGTATCACTACACTGTACTTGGGGCTTACAGTAATTTAGTTCCACTAGACCACTTATTCTTTTATTAATTCTCAGTTCAGTGCTCTTACCTCCACACGTACACGTCAATTAGTTTGTATACTTTGTGTCTTTACATTTACAGCGACACTATGTCCTCCAAAGGCACCTCTGCAAAGGTTTCCCAGGAGTGCTCCTGTGCTGCAAAGCCTGTAAAGAAATTTTTCATGCTTGGCTCCGGATCACACTGGCTTTTGTGACTGGTGTTCTGTGGAGTCACAGGATGAGTCTCTCTCAGAAGTGCTGACCCCACAGGAACCTGCGTGGGCAGCCTCGTTGCCACTTGCCATGCGGAAGTTGTGGACTCGGCTAGCCACTTCCAACGGACCTCAACTGACCTCTTCTCACCCAGCTACCGGGGACCAGCAACCGACCGTCTCGGAACCAGCTTGGATTCAAGGGTTGTCGCAATCGGTCCAGGGTTTGGTGCAAGTCCAAAAAGGCTCTGGAGCCTCTCCCCTTCGCTGGTGAGGTTCTGTTTGGTCCCGAGCTGGATAAGATTATCACTACTGTGACAGCATCCAAAATGGCTTTCCTTCCCTCAGCGGCTCCAAGATCCAAAAGATTCTCCTATTCTAGAGCTCAGGGCTCTTCCCCCCCCCCCCCCCCCCCCCCCCAAAAGTCCCAAATTCAGTGGCGGTGGCCTGACCACGCCTGATGGCCAATCTCTAGCCGATAAGCCTGCGGCATGACTGGATGGGTCCTCGTCTGGGATTTCCCAGTGTGAGTGGCTGTCTCCTGCACTATGCCAGTGTCTTGCTGGACACAATCTCGGATGCCTAGGTAAGGGGCATCGTGTCCCAAGGATACTTTTTGACCTTTCCGGAAAGCCCTCCAGCTCAGTTCTTTTCACCCCCCCCCCACCCCAGTAACCAGTCTATGTCGGAAAGGTGGCCACCCTCCGGGACCCCCATCAGGCCTCTATTAGCCTCCGATCTGATAGACCTAGTTCCCCTTCCCCAGAGAGGGGGAGGTTTTTATTCAAGTCTGTTCCTCATTCCAAATACCAGATGGTTTCTTCTGGCCCATCCTCACCTTGAAGACACTCAACCTGTTTCTCAGGGTTCCCAGATTCAGAATGGAGTCACTTCGCTCCATCATGCAGGCCATGGAGCCGGGCGATTACATGGCTTTATTGGATATTCAGGCCGCCTACTTACAAGTACCTTTCCGGGAGTTTCATCAGCGGTTTCTACGGGTGGTTGTCCTTAGGGACCTTTTTTAATTTCGGGCCTTGCCCTTTGGCCTTTCGACGGCACTTCGGGTGTTCACTAGATCATGGCCATGATGGTCGGCTGACCTTTGTCGCAGAGGAATCGGAATTCTGCCGTACCTAGATTACTTTCTTCTATTAGCCCAGTTTCCAGACATTCTTCAAGAGTAGCTGTGTCTCCCCGTGGCCTTGTTGCAGTCACACAGCTGGCTGATCAATCAGCCTGTCTTAGGAAATGCTCCACCTGGGTGCTTTCCTGGATTCCAGAGTTTGTAGGGTTTTCTTTCCTCGGAACAAGTTGATATCCCTTCAGTTCCTCGTCAAACTTTTTTTTTTCTCCACCAGCACAGAGTCTCGATACATTTCTGTATGCGAGTTCTGGGAAAACTGGACTTTACCTTCGACATGGCGGAATATGCACAATTTAATTCCCGGTCGCAGCATATGGAACTTTTGCAGCTGTGGAACCGCTCTCCCCTGCATATCAAAACCCAGACATTCGTTTTGTCCTGAGAGAGGTCCGACAAATGCACTCTCCTGTGGTGGCTCCAGTCATCTCATCTAGACAAGGGTCACCTATTCTTGATCCAGGATCTTCTAACCACGTACGCCACCCTTGGCGGCTGGGGAGCCATCGCCGCAGTCACACCTTTTAGGCCAGGTGAACAGTTTGGTAGGCGAGCCTGCCAGTCATGTTTCCAGTGTGGTGATTCAGTACTGGACAAAATTGCAAAGCTACACAGCATTGCAATTCCATCCTTGCAAACATGCAAATGCAGCAGGAGGTGTATGAGGTCACAGGCCGGGATCATCATTGCGACCATCTGTCGCAATGGTAGACTGCGTCATGCCGCCAGCTGAGTAAGCCAAGACGCAGCCCCTGGCCTTGCCACACCCGGAAAATGGGGCGGACATGCCCCCTATTCCGGGAACACCGGCCCTTAAATGTCAGCCTGTCAATCAGCAGGCAGAACATTCACTCAGGCAAGTCTTCTCTGCAACCCAACGTTTTTCAGATGCTGATCTGTCGCTGGGGCTGTCCAAACCTGTCCCGCTCCAAGGACCTGGGAGCCTTCTTGGTGGATCCACTTGGTGGATGTCTCTCCATTGCACCCCCCCCCCCTCTCCCGCTGGATCTTCTCTACCAGGGCCATATCTTCATTCAGATATTCGCCGTCGTGCTGTGACGGGGTAGCTATTTAAACCTCAATCCTAAATGCGAAGGGTTTCTCAGATTTGGTTATCCGACCATTCTCCACCTGAAAACCTTCCTCTGTAAGGATCTATAATCGTGTATGGCAAGCATATTTTGATTGGTGTTCTGCCTGCGGTTGGGAATCTTTGTCTTTCTTAAGGGCGGGTTTGTATCTGGGCCTTCGCCGTGCTTCCTAAAGGTACAGGTTTAGGCCCTCTCCCTTTTGAACTGTTGGATTCTATTGTTCTGCGTTGGCTGACGTGGATAAGCTTAGCTGTTGCTTCAGCCCAAAGAGTCTCTGACCTAGGTGCTTTGTGCTCCATCCTGATTGTGCTGTCCTCTGTACATCTCCTGAAGTTAGTATCACATTTCCATATCAATCAGGAGATTGTGGTCCCTTCTCTTTCAACCTTTGATTCTACTGACTCTGGTCCATCTCTGCTCACACTGGACGTGTACCGGGTTCTTTGCACTTATGTTGATTGGACCAAGGATTTTGGTCCATGGGGGACACTGGCGCTCTTTCTTGAGGCATCAAGAGTTTCCTGAGTCCGACACGAGGCTAGGGCCTCAGGATAGAATGGAGGTCAATAACAGGGTTGAGCCCTATATCGCGATGGAGGTCCGGAACAGGGTTGAGCCCTAAGATGTAACAAGATCCGGATGAGGTTAAGACCTGAGACGTAATGAAGATTCAGAACAGGGTTGAGCCCTTAGACGTGATGAGGGTCCGGAGCATGGTTGAGCCCTGAGATGTGATGAAGGTCCAGAGCAGGGTTGAGCCCTGCGGCAGGATGAGGTCCGGAGCAGGGTTGAGTCCTGCGGCAGGATGGAGGTCCGGTGCAGGGTTGAGCCCTGCGGCAGGATGGAGGTCCGGTGCAGGGTTGAGCCCTGCGGCAGGATGGAGGTCCGGTGCAGGGTTGAGCCCTGCGGCAGGATGGAGGTCCGGAGCAGGGTTGAGCCCTGCGGCAGGATGGAGGTCCGGTGCAGGGTTGAGCCCTGCGGCAGGATGGAGGTCCGGTGCAGGGTTGAGCCCTGCGGCAGGATGGGGGTCCGAAGCAGGGTTGAGCCCTGCGGCAGGATGAGGGTCCGGAGCAGGGTTGAGCCCTGCGGAAGGATGAGGATCCGGAGCAGGGTTGAGCCCCTGCGATGTGATGGGGTTCCGATGAGGATAGACTGTAACGGTGCAGTTGACAACTGTAGAAGAAGCAACCCCAGTGTCCGTATGAGTCAATTATAACAAGTAAACCAAATAGTGTAGCGTAGAATGGAAAAGCAATAATAGAGCAGGATAACAACGGAAAGACAGTGGCAATGCTGAGCTCTGTAGTGCAGCTGTTAACCTGTATCAGAACTTGAACCGGAACACGAGCAGGAATGTAGCGAGGTCCACAGCATACACCAGGCACAGCGGGGATCTGGCAGGAGTCCAAGGAAAACCTGAAAGTAATGTTGCACAGACAATGAGGCATAGTTAGTAACAGGCTTTATACTAGAGGTCTGTGATCCATAGGAAGTTCAGAACATGTGACCCAAATAGAATCAGGTTTGGAATAATAAGCAATCAAGGAATCCAACAACCTGACGACACCTAAGAAACAGATGATCACTTAAAGTCTCTGCACACTACATGTGATGAACGCCAGCAACCAGGATAGATCCTCCGACCACTGATGTGACTCATAAGGGGAGGGGGGGGGGGGGGGGTGATTAAACTCTGAGCAATGTGCTGCCAGGCATCCCTGCTATATGCGGCTGCGCTTATTAATGTTTACTACGTTATGTAATCTCCCTTATTTTCCTGTACACCCCTATGGGATGCTATGATAAATGAGCCAAGATACTGTAAATAGTGCCTTCACCTGACTGTTTTCGTTGCAATCTGAACATCACGCAGTTTATTTTCCCCCATTGTTCGTTAAAGATGATGATACACTATAGTAAGTGTCTGAAATTTTCAGGTTCTATCAACTGTTAAGGACCAACTGTTAAGGTGCCTACATGCTAGACTACTTGCAAAAGATGCAATGTCGTCAACAATTTCCCTTCAACTCCCTCGGCAAACTACCCTGCACTCCCAGACAAGCGATATCTTGCATAAACTGTCCAATCTGACAAACGATCTGACAAACGACCTGAATCTTTGTAACAAGATTGTCAGATCTTGCCTGCAGTAGGCAAGATCTGAAGACGCGAAGTTCGTCCCGCGGGGACACGCATCTGCATCGTGATCGTGAGTGGACACCCGATTTGGACATATTTTACACGATTTGTCGTTCCAATGCGTCGAAATCGGACAAATACAAAATATCGTTGAGTGTGTACGCACCTTTAAGTTTAGTGATGGCTGCAACAAAAAGGCTGCTAGTGTAGCTGCCTTTCACACTCCCTTTCAATGGAACATTTGCCAACAGTTTGTCAGTAACTATGACAATGGAATACTGGGGGCTTGAAAAAGATATTTACTTACACAATAAATTATTTTCAGAGTAAGCACACATCCAATACAGGAGCTATACAGTTTATTTTTTGAGAGAGAAGGTATGGGAGATATCATTTTAATGTATTAAACATTTTATATTGTTAGACTCTTAGGCCCTCATTCAGACCCACTCGCGAGCGGCTGTCCGCTCGCAAGTGGGTCGATGGTCTGCACTGCGCATGCGCACGACGGAGCTCCCTCCGTCGTGCGCATGCGCGAGACGCGACGAGCGAAGGACTTTCCTTCGCTCGTAGTGTCTCATCAAAGGGGGCGTGCTGTCGATGTTGACTGACAGCACGCCCCCTTTGGTGGGCGTGCCTGCCAGACGGAGGCGTTCCCAAGGGAACGCCTACCGTCTGAAGCCAGCCCCACTGACATCACTAGTGATGTCAGTGGGAGTGATTTTGGCTCTGATAGAGCCAAAATCACTCCTGGCCTTGCGGTTGAAAAACTCAACCGCAGGCTTCTGCTCGCAGTTTCGATGGTCGCGATGGTCAAGACCATCGCGACCATCATCCTGCATGCTCGTATATGCTGTGGGTGGTGACCCACAGCTATACGAGCGTCCAGGAGGACGCTCCATATTAATGGAGGTGGGCCCTGATTCAGAGCGAGCGCTCTGGTCAGAGCGTCCGGCTCTGAATCAGGGCCTTAATCCCCTGTCTTGTTTTGTACGTTGTGTACCTGTTGGATATCTGTGTTTGTGTAGTAGGTTTACCAATAACTTTAGCTATTAGAGTGAAAGTACAGTTTATTTCCCATAGGCTCACACTTCATATGGTGAATAACCATACAATATAGCTCCTTGTCACCAGTTTGCCTCCCCTTGCCCTAAAATGCACACCTCTGTCTAAGTTAGCACCACAATTAAGCAGTTCTAATGGTACATAAATGTGAAATAATCTATTCAAAATAATTCTTATTCTAAATTAGAAGTTACCAGTGATTAGTGCTAGTTATGAAAGTTACAAAAATCAATATATACTAAAGTGGGTTTGTCAAACACATGAGAAACCACATTAAACTGTAAGAAGTTAATAAGGAAAGTCAATTTAAACGTGGTTAAAAACAAAATATAATGTTTCATTTCATTTTTTGACTTGAAACCATCTGGAGCTCTACAGTTGCATTTAACATGATCTTTTCTTTGTTACTTGATACTTTTTCAGAGTATCACTCGATGAATGGTGTTTCTGGACTCCAAAAGTCTCTCCTAACAAACTATGAGAATGTACACAAATTGCCAGAAGATTGGCCAGACTGGAATGAATCTGAAGGTTTCACAAGTGAGAAAGCCGTTATCCTACTGCAAAAGACACCAGCAATCAAAGACAAACCAGAATCTGAGCAATGGGTGGACTTTAGTTTATCCAGGGATAGTCCTGAAACTTTGGCCAATAATGTTTCAAACAAGGCAGTAAATGCAGAAGACAGCAGATTTACAGCTCCTAGTTTGAGCAGTATTGCAACTAGTTGGAATGCCATCAAACAGAATGAAGTGTCTAATCCAGCATTAATATTGTCAAACCCTGTACAAGAAAAAGCCCCAGAAAAGAAGTCAGATTCTGGGTACAGTTTGGGAGAAGAATTCACAATAAAGGTTAAGAACAAAGGCAGAGACATAGAGCTGGACTGGTTTGCTGACATGACACCAGAAATTAAACTTTCCTCTGCTTTTTCTACTCTTGGATACCACGAACAGCCTGGAAATATAATGGATTCTGAGCCAGATCCAGCTAGAAAACATACAACTACGTTTTCATCTAAGTTTGCGGCCACCGAAGTTGCAGAGGTAAAATATTCTGTTATTTCTAATGTTTATTTGCAGCGTTTGGTCAGACACCAGGCCAGGTTTCCAGAATGTGAGATGAAATGATGATGAATGGGCTGATATTCGGAGCGTTTGGCAGTACAAACTTTCTGCAGTAATTATACACTTACTTAGATTAGGAGCCATTTATTGGTATTTCTACTTCAGGGTCCATAGGGTATCACAGGATACCTTGGAGTATAGGTGTGTCAGTCATCGGGCACCATAGAGTTAAGCTTTCAGCCTCCCAGGATGCACTAGGGTCCCCCTCCTATACCCCGCCCCCGAGCCAAGGCACCTCAGTTTAGTTTGGTGCCCGGCCGGAGTTGGGTGCACCTGTTGGAGTGGGGGCTAAGAAGAGCCCCTGAAGCTTTACTGCATGCAGCTGTGGCTGCACATCTGGATGTACAGCATGGACAGTCAGTCCTGACGTCCATGCTGTCTTCCCTACACCCCCGCCGGTACCAGAACGCCGGTACCGATCCGGGGATGCTGGTGAGCATCTGGGGTCACAGCTAGCGGTGACCCCAGATGTTCCGGACCATGGCCGGAATCAAGGGGGACTGCAAGGTAAGCAGCGGGGTCCCCGCTGTTACATGGTCCAGAGTCCCCAGGCAGGGGGCTCCCTGGGGACTGGCTGCAGCGTGGAGCCAGGTAAGAACCTGCGCTTCCACTACCCCCCAGGGACAGCGGACTGCAGCAGAGTGGTAGCACTGCGGCGTCCCGGGGGTTAAATGCATGCCAGGGGAGCGCGCCTTCCCTGTCTCACAGCCGGCGCCTCCCCCGCTTCACACAGCCCTCTCTGCACTCTGCCGACTGGCCCTGTGGCAGCGCTCCTCCCCCAGGCCAGCCTCCTCTCTGCTCCTCGGCGGCCATCTCCCTGAACGCATGGTGAACGCTGCTGGAAGCCTGGACGGAAGCATCGTGGTCTGGGTCCCCCTGCATACCTCTCCTCCGCTGTGGTCAGGTCTGTGTATGCAGCGCTGTGTCCTACCAGACTCTGTGTCTGCGTAGTTGATTGAACAGCGCTGGTTAGTGCAGGAATTGATTTTCTTTGCATTGTATGTGACTGTGCTAGCGCTGCTGCCTGTATCTTCTATTCTGACTGTCAGCTTTATTACTGTCCCTGTTCTTTCTGCTAAGCCCTTGCGGTGCGGTGCTGCAGGGTGGTCTCTCGCCTCTTTAAAAAACAATTGGTGAGAGGGGTCACATACTTGGTACCATCATGTCTGAAAGTGATTTTCCTCTCCGGCTACAGTGTACTACGTGTAAAGTACCTTTAGCGGAGGGGGACGATAGCGCGGAGGGCCTCTGCCGGCAGTGTTTGTCAATGGCGCGGCCTATTACGGTTACAGCACCGGTACAGGAGCCGCCCTGGGCTTGTTTCGCTCAGGCGCTTACAACCTTAGTGGGCCAGTTAGCTCCGCAGCCCGCGTTTACGCAGATGGGTTTGTCCCAGCAGTCAGTGGTGTCGTCACCCATGCAGGGTTTCCCAAGACAATTGGTGGTACCCCACAGTCTCCCTATTTCCCCTCTCCCGGTTTCTCAGGAGCCGGCGTGGGTTAACTCCCTGACGAGTTCTGTACAGCACTTGTCGGATGTGTTGCAGGGGGAGGCTGTGATGCGGCCACAAACGACCGGTGGCGTCTCTGTCGGCTCCTTATGAGGATGACAAAGGAACGTCTGATGATGGGGAGATTCTGTATCCTTACAATCAGGAACCTCTCCATACTAAGGACGCTGACGCTAGGTCCAAGGTGTATATTCCTGGACTTATTCGGGCAGTCCGCACATTCTTGGTGATTGAGGTGAAGTTCCCCCAGCTGCTAAATCCAAGTATGCCTTTGTTAAGGATGTGATGGGTGACGCCACAGTCTTTCCTCTTTCGGGTCAGTTAATGGACCATTTAGAGGAGGCGTGGAAACAGCCTGGCAAGCGATACCAGCCGCAGAGGCGCCTGGCAGTGGCTTATCCGTTCACGGATAATTATTTTGCTAAGTGGGAATCCCCTCCACAGGTGGATTCTCATGTGACACGTCTTGTCCGTAGTGCCACATTGCCGATGCCATCCATGTCCTCCCTTAAGGATGCTACGGACCGCAAGGTGGAGATCTGCCTGAAGTCCGCTTATTCCCTTGCGGGGGGGGGGGGGGGCAGCGCGGCCGGCTATGGCCATTTGCTGGGTTGCCAGAGCGATGGAGTGCTGGGCGGATTCATTGGAGGCGTCCTTTGATTCTGACTGTCCGGCCGAACAAACTGAGTTGATTGGTAATCTCCGTGTTTCGGCCACTTATATCAACGAGGCGGCCTTAGACATTAGTACACTGGTGTCTCGAATTTCTTCAGCAGCGGTGGCTGCTCGTCGCACCTTGTGGTTGCGATTTTGGAAGGCGGATGCTGACTCCAAAAAGGGTTTGGAGGCGTTGCCCTTTTAACGGAGAAGTTCTCTTCGGTCCAGATCTGGACAAGATTGTGGCCACGCTGGCGGCAGCCAAATCGGCATGTCTCCCGTCGGCCATGGTTCCTTCTGGTTCAGGACCATCGTCCTTTCGGTCTTATAGGGCCCAGGGCAGGCCCAAACCACAGTCTTTTCCCCGACAGGCTGGTCTCAAGAAATCGGCCAAGCCCCGGAAGCAGGCATGGAGTACCAGACGTCCGGCCCCTAAGCCAGATGACAAGCCTGTAGCCTGACGGTCCGGGCCTCCCTTTGGGGGATCCCAAAGTGGGAGGCCGCCTGCTGCAGTTCGCCCGGTGTTGGTCGGTCACCACGACAGACACTTGGGTTCTCAAGGTGGTCTCCCACGGGTACGCCCTCTCTTTCCGGCACAGACCCCCGGCTCGATTTTTCACCACGGGTCTACCATCAGACCGGAACAAGGCCACGGAGCTGCGGAAGGTCTTGCACACTATGCTCCAGGATGGAGTTATAGTGCCTGTTCCATTCTCCCAGAGGGGCCAGGGTTTCTATTCCAATCTTTTTTTGGTACAGAAACCCAATGGGTCGTATCGTCCGATTCTCAACCTCAAAGCTCTCAACAAGTCTTTGTGGGTGCCGAAGTTTTGGATGGAGACCCTACGGTCCATCATTCTGGCGCTGGAACCTGGGGACTACATGGTGTCATTGGACATACAGGACGCTTACCTGCATGTCCCTATTCTTTTGCGCCATCAACAGTTCCTCAGGTTTGCAATCCGCAGCGACCACTTTCAGTTTCGGGCGTTACCTTTTGGCCTGGCGACAGCACCGCGTGTGTTCACCAAGGTGATGGCGGTCATGGCGGCTTCTCTGCGGCTGCAGGGAGTCCGCATGTTGCCGTACTTGGACGACCTGTTATTAGTGGCAGGATCTCCGGAGCTCCTTCCACACTTATTCCAGGGCAGGTGGACGACGACAGAAGCGGAGCTTCCAATAAATATCTTGGAACTCCGTGCGGTCTTCAATGCTCTCCAGCAGGCACATCGGGTTCTCCAGGGTCGTCCGGTGCAGGTCCAGTCGGACAACGCTACCACCGTGGCCTACATAAACAGGCAAGGAGGAACCCGAAGTCGGGCGGCTCTCGTAGAGGTGTCTCGGATCCTGGTATGGGCGGAGCTCAATCTTCCGGCCATATCAGCGGTCTTCATCCCGGGAGTGCTAAATTGGGAGGCGGACTTTCTAAGTCGCCAGGACGTTCATCCGGGGGAATGGTCCCTGCACCCTGACGTTTTTTAACTGCTGGTGGACAGGTGGGGTCTTCCAGAGATCGACCTCATGGCGTCCCGGCACAACAACAAGTTGCCGGTGTACGGGTCTCGCACAAGAGACGAAGAGGCATCTCTGGTGGATGCTCTGTCCGTCCGGTGGACGTTCCGGTTCGCATACCTGTTTCCTCCGGTTTCCCTTCTTCCACGGGTAATCCGGAAATTCAAACAGGAAGGAGGGACGCTCCTGTTGATAGCTCCCGCGTGGCCTAGACGGCACTGGTTCTCAGACCTTCAGGGTCTGTCCGGGGACAGTCCTCTGCGGTTGCCGCTACGACCGGACCTTCTGTCGCAGGGTCCTTATCTTCACCCGGACCTGGCTCGGCTGTCTTTGACGGCGTGGCTGTTGAGACAGCCATGTTGAGGTCCAGGGGGTTTTCCAGCTCTGTGGTGCGTACCATGTTGCGAGCTCGGAAACCGTCGTCCGCGAGGAT
This sequence comes from Taudactylus pleione, assembly GCA_031769625.1. NCBI lineage: Eukaryota > Metazoa > Chordata > Amphibia > Anura > Myobatrachidae > Taudactylus > Taudactylus pleione. The sequence continues at coordinate 947,905 of JAUIMM010000047.1, read as the reverse complement.
ATACCATCGCGTGTGGCATACGTTCTTCCAATGGTGTCGACCGAGAGGTTATGCACCGCGGGAGTTTCGTCTGTCTAGGATACTTGCCTTCCTACAAGCAGGACTAGATCATGGGCTTCGCCTTGCTTCTTACTTGCCTTCCTACAAGCGGGACTAGATCATGGGCTTCGCCTTGCTTCTTTGACGGTACAGGTTTCGTCCCTGTCTGTCTGGTTTCACCGTAGGATTGCTACAATCCCGGATGTGCGCACCTTTATGCAAGATGTTCTCCGCATTCAGCCGCCCTTTTTTCCACCTGTGGCGCCTTGGGATTTGGCTGTGGTCCTGAGGGCTCTCCAGGGACCGCCGTTTGAACCACTGGGCTCAGTGGATCTTAAATGGCTAACAGCTAAGACTGTTTTCCTACTGGCCATAGCTTCGGCCAGACGTGTTACTGATTTAGGGGCTCTCTCTTGTAGACCCCTTTTCTTGATTTTTCATGGGAACAGGGCAGTGCTCCGCACTCGGCCTGAATTTCTTCCCAAAGTTGTTTCCCAGTTTCATGTTAACGAGGAAATAGTTGTTCCGGCCTTTAACTCACCTGGTCTTTCAGTGGGTGAGGCCACTTTGGATGTTGTGCGGGCCTTAAGGACTTATGTTGACCGCACTTCTTCGTTTAGGAAGTCGGACGCCTTGTTTGTCCTCTATGGCTTCCGTAAAAAGGGTTGGCCTGCTTCAAAGCAAGCTTTGGCAGCCTGGATCTGTATGGCTATTTCTGAAGCTTATCTTCATGAAGGTCTGCCGGTTCCTCCTTCTTTGAAGGCTCATTCCACTAGGTCTGTGGGTCTTTCGTGGGCAGCTCGACGTGGTGCCTCTGCAGTCCAGATCTGCAAGGCTGCTACGTGGTTCTCTGTCCATACCTTTGTGAGGTATTACAGGTTTGACACCTTCGCCTCTCAGGATGCTTCCTTCGGGCGGCGGATTCTCCTTTCAGCACAGGAGTGTCCCCACCCTTAAAGGATACTGCTTTGGGACATCCCCAAGGTATCCTGTGGATACCCTATGGACCCTGAAGTAGAAAATATGAGATATGGTAAGAACTTACCTTTGTTATCTCTATTTCTACGAAGTCCATAGGGTTCCACAGGACTCCTGCCCTGTCGCACCTGTGCTGCAGATGGGCTTTGTTCTGGTCACCGATTTTCCCGTCTCCCTCTGGTGAGAGTGTGATTCTTGTGTGAATCCAGATCTTCTTTCTCTCTCTTCCTTCTCCTCCTCCGGCCTATGGCTTGGTAACTAACTGAGGTGCCTTGGCTCGGGGGCGGGGTATAGGAGGGGGACCCTAGTGCATCCTGGGAGGCTGAAAGCTTAACTCTATGGTGCCCTGCGACTGACGTCACACCTATACCCCAAGGTATCCTGTGGAACCCTATGGACTTCGTAGAAATAGAGATAACAAAGGTAAGTTCTTACCATATCTCATATTTTTACGGTTGCTGTATCTGTTTCAGTTACGCAATTATAGCCACTTTGCAGGCTATTGTTTGACTATGTAGTAGAAAATCTAAACATGTGTTAGGCATGAGCAGTCCTTAATATATCCAGGCAGACACATTGGGCTGTAATGGCACATCAAAAAAAAATTATTTGACAACAGACTGATGGGTTAAATCGTCATACACTGAGATAGATGTGAACCTGACGCCTTAATGGACGTGTTCCTATGCCATCACACCCTGTGGTTAATGGCAGATTCAGCACTCTCACAGAATGAGATTGCTGTCACTCACAAAATGGTGGAGCTGCTAATTTACAGAATTGTGTGCTCATTCGAATACACACATGCAGTCTATGCAACTGAGGTCAAAGCAGAAAATAGAGTAGAGCAGATGGGATAAAAGTGGTGTGGGTGGGGGGAGGAGACACAGCAGCGTGGATAGATGAGACAAAGGCGTGTAGAGGAGGGAAGGTTAAGCAGTACAGGGGGGGGTAGCCAAAGTAATGCAGATGAGTGGAATGGTGGTGTGGATGGGGGGAAACAGTGACGTGGATGGGGGAAGAGAGTGGCATGGACATGGGAAGACAGGCAAAGACAGATTGGTGCGGATAAGGAAACACAAACTAGCACAAATAGGAGAACACCCAACAATAGGGATTGGGGAAGACAGATTAGTGTGGATGGGTAGAAAGACAGAGTAGTGCGGGTGGGGAGAGGAGACAGAGTTGCACAGTTGGGGGGGACAGAGTGGTGCACATGGGGGAAGAAAGAGTGCTACAGAGGAAAGTAAGACAGCAGTGTGGCTTAGGGGAAGGCAGTGGTGCAGAAGGAAACAGAGTGGCATGGATGCACGGCAGTGCAGATGGAGAAAGACAGATTGGTACGGATGAGAGAACACAGACTACCATAGTTCGGAGACCACACAGCAATAGGGATTGGGGAAGACAGATTGGTGTGGATGGGGAGGAAAACAGAGTGGTGCGGGTGGTGGGGAGAGTCAGAGTTGCACGGTTGGGGGACCAGAGTAGTGCAGATGTAGGATAAAAGAGTGCCACAGATGAGCTAAAGACAGCAGCATGGCTGTGGAGAAGGCAAAGATGCAGGGCGGTGTGGCTGGGAAAAAACATTGGTGCGGATGAGGGAACACAGACTATCGCATTTGGGAGACCACACAGCAGTAGGGATTGGGGAATATATAGCAGCATGGAGGCATATAGGGGCAGAAAGTGTACATGCATAGACAGAGTATGATATTTTTAAAAATAAGGGAGCTGAATGTGTATTCTAAATGAGATAAATGTATGCATTGAGAAGGATGTTGGAAGCCAGTGAGATTGTTTTGGTGATCAAATGGGAAGATTGTGGGCACTGAGTGGGATGTGGGAGCCACATAACTGCTCAGACCTCAGTTGCATAGACTGCATGTGTGTATTCCAATTAGCACACAATTCTGTGAATTAGCAGCTCCACCATTTTGTGAGTGATAGCAATGTCATTCTGTGAGAGTGCTGAATCTGCCGTTAACCACAGGGTGTGATGGCATACCATATCTGTATTGCGCAAGGAACACGTCCATTAAGGCGTCAGCCTTAATGATTGTAATTTCATTGCTTGTTGAAGTTTGAGTGGCAGAAAATCAATAGGTTTTGTGAATGTTCAGATCATGTCTAAGCAGCCTTAATGGGACATATGAAACCGTAAGGTCTTTTTTTTTTTTTGTATAATCTGTTTTTATTGAAATAAAAAAATAGCATAGTACATATATGGCCTACAACGGCCTACCTAAACGCCAAATAAGTACAAATAACAATACAAATTCAATGGACCAATATAGTCACAAAACATGGAGTAAAAAAAGAGAAAAAAAAAAAAGTCCCAGATTGACTAGTATTTAATCGTATTTTCGAACATTACTAAATAAAATAAAAAGAAACATAATTGATAAAGTAAAATATATAAAAATTGTGAAGGAAAAAGTATACATAAAAGAAAAATTATGGGGAGAAGAAGAGAAAAAAAAAAAAAAAAGGTTGCTATGTCCTAAGAGGTGTTGAGATATATATTTTGTTTTCAGAAAACTCTTTAAAGTTCAGCCAGTCATGCCAAGTAGTTGTAAAATCTGAGGGAGATGATTTCAAAGAGGAGAGATCTTCCATAAACATATACTGATCTATTCTCTGAAACCATCGAGAGATAGGGGGACAAATCGAAGATCTCCAATAACACGGTACAGTAGCCCTTGCAGCATTCACCAGATGACGTAACAAGGATTTTTTTGTATATGGAGACAGGAAGGTCTGATAAAGTTAGTAACCAAAACTCCGGTTTATCAGATAAAGGAAGACCAGTGATCAATTCCGATATCTGTCGAACCTTCCTCCAAAAGTCAGCTATTATTGGGCATTGCCAAAAATATGGAGAGGAGTGCCTACTGCTTGTTTACAACGCCAGCATAAATTAGATAGATTTGGGAACATCCGGTGAATGTGAACAGGGCACCTATACCACCTAGCCAAAATCTTGTATTGAGTTTTCAAAAGTTGGAGTGAGGAGGAACTAGCAAAAGTAAAACTAAATATTCGTGACCACTGGTCTTCCGTTAGTTCCCTTCCCAATTCATCATGCCAAGCAGAAACATAAGAAGGTATAGATGGATTGGAACATTCAAGACATAATTGATATATTAAAGAAATATGGTGCCTTGGCGGATCTTCTGTTATACATAGAGCTTCAAACTTAGTCGGGATCCAGCGAGAACCACCAGTATTAAGAGAAGTAATATAGTGTCTTAATTGGAGATAAACCCAAAATGAACGGAATGGGAATTGATACAGTTGTTGGAGATCTGTAAAGGATCGCATTCCACCAGTTGAAACTAAGTGGGATAGACGTGTAATACCCGCTGTGGACCAACTAGATAAGTTAGAGGCCGTAAGACCTGGGGGAAAATCCGGGTTACCTACCAGTGGAATAGGTAATGAAGTGCATGGGCTAAACAAAGGGGAGTTCCTAAATTTGTTCCAACAACGAAGAGTGGGACCTAGTGTCGGTGAGATAGAGACGGACATTTGACAATCCAAGGGAGTACATGGGAAGGTTTACCGACTGTATGACCCACTATAAGCGTCCATTGTTAAATTTCAGATATTCTAGACATTTCAACAATCCTGGCCAAGTGTACCACATAGTAATAATTAAGAAAATGAGGTAGCTGAAGACCACCTTTTGAGCGACTTTGAGCCAATACAGCTTGTGACAGTCTGGGCCGACCCAAACCCCAAACAAAGTGACCTACTAGACATTGTAATTCCTTAAAAAAGGAGACTGGTATTGTAATAGGTAACACTTGCAACAAATATAAGACCTTAGGTAAAATAGACATCTTAACCGTGTTAATCCTACCCAACCAGGACAGTTTCAATAGAGACCATCTTTGAAAATCTGCCTTAAATTGTTTAATAAGAGGGGGAAAATATAGTTGGTACAAATAAATATTTGGGTGTTCTTCTATCCCCTTCAAATAATAAAGACTAGAAGAAGTCCAAATAAAGGGAAATGCGTTCCTAAGACCTGTCACAGTACTGTCGGGGGATGATATATTCATTGCTATAGACTTGGAGTAATTGAATTTAAAATTAGAGACCTCACTGAATCTATTAAACTCATGCATGAGGGCAGGGAGAGAGGTCACTGGCGCAGAGATGGTAGCAAGGAGATCGTCGGCAAATAGTGCCAATTTGTATTCATGGTCTCCAATCCTTGTTACACCGGATAGCCCTCGCCAATGCCTCCATGCAGAGCACAAATATAAGGGGAGATAGTGGGCAACCTTGATGTGTGCTATTGTTAATCGGGAAAGGAACTGAGAGGGCCCCATTGACCCGCACTCTGGCAGTAGGAAAATGATAAAGGGCCAAAATATGGTGGAGACAGTGAGAGCCTAACCCCATATACCGAAGAAGACCTTCCATGAACTGCCAATCTACACTGTCAAAGGCCTTCTCTGCATCCGTTGATAGAAGAATAACAGGGGGACCTAGTACCTTTGACATGATGGATTATATCAATGATCTTAGAGGTATTGTCTTTAGCTTCCCTATCCCGAACAAATCCCACTTGGTCTCCATGTATCAAACCAGGGAGAAGGAAACTCAACCTATTTGCCAGCATTTTAGCATATAATTTTAAGTCATTATTTAATAAAGAAATAGGCCTATAGCTTGCAGATTGGGCTGGGTCTTTTCCCTCTTTGGGGATTATTGAAATATGGGCCTCAAGAGTCTGAGGAGAAAAACCCACCCTGTCGGACACCTCATTACAAGCTTTCAAAATAAGTGGCAAAAGTATAGATCGAAACGCCTTATAATAGCTTACAGGGAAGCCATCTGGGCCAGGGCTTTTTCCAACTGGGGTATTTGACAGATCTAAATCTAGTTCCTCATAAGTAAAGGGGCAATCAAGAGAGGTCAAATCACTCTCCTCAATTTGTGGAAAGTCGACCGAGGATAGATAGTTTCTGACCGCCTCCTGATGTGATAAGGGATTATTAGGTGATTTGTTCCTTTCGTAAATTAAAAATTTTCATGTAACAATTTTGAAAGGCGGCTGCAATTTGGGGAAATGTATGGACAGAGTTCCCCCCGGAGTCCCGAACAGTAGAGACATAAGATTGTAACCTCTGAGTTTTTAGTGCTCCGGCAAGCATTTTGCCAGGTTTATTTCCCCATTGGTAAAATTTATGTCTGCATTTCTGTAGATCTAATTTAGTTTTATCTTGGAGAAGCTGATTAAGGGCCTGTCTCGCTTCAGTAAGATCTCATAATGTAGACTCATCTAAAGAAGATTTATGGGATGTTTCCAGGGACTTAATACGGGCCAAAAGTTGTTGCCGTTGAGCCATCTTTTCCTTTTTTTAGTCTGGAGCCTAACTGAATACAATGTCCTCTAATCACGTACTTATGTGCCTCCCACACCATTATTTTAGATACATATGGAGCATCATTGATATCAACATATTCAGTAATGGCTTTAAGAAGATCTGTTTTAGTACGAGGATCACTAAGTAAATATTCATTAAAGCGCCATGTCCATGGTCTAGGAGTCATGTTAGGAAAACATATATTTGCAAAAATTGGGGCATGATCAGACCATGTGATATGACCTATTTGACTATGAGGAAAATATTGAAGGTTTCTATGATCTATAAGAAAGTGGTCAATACGTGAGTATATAGAATGTGGGTTGGAATAGAACATATAATCTTTAACTGTTGGCTGTTGAGTCCTCCATAAATCTATCAATTGATACTCAGAAAAAAGTTGACGTATTCTACGGTGGTCTCGCAATGAGACTCGGGATGATCCCGAAGAACAATCTAACATAGGGTCTAAAGACCAATTGAAATCCCCACCTAATATTACGTATCCCTCCCTCAATGGCTCCAAAAGTTTCAAGACCTTATTAAAAAATTGCCTCTGTTTTTGATTAGGGGAATAAATATTCACAATAGTATATATTTGACTGTATATCTTGCATTTCAATATCCGACATCTACCTTCCACTAGAATGTGATGAGATATGTCTGAGACGGCAAACCGGCGAGAGAGTATAGCCACTCCTAGGGACTATAATCTATACTATACTATATTACTGCAAAACACATGAGGATAATAGTAATTCCCAAGTTTAGGGGCAACTAATTGTTTAAAATGTGTTTCTTGCACAAAAGCCACAGCTACCTTTTCTAAACTAAGTTCTCTCAACAAGGTAGAACGTTTCTCAGGAATATTAAGGCCCTTCACATTAAAGGAGCATAATTTTATATTTTCTGGTTTACGGGGGGCCATGGGAGTATCGGTGTGAAAGGTTAGTTATGTATAGAGAGAAAAGCATTATATGAATCTTATAAAGATGTACAAGGGCAGTAAGGACATAGCGACTAGGAAGGGAGAAAATAAAAACGAAAAAAATAAAATAAAGTAGTAAAAAAAAAAAAACTAATAATTTTGATAGAATATACAGAGAAAAATATATCCATAGGAAAAGATTACCGCTGTTGGAGCAGGTAGAAGACAACAGTCGACCCATGCTCCAAGGACAAAATGCGGAACGACCCAACTGGGGTTAGGCAGCTACGACCACACCCCGGGATTAAAGAAATTACATATATCTAGTAAACGGCAATATCAAAAAATCATCTAGTTAATAAGAACAATAATACCATTTACATCATTATCATAAATATGAGGCATATTCATGAAACAACTTTGAAAAAATTTGTAAAAAAAAAAAAAAACTTCTGCCGTGTGTGTGTGGGACATAAAAAATAGATTTTTTTCCTCTTTAAAATTGTTAAAGACAAGAACAATTATGTAAATCTATGATCAGCAAATGCTCAGTAAACGAGCTAACCACCAACTATATGAAAAGGATACACTTCCGGACAAAATCTATGTCCAAGCTCATAATAGATACAAATAGTCACGTCAAGACATTTTAGTTGATCAGGTGCCAGAAGCCATCCGCTCAATTCGCGGAGAGGTCGAACTACGTCTCTGCCCCCCCACTGATGTCCAAGGAGCTCTTGCGGCAGGTGGATCAGGCGGATCTAGACGTGAGAATAATTGGATCCAATCGTTAAGAGGTGGTATAGGAATGGAGAGTGCGTTACAGAACTTAACCAGGTCCTCTGGTGTCTGTAAGATGAGTTGGCGACCGTCATGCATTACTTGGATATTCATAGGAAATCCCCAACGGAAACGGACACCTTTCTGTTTGAGAATGTCAGTGAGAGGTTTAAGGAGGCGTGTCTGTTGGAGAGTGTTCCAAAAGAGATCAGGGAAAATTTTAATTTTATTGCCGTTGAATTCAATACCATCTAGTTTGCATGCTTTGCTGAGGATCTCTTCTTTAATATGATGGTAGTGGAGGCGACAAATAATGTCTCTGGGAGCCTCAGATTGGAGACCCTTTGGACGAAGGGCCCGGTGAGCATGATCAAAGAGAATTGTGTTATCCGGCTCTGCATCTATAAGTTTATTAAACATTTTGGTAAGTGCATCAATGATACCCGGACCTTGAACGTCTTCTGGGATTCCCCGGATACGTAGATTGTTGCGACGACCCCTGTTATCGAGGTCGTCTAATCTTCGCTGCATCATTGTCATCTCTTGTGCATGCGTAGAGACAACGTCCCGGATTTTTTGTTGGAAACAACTTACTTCTTCCATGTGTGTCTCTATGTCAGATACCCGGTGTGTGACGTGAGAAATGTCTTTTTGAAGGGTAGCAATTTCCGCTTTGACTGTAGCCCCAATTTTCCTATCGAGGTCTAGAAAGTCCTGTTTTGTGGGAAGAGAGCGCAGGTGCGCCAGGACATCAGCCATAGTGGTGTCTGCCATATCTCCTGAACTAGTATGAGTTGGTGACGCCATAAGTCCAGTATTATCAGACGATGTAGACGGGTTAGAATCAGAACGTGCATTCTCTCCAAAAGCACCACCGTCAGGAGTGAGGTAGCGAAAGAGGTTGAGTTGTGATGACGTATCTACGGTCTTCTTAGCACTAGGTGTCCGCACTGTCTTTGTTTCTCTTATCTTTATTTCTCTGATGGGAAAAACTAAGGGAAAACCACACACATAGAGAAAGGAAAAGGAGCAATCACAGCAGATATGTTGGTCAAAATTATTAATACATGTATAGCCTCAGGACATACATTCCCAGGATGTAATCACCACGTACCTCTCCCCATAGTATACGGGTGAGTCAGGGGATCATGGCCATATCGCCGCACACATGTCAGCGCATATAAACCAACATTTATCCCCACATAAATATGTGGGAGATTGAATAGTAATATTAGGCAATATAAAATATTAAAGAGAGCTGCTGTAAAATAAAGGAAAGTGACTTTTCTAAATAGGAAAGTGTGGAGTTACAAACGTGACCGCATGGGGGAGCTCCAAGCCCAGAAATGTTATAATATCAATATACACTCACTGCAATGATGGGCAATATATTGTAAGAAAAGAAAAACATATATATATTCCCCACAATACACTTATAGACAGTTGGGTATAGGAGTATAGGGTGTCAGAGGAAGCAGTAAGCTGATCAATAAGAGGAATATAATTTTTATATAAGCAGACTGGCTATACTTTCTGTATATCTTCTTCACTTGTGACAGTCAGTCACAGCCATTGCAGTGTTGACAGCGGGGGTGCGGATATCCCTTCACCTGAGAAGGATCATGCCGGGTGAATGTACACAGCAGTCCCAGTGATCGGAGGTGGATGTAGAGACTGCGGGAGGGCCGCTACAGCGCTCCCGCCGGCAGACACCACCAGACAAGCAGAGAGGATGCGGTAAGTAGGGGTGAGCGTTTACAAGCTCTATGGACTGTGGGAGTACCTCAAGTATTCAGCCGTTTTCCGCGGCGATGTTATAGGCGGCGGCGGGTGATGGCCAAAATCGAGGCCGCGGCTTTTGGCGCAGACCAGGCCTCAAGTCTTTGGGAGCTGATTTTAGGCCAGTGGGGTCCCCAACTACCCTATGGGAGGGTCCTTGAGGGACAGTGAGCCAGTGACTATAATGGTAAGTCGCCAATGTCCCTGTCTGGTGGCTATAATTAAGCTTTTTCTGGGCTATATAGCTGGAGCCCTCATGAACCACGTCCTTCCTATTTTGCAGTCAGGCCACGCCCCCCCGTAAGGTTTTTTTTTTCTATGGAATTTCATAGCTTTTTTAAATTGTATTAACTATCAGGGTTTGGATGAGCAAACCGGGCCACCTGCAGGGAGAAGAGCAACAAAGTGGTACTCTAATGCAGGTAGAAGAGGGGACAGCACACAGGAGGTTGGTTTGGGAGGTGCAGAATGCGAAACGGATGCAGGCGTGTGGGGTAGTGGCAGCAGCAGTGGTGCAGAGCAGTGGCTCACTGGTAGTGTGCATGCACCTGAGAGAATCAAATCAATAAGTCATAGATGGACGAATGCAGCAGAAAAAAAAAAAAAAAAACGTAGCCCCCTCAGAAAACAACCAGCCCGGGCTTTGGAGCCCTAGTACTGGTTGTGCTAAATACAGGGGACAAACGACATTGGGTCCCCTGCATTAAGCAGAACCAGCACCAGGCTTTTTAGAACTTGTCCTGGTTGCCAAAATACGGGGGACAAATGACGTAGTGGTCCCCCGTATGTAGCGCAACAAGCACAGGGCTCTGAGCCGGTCCTGGTTCTGGAAATACAGGGGTAAAAACTGCATAGAGCTCCCCCAGTATTTCTCAGAAGCAGCACCGGACTCCGTCTAGTGGGGGCGTGATGCCACAGCCAGGGGAGCCCTTTCACTGGGCCCCCCAGCCGCAGCATCACCCCTGACTGCTAGTCAGCCCAGGCCGGGGATCCCTGGGGAGTTGGGGTCCCCCCTCAGGGCACCCCAGGCCCAGGCTGATAGCCCGGGGCTATCCCCAGCACCCCTGGGCGGTGGGTGCCGGGTTGATTATGTATAGTGTGGTGCATAAGAAAATATAAATATTGTCTTTTGCAGTAGTACTACAGGTTCCAGAAAGCCTCTCCTGCATGCTGGTACTTAGAGAACCACAAGTACCAGCAGGAGGGGCATTAAGGGCCTACTGGCACCTATAGTACCCCTGCAAAAGAAATATTAAAATAAAACAAACAGACACAGTTTTTTAAAGTATTTTATTATGCCGCACCTTCACCTGGAGGGCGACGGTCTTTAAGCTCTTTTACATGGCCGTCGCCCATCCAGGGCTTCTACAGCGTCTTCACCTGGAGCGCGGCGGCCATTAAGCTCTTTTGCGTGGCCGCCGCCCAGCCAGGGCTTCCCGGCGTCGTCTTGCTTCAGCTGGTCTCTCCAGCTCCCCGGCCGACGGACTGAATGGATGGAGCACGCACTGGCTCTATTTAAGCCAGCCGAGGCGATAACGTCACGAGCCGTGATTGGCTCGCGGCGGCCATCTTTGAATCTCAAAAATGGCGCTGAGGCGCCATTTTTGAATGGGGTATGGAGTGCTGGGCTGGATGCCGACCGCTGGGAGCTCACCTCCCGGCACTCCAGCATGTATGCGCCGGAGGACTGTCTTGCGCTACAGCCCCCAGGCCACCTCCAGAGACGGCATGGCTTTGTGCTGGCTGCTGGGGAACGGGAGCCGCGCTCCCGGCGCCCCAGGGCAGCAAGAAGCCGCTGCAGGTGGGACAAGTGTCCTGGACTGCAGGGCTAAGTGCCACATGTAGGGGGGACCAGGCTAGCCGGCTCCCTGCGTGGCGCTGTTTAACTGGGGGCCGGGAGCTTAGCTCCCGGCGCCTCATCTCTACAACACAGTGTGGCCGGCAGTTAACCCTCGGTGCGCTGCACCGAGGGGAGAACTGCGATAGCTGCACGCTGGGGGGTTGGGAGCGCTAGCTCCCGATACCCCAGCACGAAGGAGAGGCCACACACTGGGAGACCGGAGAATCCGGCTCCCTGTGCAGCACGGCAGTAGGGCTGGCCAGGATAGCTGGTAAACAGGGGGACCGGGCTAGCCGGCTCCCTGTGCAGCTCTAGATGGTGCGCTGACGCTGAGGCCGGGAATGTTGCTCCCAGTGCCCCAGCAGCATGGCAAATAGTGGGAGCAGCACTGCCCGTCTCCGATGGAGACCTTCTGCAGTGCTGTGTGCTACGTGGTCCGTAACTGGACTATACCTCTCGCAGACACAGTCAGATGGCTGACTGGCTGAACGACCTGTCACTCAACTTCTGCTGCCTTACTTACTGGTCTGAGCCAACGTTGTTTACGCCCTCTGCTGGAAGCACCTACTGTGGCTGCGCAACAAGTTGAAAAGTCCTATCTTTATAATGGTGCATTCTTGAGGTAACAGTTTAAAAGCTGTAACTTTCTAATTTACCTGAACCCCAAAAGCACATACCCTGGCACAATAGCTACCTAATAAAACAAACACCAAGTCTAAATTCCACCCCTACCCTGAGTTTTGCCTTCCCAAAAAACCCCATAGACTATAGCAGAAAAGTTGTCCTAATTGAGAATGTCAGAAAAAACTGACAGTTGGAGCTTTAGATTACTCCCATGTCCTCATTTTTTATGTGTGCCCTGAAATTTGGCATGCAGTACCCAGTGACAGTTCTACCCGTCCGTGCCCAATTTCAACTCTGTACCTCCTATAGCTTTAGAGGTGTAGCATGCATATATATATATTTATATATATATATATATATATATATCCACTTTTGATCCAGTCTCCTAGATAGGAGCACTCACCAATAACAGCAATAAAAGTCTCTAATGAATCCAGAAAAGTGTCATCATTTAATCTTCAAAATTGAAAAATGTTGTCCACAATAGGCCATATATTCAGTATTGTCGATGTTTCGGTTCAAAATATGAACCTTTCTCAAGACTGGCACAAAATGTACATCATACTCATAGTGCTAAACGCACACACTTATGTATTACATCCGAGTCATCTGTATACCATACATAGCCGTGAGGGATCTAAGTCACTGGCGTTCTTCCGGGACAACAGGGTGCACTAATGTATATATATATAATACTGCATGGACACTCCGTACACAGGCCCTGATTCAGAGCCGGACACTCTGACAGAGCGCTCGCTCTGAATCAGGGCCGGCCTTCTCTTTTTTTTTTTAGAGCGGCCTCCTGGCTGCTTGCATAGCTGTGGGTGACCACCCACAGCTATAGCGAGCGGCCAAAAAGATGGTCGCGATGGTCAAGACCATCGCGACCATCGGGCTTGCAACGAGACCCTTGCGGTAGGGTCTCGTTGCCCCAAGCCCTGGAGTGCTTTCGGCTCTATCAGAGCCGGAGGCGCTCCCACTGACATCACTTGTGATGTCAGTGGGGCCGGCCCCAGATGGTAGGCGTTCCCATAGGAACGCCTCCGTCTGGGCAGCCATGCCCCCAGCACGCCCACCAAAGGGGGTGTGCTGTCACTCGTCATCGACAGCACGCCCCCTTTGGTACGAGACCCCTGTCGTGCACATGCGCACTGGGCCAACATCAACCCACTTGCGAGCGCTCAGCACTTGTGAGCGGGTCTGAATCAGGCCCACAGTCATTTTTAAATCACATTGTCTATCTAGCACATTTTCTACATCTTTATTTTACATCACAGGTGTTAAAGTGATTGAATAAAAGTTTTATGGACTTGTTTTCTTCTATGTGCACCATGTAAGACATCTTTTTCTTTCCTCTTTTATTTGTTCTATATCCTCTGCTGTCGAAGAACATTATGGTTATGTTCAGGGCAGTGGATCAAAAGTCCTAGAATAGCTTAAAGTAGCTTCCTTTTAAATGTTGGATCTCCTTTTGGGAAACAAATTAATGAAATGATCCGAAGAAGTTCAAAGAATAAGTTATGACAACTATGTCTAGCTGGAAGTCTGTTTTTCTCTCCTCTTCCAGTTAGCAGTTTACAGAAGTGGAAAATATTTTCCTGGAAGACAATACAAGAGAACATTCCACGGTAATACAACTCAACATCCTTTTTGTCCAATTCGAGGAAAGGAGGGAAGCAGTCCAGAAATGAGCAATGATTATTTAAACATACGTTATCGTGTCTTTCTTGTAGGTTGCAGAATCAAAAAGTTTGCGGACAGGTGGCTTTCAGTTGTTCGGTATCAGTGGGTGCAGGATCTTATAACCAGTTATAAAATAGAATTTATGGGGACACCAAGCAAAGATGTATTTGTTTTTGAGGTCCAGAACTAAATAAACTATTAATCTCCAGCATTCAAATGCTACTAGACAAACAGGTGATATTGGTGGCTCAATAAAAAGATTTCTCTCTTAATATGGAAGACCCTTCTTAGTACAGAACAGTATAAATCATAGATGCCTGAACAGTTTTATAAAGATTCAGCATTTCAAAATTGAGTCCACAACCTTGCTCCTCCAAAGCGGCGTTGAAAGGAGATTTTCTGAAATCTGGATTTTCAAGATACATATCTCCATGTACTGAATGCTCCCCGCCCCAATATTCTGAAACCTCATTTTATATATGTACCTGCCGACCTTTCTACTGCGTAAAGAATGTTTACAAAAGTATTGGTGGTCTTGATGGTAGCATTGAGGAAGTAAGACATAGTTCTGCCCTATTTGGACAACGTACTCATAATAGGTGACTCAAGACACACCTCTTAGGTGACCAGTTATCCATTCGTTATTTAGTTAAAAAAAAAAAAAAATTACATAAAAATGTCAGTCAGTCCTGTCCCAGTATTTTAAATTTTTAGGATTTTATATAGACTATAAAACAGTTGTGGCATCTACTTTCTTAGATAGCATTAAAAAAATTCAGTCACTACAATTGTCGCAAGAAGTCTTTAGTAAGGGTATTCTTAAGAGTCATGGTGTTGTTTTCTTCAGCTATCGTCATTCAACCATGTGCAGTCTGGCACCTGTGGAAATTGCAGGAAGAAATGCTCAATCTTTGGGTACTCAATCCCATCATCTTGGATTAGGTGATACAATTATCACAACAGACCCAGAAGACTAGCACTTGGTGGCAAGATTTGGAATTGGAAGAGAGTTCTCGGGGCCACAGTGCATAGGATTGACCACATATTCAAACCTAAGCAGCAGTCCAGCTTATTTTTTCTTTTGATAACAAAGAAACCTATGAAGCTATTTCAGACAACTTTACAGTGGTGGCATTTTTGAACAAGCAGGGAGGCACAAAAAACTGACAGATGATGGATATATATCATACTTTCTGATGTGGGCAGAATATAACTTTAATATTTTTAACAGCCCTACATGTGGCAGGCAGAAAACTGCTTAGTGGACATCCTTAGTCGCAACCGGATTAAACCAGGCAACTGGGGAGATGGACCAGGAAGTTTTTCAGCAACTGGTCCCTCAGTTGGACCTGATGGCGTCCGGTCACAACACAAAGGTGAAAAGCTTTTTATTTCACTACAAGGACTTTGGGGAAGGTAATATAGGTTTACTGACAATTCCAAGAGTGTTCAAACTTTGTTACATGTATCTTCCATTTCCGCTGATCGTGAGAATTCTAAAAAAAAGTTTATAGCAATTCTGCCGTTTTGCCCTCGAAGGTCATGGCTCGCAACAACAAAGCTTAAGAAAAGCCTTGACCTCTACCTACTTGTCCAGATATGAAAAAAAAAAATAATAATAATAATCCTTCCAAGCTTGTTATAATCTATGGAAGACATTCACATGTTGGTGTGACCGGTACCAGTTCTATGCAAACGTTTCTCAAATTCTAGATTTTCTGCAAGACTGTAAGATTGTCTGCATACAGTTCTAGTACGTAGCACACTGAAAGTACAAGAATCAGATTTAAGTGTGCTTCTTGAAATTATTCCCTGTTAACTTAGTAGAGGTTTTTTTAGGCTACTAAGAATTCATCCATGTCTTAAGTCATTTGTAGCACCATGGAATCTAAACTTGATACTAAAGATACAGAAGAACATTTTGAGCCCTTGCAACTAGCATATTTAAAGATGCTTACACTGAAGGTAATTTTTTTTCTGGTTGCAATAACATAACAATAGGAGAGCTGCAGGCCCTATGGCAAGGGTTCCCAACCACGATCCTCAAGGCACACTAACAGTCCAGATTTTAGGGATAGCCATACTTGAGCACAAGTGACTTAATTAGGACCTCAGTTATTTTGATTAAACCATCTGTGCACAATCATGGATATCACTAAAACCAGGACCGTTAGTGTGCCTTGAGGATTGAGGTTGGGAATCACTGCCCTATGGCATAAATAATACTTTCTTAATATCTATTCAGAGTGGTGCAAAGAACAAACACTCAATTTTTGCCAAAAGTGATTTCTAAATGTCATGTGACTCGGGAAATTGTCCTATCCACTTTATATATACTCAACCAAGTATGTACAAGAGAAGAGCCTGCACACTCTGGATTTTTTTAATAGACATTTCTAAACCGCTCTCGAAAAGTAAGCAGATTGGAAAGATAGAGGACTGTTTGCTTCTTCCTGATGATCCACAGAAAGGTCAGGCTCTTGCAAAAAATACCCTCACATTCAGGGCTGTCACAACATATTGGGCTCACAGAGCATAGGCATCAACAGAAGACTTATGAAAACCTTCAGATTGTAAGCTCCTTTGAGTAGGACCCTCTTTCCTCCTGTTCTCATTACCTACATAGCACACCAGCTACCCTCCACATCTCCTCCTTGAGCTCTCTGCCCCTGGACACCACCACTTTGTTGTTTTTGTACCTCTATCTGTGACGCCAAACCTGTACCCACGCTAATGGGTACAGGTTACATTACGCTGCATAGTCTTATTCCAATAGCTGTGTTGTGAGTTGAAGTGTTGTTACTATTTTGCTGTATTGTACTGTTCTACCTTGTAATATCTTATTGTTGCTCTCTGTATGGCACTGCGGAACACTTGTGGCACCCTATAAATACAATTTTATATTAATTATGCAAAACAGCAGATTGGTCGTCTTGTTATAAGATATAATCACCTTGATGTCTAGAAATCAGAAAATATGCAATTTAGATAAAATATCCTTCAGGTCATAAATCAACAAATGTACCATACATAGGCAAGTCATGTGCTTGATTCATATGCTGCCCCTTCCCCCATACGTAACTGCTTTGGCACATCCCAACAGTCTTGGCAGCCATGAAATCTGAAAAATAAATGAGTAAATGATGTTCTCACCTGATCATTTATTTTCTTTGAAGAACTCCATAGCAGACCAATCTATCTCTTCCTTGTATGTTGTTTATATTTTCCAGACCAGCTTGGACATAAGACAGGGAAGGTAAATAGCAGCCAAGTACCTAGTTTAAATCTACAGCTGTCTGGCCATCATCTCCCCCAGCAAAGCTGCACGCACCCTCCCCATGAAGTGCAGCCTATCCCTTCTGTAGAGCTTTTGAGAGAGAATGTGTCCCAGTTTTCCAAAACCCCACGGCAATCCTTCATATACAGGTTGAGTCTCCCATATCCAAAATGCTTGGGTCCAGGGGTATTTTGGATAACTGAATATTCCGTATTTTGGAATATTTGCATAACCTAATGAAATATCTTGGGAATGGGACCCAAATATACACACAGAAGGCATTTGTGTTATGCACCTTATACACACAGCCTGCAGGTAATTGTATACAATATTTTCAATAATTTTGTGTTTTCAAACATAGGCCCTCATTCAGAGCCGGACGCTCTGAGCAGAGCGCTCGCTCTGAATGAGGGCCGTCCTCCATAAAAATGGAGCGTCCTCCTGGACGCTCGTATAGCTGTGGGTCACCACCCACAGCACATACGAGCGTGCAGGATGATGGTCGCGATGGTCTTGACCATCGCCAGTGCGACCAGAAGCCTGTGGTCGGGTTTTTCGACCACAAGCCCTGGAGTGATTTTGACTCTATCAGAGCCAAAATCACTCCCACTGACATCACTAGTGATGTCAGTGGGGCCGGCTTCTGACGGTAGGCGTTCCCTTGGGAACGCCTCCGTCTGGCAGGCACGCCCACCAAAGGGGGCGTGCTGTCAATCAACATCGACAGCACGCCCCCTTTGATCAGACACAACGAGCGAAGGAAAGTCCTTCGCTCGTCGCGTCTGGCGCATGCGCACGACGGACCTCCCTCCGTCGTGCACATGCGCAGTGCACACCATCGACCCACTTGTGAGCGGACAGCCGCTTGCGAGTGGGTCTGAATGAGGCCCAAAGTTTGTGTACATACATGAAATTCATTTGTTTCATATACACCTTATACACACAGCCTGAAGGTAATTTAATATATTTTAATAATTTGTGCCTTAGACAAATTTTGTGTACATTGAACCATCAAAAATCAAAGGTTTCATTATCCGTATTTTTAAATATTTGGATATGGGAGACTCAACCTGTACCAATTTCTAAGGCACTTACTAATCCTGCTGTCTTTCAGGTGTAGTAGGTGACCGAGATTATTTAGTAAAATACCACCTTGTGGGGCCAAGCTGCAAGTTTCCAACCCAGTTTTCATTTTGTGGACCATCTAACTTGGTCATTGGTACGACATGCACAATGAGTGCTGGGTCCTCCCCAGTATATGCTCTAAAATTCTGTATGGTATTCATTTAATGTTAGCGCACCAATAGACTACATTAAAACTATTTTAAAATATTACTTGTAGCTTTAAGCATGGTTCAGTGTTGATTAAGATGCCAGTGCACTCCACATATGTTGTATACACTAATAATAGCAGCAGGTGTGCTATATTCCCACCTAGCTTTGCTGTGCTTCCTACTGCTTCGTGATGGGATAAGCCTTGTACAGATGTGTCCTCATACACTATTACTGCAGTTACGTCAAACAGCCCCTCTTGGCGCGCCAGGTCCCGTGCAGCTCTGCTAGTGCTGAGCGACTTTTTCTCCCGAAAATGGGTCTTAGTTGCAATGTGATGCGACTGAGGTAACAAGACTGCAGTGATTAATTTGATATGTGACACTTGTACATCAGTGTGCGATTGAGTAAGAATCTGTATACGAAGTGCTACAATGCAGCATGTTTCCACGCTTCCTATACAGCTTTTTTTTGTGCTTCGTATACAGATTCTGTCGCACACAGATATACAAGTGTCGCATAGCAAATGAATCGGTGCAGTCTTGTGGTGCATCCAAGTGCGACTTTTATGGGCAAAAAAGACTCTGCTCACTTGCACCAAGCATCTCATGCCGCATTGCGTATTAAAGCTAGGTGTATAAAAAGAAATCAACAAGTAGCAGTAACAGCAGTTTTGTATATGAAATGTTGTGTTTAAAGTTTAGCACACCTGCTTTCCAACTTTTGAACTACAGACGCATCAGTGCATGAAAAACTCGAATGAATGGAGTCTTGTTAATTTCATGACCACCTCATCAAAGCAGCATCTTTTCAAAAGGTTTTCTTTTTCATCCATCTGGGGGATGCCATTAACTCTGGTTTATGTATAGTGAGCTGTAGAGTTGGGCACTAACTATTTAAGATTGGCTCCTGCCCCCTATATAACCCCTCCACTTCCACTAGAACCTCAGTCTTGTTTTTAGTGCCTTGGAGTAAGGCACTAGCTAGGTCCCAGCTTTTTAGTTAGGTTCAATTTCTTTATTTTTCTGTATTGGTTTGAGTGCTTAGTTCCTGGTAACCGGCAACAAGCACTAGCAGAATAGGAGTTAGATAGAATAGAGGTTTTTGTGAACACTGTATCCCACTCTAAAGACTGCCTCTGGGAGAGTCTCCAAACTTCATAGTCCCTGGGACTCTCTCCATACCAGACACACATCTGAGGGAGCCGCTGGCAAGAAGATAACCTGGATACATTTTACATGTAAAACCTTGTTTGCTGTATTTACTGCTTCCCGTCACGCTGTGTTAGCAGAGCAGCAGGGCATGTTACTACTCACGTGGCTGCAGCTGTACACAGCATGCTGACAACTTTTGGCTCTCCCATGACACGGCAACACTACACGTGTAGGCGCTCCGTTGATGCTGTCCTCTCTGTGAGCCGCTGTACAGGCAAGAGGGAGACACCGGTGGCTAGGAAACCCCTATGATGATGCCAGGCGTCCTGAATGAAGCAGGACGCCGATGACTCCCCCGGGCCACTCCGTCATGCTTTTTGAGTGACAGCAGGCTCTTGGGGCTTCATAGACACGCCCCAAACACTATTTTTCGGGGTGTTTGAGTGTTGCTGGAGTTCTGCTAGGCTGGGACTGACTGCAAAAACTACAGGGGGATGGCTGTCTTTTATCAGATAAGCAGTAAACTAGGATTATTACTTTGGGTATTAACCTGGTGATTATATGTTGGTCTTATAACATTGTTATGTGTATATAAGCTTTTTTACTGCACTATTTCTTAGGAATTTAGGCAATAACACACATTATTTTGTACTGAAGATTCTTTGTTTGACTTCAAGTCCGGTTATTTTACATTTAAATAGATAGCAGGTATTGTTGTTCTGGTTAAAAAGCAAAAACAAAACCTTTCTTTGGTTCTTTTCTATGAAAACAGTTTTACACGTTTTCCAGAGGAATTTAGGTAGCTATTTGTATTTGTTAGAATTGTCTTTCTCTCTCAATATGGAGAAGCCAGACAAGGGTTTCATAAACGGGGATTAGTCACTTTTTATACTTGTACAAAATGTGATGATAAGCTACCAAAAGGTTGTACGGAACCAGGGTCACTGCTGGTTCTTCACAGGGAGATTCATTACCGGGAAATTTGGCAGAGCAATCGGTGATGTCTGATTGGACCAGGTCTATGGCTGAGGCCATATGTGAATTACGTCACTCTCCAGGCAAATTATATGGTGCCCTGTGCTCAAATTCTTAGTTTGAAAGCAACTAACTATGGCCCTCATTCAGAGCCGTTCGCTATTTGCGTTCGTTCGTTCAAAAACAAGGTGTGGCTATTCAAATTATCCGTTCGCACATTGCAGTCTGTTCACACCTCTAAGTCTGAACGAGCGAGCAAAACATACGCTCGTTTATTTGTTAAAAACGCCCCCTGGCCGCTCACACCATACGTCATGTCCGCTATTTATTAGATTAATCGAGTACATCGAACAGGATATGAACTGCTCGCTATTCTTGTGGTTGGTTTTTTCTACCGCTATTTTGCGAGCAGTTCTGAGTTAAAAAAAACCAAGTGACGTGGTCAATGACGCTGCTGTATTAATTATGCACACCCATAAAACGCCCGTTTTTACCTTTAAGCACGCCTGCGTTCTGATCTCCACTCCCCGTTTTCAAGCACCTTCCCCTGTTACCACCCACATACGCCTCATTCTGTCACTCAAAATCAGCCGATCAGCTGGATCCACAGCACTCATCTTGCTTTTAATTCATCCAGCGGCTGGAGCCGCCACACTACAGACGTGCTTGGGCCAGAAGTTACTGGAGGACTTATTGCCCAGCAAGCCCTCCACGTCATATACACAGTGGTACTTGCCGTTTATGTTCGCAGCATTTGCTGGAGGTTTAGGAGAGCGTTTCATTCAGTGCTCCCGGTTTGTACAACCAGCGGCCACCACCGCATCCCGTGAGATCTACATCATACCCATTTGGATATCACTTGCTGTGACTTTGAGCATCTCCATGGGACCGTATGTATATTAATAGCGTGGCCACGCTTAGAGTATTCACCATTGGTTACATAGAGACCAATCCATTTCTTATATTTTATACATTGGAGCTGGGATGCCAGCACCCTTTTACTATTATCTTTTTATTATATATTTGTTTACGAATTGTGATTCCTATCTAGTTGACACTTATTTCCATTAGATTTGCCACTCAAACAGTTATTGGCATATCAATATATATTGTTATCTAGAGAAACAGTTACTTATTGGATTGTGATCATTTTTGATAATATGTGTATTCATTGGATATTAAATAGAGATTTTTATTTACCCAGTCTCCTATTCATTTTAATAGAGAGCAAAAATACAATCTATTTATTTGTATAGACATTTAGTATCACTCTCCACCTTGCGCAGTAGCTACATAGTTTGTTGCTTTCAGGTTGATAAAAATTTTTTGGTCTTAACTAGATCAAAGATTGCTACTAGCTAGCAGGTGGATTATTTTTGGTATTTATTTGGAGCGCTGGGTACTGTAGTTTAACTACACATACTTAAATCGTTGTTCACCCAAATTCCTAGTTTGTCTTATTCCTCGGTAGAGCCCAGTTGGGCTCAGGATATGGGATGACGTCTCCACTGAGACGGCAACGTCCCTAAATAAAATGCTAAGTCAGCAGGGGCCACAGCCTCTAAGAGACATTCAGGTCAGTTCTCAGTGGTTTTTCCTGGAGATGAGCCTTCAGCTGCAGCTTCCCAGGAAGAAGGGGAACTGCATTATGACTGGGAAGATACCTCAAACTGGGAGGATGACTCCTAGGTTTTATTACTTTCAGACCCAAGGCAGGGGAAGCTTTCAGGCCTTCCGGGGTATGCTTAGGGTTCCCATTAGAGGTATGGTGTCCACGGCACCCATTGCCCTGCTGCTAAGTCAGCAGGTCAATCCACATGACTGTCTCGGGACTGGAATCTGACCTCTGGTAGGAGCCCGCTTATTCAGAGTCCGGGAAACTTGGATTCAATCCAACCTGGATTTCTGGATAAGTGGACTGGTAACCAGGGGGGTTACATTTTAGATTTAGCGGGTTCTGTTTCAGAAAGATTTTCCACTTTCCCTGTGGATGGTTGCAGAAAGACTGCTCTCAGACGGCAATTCCTGCGATTTCTGATTCTAGAGTAATTGGTCCGGTACTCCAGCAAGGCCTGGGGTTTTAATGCAGTCTTTTCTTGGTAGACAATCCAGACGGGTCGTTTCGTCCCATTATCAAATTCAAGGGGTTAAATGTTTATCTGCACTTGGAAAGATTCAAAATGGAGTTCATAAGGTCAGTCATTGGTTACATGGAGGAAGGATAATTTCTGGCCTCCATAGATATCAACCATGCCTACCTCCATATTCCTATATGGATGGGTCATCAACATCTTCTTTGGTGTGCAGTGGGGCACAGGCATTTTCAGTTCCAGGCTTTGTCATTCAGTTTGTCCACTGCTCCTAGAGTCTTGTTATGGTGCTCATGATCTTACTATTCAGGAGTGTATGGGGGGGGGGGTCTCAATGTGTTGGCTTATCTGGATGATTTGTTGCTAAGGGCACTTTCAGTAGCCCTATTGCAACAACATATTCCGATTACCAGAAGCATGCTCCAGACATTCGGCTGGATCATCAATTTCCCAAATCGAATTTAAATCCATCTCGGAGGATGGTATTTTTGGGTCTTCTCTTCAACATCCAGTGTCAGAGTGTTTCTTCCGCAGCCAAAGATTTAGGATCTTCAATCTAGAATAAGGATCATTTTACAGATGCCTCATATCTATGTAGTTACTGGGAAAAATGTTGGCTTCATTCGAAGCCATTCCTTTCACCAGATTCCATGCCCGTCCACTGCGAAATCAATTGCTTCATCGATGAGTAACATCAGACCTTTGATTAAACAGACATGTTCAGATTATCTCTGCAGACCCCGTCAGTCACTCCTATGGTGGCTGCAGGATGTAAATCTGAACAGGGGTTGCCAGTTGTCAATAATAAATTTGATCAGTGTCACCACAGATGCCAGCCTAACATCCTGGGGGGGTGGTTCTAGACATGCACCTACAGGGTCTTTGGTCCGTTCAGGAAGCTTCTCTTTCCATCAACATACAGGAATTAAGGGCAATTCGGTATGCGTTGATTCAGGCTCAATCGCATCTAAGGAGTCTACCAGTGCGAATCCAATCAGACAATGCCACGGCAGTTGCTTATATAAACAAACATGGTGGCACACGCAGCTGGCGAACAATGAGGGAGGTTTCTGACATCCTTCATTGGGCAGAAAGTTGTATTCCAGCTATTTCGGCAGTTTACGTTCCAGGGGTGGACAACTGGGAGGCGGACTTCTTAAGTCGCCACAGTGTGCATCCATGGGAATGGGAATTACACCAGGAGGTGTTTGCGAAAATAGTTTCCATGTTGGGGTCTCCTGATATAGATCTAATGGCTTCCCATCTCATTAGGAAACTTCCAAGGTACGGATCTCTCCTGAGATCCTCCGGCATCTCTGGGGGATGCCATGACAGCTGCTTGGGTGTTACGGTTGGGATACATCTTTCCTCCTCTGGTAATGTTACCAAGGGTACTTCAGAGGATTCGATCAGTGGCATGGCCAGTCATTCTGGTGGCTCCAGACTGGACGCGCCGTCATTAGTAAGCAATTCTTCAGAACATGCTGGCATACGTTCCGTATCATCTGCCCCTGCATCCAGCTTTGTTACTTCAGGCTCCATGCTGTCACCCCAATTTGCCTCCCTTAGTTTTGACGGCATGGTTCTTGAATCCAATATCTTGAGGACCAAAGGGTTTTCAGAATCTGTTGTGAAAACCACAATCCAGTCACTTACCAGATTTATCATCGGACATGGAAGATATATATTTCTTGGTGTGAACAACACAAGTTTAAACCTGAAAGGTTTTGAGTGTCTCGTCTTGTCTCTTCTGCAAGATGGGTTGGTTAAGGGTCTTTGATTGTGATCATGTTTCAAAGAAAATTGGCCACCATTCCTGAGGTACAACCTTCTTGGGTTATTTCGCCGTTTCCTCATTGGGACTTGAATTTAGTTTTGCTGGCACTGCAAAAGGCACCTTTTGAGCCATTGGAATCTGTGTAATTGCGATATAGCTGTGTAATTGAGTATACGGAGATAAAAGATGAATAATAACTTTGCCTCAGTATAGGGCACTTCCACCTGGTGCCCTCTTGTTTGAGTCGTTCTGTTGGTACGACTGGTTGAGGTTTACAGAATAGGGAAATTATAAATCTTATTGCCAGCGCTTAGTGACAATTCTTCCCCCTACAAGGATGACCCCTATGGCCCCGCACTTTCTTTATAACCCCCACTCTGTTTCTTTAACTGGGTTCCTCCTGACATTCACCCATATTGCCAAACTGCTAATTTCATCTCCTTGTTATAGAGGCATTTACTAATTTCCAATTTTTCAACAGCCAACCCCTCCACTTTTCTCCCCTCCCTTACTCCATCCTGACACCCCTTTCCTTGTGCTCCTTTCTGTTCCCTCTACCCCCATTTACTTTTGTCTTATTGGTAATATATGTTTCTTATGCCTACTGATCAATACCACCGCTTGATTTGTTTGTTTTTGAGACTCTTAGAGGGTCTGATTCTTTCTTCCAGTTTTCATTACTCTAGTGTTGTATTGTTGTCATTTGCTGATTGCATTAATAAACGCTCATTGCAGAAAAAAAAACTTTTACAAGAGGGCTAAAGAAAAGCTAGAAGTAATAGTGGCATTAGGAATAAAAGGAAGTATACAAATACAGTAAGCAAATAATGCAGGAATGAAATGCTGGGTGGAAAGTCAGAGGGAGCTCTGTCTTGTGGGGCTCTGGACTCTTCTCTGAACTGACCCGATAAGATTGGACAACACAATTTGCATGTGATTTTGATTCCTCTTTTTCTACTTTTTTTTTTTTTCTATTTTATTAAGTTTGTCTGTAACTGATGTACATGCCATTCACATGTATATATAACTAGCAGTCACCAGGCCCATAGCAAAAGTTCTTTAATGTGTTCATAAGGGTGTAGCAGTGCATTTCTTCTGTCCTCTGAGGTGGCCCTAGCTCTGTTTTTCTGAGCACGAGCAATTGGTTCTCATCTGTGCTTTCCATTCCAGCACTGTGAAAGCACAAAATGAGCCTTGCTATGCTTGTGCTGGTTCCTGTGAATGCACGGAAGAGCAGTGTGAGGCCTCAGTAACCAATTCACATTTATCATTAGGCATTCCGCCACGCCTCTTACCGCCAGGCCACATACAGTAATAATGGTTTGGGCTTCCCATGAGAGTAGTTACAGCCCTGGAGTCGAGTTATCTCATTTGTTTATCTTTGGAAAATGAACTTTATTTTTATGTTTTCTGCAGACCACAGAAGAAGGCTGGGGTGAGGAGAACGATTTCAGTTGGGAAGAAGATGCCAGTACATGGTGATGATTTTGTCTAAGGGCCATCAGTCCATGTTATTTATACTAAAGATGCCAGTGGCTTTGCTGACTGAACAGAATTCAGCATGCTTAGTAGCCACACTGATTCTACGGAAATGTTTTGCTGGTTCATTTTCTTTTCTCACTATAGAACTGGTTACTCGGCTTACACTTTCTAGAAGACTAATATGTTTTAAGCTAGGGAATATGATTTTATTGAAAGATATTCCTCACCTGGTGAATGTCTTGTGCTGCTCATTATACAAAGGATATCTACATACTGGTTTTTACATTTTTTTTCTCTCTCTCAAAAGAAATTGGGTAAATGGTTTATTGTTTTGGAACACAAAAGGTGTTATCACCAAAACCTGCTGAGAACATCATAAGGATTCAGAGTTTAAGTAGATAAGCCAAAATGGCAGTGCGTCTCCTTGCTTAAGCAGAAATCTAGTTAGACATGAACCTTACATATTTATATTTGATCTGCTTCTACTCCCAAACTGATCATTTTCAGGTGATCTCTTGTTGGAGCAATATTTCACCATAACAGGATGTGAGGCAACCAAAAATGATCTGTCACCTGCAATATCCATTGTATCTGTTTAAATGCTTCAGAAAACAATTAAAGAAAAAATGTACACACATTTGTGGTAATTGAAGAGAAATGTCGTCTTTTGTGTATTTAAAGTGCCAAGATAACATTTATTACAGATACACACATTTGGTTTATTAAATGAAAATTGTCCATCTGTGATACAGGAACTCCTTTTTTTTCCCCCCACCCCTTAATGTAATAATGACACATATCAAGATTATGATCAGTTTTGAGGACTAAATTAAATACTAAATGCTAATTTATCAGTATGCAAATAAGCATCTACTAGTCAAGAGTGTAGACTTCTGGGCAAGTCCATTTTCATGGCGGCCCTCCGAGTCCATGCATTACTCACTGGGTTTTTAGAACATTTCTAGGGGTTCTACTGCTACAATATATTCACTTACAGAAGCCATATCTTGTATTTTGGCAGGATATTCTTTTCTAGTCCGCATGTAACAGTTGCCTCTATAGTGTTATTTGGAATTTGTGGTCCTGATTTGGTTGGTGCTGATAATGACCAAAGTATTAGTTGGAGAATTTGAATTGAATTTTGTGTATGCCAAATTATAAGAACATACCGTATACCTATAAGATGCCTGCAAATGACTGGGTCTGAAACTGTAGGTGGTGCAGCAACTACATGCTCCAGACGGGGTGAGGAGAGCAAGGAAGTGCCAGATCATAATAGACACTACATTTTGTGTTTGATCGGTTAGTGATATAGTTATTTGAGTTTGAGTTAGTGATATATATTTGAGTTTAATTCCTGATGGTCTCCACTAGTTATAAAATATGGTAACTAAAATGGTTCATAAAATACCTCATCCATATAACTGCTTGTTACAAGTAGATGTAGAATGATTTAAGAAAGATGTCAGCATATTCTTGTCTGTTCTCCTGACATCATAGCTCCTACAATGGACAACCAAACTGATTTGATGTGCTAGCACCTTATTCCCAGGCTTTGGCTAATAACACGCAAATCAATAAAATTGTAACAAAAAAATTACATTTCAGCTTCATTCTATCTGAAACATTTGTAATGATTACACACAGATAAAATTATTTTGAATTATGTTTTTTTTTGCATGTAGTGAGTATCCAGATAGAGCACACGTCAAGTGATTTTAAAATTATTTATTTGATGGCGACACAACATACTGTTGGGAATAAGCGATTGCTTAAAACATATTGAAATTGTAAAATGAAACAGTTGAAAGCCATTTGGGAGACCGTTCTGTTAAAAAAAAAAAAACAACATGTAGATCACATTGGGCAAATCTTGACATCTAGGGGAATATTTACTAAACTGTGGCTTTTGTCCGGTGTATTTAAAACCGCGATACTATTAAGTGAAAAAAAAAAACACCTGTAGTGGTAGTTTTTTTTTTTTTTTAATTCTGTGGGCAAAAACACCAATAACACTGTAGAGCAAAAAATTACTTCTAATTTGTTTCCTTTCTAAAAATACTTTTTGGCTATATTTGGGGTCAAGAAATATGAATATAACTACAGAATGCTTTTGTTGGCTCTAGTTTTTGAGCTACACTACATGTGCTATATGTACTTCAGTAATATAGGGGTCTATATACTAAGCCTTGGATGGAGATAAAGTACCAACCAGCTCGTAACTGTCATTTTTCAAACACAGCCTGTGACGTGGCAGTTAGGAGCTGATTGGCTGTTTCTTAAAGTGAACTAAGATGATCGCCAACCAAGGCTTAGTAAATAAACCCCATAGTCATAGTGGAAAGCAAATTTTAAAATAACCTGATTATATACTTATACCTGAGTATAAGTAAAAGTTGTTTCAATTCAATCAATCGCAAATAAGAACACAAAACGAAAAAATGTACAGCAACCGAAAGTACTATGTCAAATAGTGAGAGCTCTGCTTGTCACTTGTACTCCTCTTCTGGGGTATCTCTGGTCACTGTCCAACAATAGTCTGTGAGCATAGAAGTGTTCCACCAACACTGATATTTCTACTTCAGGGTCCATAGGGTATCCACAGGATACCTTGGGGTATAGGTGTGACGTCAGTCATCTGGCACCATAGAGTTAAGCTTTCAGCCTCTCAGGATGCACTAGGGTCCCCCTCCTATACCCCGCCCCCGAGCCAAGGCACCCCAGTTTAGTTTGGTGCCCGGCCGGAGTCGGGTGCACCTGTTGGAGTGGGGGCTAAGAAGAGCCCCTGAAGTTTTCCTGCATGCAGCTGTGGCTGCACATCTGGATGTACAGCATGGACAGTGAGTCCTGACGTCCATGCTGTCTTCCCTACACCCCCGCCGGTACCAGAACGCCGGTACCGATCCGGGGATGCTGGTGAGCATCTGGGGTCACAGCTAGCGGTGACCCCAGATGTTCCGGACCATGGCCGGAATCAAGGGGGACAGCAAGGTAAGCAGCGGGGTCCCACGGTGGGTCCCCGCTGTTACATGGTCCAGAGTCCCCAGGCAGGGGGCTCCCTGGGGACTGGCTGCAGCGTGGAGCCAGGTATGTAACCTGCGCTTCCACTACCCCCCTGGGACAGTGGACCGCAGCAGAGTGGTAGCAATGCGGCGTCCCGTGGGTTAAATGCATGCCTGGGGAGCGCGCCTTCCCTGTCTCACAGCCGGCGCCTCCCCGCTGCACACAGCCCTCTCTGCACACTGCCGACTGCCCCCCCAGGCCAGCCTCCTCTCTGCTCCTCGGCGGCCATCTTCCTGAAACGCATGGTGAACGCTGCTGGAAGCCTGGACGGAGGCATCGTGGTCTGGGTCCCCCCGCATACCTCTCCTCCGCTGTGGTCAGGTCTGTGTATGCAGTGCTGTGTCCTACCAGACTCTATGTCTGCGTAGTTGATTGATCAGCGCTGGTTAGTGCAGGAATTGATTTTCTTTGCATTGTATGTGACTGTGCTAGCACTGCTGCCTGTATCTTCTATTCTGACTGTCAGCTTTATTACTGTCCCTGTTCTTTCTGCTAAGCCCTTGCTGTGCGGTGCTGCAGGGTGGTCTCTCGCCTTTTTAAAAAACAATTGGTGAGAGGGGTCACATACTTTGTACCATCATGTCTGAAAGTGATTTTCCTCTCCGGCTACAGTGTACTACGTGTAAAGTACCTTTAGCTGAGGGGGAGGGTAGCGCGGAGGGCCTCTGCCGGCAGTGTTTGTCAATGGCGCGGCCTATTACGGTTACAGCACCGGTACAGGAGCCGCCCTGGGCTTGTTTCGCTCGGGCGCTTACAACCTTAGTGGGCCAGTTAGCTCCACAGCCCGCGTTTACGCAGATGGGTTTGTCCCAGCAGTCAGTGGTGTCGTCACCCATGCAGGGTTTCCCAAGACAATTGGTGGTACCCCGCAGTCTCCCTATTTCCCCTCTCCCGGTTTCTCAGGAGCCGGCGTGGGTTAACTCCCTGGCGAGTTCTGTACAGCACTTGTCGAATGTGTTGCAGGGGGAGGCTGTGATGCGGCCACATAAACGGCCGGTGGCGTCTCTGTCGGCTCCTTATGAGGATGACGAAGGGATGTCTGATGATGGGGAGATTCTGGATCCTTACGATCAGGAACCTCTCCATACTAAGGACGCTGATGCTAGGTCCAAGGTGTATATTCCTGGACTTATTCGGGCAGTCCGCACAGCCTTGGTGATTGAGGACGAAGTTCCCCCAGCGGCTAAATCCAAGTATGCCTTTTTTAAGGATGTGAAGGATGACGCCACAGTCTTTCCTCTTTCGGGTCAGTTAGTGGACCATTTAGAGGAGGCGTGGAAACAGCCTGGCAAGCGATACCAGCCGCAGAGGCGCATGGCGGTGGCTTATCCTTTCGCGGATAATTATTTTGCTAAGTGGGAATCCCCTCCACAGGTGGATTCTCACGTGACCCGTCTTGTCCGTAGTGCCACATTGCCGATGCCATCCATGTCCTCCCTTAAGGATGCTACGGACTGCAAGGTGGAGATCTGCCTGAAGTCCGCTTATTCCCTTGCGGGGGGGGCAGCGCGGCCGGCTATGGCCATTTGCTGGGTTGCCAGAGCGATGGAGCGCTGGGCGGATTCATTGGAGGCGTCCTTTGATTCTGACTGTCCAGCCAATCAGGCGGAGTTGATTGGTAATCTCTGTGATTCGGCCACTTATATCAACGAGGCGGCCTTAGACATTAGTACCCTGGTGTCTCGAATTTCTTCAGCAGCGGTGGCTGCTCGTCGCACCTTGTGGTTGCGATCCTGGAAGGCGGACGCTGATTCCAAAAAGGGTTTGGAGGCGTTGCCCTTTAACGGAGAAGTTCTCTTCGGTCCAGATCTGGACAAGATTGTGGCCACGCTGGCGGCAGCCAAATCGGCATGTCTGCCATCGGCCGCTGTTCCTTCTGGTTCAGGACCATCGTCCTTTCGGTCTTATAGGGCCCAGGGCAGTCTTTTCCCCGACAGGCTGGTCCCAAAAAATCGGCCAAGCCCCGGAAGCAGGCATGGAGTACCAGACGTCCGGCCCCTAAACCAGAGGACAGGCCTGCGGCCTGACAGTCCGGGCCTCCCTTTGGGGAATCCCAAAATGGGAGGCCGCCTGCTGCAGTTCGCCCGGTGTTGGTCGTTCACCACGACAGACACTTGGGTTCTCGAGGTGGTCTCCCACGGGTACGCCCTCTCTTTCCGGCACAGACCCCCGGCTCGATTTTTCACCACGGGTCTACCATCAGACCGGAACAAGGCCACGGAGCTGCGGAAGGTCTTGCACACTATGCTCCAGGCTGGAGTTATAGTGCCTGTTCCATTCTCCCAGAGGGGCCAGGGTTTCTATTCCAATCTCTTTTTGGTACAGAAACCCAATGGGTCGTATCGTCCGATTCTCAACCTCAAAGCTCTCAACAAGTCTTTGTGGGTGCCGAAGTTTTGGATGGAGACCCTACGGTCCATCATTCTGGTGCTGGAACCTGGGGACTACATGGTGTCATTGGACATACAGGACGCTTACCTGCATGTCCCTATACTTTTGCGCCATCAACAGTTCCTCAGGTTTGCAATCCGCAGCGACCACTTTCAGTTTTGGGCGTTACCTTTTGGCCTGGCGACAGCACCGCGTGTGTTCACCAAGGTGATGGCTGTCATGGCGGCTTCTCTGCGACTGCAGGGAGTCCGCATGTTGCCGTACTTGGACGACCTTTTATTAGTGGCAGGATCTCCGGAGCTCCTTCTGCGCCACTTGGACCTGACCATTGCGCTACTGCAACGGCACGGCTGG
Organism: Taudactylus pleione; assembly: GCA_031769625.1. Classification (NCBI taxonomy): domain Eukaryota; kingdom Metazoa; phylum Chordata; class Amphibia; order Anura; family Myobatrachidae; genus Taudactylus; species Taudactylus pleione. Next base: position 916,041 of record JAUIMM010000047.1, on the reverse strand, counting down.
TTAATAAACTGGCAGAAGTCCACTCTACTCCCGTCTCGGCGGATTCTGCACCTCGGAGCCTTATTGGACTCTGGACAGCAAAGGATCTTTGTGACGGGGGAAAAGATCTCTGCTTTACAGTCGAGGGTGCACAGTTGTCTGCACAGCCCCCGGGTGTCTCTACACTCGGCGATGAGGTTACTGGGCTCCATGGTGTCGGTGTTCGACATGGTGGAATATGCCCAGTTTCACTCCAGACCTCTGCAGCACCTGATCCTGTCCAAGTGGAACGGGCTGCCTCAGTCTCTAAAGTCCCAGACGATGGTGCTCACCCCGGAGGTTCGCCTGTCCCTTGCCTGGTGGTTACAGACGACCCATCTCAGCAAGGGACGTCCGTTCTGGGTACCAAATTGGGTCCTGTTGACAACGGACGCCAGTCTTCGCGGCTGGGGAGCAGTGTCGGGTCCACACTTGTTCCAGGGCAGGTGGACTCCGACAGAAGCGGAGCTTCCAATAAATATCTTGGAACTCCATGCGGTCTTTAATGCCCTCCAGCAGGCACATCGGGTTCTCCAGGGTCACCCGGTGCAGGGCCAGTCGGACAACGCTACCACCGTGGCCTACATAAACAGGCAAGGAGGAACCCGAAGTCGGGCGGCTCTCGTAGAGGTGTCTCGGATCCTGGTATGGGCGGAGCGCAATCTTCCGGCCATATCAGCTGTCTTCATCCCGGGAGTGCTAAATTGGGAGGCTGACTTTCTAAGTCGCCAGGACGTTCATCCGGGGGAATGGTCCCTGCACCCGGACGTTTTTCAACTGCTGGTGGACAGGTGGGGTCTTCCAGAGATCGACCTCATGGCGTCCCGGCACAACAACAAGTTGCCGGTGTACGGGTCTCGCACAAGAGACGAAGAGGCATCTCTGGTGGATGCTCTGTCCGTCCGGTGGACGTTCCGGTTCGCATACCTGTTTCCTCCGGTTTCCCTTCTTCCACGGGTAATCCGGAAATTCAAACAGGAAGGAGGGACGCTCCTGTTGATAGCTCCCGCGTGGCCCAGACGGCACTGGTTCTCAGACCTTCAGGGTCTGTCCGGGGACAGTCCTCTGCGGTTGCCGCTACGACCGGACCTTCTGTCGCAGGGTCCTTGTCTTCACCCGGACCTGACTCGGCTGTCTTTGACGGCGTGGCTGTTGAGACAGCCATGTTGAGGTCCAGGGGGTTTTCCAGCTCTGTAGTGCGTACCATGTTACGAGCTCGGAAACCGTCTTCCGCGAGGATATACCATCGCGTGTGGCATACGTTCTTCCAATGGTGTCGACCGAGAGGTTATGCACCGCGGGAGTTTCGTCTGTCTAGGATAGTCGCCTTCCTACAAGCGGGACTAGATCATGGGCTTCGCCTTGCTTCTTTGAAGGTACAGGTTTTGGCCTTGTCTGTCTGGTTTCACCGTAGGATTGCTACAATCCCGGATGTGCGCACCTTTATGCAAGGTGTTCTCCGCATTCAGCCACCCTTTGTTCCACCTGTGGCGCCTTGGCATTTGGCTGTGGTCCTGAGGGCTCTCCAGGGACCGCCGTTTGAACCACTGGGCTCAGTGGATCTTAAATGGCTAACAGCTAAGACAGTTTTCCTTCTGGCCATAGCTTCGGCCAGATGTGTTTCTGATTTAGGGGCTCTTTCTTGTAGACCCCCTTTCTTGATTTTTCATGGGAACAGGGCAGTGCTCCGCACTCGGCCTGAATTTCTTCCCAAAGTTGTTTCCCAGTTTCATGTTAACGAGGAAATAGTTGTTCCGGCCTTTAACTCACCTGGTCTTTCAGTGGGTGAGGCCACTTTGGATGTTGTGCGGGCCTTAAGGACTTATGTTGACCGCACTTCTTCGTTTAGGAAGTCGGACGCCTTGTTTGTCCTCTATGGCTTCCGTAAAAAGGGTTGGCCTGCTTCAAAGCAAACTTTGGCAGCCTGGATCCGTATGGCTATTTCTGAAGCTTATCTTCATGAAGGTCTGCCGGTTCCTCCTTCTTTGAAGGCTCATTCCACTAGGTCTGTGGGTCCTTCGTGGGCAGCTCGACGTGGTGCCTCTGCAGTCCAGATCTGCAAGGCTGCTACGTGGTCCTCTGTCCATACCTTCGTGAGGTATTACAGGTTTGACACCTTCGCCTCTCAGGATGCTTCCTTCGGGCGGCGGATTCTCATTTCAGCACAGGAGCGTCCCCATCCTTAAAGGATACTGCTTTGGGACATCCCCAAGGTATCCTGTGGATACCCTATGGACCCTGAAGTAGAAAATATGAGATATGGTAAGAACTTACATTTTTTATCTCTATTTCTACGAAGTCCATAGGGTTCCACAGGACTCCCGCCCTGTCGCACCTGTGCTGCAGATGGGCTTTGGTCTGGTCACCGGTTTTCCCATCTCCCTCTGGTGAGAGTGTGATTCTTGTGTGAATCCAGATCTTCTTTCTCTCTCTTCCTTCTCCTCCTCCGGCCTATGGCTTGGTAACTAACTAAGGTGCCTTGGCTCGGGGGCGGGGTATAGGAGGGGGACCCTAGTGCATCTTGGGAGGCTGAAAGCTTAACTCTATGGTGCCCGATGACTGACGTCACACCTATACCCCAAGGTATCCTGTGGAACCCTATGGACTTCGTAGAAATAGAGATAACAAGGGTAAGTTCTTACCATATCTCATATTTTTAATTCCATTGCTGAAATGTCTTGGTGGAATTGCTCACTGTGCTCATCAGTTGTTAGGGAAGAAGTCCAGATGCCGTGCCATGCTGAAGAGGAGGTACCATGCCAAAATAGCCGTTATCTGTATGATTTGTTGAGTCCCTCTAAATCATTGGATGCCAAAAGTCAAATGAATATCCTTTTTTATTTAATCATCTGCGTTCATTCTCAGAACATGTATTGCAGCAAATAAGGTACCCAGGGTTTTTCCTGTTCTCCTATCATGATGCCAAAACAATGATGATAGGGCTGCCTTCACACGTGGAGTATTTTTGGCATTTCTAGGTGGAAAATGTCACATGACCATACACATAACAAAAATTGGGGGGAGATGCCGCTGCACACTATAAGCACTAAGGGGTATATTTATTAAAGTGCTGGGTTTTAGAAGTGGAGATGTTGCACAAAGCAACCAATCAGGTGGTTCTTAACATTTATCTAGCACCTTCTAAAAGATAATAGCTAGAATCTGGTTGCTATGGGCAACATCTCCATTCTAAAACCCTGCACTTTAGTAAATATATCCCTAAGAATTCTAATGATCAAAATGTTTATAATAAACTCCAACCATTTAATATGGCTTTTTAAGTAAGGTTCTTTGTACATGTTTGCCCACCTACCACATCATGGTGAACCTCATAAGGTGGGTCCCTAACATTTCTAAAACTGACACACTAGAACTTACCTTTAGCAGATTCCATTTAAATGTGTGTACTGCAATGTATAGGTCCGATACCAATTAAAATAATCTGGGGCAGGTGGGAGGAGTGCTAGCATAGGAGAAGGGGGTCACACTTCAAATGTACCTTTTAAATACACACATACAAAGAGGAATAAAAGGGGGCTCAGTTGCACATCCTAGTTTTAAACATAAAGTCAGGTGCATAAATATTGGAACATTGACAGAATTTTCATATTTTGGCCTCTATTCATCACCACAATAGCTTTGAAATGAAACAAGCAAGATGTGCTTTAACTGCAGACTTTCAGATTTAATTTGAGGGTAATTACATCCAAATCAGGTGAACGGTGTAGGAATTACAACGGTTTCTATATGTGCCTCCCACTTATTAAGGGGCCAAAAGTAATGGGACTATAAACTCAAAAGCTATTTCATGGACAGGTGTGGGCTATTCCCTCGTTATTTCATTATCAATTAAGCAGGTAAAAGGTCTGGAGTTGATTCTAGGTGTGACATTTGCATTTGGAATCAGTTGCTGTCGACTCTCAATATGAGATCCAAAGAGCTGTCACTATCAGTGAAGCAAGCCATCATTAGGCTGAAAAATCAAAACAAACCCATCAGAGAGATAGCAAAAACATTAGGTGTGGCCACATCAACTGTTTGGAACATTTTTAAAAAGAAAGAACGCACTGGAGAACTCAGCAACACCAAAAGACCTGGAAGACCACGGAAAACAACTGTGGTGGATGACAGAAGAATTATTTCCCTGGTGGTTCTGGTAATTTCTGAAATAGTGTATAACTCATTGAGTGTTGAACATCCGGTTGGTCGGGTGTTCCACACTATTCCCAAAATCCACAAGAATGCACAGAGTCCCCCGGGCAGACTATTATCTCTGCCTGTGGGTCTCTGTGCCAACCTATTTCCATCTTTTTGGATGTATTCCTACAACCATGTATTCAAAATCTCAACTCTTATCTAAGAGATACTTCGTCTTTGTTGCTGAAGTTATATATGATTTCACAGTTACCAGATAATTGCTTCTTGTGCAGTGTTGACGTCGCAAGTCTCTACACATGTATTCCACATGGTGAGGGACTTGCGGCGGTTAAAAATTTGATTACCAATAATGTAATGTATGAGGGACCTAGTGTCCCACTGTTTGAGTCTATTGGAGTATACACTTCTACACAATTACTTTTTGTATGATGGGCGTTTCTTTGTACAGTTGGCTGGGTGTGCGATGGGGTCCTGTGTGGCCCCATCGTATGCTAATGCCTACATGAATGAAATGGAGAAATAGATGATTTTTACTGATCCCAGTATTACACAGTATGTGTATCTTTATCTTAGATACATAAACGATATTCTCATTTTTTTGACTTGTACAGAACAAATGTTGAATGATTTAATTTTACCACATAATTCCTCCGCTGCAGCTGCTAAATTAACCTAAACCATCAACACTAATGAGGTCACTATTCTTGATGTCAGGATCAAATCTGTTTCTGGCCAATTACAGACATCATTGTATGTTAAGTCTGCAGATCACAACACCATTCTCCGACATAATAGTTTCCATCCTATTTCTACATTATATAGTTTGCTGTACTCACAGACCCGAAGCATCTGTAGGATTACTAGTGAGATTGGTGAATTACATGAGCAGTTAGACGTCATGGTAAAAAAATTCATTGATAGAGGGTACCACCTTAATGAGTTACTTCAGGCTAAAAATAAAGCTTTGGCTATTAATCGCAAAGATCTATTAAATCCACGATTGAAACCTTCTGATCAGAATGTAATCACCTGGGTTAATAGATATAGCACTAGCAACAGGATCAGTAATAAAAAGATCAAATGATTATGGCCTCTGGTCCAATCTGACCCTGAATTACCCACACTGGCTGACACCAGAATTCACCCATGTTACACTAGGGGTCGCAATTTTAAAGACTTTCTAGGCAAAACTGATATCACTGGATCTTCCAGGGTGACCCCAACTCACTTTTTGCAGCGTAAACATGGTTGTTTCAAATGCACTGGATGCTTAACTTGTCGGTATATGGTTACAGGCGATAGCTTTTTACACCCATATTCTGGCAAAAAATGTATGATTTATCATGCATTGACCTGCAGCTCTAGGTTTGTTGATTATCTTCTGTCTTGCCCATGTGGGTTACACTACGTGGGCAAGACAGAGAGGCAGTTCAAGGAGCGCATGGCCCAACATCGCTCCTCCATTAGGGCGGCAATTGCCACTGGCTCTAGTGAGCAGCCTGTGGCTCGCCACTTTGCCCAGGCGAAGCATGGAGTAGCAACGATACGATATTGCATTATAGATCATGTCCCTCTGTCACTTCATGGGGGTAATAGACCCAAGCGATTGTTACAACTCGAATCCAGATGGATCTTTCCGCACGATTGTCCGAAGGGGTCTTAACGAGTCACTTGGATTGAGTTGTTTTCTTTAAGATTTACAATGTATTTTTCTATGTATTGGTAGCAATCATTCTGTGTTGAAGCTTGCCCCTTTTTTTCTTATGTTTTTGTGTTTAGGGTTATATTCTATTCTGTATGTATACCAACTATTGCCATTATTTGGCTTATAGTATGAGCATTGCATTATTGTATTTTTGCATATCATAAGGGGTGAGATGTTATAGTGCACCATCTTGTTTTTTCTATACCTATTTGTCATTAGATATTCATTGTAGATCCTTTCTTGATGCAATATGTTACATATTTCCCAGTGTGTTATGTGAATTATTTAGTGCAACACTTTGTCATTTATGCTGTTAAGTTTTTATTTGTTTTTAAATGGCTGATGCTGTGGTGTTTACATTCTGGCTTCCGTTCTACTGCTGGTTGCCATGGTTGCATTCCCCAACAGCTTTTGCCATTTGGTGGGGCCGTCTGATGCGCCTGCCTGTGACGTCAGTGGATACACTTGACTTTGTCACGTGTGTGTCCCTCTCATTCACCGGAAGTGCGCTCGGCGTCCTCAGTGCACTATGAGATGGTTTCCTCATGTCTGTCAGGTATTTAACTGTGTTTGTGTGTTACATGTTCTTGTGAGTATGTTTTTTTTTTTCACAGTTCTACTTGTAAAGACAATGTTTGATATTATTTATTTACACCACACTATCAGCCTGGGCCTAGGGTGCCCTGGAGAGGGTGACCCCTTTATTAGGGGGGGGTCCCCAGTTCTCCAGGGATCCCCGGCCTGGGCTGACTAGCGGTCAGGGCTGATGCTGCGGCTGGGGGGCCCGGTAAAAGGGCTCCCCTGGCTGTGGCATCAGCCTCCCGCTAGAAAAATTCCAGTGCTGGTTCTGGAACATACAGGGGAACCCTACTCATTTTTTTTCCCCCTGTATTTCCAGAACCAGGACCGAATCAGAGCCCAGAGCTGGTTTGTCCCCCATATTTTGGCAACCAGCGCTGGTTCTGACTAGCCCGGTGCTGGTTGTGCTTATGTACAGGGGACCCCCTACGTCATTTGTCCCCTGTATTTAAGCACACCCAGCACTGGGTCACTAATGCCCGGGGCTGGTTGCTCTTTTTTTTTGGGGGGGGGGTTATTATTATTTTTTTTACCATAGCAGCACAGACGGGTCTCACGGACCCGTCAGTGCTCTGTGTCAATGACACAGATGCATGTAGCACGGATCTCCTGGTCCGTGCGTGCATCTGTGTCATTGAAATACACAGCAGCACAGACGGGTCTCACTGACCTGTCCGTGCACTGTGTCAATCACACAGATGCATGTAGCACAGATCTCCCGTGTCCGTGCTACATGCAAATGGGCACCATAATGCTGATTGGCTTCATGTCTGCCACTGAAGTGCCACTCCTAGATGGGCCACGTGTTTGTGCCGCTCACTTGTGTCGCTTAGCATAGTCATCCAGCTACCTCTGTGCAATCTTTTGGCCTAAAAACAATATTGTGAGGTGTTCAGAATAGACTGGAAATGAGTGGAAATGAATGTTATTGGGGTTATTAATAGCGTAGGAACAAAAAAAGGCCCATTTTATGTGATTTTAGCGTTTTCTTTTATTTTTTAAGAAAAAATCCAGATCCAAAACACAAAACCCAGAACCCAAAACACGGAAGGGTGGTTTTGGCAAAACCAATCCAGATCCAAAACATGAAGAAAGAACCAAAACACGAAAAGTGGCCGGTGCACACCTCTAAAATAAATATATATATATATATATATATATATATATACACATACACAATCCGTAGACAAAAAAAACTTACGGTGTTACATGTCCCATTAAGGCTTCTTAGACATGATCTGAAATTTCACAAAACCTACTGAATTTGTGCTGTTCAAACTAAAAAAAAAGCAGTGAAATTACGATCATTAAGGCTAACGCTTTAATGGATGTGTTCCTTGCGCAATACAGTACAGATATGGTATGCCATCACACCCTGTGGTTAACTGCAGATTCAGCACTCTCACAGAATGAGATTGCTGTCACTCACACAATTGTGTGCTCATTGGAATACACACATGCAGTCTATGCAACTAAGGTTTGAGCAGTTATTTGGCTCCCACAACCCACTCAGTGTCCACAATCTTCCCATTCGATCACCACATCAATCTCACTGGCTTCCAACATCCCTCTCACTCCATACATTTATCTCATTTAGAATACACGTTCAGCTCCCTTATTTTTAAAAATATCATACTCTGTCTATGCATGTACACTTTCTTCCCCTATATGCCTCCATGCTGCTATGTATTCCCCAATCTCTACTGCAGTGTGGTCTCCCAACTGTGCTAGTCTGTGTTCCCTCATCCGCACCGATCTGTTGTTCAGCCGCACCGCCCTGCATCCGTGCTTTCTCCACAGCCATGTTGCTGTCTGTCTCTTATCTGTGGTACTCTTTCTTCCTTCATCTGCACTACTCTGGTCCCCACAACCGTGCAACTGTCTCCCCCCCCCCCCCCTCCACCACTGTCTTCCTCCCTAGCCACAATAATCTGTCTTCCCAATCCCTACTGCTGTCATCACCAAACTGTGCTAGTCTGTATTCTCTCAACCGCACCAATCTGTCTTTCTCCATCCGCACCGCCCTGCATCCGTGCCACTCTGTTTCCTTCTACACCACTGCCTTCCCCTTAGCCACACCGCTCTGTCTTCCTTTCCTCTGTGGCAGTCTTTCTTCCTCCATCTGCACCACTCTGTCCCCCTCAACTGTGGAACTCTGTCTCCTCACCCCACCCCCACTACTCTGTCTTCCTACCCATCCACACCAATCTGTATTCCCCAATCCCTGCTGTGTGTTCTCCCATTTGTGTTAGTCTGTATTGTCTTATCCGCACCGATCTGTCTTTACCCATCTGCACTGCTCTGTCTTCCCATGTTCATGCCACTCTCAACCCACATCCACTTCGCTGTGCCACTTTCCCCCCCCCCCACCCGCACCACTATTTTTCACCCATCTGCATTACTTTGTTCCTCCACCTTATCCGCACCACTGTTTTTCACCCATCTGCATCACTTTGGCTAACCCCATCTGTACAGCTTAAACTTCCCTCCTCTACACTCCTTTTTGTCTCACCTATCCACGCTGCTCTGTCTCCTCTCCCCATCCACACCACTTTTATCCCATCTGCCCAGCTCTATTTTATGCTTAGACCTCAGTTGCATAGACTGCATATGTGTATTCCAACGAGCACACAATTCTGTGAATTAGTAGCTCCACCATTTTGTGAGTGACAGCAATCTCATTCTGTGAGAGTGCTGAATCTGCAGTTAACCACAGGGTGTGATAGCATACCATTTCTGTATTGCGGCAAGGAACATGTCCATTAAGGCGTCAGCCTTAATGATCATAATTTCATTGCTTTTTTTAATTTGAGTGGCACAAATTCAGTAAGTTTTTTTGTGAAATTTCAGATCATGTCTAAGAAGCCTTAATGGGACATGTAAAACTGTAAGGTTGTTTGTCTATGGAATTTCATTGCTCTTTTATAATTTATTAATCATCAGGGTTTTGACGAGCATACCGGGCCACCTGCAGGGCAGAAGGACAACAAATAGGTACACTATCACGGGTGGAGGAGCAAACAGCACACAGGAGGTGTTTTAAGGGAGCAAAGGGAGAGACGGCTTCGGGGGCAGGCTGCAGGTGTGTGGAGCAGTAGCAGCAACGGGCGTGCACAGAAACATCAGCATGTCTCACTGGTGCTGGGCATGCACCTGAGAAAATCAAATCAATAAGACACAGATGCATGGACATATCAGTGAAATCCCATCCATGTATTGTTTTAAAAAATAAATGTGTAATATATATTAAAAAAATTACATGCCTCCACAGCACAACCAGCATAGGGCTTTGGAGCCCCAGTGCTGGTTGTGCTAAACACGGGACAAACGACGTAGGGGTTCCCTGTATTAAGCACAACCAGCACCAGGCTAATCAGAGCCAGTCTTGGTTGCCAAAATACAGGGGACGAGCGACGTAGGGGTCCTCTCGAAAAAAATTTTTTTAATTTTCCCATAGAGAAATCCCGAGGGGGCATGGTGTTTAAGGGGCTACACCTCAAAAGCTATTGGAGGTACGGTGCTGATTTTTTTCATGTGCTGGTAGAACTGTCGCTCAGTGCTGCATGTCAAATTTCAGGGCAAGAACATAAAAATGAGGACTTGGGAGTAATTTAAATTTCCAACTGCCAATATTTTCTGACACTCAATTAGGACCACTTTTCTGCTGTTCTCTATGGGGAATTTTTTGGGAAGGCATAGCTCAGGGTAAGGGGCAAATTTACACTTTGGGTTTGTTTTTTTAGGTAGCTATTATACCTGGGTAGGTGCTTTTGGGGTTTAGGTAATTGGAAATACAGGGGGGAAAAATGCGTAGGGTCCCCCTGTATTTAACAGAACCGGACTCTTTCTAGCGGTGGTGGGGGTGATGCCACAGCCAGGGGAGCCCTTTCACCAGGCCCCCCAGCTGAAGCATCACCCCTGACCGCTAGTCAGCCCAGGCTGGGGAGTTGGGGATCCCCCCAAATAAAGGGTTCCCTCACTCCAGGGCACCCCAGGCTGATAGCCCGGGGCTATCCCCAGCACCCCTGGGTGCCAGGTTAATTGTGTAAATTGTGGTCCAAGTAAAGTTAAAAATTGGCTTTTGCTGTGGAACTACAGTTCCCAGCAAGCCTTCCACTCATGCTTGTACTTGGAGAACCACAAGTATCAGCATGCGGGGCATTACGGGCCTGCTGGTACCTATAGTTCCACAGCAAAAGCAAAAACCACAGAACACACATCCCAGCCTGGGCTGACTAGTGGTCAGGGGTGATGCTTCGGCTGGGGTGCCCGGTGAAAGGGCTCCCCTGGCTGTGGCATCACCCTCCCACTAGAAAGAGTCGGGTGCTGGTTCAGGTAAATACAGGGGAATCCTACACATTTTTTTCCCTTTGTATTTCCAGAACCAGGGCCGGCTCAGAGCCCAGTGCTGGTTGCACTTAAAACGTAATTTGTCCCCCGTATTTTGGCAACCAGGACTGGTTCTGAAAAGCCTGGTGCTGGTTGTGCTTCATACGGGGGACCTCTACGTCATTTGTTCCCTGTATTTAGCACAACCGGTACTGGCTTTCCAAAGCACGGTGCTGGTTGTTGTTTTTGGTTAGGGGGTCATGATTTTTTTTTTTTTTTTATTAAACACAAGCACAGACTGGTCTCACTGATCCGTCCTTGCTTCTGCGTTTGTTTGTTTTTTAAACACAGATGCAGGTATTATGGATATTCCAGAACCGAGCCTGCATCTGTGTGCTGCTAACTCCCCCGGGTCCTAACGCCTAAAACACTGCCGCCCGCACTGCCGTCGCTAACACCCACTACCGTCCCTTGTTCCCGGTCGCAGCTAACATGCCAAGTTTCAGCCCGGTACCTCCAATAGCTTTTGTGGTGTATCCCCTTAAACACTACACCACTCCCCCCCCCCCCCCCCTTCCTTCAGAATTCTCTATGGAGATTTCTGTTTTTTTTTTCTATTCAGCCTTAATATATATATAAAAAAATAATCGAGGCCTTACTAATGTAAAGTTACTGAATAAGGCCATGAAATGCCAGTACAACCTCTATGCACCATGGCGTTGATTTGTTCCAAAAGAAAGTAAATCAACTGATGTTGAAGGAAATGCTGCCTTAGCCATTGTTCCTGCTGGATTAGATTTAAATCTGGTGACTGATGAGCAGCATGACACTGATACTATCAATATGTACAGTAATAGCCTCTCAAGCTATAGCAAACAGAAAATGGAAGAACAAAGAAACAGTGCAGAGAATCCTATCTGTAATATCAGAAATTCTCAGAAGACCAGGAGTAACCTATGACCCAAGCACTAATGAAATATCATTATTTTATATCATTACTCTCAAGCTATTTGGCAACCACAGTGCATTCCTACCATCAGGAAATGTTTAACATAGGGTGAAAATAATCACTCAATACCATAAATATCGATTAGAATAGTCTGTGGATTGTGAGGGAGTGACTATTCAAATCATGTCAGGAAAATATGCACATTAAAATCACCAATACATTTCAGTGTTGGGAAAAGAGAACAGCCAGTATTACAGTTACTAAACCTGTGTACACCAATGTGTGTCCCCAGTGATGCGACTACCGAGGGGCTGACATATCGGGTAGCCGGTACACATTACACGATCCAGCGCCAGATATGTAGGGTTACCAGCTCCATTCACCGGTCTGGTGTCGTTTATCACATTGACAGATTGAGCATCATGTACTACAGATCTGTCAATGCGATGAATGACCCCACAGGAGTGCGAAAGGAGCGACAGAGTGGGTAGACACTTGCCTATGTAGACAATATCTTGGCCCAGTCCGCCGGATCGGGCGACATATTGTCTGTGTACCCACCTTTAAGTTATTGCTGCATGTGATCACATTGTGAGGTATGATTCATTTCACCAAATTGCCTTCCTCCACTACCACTGTGCATCATACATTGCTATGTGTCATAAGAGATTTATGCACTGCACCCTATGATAACCAGTTTTTAATTCTTCTTGGAGCACTTTGGAAATATAGACTTGTCACTTAAAGTGACTCAAGCAGCAAATTAAATCCAGACAATGGTCTGCAGTGTATTGCCTGGTTTGCTTTGCATTTCTAATGAATGCAGCGAAGATGATTTTTTGTTTTATTAAGATCCATTTTGACATCACCTCGAGTTGATTTAAAATTATGCCCTAATGCTGCAGCAGCTGTGGGTGTATGAAGAGATGCTGATGCAACAGCGGCCAGGACTTGTACTGAGATGCCCACCTGAGCCATCGAAGGTGTCTGCAACTGTGTACACACGCATCATCAGATGCAGATCATGCAAACATCGACTTCCTGAGTAAGTCTATGGTCACTCAGATTGGCTGCCATAACTGAGACGCCGGAGCCATATTCCTTGCATATGAGATCGCAGATACAGTGCGAGACATACCTCCAAAGCAATCGCGACAAGCTTATGTTCCTTGCCATCACTCCCCGTTACCTCCCCCAAACACTCCCTTACTGTCAACCACACTGCAAATAAAGACTTGCAGCGTGCGACTACGGTAATGTATCTTGATGCATGCGCAGTGTGACTCAGCCGCATGGTCAATGGCAAAAAATCGCTCCATTTGTGTAAACGGCATAGTGTACACCTCTGCATCAGGCCCATAGTCATTGAAGCTTCTGCAAACATGCCCCAGTAATTAACCCTCTTTCCAAGATAGATACTAAGGTCTGCTCTTGTAGTCATGCTAACCTCAAATGTAGACAATAAGGGCAGTCTATTATATATACATGTGCCATGTTATCAGCTTAAACGATACATGAGACACACATACAGTATGTGGGAGTCTTTGCTTTCAGTATGCTTGTTTACTTCTTGTCTACTACTTGTGGTTTTTCAGGTTCTGGACTCATGTCCTCACCATTGACAGCTCTTCATTTATTAGATTTTCTAGCACAAGCATCATGTTTTATTCTTTGTTCATTGTACAATATGTTCCCTGGCACATGTTTCATACATGAACAATATACAGAATGATGACAATTTAGCTTTAGTTACCAGGAGCTAAACGCATTTATACAATACCATTTCCGTGCCTATTCCAGTTTGTGAATGAGAATATTATTATTATTACTACTATGAATTAACCACTTTTATTTTGTAGGACTCAAATACAGTTCATACAAATAAGGAATAAAATGATTATCTGAGGCACTACAGGTACAGTACAACAAAGGAACTAATTATGTAATAAAGAAATGCTGTATTCTCCATTATTCACTTCCCTTTTCTACACTAGAATTTTTAAACCATTTTTCAACCAAAAATATAATATGTGGATCATGTATTGAGCAGCTGTTGCTTTTGATGATTACTAGTATTGTACTCTGTTTTATTTTTTTCCCAAGTTGCCATGTAACCGTACTTTGCTGCCGCGGTAATCCCTGGTGAGCCCCCATGACTCTAGTTCCTGCACTCTGTTTTGGGAGGATGGAGCACAGGGCACCGCCACTGCCAGTCTCCACATCTTTATAACTGACAGCTAATGATTATTAGTTTAGGAACTTAACCAATATATGGTTCTACATCTCGATATGTCTGTATATCTAGGGTGGTGGGTCATCATTTTGTCTATACTGCACTTGAAGGAATGCCCATGGTTGCTAGCAAGGGACAATGACGTCTGTGTAGTGTGTATGAACACCTGGATGAACCCTGCTAAAGGTAAGATGTTTCCTTTACGCTTTTTGTTCCTGAGGAAATTTATAATAATAAACTGACACTTTATGACTGACTAGTTTGCATGTTTACAGTCCTATGAGTGCCATCCAAAAGTTGGAGAATAATTGTTTATATGTGTAATAAGCCCATGTCATATAGGAATGGTCATATTAACAGTGATTATGGTAACAATATGTGTTCTGTTCTATAGACTTATGATCCAATGTATATAAGCTTAAATTGTATCAGCTAGCCATATGATTTGTATGATCACCTATAGCAAACTCCTCACAGGTCAGAATGTTTACATTTATGCAATAACCAAGTTCCAGAGGATGTAACTAATAGACTGTTGTTTCCAGTAGAGCTAACCTGACGTCCTGTGTGCAGTAGCTGTAGAAAAAGGGTGGATGACCGCACAGGCTTTTATAGTTCTGTACGTGTGAATACACATACAAAAATGAAGCAGGTTTGTTTCCCCTATATTACTTGTAGTTGATATATTGACTAAAACATAAAATTTTGACTCAACTTACGCTATGTAATTCAGGTAGGTCAAATTGAGCATACAAGTGGTGCACCCCAGAATCGGAGTATACAATTGTAAGTGGTTCCAAAGGGAAAGAGGGACTCTTGTAGGGGGCACACTTTATGGGAAAACTGACCACCACAATTTATGAAAGTATTATAATGACATGAGGATATATTTCAATTTAAATGCCCTGTAAATATTGACAATTGGGAATAATGAAAATAAAACTTTTATTCAGTGAAATAAAAATTTTATTTTCATTATTCCCAGCCGCCAGGTAAGCATCACTGTTGCCGGGGTAGGGGAGTTAGGTTTAGGCACCCCCGGGGGAGGGGATTAGGGATAGGCATCCCTCAGGAGGGTTAGGCTACAGGGGGGGGGGAGAAGGGGCGGTTAAGGTTAGGCACAGAAGAGTAATAGTTTTGCGCTAATGAAAGAATTGGTATATGTATATTGGATATGGTAGAAAAATTAAAAGAATCGAGGCGCCAATATAATTAGCATATATCTTTATATATTATATCATAATAGTAGCAGCAATCCACTTGAATGAAAAGTCTAATACACTGTAACGAGTGACCTACAAGTCCACCTCTGAACCATCGATGGTAAATATTGTTAAATACGTATGTGTGTACAGTCTGTCCAAGATAGGAATCTCACCACATCCAGGTAAGTGACAAATGGCAGAGTCCGCTCTTACATTCACAGGTCTCCAGACAGCAGTACGCGCGCCATCCTTGGCGCTGCATGTGTAATGACCGCTTAATGTCCAATGTTCTAAGTGGCTCCACAGGCAGAAGTGAAGTCAGCTTGTGACAGCCCCGCAGGATGGTATATAGGTGAGCAATCTCCTTATTTGGCAGACCTCCGGTTTGTCCTTAAATGGTTTTCTCAAAAGGAAATATGGCCACAGCCTAAGTCATTCAGCAATTTGGAACATCCAGTTGTAATAATTACCCACTGATGCATTTCGCTTTCTTGTTGGGGCTTTCTACTCCAGGGTCCTTAGGGATCCACAGGGATACCTTGGGGTATAGGCATGGGCTTGTCCATGGGCACCACACAGTTAAAGCTGTCATCCCAGGATGCACCGCGCCCTCTCCTATACCCCGCCCCCAGGCCAAGGCACCTCTGTTTCAGTAGGTGCACGGCCGGAGCTGGGTTACCGCAGAGGGGGGCTGTGTTTCACAGCCCCTGAAGATCTTCAAGAGCAGTAGCATGGACGGTCCAGCAGACGTCCATGCTACCGCTCCGACACCCCCGCCGGCGCCGACCACCGGTAGAGAACCGGGGAACTCGGTGGGCTCTTAGGGGTTCCAGCTAGCAGAACCCCCGGGGGCCTTGGACTGTGGCCGGACCTACGGGGGGCATCATAAGGTAAGCAGCGGGCGTCTGTGGTAGGCGCCCGCTGATACACAATCCGGTGTCCCCAGGGCTGGAAGTTCCCTGGGGACGACAGTATAGTGGAGCCAGGCCCTGAGCCTGCGCTCACACTAGACCACCAGGGATGTGGGGCTGGAGCATTGCGGAACATGCTCCAGCATCCCGGGGGGTTAATTACTTGCCAGGGAAGAGTGCCTTTCCTGCAGCGCACAGGAGGCCTCTCCCCCGCTGCTCTCAGCGCCTTTCCACTGCGGTCTGAGGCAACGATCCTCCTCCTGGGCCTGTCTCCTCTGGTGGCCATTTTAGATGAGAATTACACGCTGGTGTCAGAGTGCGGAACCCGGGTCCCCCTAACATACCTCTCCTCCAAGTAAGGTCAGTGTATGTAGCGCTATTCCTACCAGACTGTAGGTCTGTGTAGTTGATGATAGCGCCATCTCTGCAGGGTGTGTGACTTTATGCTAGCGCTGTCTGCCTGTTATTCTACTGTCAGCCATTTTACTATCCCTATATCTCCTTTTCTCTCAGCCCTCACGGTGCCAGTGCTGTCAGGGTGGGAATTTGCCTCACAGTTTTAAGTATTTCTTACTGTGCGGTGGGTCACATGTCTAGTCAGGATTCTGTGTCACTTGGTGCCCCTCTCCTGTTTTCCTGCTCCAAGTGTAAAGCGGGTGTGTGCTTCAGGATGGCAGGAACCTCCCTGGGCTTGTTTTGCACAATCCCTGGCTATCCTGGTGGATTGATTGTCTGCCCCCCCTGCGTTCCCTCAGTTGGGGTTCACGCAGCAGGCGGTAGTCCTATCCCCCATATTAGGGGTCCCAGGACAGATGGTGGTAGCGCAATGTCCCCTTCAATAGACTCTTTCCCAAACAGAGCCTGTCTGGGTGAACCTTCTGTCTGCCACGGTCCAGAGCCTAACGGATCGGTTTCAGGAACCGCCATTTAGACTTGTTTGGAGACCTTTGTTGCGTCTCCCCCACCCCCCGACTACACAGTATGGGGAGGATGACATGTCAGCCGATGAGGGCGAACTTGCAGATGTGACTGACACCCCACAAACAGAGGTGGAGGTGAATTCCATGATATATATTCCAGGCCTTATACGGGCTGTCTGTATGGCCATGGTAATTACGGATGACGGCCTGCCGGCAACTGTGCCTACATATGCGTATTTTAAGGGGGCTGCTGCTGTTTTTTCCCCTATCTGGTCAGCTAGTGGATCATTTAGTGGTGGTGCGAAGGGCAACCGCAAAGGCGTCTGGCCTATGCATACCCTTTGTGGAGAATTATTTCACTAAATGGGAGTCACCTCCTCAGGTGGATTCTCACGTGACGCGCTTAGCGAGGTGCGCGACATTACCTATGCCGTCCATGTCCTCTATGACTGATGCAATGGACCGTAAGGCTGAAGAGTGCCTTAAGTCTATCTACTCCCTTGCTGGAGGGGCCTCCGACCGGCTATGGCAGTCTGCTGGGTGGCTCGGGCCATGGAAAGATGGACAGACTCCTTGGAAGCTTCCTTATCTTTGGAGATTACCAGTGAACAGGCTGTGTTAGTGGGCAATTTCTGAGATTCCGCTGCATACATTAATGAAGCAGCTTTGGATGTGAGTCTACCAACTTTTAGGATTTCGTCAGCGGCAGTGTCGGCTCGCCGATCCTTGTGGTTACATTCTTGGAGGGCGGATGCTGAATCCAAGAAGGGCTTGGAATGTTTATCTTATAATGGTCAGGACCTGTTTGGCCCTTATCTGGACAAGATTGTAGGCACAGTGGTAGCAGAAAGATCTACATGTTTACTTTCAGCACTGGTTCCATCTAGGTTTAGGACCCCATCCATTTGGCCCTCTCACCCAGAGTGAGCCTAAGATGCTGTTCTTTCCGAGATCGTCAGGATCCAATAAAAGGCTTGGAGCACCAGACGTCCAGCCACTAAGCAGGACGGCAAACTCTCAGCCTGACGGGATGGGCCTCCCCTTGGGGGACCCCAAGGTGGGAGGCTGACTTCTGTAATTCACCCAGTGCTGGTGCCAGACTACCACAGACACTTGGGTAAGGGAAGTGGTCTCTCAGGGGTATGCCCTCTCATTCCACAGCAGGCCTCCGCATCAGTCTTCACTGCTGGCCTTCCTTCAGATCCAGAGAAGGCTCGGGCAATTCAGGAAGTGGTGCACTCTATGCTCCACATGGGGGTCATAGTGCCGGCCTCGTTACCCCTAACGGGAATGGGTTATTACTCCAACCTCTTTCTGGTTCAAAAAACGAACGGTTACTACCGTCCTATTCTCAAGTCCCTGAACAAGTTTCTAAGGGTCCCTCTGTTCCGGAGAGAGACTCTGCGTTCCATTATATTAGCTATGGAACCTGGGGATTTTATGGTGTCTCTGGATATTCAGGATGCCTATCCCTATTGTCAGGGCTCTGTTTCCTCAGATTTGCTGTACTAGACCACCATTGCCAGTTTCAAGCTCTGCCGTTTGGCCTCTCTACGGCAACGCGGGTGTTTACCACGGTAATGGCGGTCATGGCGGCCAACCTGCAGCTAGATAGGGTTCGCCTGATACCCTACCTCATGAACCAATTACTATCTATAGTCTCATCAAGAAAAAATTGGATGATTATTTCTAACCACTCTTATACAGTAATGGGGAACCTTTGGAACCAATCTCAAAATGTATATGTCCTTTCAGGACAATAGGAGAGAGAAGAAAAAATATCCACAGATCAAGTACTATATTGTACTATTATGATTGTTAATTACCCTTATTGCTTTGTTTAAAACTTAGCTTTTATTCTTAACTTAAAATAAGGTCAGCGAAATATTGAACAATTATTATTTATTTTATTTTTATTTTCTGTGTTCAATTTAATTTTATTTTTATATTATATTATACAATTATGTGAAAAAGTGCATTAAAATAAATCCAACAATATCTTCTATCATCATTTATTACTCTGACTGTTGTGTACAATGTATCCCAATAAATGGGTGTTAGTCTCCCTCCGTGTTTATCTTTCACCACCTTTATAGCTTAAAATGCATACTGTGTCCCTTTATCAAACACGTTACCAAATTTGAATAGTAGTCTCTGTACCAATGTGTGTGTATTTCAATGATATGAGAGAGTACAGCTCTCTTAGAATTATTCTGTATTCAATTGCCCAGTAATTTAAATACTTAGTTGTCAGCCTATTCATTCACTTGTATGGTGCCCCAATGAGTGATATATCCTCACATTACTATATTGTCAGGAGCTAATTTCTGGATAACAGACCCCACTGCTCTAACATTATATTTAGGAATTATAACAAATCCCCATTAGAGATGTATACATTTAATAGTGACTCATTAGTTATTCGTTTAGTACCAAAGTACATTTATCGACTTACAGTACACCCTTCTATGGTACCTAATTAGGAATCACAAACAATCCCCTCGCGCTGCACATGTCCTTTCATATATCTCTAGAGCCACTGGTATAGCTATGGTGTATTTCACTTATATTACATTTAGGAATAAAGCTAATCCCATCATACTTAATCACCATAAGTGAGTCACCTTTTATCAAGGTTCTATTTATATTTTGATGTGAGCGTGCTCCCATAACAAAATTATATCACAATCCATTAAGGCTTTATAGTTGTGAGGATGACATTCATTTCTGTAGCTTGAAATAGTTACTTGGCATACAATGTTGCCTTCCTTTTAAATCACTCTAACGAGCGTAACAATATTCTGCAATTGAGGATCTCCGTTACACTGCCTTAACACTCGTACAGATTTCCTTCCTACCTCCAATGTTTGGAGCTCTCATATGTATACATAGAAATTATTGTCATACACAACTCTGATTCTGTTTGCGAATAGGCAGCTATAAATACTGGATTGGTGTATTATTTTCTGTTTTTTCACACAACACACATATAGGAACCAATATTAGAAATTTCCCTTCATCATGTTCATTGGCAAATCGTGTTTTGTGGGGTATAGTTAGATATGTTCACATTTAATACAGGGGCAGGTGTCACCCTTTTCACTCTTATATAGCCGAGTATATGTGATCACCAGCACCCAATGTCCTGGTCCAAGCGTCTCACAGACACCCATTCATATAATATACATGATCGTATCATTGGTGGTTCACTTATTAAAATAATATAACAGTGCACGCTTGGGCGGCGTGCACCGTGAGTCCTGATGCGCGTTTTACCATTTTAGCTTAATCATAGGAACAACCCGTCCACTGGGTTGCGGCAGTCTATATCACAGTCATCATCCAATCAGCAACGCCGCTGAGAAGTAACAGGTCTCTAAGCCAATCCGCTCTGCCTGTCAGCTCTCCTTTTGGTCAGTATTTCTCACTGTTGTTTTCTTATGAAGACGGAGATCTAATATTACCACCGATGTGGTAAGTATTATGGAAGTAACCTGTCAGCCATTATTAACCTTATCTTCTCCTTAAAGAAATCATATATCAGTTGTAATCCCCATTAGAGAGATATACATTTAATAGTGACTCATTAGTTACCCAAAAAGAGAACCGGGAGAATTAAAACAAAAGGTTTCCATCGCTGCGGTTCATGCATAGTTTGCACTACACACACCAATCAATCTTCAAAAATAGAAAAATTTGACTCTAGATCAAATCTTAAAGAATTTAAAATACACGAGTTTGACGTGTAATAGTAATAACTGTATATACATGATTGAATGCACCTGTGGGCTACAGTATATAGGTAAAACCTCAAGAAAGCTCAAAGTCAGATGGACAGAACACCTGCGTAATATCAGAAGGGGTGTGACCAACCATGCATTGGCCAGACATTTCCAGGAAAAACACCATAGTTCAGTTAATGATATTAAATACATTATGAGAATCAAAAAAGTGGAAGGAAATTGGCATACCATGGGTATAGATACATTTTTAGCTAAATCAGAAATGAGATACATATATAAGGTCAAAACCCTGGAACCACATGGACTAAATGCTGATTTTGAGCTTAAATGGTTTTTATGATTGATTGCCTATATACTTTTAAATTTTTTTTTATATATATAAAAAAAATAAATTATATTTTTAGGTATTTATGTATTCTTGTTGGAGGCTGTCATGTTACTTATGTATATCATAGTGTTTTATGATGAATTTTACTTTGTGTTTTTTATTGCTTTTTATTGTATGTATTTATATACCTCCTCTTATAATTTATGTTGTAGGATCTATATAGCAATGGACCCATTGTTTAACTGAGTATCAGCGCACTTTATATTTATGCAGGTTGATACACATGCAATTATATATTCAGCACCCTGGACACTTCCAGGATATATACTGCTGTACATGATGATGTTTGGCAGAACATATCTGATCTCACCGCTATATACTATCATTTATGTAATATATTGGGAATGAAGTTGTGATAAAGATGTTGGCCGCTCACTTCTTATTCATTAAAGTACAGGTGGATCCAGTGATATAGACCGCGTGACAGCGGCTATTATATACAGAAGCTGTCCAGAGCCGGAACTTATCGAGCGTTGCGTTCCAAATGGTGGAATGCAGTGCACTGATCTGTAATTGAGAGAGCGGACCACGTGGTGCATTGACCATGTGACATGCACCACGTGACAGCGGTCATAATGCACAGCCGCCTGGAGCTGGAACTCAGTGTGCGCTGCGCTCCAAGTAATGGAGCGCAGGGCACTGACTAATGGGGACAGAACGGACCACGTGGTGCGCTCCGTGTTGGACCGCATCACGTGTGTCCTTTTGCAACGCAATACTTCCGGGCCAGAGTCTCTTCTACAGTAAGGTAAAGCTGTTGCTGATGTAGGCAACAGATGGTGTCTCCAGGACCTGGAGAAGCCATACTGAGTCATTGGTCTGGGGAATGGGAGGGTGTTACATTGACCCAAATTTTATGATTACTTTGAGGGGTGAATAATAGTGGAGGAGGATCCAATCCACACTTTTTTCAGGAAGCTGAAGAAAGCTGGGTGTAGGCTGCCACGGGTCTCAGGTGTTTGAGACTATTGTGGGCAGGATGTCAAGAACCACATTTTTGATACGATACATCCTGCCACTGATTGCATGCATAGTGCCGTTGCCTATCGAGTCCAAGCTCCAGAAGGTTTTGCTGTCTGGAGCTTGGTGCATATGGTGATTGCGTTCACACCTCCGAAAACAGCAGTCGGAGGTTTGACCACATTTTTCAGTATAGTTCATCCTGCCCTGTATGCGGCCTTGGCAGAATAGACTATAGCAGTCAGTTGCCTTATAAAATACAGCTGAGCCTGAACCACAAAGTGTTAAGACCTACCTAGGGCTTCGACTGGAGGCAGGAGTCCCTTAATTTGTATTTGGAGCACTAAATTTAATATTTTCATTAAAAACTTAGGGCCTGATTCAGACCCACTCGCGAGCGGCTGTCCGCTCGCAAGTGGGTCGATGTTCTGCACTGAGCATGTGCACGACGGAGGGAGCTCCGTCGTGCGTATGCGCCAGACGCGACGAGCGAAGGATTTTCCTTCGCTCGTAGTGTCTCTTCAAAGGGGGCGTGCTGTCGATGTTGACTGACAGCACGCCCCATTTGGTGGGCGTGCCTCCCTGACGGGGGCGTTCCCACGGGAACGCCTCCCGTCAGAAGCCGGCCCACTGACATCACTAGTGATGTCAGTGGGAGTGATTTTGGCTCTGATAGAGCCAAAATCACTCCGGAGCTTGTGGTTGAAAAACTCAACCACAGGCTTTTGTACGCAGTTTCGATGGTCGCGATGGTCACGACCATCGCGGCCATCAAACTGCATGCTCGTATAGGCTCTGAATGAGGGCCTTAGTTCATAACCGCTCATGTTGACCATAGAGGAGTAGGTATCATGGCAAGTGTTGTAGCAGCAGCATTAAAGAAAAGCCCTATGGGAGATAAACCGTTTTATATATCTCTTAGGAAAATTCAAATAATCTGCACAAGAGAACAAGTAAAACTGCTGCCCACTTAAAAATAATGAATATAAATTATCCCAGCATTGTGGGTTGTACTCTCCATAATAAGGGTGAAAAGAAAACGTGTGTTTGGGCTCTGATGTAGTAATATATTTAAAACTATAATTTTTTTATTGCTGTAATTAAAACTCTGGACTACAAAAACAAATTAGTGATATGGTGATCAAACCAATGAAGATTGTTAAAAAAAAAAAAACAAGGCAATAAGCTTTTATCAATTTCCTTAATATGTATTGCTTGAATTAGAGGCATATGTCAAACATATAAATGTCAGTGGTGCTGACAAAAATAAATGACTTGTTGATTGTACCACTAGCTCATGTGGTCTGAGAGAGCCGGGTATATTTTTTGACCTGCAGCATTTTGACACTGATTAAATGTAGATATGATGAGAATGTCGACAAAACAGTCCCAGGGGCCGCCGACACTGACATCACAACTGGGCGGGCAAATTTAAATACTTGCCCAGTTGTGATGTCAGGCCAGACTTATCGAGCTGCTGATTGGACGGCAAATCGGTCTGCTAACCGACCCGTCTTTACGTATGTACCCAGCATCAATCTTTTTGCTTATTCTAGCACCTTAAAAAAAAAAAAAGTCATTAAAATGGACAAAAAAGTTTTTTACTGAAAATTCAAGAAAGTGAACCAAGAGCAAAAGTGATTTTTCATCTTTCAACCAGCAGGAATCTATGGATAGGTTTTCATAAAGATCCTACACTTAGTTTTTAATTTTCTTTGGCAATTTTTACTAACCATGTGCAGGAAATAATATCGCATCCCGACAAGGCCTACACATTTTTAAACTAGGAAACCTATCAAATGAAACTTGGAAACCTACAGTATACACTATTAGTTATTTATTAATATGGGGAAGATCTTGGCTCTACACCCCCCCCATACATGGAATTATTATTTTTTGATTGTGTGCAGTTTAAGTCCTCGTCTGGTGATCACCAGACAATAACTACTAAGGGGGCACAGTGTTTGACATAGAAGACTCCCCTTTTTCAAACAAGGCTGCCCTCACGTGTGTTCGGGACAGTATTGAGTTAGCACCTCCTCCCCCATCTATGGAAAACAAAGTTTTTCTGTAGCGATGGATTATATTGTATGGTAATCACAGGTGATCATCAGAAATGAGTAGGTTGATGCTTTCCAGGGAGAAATTTAATTGTTTGATTTCTGACCTTATCCCTTTGGAACATGTCCATGACAGAATCTTAACAGGAATGCTTCCTTAAATATTCACCTTTGCTATAATTTTTGTACACATTTTACAGCTTAGTCAATCTGCCAATAGGTGAGAATAAACACATGTAAAACAGAAGAATATGTATTTGCCCCAGTAAATTATATTTTTATGATTAAAAACATTTAAATCCAGGCATTGTTTACATATCTATTACAATATCAACTGAGGAATTAAAATGGAAACCCCCCAAATTCTCATCACACAGCGTCATCCCAGTCCATCAATAATTGGCCATCGCTGGGGCACAAGAGTTGGTTCGAGAATTCTAACTGTTCCACTGTTTTGAAGGAAAGGACTGGGTAGCACACCAAGCTGTAGGAAGGCAACAGATGGCAATGGGTGGACCCTGTGGGTGCAGGATAAGCCCATTAGTCAAGAGGGTGGTGCAGGGATCCCCCGGCTCATAGGTCTATGTTTACTGCCAACCCTGCACCCAAGGTGGTTGCACCACTGGAAAGTACAATGGAGAATGGCCTGCATACAACCTTAGCAAGTTATACATCAAGAGCTGAACATGTACAGCTTAGAGAGAGAAGGGACATCTGAAGGAAGAACGATATTACAGAAAGAGTGTCAGATCCATTAAATAGCCTCCCAGCATTTTTAATGGGGATTTACAGTATAAAGTAAAATAATTCAAGGGACCGACATATGGCTATAGTTAATCCTTAGAGCTAAACTAAAAACCCATGGCAGCAAAGAGTTAACAGGTCTATCTAGTGTTTCCATCAACTGTAATATGGAAGGAAATATTAATCCATCATACACACAGCACAGGAATTTCAGTCATGTAACAATTCACAGGAAGGAGAACAGTAGAATGTGGGGTTGTGGATGCTGTAATTAATACATTCTGTGCTATCAATACTGTTGATAGCTGTGACCACTGGTGTTCCTCATATAATGCAGTTATTCTGTGCAAAAGAGGGCCCCATTGACTTCTATTGTATTCCGTTTCAGAAAAAAAAGTATTAAATATATCTGATATGCATGTGCATAGTGGAAATTACATTAATAAGATAAACCACTGGTCCTAATGTCTCTCAGAAAGGGAGGAGTTTAATTGCAGGGGTATTCTGAGAGGGGCTAGCAGACCAAGATTTTGTACATCCTTCAAATATCTTTCTTGCTAGAGCCAATAATGTGATGAGAGGTGGCGCTTGTCATACAGTCAACACACCATTCCTATTCCTAACACAGTATGACATGCTCAGCAGACTATACCCCAAGTACACACACAATGTGCATCATACAATAGCCTAGAATCGAAGTTTGATGGTGGAGATGCATGTCTATGATCAGTAATGTATCCACAGCAAACTCACCTCTTCTACCACTCCTAAGCTTTACATGCAAACCACCTTGGCTGCTGGCAGGGTGGGCTGAGCCAAATAGACCTCCATCCTACCATCTATGTAGTTATTCATTCAAGTGTGGGCTGCCTATGCCAGGGGTATGTTGAGTGTTTGCTGGTGTGCAGAAATGTAGCAGTCAGACCAGGCAATGTAAATAACTGTATACACTTAAAACAGTATGGTACTAGGTGCTAGTAGACCTTGGGCAGGCTCTGATGGTCTGGACCCCTCATTTCCAGTGAAGGCAAATCTTAATGCTACAGCACACAATGTCATTGTAGATAATTGAATGCCTCCTGACAATATTTTGGGGAAGGCCTTATCCTGTTTTGGCATGACAATCCCACTGTGTACAATCCAAGGTCCAGACAAAAAAATATAGACCTAGTTTGGTATGGAAGAATTTAACTAGCCTGCACATAACCCTGACCTCAACTCTTTTGAACATCTTTGGGTTAAATGTGAATGGAGACTGTGAGCCAGACTTTATTGCCCGACCTCAATAATGCTTGTGTAAGAAAAAATGTTAATCCCTACTGCCATGTTCCAAAATCTAGTAGAATGCCTTCCTCAGTAGAGTGGAGGCTTTGATAGCAGCAAGTAGAGGACAGACTCAGTTATTAATGTCCATGGGGGGCGAGGCTTGGATGGCTCTGTGAGCAGACGTGTTGTCTATCTGCTCCTGCATTTCGGATCACCTGGAAGCTGTTTTGAGGTGCCTTCCTCCTTTACCACTACTCCCCTTGTGTCTGCCCGCTCTGAGTGCCCATACCGCTGTGCCAGGACGACTTTTGCGCCACAGATCTGCTCCCCTATGGGACTTGGGAGGTCCCAGGCCTACTCATAGGCTGAAGCTCTGGACACCACTCGGGGACGCTGGTTCCTACCTCCCACATGGCTGCTGACCGTTGGGGCCCCACAGCACCTATTACAGAGGGGTGTCCCGAGACAGCGGAGGACCCGTTTTCGTGGCATCTGTAGCCGTCCGCCATCTTGGATTGCTGTCTAGGATCTCTGGCTGCCAAGGCTCACTACCACCACAGCACTGGAGCTGAGTATTCCTTTGCCCTACAATAGAAATCTTATTGTGCCCTTAGATGGCGCTGGATATAAAGTGAAAAACAGTATAAGATATTAAGACAATACTTAATCCTTATGAGAGGTGTCTTAATTGTCTTTAATCGCCCACAATCCTTTTTGTGTAGTTTCAAATAATCACAGAGGGCTCCACATGATGCATATGTAAAAAAACATATAAAAAATAATTCTTAGCAATATGGAAATATATATATGTATCTTTCAACTTCGTCTATATTTTAGATCAGAAGATCATAAATATTTTGCGTACCAGACTCACATAACAAAGTGTGAATCTGTATATATCTGGGTATCTTTAATCTTCCCACTTTATATGATAACCGTGCGTTTAGTCAAAATAAGTGATCAGCCCAGCGCAGAGACGGTACTGCGTACCTTACTCACATTCAGTGTACGCTAACAGTGCCTGTAATGGTTTCTTTTCAGGTGTCATTCCTTAACCCTTCCATCTTCCATCATTCAGCCATACATCCTCATCATGTAAAGAAAGGGGATGATATATGTAGCTGAACAGCGATTTTATTACAGAAGACAAAACATAAATATAAACAAATATGAAAGATCATGACCTGATATGTTATGAAAGTGAAGTCCGGAATTCACTATCTCCTCCAACCAGGTTGATGCCTTCAATGTCAAAAAATTTTTTTTATATAGCCAGAGTCCCGTAACCAACGCGTTTCGACCCGTCCATTCGGATCTTTTTCAAGGTGTATGGGACACACTAACTATGGATACCTTAAGTACCCCTTTCAATCACATAGTCAATTGCCAATTAGTCAATTACCAACTAAGTACTGGACCTCACCATGTATATATATATATATGAAAACTCCCCCACATATATTGCAGAAGTATTAAAAATCCACATTCCCGGATATATAAGTCCCTCTTTCCTTTTGTCCTTCTGCCCGACATGGACACTTCCGGCAGCCGCATTCTCAGTGCAACCACATGTCACGTGGCGTGTGCATCTGCCATCTGCCCGGAACTTAATAGTGTCCCCTGGTCTGTCCTCGCGGGTAGGTTTTAGAGGGTACAACCTTAGCTTCCGGAATCACCGGAAGTGACGTCCCGCGTCTGTAGCGTGTCTTTCATATACACGGGAAACGGCACTTGAAAAATGTGGCCGGGAATGAGGTATCCATATTGAAGCCCTTTATATAAAGGTCTCCTATAAATAATCATGAGGATAAAATGACTAAACAATATTGGATAAAAATAAATACATAATAATAAATATAAATAAATACTAATTGTAAACATAAATATATATTAGAACAATGTCATAATTAAAATCATGATGAACCTATAAAACATACCTGCCTATTAAAAATGGTATATTATAAAAGGCTAAAAATACTACAGGAACCATTTTACCTCAAAATCTAAGTTGAGACCTCCAGGGGCCAGCGTTTTGTATTTGTAAATGGTCCTCATTTCTTCCTTGGCTAAAGTGGTTATATCGCTATTAGATCTTATAGACCCTTTGATTAATTTTAACCCAAAGAAGTTTTTTATGTCATCTGTAGAACACTGATGGGCAGTTTTAAAATGGGCTGACAAGGAATGGGAATATAATCCTTTTCTGATATTACGGAGATGCTCTCCTCTACGGGTTTTTAGATTCCTTGTTGTCCGCCCTATATAAAACAAACCACATTTACATTCAATGGCATATATAAGGTTTTTTGAATTGCAAGTGATAAAATCAAGGACCTCAAACGTATGTCCATTAATCATAATTCTCGTGATTTTCTTTTCCTTCCCCAGTTTTTTAACATTCCTGCAGCCTATACATAAACCACATCTATAAAAGCCTACTGATTTGTTAGTATTCATAATCTTCTCAGACTTTAGATGTGCACTTTTAACCAATTTCGTTTTTAGGTTGGCTGCCTTTCTGTAAATATGGACTGGTTTGGGTGGAATACTTTTTCCCAAGATAGGGTCCCTCCTCAATATAGACCAATGTTTTTTGAAAACTTTTTCAATCTCTTTATGTTGGGAATTAAAATCCTTAATAAACGCCCATTGAAATTTATCGTCTTTCGTTTTCTTAGGCTTACTGATCAATAGTTCATTTCGGTCCATATCTGCCGTGGCTTTGAATTTTTCTAACATAAGTTCCTCCTTATAACCACTTTGTAAAAAAGCCGCTTTCATCTTATTGGCTTGTTCATTGTAGACCTCCAACTTGGAGCAATTTCTCCTAATTCTTTTAAATTGTCCCCCTGGTATGGAGGTAAGCCATTGCGAGTGATGGCAGCTTCCAGCTTGTATGTATGAGAGTGAATCGGTAGGTTTCTGATAAGATTTGGTTAAAAACATGCCCTCCTCTACATATACCGTAACATCTAAAAAGTTAATACTCTCATTTTGGATATCAAACGTAAGTTTGATATTCCGATCATTCCTGTTCAATCTATCACAAAAACTATTTAAAAGACTTCTCTCCCCTTTCCATATAAAAAATATATCATCAATATATCGGCACCATAGCACCAGGTTTGCCTTTTTAGGAAACAGAAGAGTCATAAGAAACCACAGGTTCTAATTAAAATCAAAAAACGGGGCAAACGAGGAGGGATAAAGAAACAGAAACTAAGGAAAAAAAAGAAAAGATCTAGTAAAAACAGAAAAAGATGCAAAACAGGGACAGATTCAGAACCATGTGACTACCCTAAAGGGAAAGTGAAAATTTTCAACCTCAGCTCATATATCCTTAACCATAATGAAGAATCGGTACTTCAGAAGGGTTTAAAATATGCCCCTGCAACAAAAATTAATGATTTTGCCCTTTTTATAGACATACAGAAATATGTAAGGAAATTGACCGTAAAAAAGTTTTTCCTCATGAAAGATGATGAATCTCCAGAAATGGAGGCAGAAGTTGGGAGTAAGACTAGATTCCGGCCCAAATCCTCTTTTTTCCCTGCTCATTTGAAAGGCAGTTATATTGATACATTCACAACCCAAGTGATGGAAGATTTGAAAGATATAACTTCCAAAAAAATTTAATTTAATCTAAGCTAAGGTGAAAGAACTGCGCTTGTAGAACTTAGTAAGAATGAACAGATCATTATTAAACCTGCAGACAAGGGGGGGGGATCGTGTTAATGGATACTTTGGACTATGAGAATGAGGTTGACCGACAATTAAATGATGTACAGACATATAAAAAATTAAGGAGAGATCCTACAGAGAGTTTTCTTATAGAGTTAAAGTCTTTGGTAGAAAATTATGTGGAAAAAGGAGTTTTAACCAAAATGGAATCTAAATTTTTGATAATAGAAAAACCTGTAGTTCCCGTTATATACGTACTACCTAAAATCCATAAGGATCCAGTTCACCCCCCTGGTAGGCCTATGGTGTCTGGAATTAATTCAATTACATCTAACTTATCCGAATTTATTGATTTTTATTTACAACCATTAGTGTTGCTCAATAAATCACATCTTAAAGATACTAGAGATTTTTTGAAGAAGGTTGAAAAACTAAAATGGGAAGAGGACTACATCATGGTTAGCGCCGATGTTAGTTCACTCTACACTATAATAAATCATGATAAAGGAATAGAGGATGTGAAGCTAACACTACAAGGTTCCAACACTGATATAGAATTACAAGAGTTTCTGATAAAGGGTATTAATTTTATTTTAAAATGAAATTACTTTTTATTCAAGGATGCTTTTTATCTGCAGGAGGTCGGCACAGCCATGGGCACCAGGTTTGCCCCAAGTTACGCTAATATTTTTATGGGTGTTTGGGAAGACTTGACCATCTGGAACCATAACCCACAAGGGGCAAACCTGGTGCTATGGTGCTGATATATTGATGATATATTTTTTATATGGAAAGGGGAGAGAAGTCTTTTAAATAGTTTTTGTGATAGATTGAACAGGAATGATCGGAATATCAAACTTACGTTTGATATCCAAAATGAGAGTATTAACTTTTTAGATGTTACGGTATATGTAGAGGAGGGCATGTTTTTAACCAAATCTTATCAGAAACCTACCGATTCACTCTCATACATACAAGCTGGAAGCTGCCATCACTCTCAATGGCTTACCTCCATACCAGGGGGACAATTTAAAAGAATTAGGAGAAATTGCTCCAAGTTGGAGGTCTACAATGAACAAGCCAATAAGATGAAAGCGGCTTTTTTACAAAGTGGTTATAAGGAGGAACTTGTTTTAGAAAAATTCAAAGCCACGGCAGATATGGACCGAAATGAACTATTGATCAGTAAGCCTAAGAAAACGAAAGACGATAAATTTCAATGGGCGTTTATTAAGGATTTTAATTCCCAACATAAAGAGATTGAAAAAGTTTTCAAAAAACATTGGTCTATATTGAGGAGGGACCCTATCTTGGGAAAAAGTATTCCACCCAAACCAGTCCATATTTACAGAAAGGCAGCCAACCTAAAAACGAAATTGGTTAAAAGTGCACATCTAAAGTCTGAGAAGATTATGAATACTAACAAATCAGTAGGCTTTTATAGATGTGGTTTATGTATAGGCTGCAGGAATGTTAAAAAACTGGGGAAGGAAAAGAAAATCACGAGAATTATGATTAATGGACAAACGTTTGAGGTCCTTGATTTTATCACTTGCAATTCAAAAAACCTTATATATGCCATTGAATGTAAATGTGGTTTGTTTTATATAGGGCGGACAACAAGGAATCTAAAAACCCGTAGAGGAGAGCATCTCCGTAATATCAGAAAAGGATTAGATTCCCATTCCTTGTCAGCCCATTTTAAAACTGCCCATCAGTGTTCTACAGATGACATAAAAAACTTCTTTGGGTTAAAATTAATCAAAGGGTCTATAAGATCTAATAGCGATATAACCACTTTAGCCAAGGAAGAAATGAGGACCATTTACAAATACAAAACGCTGGCCCCTGGAGGTCTCAACTTAGATTTTGAGGTAAAATGGTTCCTGTAGTATTTTTAGCCTTTTATAATATACCATTTTTAATAGGCAGGTATGTTTTATAGGTTCATCATGATTTTAATTATGACATTGTTCTAATATATATTTATGTTTACAATTAGTATTTATTTATATTTATTATTATGTATTTATTTTTATCCAATATTGTTTAGTCATTTTATCCTCATGATTATTTATAGGAGACCTTTATATAAAGGGCTTCAATATGGATACCTCATTCCCGGCCACATTTTTCAAGTGCCGTTTCCCGTGTATATGAAAGACACGCTACAGACGCGGGACGTCACTTCCGGTGATTCCGGAAGCTAAGGTTGTACCCTCTAAAACCTACCCGCGAGGACAGACCAGGGGACACTATTAAGTTCCCGGCAGATGCACGGTCCACGTGACATGTGGTTGCACTGAGAACGCGGCTGCCGGAAGTGTCCATGTCGGGCAGAAGGACAAAAGGAAAGAGGGACTTATATATCCGGGAATGTGGATTTTTAATACTTCTGCAATATATGTGGGGGAGTTTTCATATATATATATATACATGGTGAGGTCCAGTACTTAGTTGGTAATTGACTAATTGGCAATTGACTATGTGATTGAAAGGGGTACTTAAGGTATCCATAGTTAGTGTGTCCCATACACCTTGAAAAAGATCCGAATGGACGGGTCGAAACGCGTTGGTTACGGGACTCTGGCTATATAAAAAAATTTTTTGACATTGAAGGCATCAACCTGGTTGGAGGAGATAGGTTATGAAAGTGAAGTCCAGAATTCACTATCAGGTCGTGATCTTTCATATTTGTTTATATTTATGTTTTGTCTTCTGTAATAAAATCGCTGTTCAGCTACATATATCATCCCCTTTCTTTACATGATGAGGATGTATGGCTGAATGATGGAAGATGGAAGGGTTAAGGAATGACACCTGAAAAGAAACCATTACAGGCACTGTTAGCGTACACTGAATGTGAGTAAGGTACGCAGTACCGTCTCTGCGCTGGGCTGATCACTTATTTTGACTAAACGCACGGTTATCATATAAAGTGGGAAGATTAAAGATACCCAGATATATACAGATTCACACTTTGTTATGTGAGTCTGGTACGCAAAATATTTATGATCTTCTGATCTAAAATATAGACGAAGTTGAAAGATACATATATATATTTCCATATTGTTAAGAATTATTTTTTATATGTTTTTTTACATATGCATCATGTGGAGCCCTCTGTGATTATTTCAAACTACACAAAAAGGATTGTGGGTGATTAAAGACAATTAAGACACCTCTCATAAGGATTAAGTATTGTCTTAATATCTTATACTGTTTTTCACTTTATATCCAGCTAAGGGAACAATAAGATTTCTATTGTACTGTAATTTTTGAGTTTTGTGAGACTCTTATTTTGTGCCTATAGGGGCTGCAGGTGTTGCGCACCATATACGTGGCCTTCCTTTTTTACATATATTCCTTTGCCCTGCCTCTTATGTGCCATATGCCTACCTGGATTAGGTATTAGTGTCCCTGAGATTACTCCTCTCAACCTTGTGAAGTTAGCATCTTTAACCATTTCCAAGCTGGTCTCCTTTATACTCCAGCTCCCTTCCTGTATTGTGTCTGCTTCCTCTCCTGTATAAGCCTTCTCTGCCTTTTTTTTTTGGAGCACTGATATTCTACTAAAGTTTGTTTTTTCTCTACCAAGCTCTATGGTAGCCTGAGGAAGCTTTATATTACTGTACAATGTCTCTATAGTGCGTAGTTTTCCGTCTGCCAGCCTTCTGAGCTACAGCATGCTTCCCTAGTAGGGTTGAAGACACCCTCACCCATGCAGTAAACTACTGTCTATCGCATCACTACCAAGTGCTATCAACCTTCTGATTCAGCCCTACTTATTTACTATTATTACATTCTGCATTATAATGCTGCCTAAACATGGAGGTAAAGCCCAGAGGTTACCGTCTCATGTTCGATATCCTAATCCATTCTCAACTAAGCAGAAACCATCTACTTTGATATCTCTGAAGTCCGCCCCGTCTCCTGTTGCCTCACTCCCTAAAGGCTCCATATCGCCGGCTGACTTGGGTTTAGGTCTGGATACATCAGCTCCTCTCACCACTCAATCGATGTTTCAAATGTTTGCCGCATTTTGCACCGATATTCTCTCTGGAGTGGAAACCTCAGTTCAATAGCTCAGAACAGAGCTCATGGGCCTGGGCGGCCATACGGATCATTTGGAAGGAAAGATGAGCTGCATAATGACCTGCTTACTGTTCACTCTGAGTTGCAATCTGAAGTATCATCTCTCCGCGATAAAATGGCTGATCTGGAGGACAGATCGGGACGTAATGACATTAAAATATGAGGTATCCCTGATTCGATTGCCCCTGCAGAATTACAGGAATATGTGACCAAGCTATTAAAAAAACTCCTCCCCTCCGCCTCAACACAAGACCTACTCTTTGACCAAGTCCATCTCCTACCTAGACCGAGAGTGGGGTCCGCTAATTTTCTTAGAGCTACTACCTTTAATGAGGATTATTTTTTTTCATATTAAAGAACTCATTGTGAAAGCTGCCCAACAAACAGAAGGATCTGATACTCTGGGAGGTCTTCAGATTTTCCCGGATTTAAAGGCCCACACCTTGGTTAAGAGACGTTCATTCCATGCCATCACTTCAGTGCTTCGTGAACACGAAATTTCCTATAGCTGGGGATTTCCGGTCAAGCTTCTGGTTCATTATAACTCCTCTTCGTATGTTATATCTACAGTGGAGGCTGGTGTTAAATTGCTGGCAGATTGGGACATATGTTACTTCAACCACCTCTAGATCTTCGTACAGTGCTCCATCTGATTTGATTATGCTCACGTGAGATTATATATCTTTTGCTATTCTGATACCACTGGCTCTCTGATAATACTGTTGCCTTTTTAGTTTAACCTGATTTCTGCTTTTATTTGTGTTAGGTAATTTTGCATTATAACTATTATCTCTAGTTTCTATTATCAGAGGGTGTGTATGTATTGTTTATTTACAGGAATGTATAGGGTTACTATTTCTGATACAATGA
Source organism: Taudactylus pleione (assembly GCA_031769625.1). Taxonomy (NCBI): domain Eukaryota; kingdom Metazoa; phylum Chordata; class Amphibia; order Anura; family Myobatrachidae; genus Taudactylus; species Taudactylus pleione. Next base: position 881,227 of record JAUIMM010000047.1, on the reverse strand, counting down.
TTCGCAGATAAGATTATCAATCTCAAGAAGTAACCTGTATCCATATTCTACAAGATTGTTTCTAGTTCATGTGTAGTGATTGTTTAATTGTTTTCTAAACTGGGATTACTATGTTAGGTAAAATTGATATCCTATTCGCTTCCCAGTTTGGTTTGTTTCTAAATGTTTGATTTGCTGCATGGGTGTGTGGTTTTCATGTTGGGCCACTTCCCCAATGTTTTTTTGTTTTGCCGTCATTTTTTCCCTGTGGTAAACATTCTAGCCCCGATTTTTGGGCTAATTCAGTTTATTCCCTTTTATTTTATGTTCTCCTCTGTGTTTTTTGTCTTTTTTTGTTGTTGTTTTGTCCTCTTTTTTCCTGTCTGTTATTAGGAATCTAGACAAACTGCTATATACATTCTCTGCACAAATTTTTTTTTTCTAGCACCAAATGGATATTGAATACTCATGGGCTTAATTCCCCTAATAAGAGGAGACTGACTTTGGCTACTTTTCATCGGGAAAAGGCGAAGGTAATAGCTATACAGGAAACACATTTTTCTTCATTGGTGCCCCCAGTGTTCTGTGATTCTAGATACCCTGTCGTCTATTATGCTAACGGCCCTTTCAAAGGCAATGGAGTGGCTATTCTATTCCATTGCTCGTTACATTTTGAACTCTCCTGCAAGATAGTAGATGGCAGGTATCTAATATTAGTTGGAAAGTTAGATGATAGAGTAGTGACTTTGGTTTCCCTCTATGCCCCTAACACAAGACAAATACCGTTTTTAAAGAAGATGTTAGAGGCACTCTGAAAAGTTCAAAGAGGTAGCTTAGTGATTATGGGTGACTTTAACCTGGTCCCAGACATTAACATTGACAAATCAAATATAGTGGGAACTACTGGAATGGGACAGGACCCCTCACTTGTTCTAGGCAATTTGTTATCAGAATTTGATTTATACGATGTATGGCAAATCCAATCCCCGCGGGTTAAAGATTTTACATATTTCTCGCATGTTCACAATTCTTACTCTCGGACAGATTTAATTATTTTAGATAAATGGAGACTGCAGAACACTCGACAGTCTAAAATTATTCCTGTAGTTTGGTCTGATCATGCGGCTGTGACTTGGACATGGGATTGCGGTAATTCTCAATTCCCCCCTAGACAATGGAGATTTCCTGAGTATCTGTTGACATCTCCTGAAGCAACCACACCTCTATCAGATGCTTTTTCAACTTATAAGGCTACTAATTCCCCTAATGACACGTCGATTTCTATTTATTGGTGCGCTTTTAAAGCAGTGTTGAGAGGAGTGGCTATTCAGACTGGCTCTAGACTAAGAAAGCAATATCTTCATCATCAGTCTGACAGAACAGCGTTTAGCACAAGTAGATTATCTAAATCGCGCCCGACCACCCCGTCTCCTTAGTAGAGAGCTAGTATCCATTCGGAATCAACTCCAAAAACACTTTGACTCGTATGAGAAGCGCTCTGTCTAAACGACAACAGAAATTTTATAGCTTAGGCAACAAATTGGGTACATTTTTAGCTTGTAAGCTACGTTTACGCCAAACACACAATGGAATAAAAGCCATCATTACCCCACATGGACAGAAGTTGCTCAATCCCTCGTCCATAGCAGATGCATTTGCCAGCTACTATGAAAAATTATATAATTGAAATAAAGATCCTAACACCCCCCAACCCACGGATAATCTTATATCTTCGTTCTTTGAAAAACTACAACTTCCTAAATTGAAGTCTGAGGCGTTGGACTCCCTTAATGCCCCATGGTCTGAAAAAAAGATTTTAGATGTTATTAAAGCACTTCCAGTAGGTAAGGCGCCTGGCTCAGACGGATTTAACAATTCTTTTTATAAACATTTTTCACTCGAAGTTGCACCTGTTCTTACCATACTGTTTAATTCTGCCACTAGTCATGGATCTCTCCTGGCTGAAGTGCCGGAAGCGCAGATTATCACTATCCCTAAACCTGGAAAAGATACCTCTCTATGTCAGAACTACAGACCCATTGCTCTTCCTAATTCTGAATTTTGGGTTCCAGGGAGAGATACTCTTTTCTATATTTGCTTTATATAGTAATCCAACTGCTAAAGTAATGAGCAATTTTTTTTTTTTTTATCTTCCCCGTTTACTATTTCAAATGGCACGAGACAGGGTTACCCCCTTTCGCCTTTGATGTATGTGTTTGCCATTGAGCCCTTTGCTGCTTCTATCCGAAACTTGATAATTTTTCCAGGAATTGCTGTAGTCTCCACTGTTAAGTTATTTTTATTTGCTGACGATATTTTGTTATTTGTTACCGACCCAGAGACCTCTTTGCCTGCCCTACACGCAGTTATAGATAAATATAGCAGAGCCTCTTTTTATAAATTAAATACCACAAAGACTGTATATGTCTCAGAGGAAATGATCCCATTTTCAAAATATTTTTAAATATCAATGGAAGATATTTCTTACATCTTGGTATTCATATTCCAAATAATGATTCCAATTTTGCAGAGATTAATTATGCTTCCATTATAATTCATGTTGCCGACTTTCTAAAAAATTGGATGAGTTTTGAGGTCTCCTGGCTGGGTAAGTTGGCAGCATTTAAGATGATGGTTCTCCCCAAGTTGATGTATTTGTTCCGCACGATACCCTATCTGGTTCCACAGCAGTATATACTGTAGGACAATAACACAAACTAATTTTAAATTATATATGGAGGGGTAAGACTCCACAAATTGCTTATCGACGCTTAATGCGACATAGACATCGAGGTGGACTGGATGTCCCTGATCTACTAGCATATCAGCATGCATGCTTGGTGGCGCAGATTAGTGATTGGGCGCTACCTATTAATTCTAAACCTTGGGTTGATTTGGAGAGCGCTTTACTACTACATTTCCCCCTGGCAGACACAATTTGGACCCCTAAACAACTTCACCCAATTTCGACAGGGTCTCCTAGAGCAATATTCGATTCCCTTACAGCATGGGATGCCACTTTAGGAGCTAATTGCTGTAAGATTTTACCTACTTGTAATTTATCTCTTTTGGCTCTTTCCCGTTTAATCCCAGATTTGCGTATTTCAGTATGGCGTTTTAGTGGTATAAACACTATTGCAATAATTCTATATGTCCATTTTTGAATTTACAGACACAATATAATTTACCCTCAGGAGAATTTTTCACTTATCTACGTATTAATCATTGGGTTTCTGCTATGTTTCGAATTACTGGTTCTTTGGCAATACCCCCTCCCTTCATTTTAACTAAATTGTCAACTAGTAATTGTCGGGGTACTATAAGAGTCCCATCTTCCATATATAGAGAATACAAAAATCTAAGTCGCCTGCACAATCACAATGGGAATTGGACTTACAGATTACATTTACTCCCCAGCAATGGGAAGAGATTTATTTTTCAGCCCATCGCTTCTCTAGGTGTACTAACCACTCAGATGCAATTTAAACTGTTACATAGGTTGTATTTTACACCAGCTAAATTACACAAGATATGGCCCTTACAGTCAAAATTGTGTTGGCGCAATTGTTCAGAGCGGGGTGATATCTTCCATGTATTTTGGAGCTGTCCAAAAATTAGAAACCTCTGGCATGATATATTTGCTTTATCTTACAAAGTCCTTTAATGTTTAGTTTCAGGAGTCTCCTTCCATAGCTCTTTCATATATACCTCTCAGAGTTGTCAAATACTGAAATATACCTTTTAGGTCATATTTTGATTGGAACTAGAGCGGCTAGAGCGCAAAATTGGAAAAGCTCGTCTATCCCCTCCATGCATAACATTTTAGATAAAATCCAATATGCTTTCCAAATGGAGACTTTAGGTATCCCATATTCTTCTGCGGCCTCCTTCCCCTAGTAAAATGGTTTAAATGGCATGAATTTGTCACAGATGGGCAAGGTGCCACGTTGCTCCTTGATGACATTTGAGCTTTATCTATGGCATGGCTTATATTATTATGTGTCCCTTTTTTTTATGTATGCAGAATAATATGTTCTGTGTTTTTCTTACTTTAATGTTTCTGAATGTTAATTATATTGACAGTATTGTCTGATTCCTCCCCCCTCCTCCCTCCCCTGTCCTCATGTTTTCTTTTTTTCTGTATCCCTCCCTTTCCATGATGGTGTTAATGGAACAAAACTTTAATAAAAACTATTGATGATAAAAAAAATATTAATGTCCATGTTATGGAAGGAGACCACAAGCATATATGGGTTTGATGTTTGGGTGTCTACATACTTTTGGCCATGCGGTATGTGCTCACATCCAGACTCCGCATGGTCATAGGTTATCTGCACATCCAATGGGCTCAGCTGTTGAGGTCTGGAAGGTGGGAAATCACAGCGCATGTTTTTACAAGTAATTTAGTTGTGTGTGAAATGTAAGTACAGTTTTCTACCACCGTCTAGCATTTCCATATTGCTTACACCATGTTAAATCAAAAATTCCTTAATATTTGTGTAACGTCCATACATGCAGCCGCATTACATTGTTTGAAATGTACATTTGTAATATCACAGTGGCACTTTAAGGACGTTTGATATAGTATACACATATATGTTCATTTCCTTTCCTCTTGATGCACAGGATTACACGCAGGCAAGACCACATACAGTACAGTATGTGAAACTAAGCAGTTGTTCCTGTGTGTCAGGATAATAGAGCAGGATCCCCCATCCAGTGCCTCCACTTCACTGACTGATACAAGCAAAAGAAGAGTCAGTCAATAACTCCCCAACATCATCGGAAGAGTTTTATGGTTTATGTTTGTATTAGGTCTGACTCCTCTAGGGGGTTGGGTACGGTATCCCGATGGTCAGAATCACAACAGAAACCCTAGCCTTCTCCCTAACCCACCTCCTCCGTAACCTAAAGGAGCCTATCCATTAGCAGATTCCCGTGGCTGTGCTGAACGATATCTTATCATGTACATGACAGATTTTGGCGAGCGATGTTGCATGACATTATTCAGGGAGTGGATATTTTTCTCTGCAGCGCTCTGTAGCTGCTGCTAATATCTTTCATCGCTTACCGCAGAGATGATAGATGCGATTTATCAGCCACGGTGGTGCGCATCTGTCATCTTTCAGGGCCTATCCATTAGCAGATATAATGAACAATTTATCATTCAATCTTTCATTTTATCTGCTAACGAATAGGCCCCTTTAGGGTCAGGGGGAGACTTAAGGGGCCTGACCCTAAAGGGGCCTATCCATTAGCAGATAAAACGAACGTTTGAACAATATATTGTTCATTGTATCTGCTAATGGATAGGCCCTGAACGATGACAGATGCGCACTCCCATGGCCGATAAATCGCATCTATCATCTCTCTCCAATATGTTGGTCAATTATCGCATATAGCTGTACGATATTAGCAATATCCTGCTGTTTATATGTGGTAAACGTCGAACAATGAAAGATATTAGCAGCAGCTACAGAGAAAAAAATCCACTCCCTGAATGATGTCATGTGATATCGTTCGTTTGCCAAAATCTGTCATGTACATGACAGATATCGTTCAGCACAGCCACCAGAATTTTCAAGGGATATCTTTTGTCTTTCATAGCTCAGAAATACATCTGCTAATGGATAGACCCCTTGATACTTACCTCCGCAATCTGTCAGGATTCTCACTGTCGGGATGCTAACTACGCGGCCCCTCAGCTGTTATAGAACTACACATCCAAGGATGCCCTGCCACCGTTTTGCTATTTGGCCGTGGTAAAATTGTTGCAAGGCATGCTGGGGTGTGTAGTTCAACAGCTGGAGGGCCGCTTATTGCCCATCCCTGCCCTATAGTGTATAAGAATGCCACTGGCTATTTCTTAATTGAGTGCCAGTATTTAGAGGATAAAAGGCACTGTGTTGTCATCGGCCCCGTATTTTTATGTATTGAGAGGCAATTTTGAAGTCAACCTACAGCCATGGCCAAAAGTTTTGAGAATGACACAAGTATTGGTTTTCACCAAGTTTGCTGCTTCAGTGTTTTTAGACCTGTTTGTCAGATGTTACTATGGTATACTGGAGTAAAAATTACAAGCATTTCATAAGTGTCAAAGGCTTTTATTGACAATTACATTAAGTTTATGCAAAGAGTCAATATTTGCAGTGTTGACCGTTCTTTTTCAAGACCTCTGCAATTTGCCCTGGCATGCTGTCAATCAACTTCTGGGCCACATACTGACTGATGGCCGCCCATTCTTGCCTAGGGTTTGGCATGGAGAGGTTAGGGTTAGGTACCCCCAGTGTGGGTTAGGCACCACTGGAGTGGGTTAGGTTTAGTCACTAACAGGGAAAGTTATAATGGGGTGGGGGGAGAGTTAGTGTTAGGATGTAGGAACACAGGGTTAGGGGTAGAAGGGGGGAGGGTTACTATACTTACCGGACCCTTGTCGTGATCCTGAGCATTGGGATGCTGCTGTCGGTATATTGACAGCAGGCATCTTTGGTAGTTGTCACCTCTACTTTTATGTACACACCCTATTCTCTGACATGCCCTTTTCTGTCATACTTTGAGGCAACGACTTGTCTTTTTCAGCCAATTTATAATACAGTTCCATTAATATTCGCCAAGTTCCTATATTGTTATCAACTCAATCAAGAAGCCATTTAAATTAATAAACACATGGGAGGACTTTTGTATGCAGTTATCAAATATTGAAAATTAAAAATAATCCTGACAACAAGAAACTGTCACAGAAAAACAGTTGATCAGTGAAATCCCATTAAGGATCTTGCAGGACACAATAGACTGTATAAGGCCATGTTTAGCTTGGTTGGCTAGCAACCACCAACATAAAAATACTGTACAACAAATAAATAATTTTCATTTGTTTACCTCAAATTAGTTAAATATTTTAAAATGGAAAGTAAAAATGAATGACTTTTTATTAGCTCTAGTTTTTGATTTACACTACTTGTGCCATATGTACTTCAGTAATATAGTCATAGTGAAAAGCAATTTTAAAATCTGCTATTTTCTTGATACAACACAAATAACAGTTGTTTCAATTCAATCTACTGAAAATAAGAACACAAAACGAAACGTACAGCAACTGAAAGTACTATCACAAATAGTGGCCTATTCCTTTGCTTGTACTCTTCTGGGGCATCTCGTGTCACTGTCCAACAGTAGTCAGCAAGCAATAGAAGTGTTCCAACTACCTTGACATCTTCCTTCCATTGTTGAAATGTCTTGGTGGAATCTCTCACCGTTCTCGTCAACAGGGGCGGATTGGGCTGCCGGGAAAGCGGGAGAGTTCCCTCTGGGCCGGTCCCATGAACCTGTCTGCAGGGCTGGCCAGCCCAACACTTTTCTAGAAGGTTGTTGACTATCTCAACATAGTTTCCAGCTCTTCTGTTACCCAATAAGCCATGCTTCCCAAGCTTCTCACTAACCTGGAGGACTCGGTCAAAGTTTTCATCCTTAAGGAAGGGATCTTTGTTGGTCCACAAATTCGTCAACTTCTTAACATTAGCATCACTCAGAAGTGGAAATATTCCTCTCTCTGCGTAAGTCCGAGTTTGATGTGTAAAGTAGGCAAAATTCATTTTGCTTTGATCAACCAGAGGACTGTATGGACAAAACATGGCTTACAAATATATTCACTAGATGCCCAAATTCCCTAGTATAACAAAATACCCCTACATCATCATAAATGGCCTAATTGATATCAGCATGCGAAGAACGAATATGTCATGTAAAACTCTCCGTTCTGAGATATAGAAGGGACAGAGTGTTCAAAGGGCTACACCTCAAAAGCTATAGGAGGTATGGATCTGAAATTTGGCATGGTCAGGTAGAACTGTCACACGGTGCTGCATGCCAAATTTCAGAGCAAAAACATAAAAAATTAGGACATGGGAGTAATCTAAAGCTCCAACTGTCACTTTTTTTCTGACATTCTCAATTAGGAAGCTTTTTCTGCTGTAGTCTATGGGGGATTTTTGGGAAGACAAAACTCAGGGTAGGGGTGGAATTTAGACTTGGGGTTTGTTTTATTAGGTGGCTATTGTGTGTGCTTTTGGGGTTCAGGTAAATTAGAAAGCTACAGTTTAACTAGAATGCACCATTATAAAAATAGGACTTTTCAACTTGTTGCGCAGCCGCAGTAGGAGCCTCCAGCAGGTGTAGTCAATGTGGCCTTACTTGGGTGCACAAACATGGCCGTTGTTGTGGGCGACAGCGGGCAATGGTAGCAGCAGCGGGGACAGCAGCTGCGGCGGGACACGGGTGTCGTCGAAGGGTCCGGCGGCGGTGAGGGCGTTGGCGGCGGGCCTGGATTCGAGAGGATCCAGTCCCCGCCAGTCATTCTGCCGAATACGGCATCGGCGCCCATTTCAAAAATGGTGCCTCAGTGCCATTTTTGACATTCAAAGATGGCCGCCACGAGCCAGTCACGGCTCACGGCGGCCATCTTTGAATTTCAAAAACAGCGGTTTTTGAAATGTGCGCCGCTGCTGTACTCGGCAGAATGGCTGGCGGGGACTGGATCCTCTCTGATCCAGGCCCGTCTCCGACACCCGTACAGGCACCGATCCCGCAGCTGCCGGGTGCCGCTGGCGATGACGTCGCAAGCCGTGTTTGGCTCGCGGCGTCCATCTTTGATTTTCACCTGAAGAGGATCACAGAAGCCCTGGGGAGGTGGAAACCACCCCCCCAGGTGAAGATGCCAGAAGCCCTGGTGGGTTGGCGCCCGCCAGGCGAAGTCGCCATAAGTCCTAGTGGGCAACAACCATGAAAAAGAGCTGACAGAGGCTGCCGCCCACTAGGTGAAGATGCCAAAGCCCTGCCGGGTTGGCGCCTGGCATGCGTAGAGGCCTAAGCCCTGGGGTCGTGGCGGCCACACAAGAGCTTAAAGGCCGCCGTCCCCCAGGTGAAGACCTGTAAAATAAAATAATAACATAACACACCACACTTTAATATTGTAAGATTTTTTTTTTTTACAGGTGGCAGTGGGACCTTAAGCCCAGCATGCTGGTACTTGTGGTTTCCCAAGTACCAGCATGCAGGGGGGCGTGCTGGGACCTATAGTTCACCTGCAAAAGAAAATGTTTTTTAAATTGCACCACATCACATAATCAACCTGGCACCCACCGCCTGGGGGTGCTGGGGTTAGCCCCGGGCTATCAGCCTGGGCATGGGGTGCCCTGAGGAGTTGGACCCCTTGATTGGGGGGGGGGGGAAACCCCAGCTCCTCAGGGATCCCCAGCCTGAGCTGACTAGCGGTCAGGGGTGATGCTGTGGCTGGGGGCCCCAGTCAAAGGGCTCCCTTGGCTGTGGCATCACTCCCCCACTAGGAGGAGTCCGGTGCTGGTTCTGGGAAATACAGGGGAGCCTTATGCATTTTTTTCTCACTGTATTTGGAGAACCAGGACCGGCTAAGGGTGGTGGGTGCTGGGTTGATTATGTATAGTGTGGTGTATCTGAAAACATAAATATTGGCTTTTGCTGTGGAACTACAGTTCCCAGCAAGCCCTCCCCCACATGCTAGTACTTAGAGAACCACAAGTATCAGCATGTGGGGCATTACGGGCGTGCTGGTAGCTGTAGTTCCACAACAAAAGCAGTATTAAAAAAACACGCTGTAGAAAAGTATAATTTTAATAAAACATACATGCACACACTCTCTCACATACTCACCTAGTATCCCTGAAGGCAATCTGTCCTCTTCTCCAGTAGACAATCCAATGGATTACCTGTAATAAAAATTCAATACTCACCTCCTATGCGTAGATCTGTCCTCTTCGTTCCAAAGTAGGCAAATCCAGAGTCTTGGCAAAAAAAAAAAAAACGAATTACCCGAACCCACGGACATTAGTAGTGTCCTCTAAGGACACTACTACCCGAATGACAGCTCTTTTGCGGGATTTCAGTCCAGAAATCTCGGTGCGGAGCGCTCATTGGCTGAGAGAGGCGAGCCTTCTGCCTCTCAGCCAATGAGCGGTTCTCACCATTGAATTCAATGGTGGGAACCGAGCATGCCCTTTTCAAAATGGCGCCTCAGCGCAACTTTGGAAGTTCAAAGCTGGTCGCTGCGAGCCAATCACGGCTCGTGACTTAATCGCCCCCTCGGCTAGCTTAAATACAGCCAGCAGCGCGAGCCCCGTCCATTCAGTCGACGGCCGGAGAGCTGGAGAGACCAGCTGAAGCATCCGGCTTCCGTAGGAATGGTCTGGACGCGCACACCGGACTATTCAGTGACATGCACATACAGGCGGGTAATAAGGTGAGCTGATTTGAGCGCGATTTTGGCCCTATTTAAAGGAGTTGTCAGTTCATTCATTTGACTGTGGTTTGCCCCGTGATGAAGGTGCTGTTTAGCACCAAAACAGCCGTCGGGCTGTACTGACACTATGTCCCCATGTATTTTAGCTCCAGAATGCTACAGTTCGCAAGTATCCTATTATTGCTGCTAACGCTTGGCACATTGCACTTTATTGATTTGTGACTGAAACTTATGAAATCATTGTATTGGAGTCTACATTGGGATTACATGCATTATTCATGAGAAATATATAACTTTTTTTGCATTATTTCTTGGAGTGCTGTTTTTTTCTGGTATCATATCTTTGGTACAGCATTTGTATTTATTCATTATGACGTAGCACCCTCCATCAATTTTGTTTTTTTGGGGAGTGTGCAGGATTTGCCCACAATTTTGTATATAATCTTTTATGAAATTTTTTGTACCTCAATGTATTCCTCCTTTTGTCTCTGATCTTATGATTGGACATTTAGTTGGAATTTTCATCATTACATAAATATACATCATAGTGAGATATGGAAACTACATCAGCTGAAATCGGTGATCTTACTGGCACCAAACGATTGTGATAAAGACATTAATGCCATTTTATTTCCCAATACTGACATACTTGAATTTGATGTTGATAGTCCTCGGGAGGTGTTTAATGATCTAATTAAGATTAAAAAAACAACATGTTGAATTGACCTTACACGGTTTGACATTATCACAGTATCACAAAGAAAATCTGATCCCTCGAGGTTTCAAGATCAAAAACCAACCAACTGTCGGATGAAGTAATAAAGAGTTTTGTAGGGAATGGTGCATGATTTTAAATCAATGTTCCTTTGATTTAATGGTGTTAGTTATACAACAGGTCAATGCTGATATAGCTATATTGGAGAAGGAAATTAAGTCATGTGAGATTGCAGGACTACAGATTTTATCTTCAGACACTGATTCTGATTGGCTCAATAAAATTGAAAGTACTATCAACTCTTTCAGAGCTGATTTACTGGCTTTCAAAAAGAACAAGTATAAACAGGTCCGTGAGGACTAGAGAGATCATAGTGTTTAGCAGTGGGTTTTAGGTAATGACGCTAGGAGACCCTGGAGGATGACTCAGGGCTTTAAGAAGAATAAGACCAGTAGATCATATACTGATTTAGACTCACAAACTTCCCAAAGTGACTGACAGTTCCCACAATAGGCGTCCTTTTTTAAAGGATCCTGTGGCCACTCGCAGCAAAATCAAAGTAGCAGGAGAAAACCCTGCAGAAGGGGAGGGGTCAAAGCAAGACATAAAAGAAGGAGGGAACAAAAACAAAAAGAGAGGAAGGAGGAGGTAGTGATTTTCAATTTATCATCTTATCAACCATTGGCTGTGGAGATATCGGTCTTGTCTAAAGGTCTTACTTTTGTAAAGACACAAACAAAAAAATTTTGACTTTGAGGTCGATTTGTTTAAAGTACATTCACACCGATAGTCAATAATAATTTGATACGTTTATACAATTGGTTAAAAGAGACACCATCCCTTGTTTGAAAAAAACAAAGGACTTCCTATTCTAACCTCACACATGAACAAATTGAGGCTGTTAAGGGGTTAAAAAGTAATTCTGACATTGTAATCCGCTCCGCTGATAAAGGCGGGGGCGTAGTGATTCTGGACAGAATCGCATATATGAATGAAATCAACAGGCAATTATCTGATGCCCAGTGTTATCAAAAATCAACATATGATCCCACTACCGGATACAAAAAAGAAATTGATAACATAATATCGTTAGGCTTGAATAATTCATGGATTGATGAGCCTACAGCACAATTTTTAACCCAATCACATCCGATTGTTCCATATATCTACATATTACCCAAAATACACAAAACTTTACATAACCCACCTGGACGGCCCATAATCTCCTCCAGGGGCTCCTTGTGTCAGACACTTTCCCAGTATGTGGATTTTCTTCTACAACCAGTGGTTCAGAATACTAAATATTATTTAAAGGACACCTCTGATTTTTTGAATAAGTTAAAGTCTCTTGTACCACCTACCTTTGACCACATTCTTGTAACTTAGATATAGTAAACCTATATACAAGTATTCCGCACTCTATAGGAATGGAAGCCATTAAACAAATGGTTATGACCAGCAGACATTATGTTGGACCACCTGTTGATTACCTGCTCCTATTAATTAACATCATCTTGCACAAAAATTACTTCTTATTTGACAACACCTTTTATTTGCAATGCCATGGGATGGAAATGGGGTCAAACATGGCCCCGTCATATGCAAATTTATTCATGCATGTTTTTGAGGAATCTAATATTATGCAACACCCATTGGCGAAGCATATTTCTTTCTATGTTCGGTACATAGATTACGTTTTTTTAATTTGGACAGGTGGACAAGAATTATTACTTACATTTTTTGATGAGCTTAACAGGATCAGTGCGGAAATTACATTTACATTGAATTTTAGTAATAGAACAATTAATTATTTAGACGTCTTGATAGACATTACAACAGGTTCTTATGTGTCAAGTGTTTACACTAAGACAACTGATAGAAATACCCTGTTGGCAGCCGATAGTTTTCACCCTGCTCCACTTAAGAGAGGGTTGCCGTACTCGCAAATGGTACGTGTCACCAGAATCACTTCTGATCAGGCCTCTTTACCTAAAGCTTTGTCTGACATTGGCGATAAATTTATGCAACGCGGATATAAAAAGAAAGACATTGATGAAGCTATTCGAAAATGTCTAACGATGGATAGGGATGAACTGCTAATGGAGCGCAAAAAGGATACAGTGGCTGAACGTTTTATTTTTTCATCAACTTCTTCAGTTGGGTCACAAATCATTAAATGTGCCTTTAAAAAGCATTGGCATTTAATTCAAATGGATCCTGTCTTGGGCAAATTGAGTCATGAATTTCCATTATTCAGCTTTAGCGAAGTAACAACATAAAGGACGACATTACGTCCCCTATTATTGGATCTAGTATACAAAAGAACTGGTTATCTCCTTCAATTGGCTCATTTCGCTGCACAGGGTGCATCAACTGTCGTTTTATGTTGACAGGAGACAAGTTTTGTGATCCATCATCCAATCGGTCTTTAAAAATCAGGCATCGACTAAATTGCGAAAGCAAATTTGTGATTTATGCCATTATTTGTCCCTGTAAGCGGCTCTATATTGGCAAAACTATCCAAATGCTAAAAGAAAGAATAGCATTACACAGATCGTCAATTAAAAAAGCTTTAACTGGTGTCGATCTAAACACACACCTCCAGTTGCAAGACATTTCTTTGACATGAAGCACAATATTTGGACTTCAAGGTGATGCCCATTGATCACATAGCTCCGTTAAAAAGAGGCAGCAATCGTGAAAAATTGCTTCTTCAAAAAGAAGCAAGATGGATATGATTTAAAATGTTTGGCGCCAACAGGGTTAAATGAAGAATTACATTTTTCTTGTTTTTTGTAATTTATATCATTAGGGTTGTTATCATGTCTGCAATGTATTTTTTGATTTATTTTGTTTCTTCAATTTTTTAATATGTACACTATTTGGTGTCACATATATCTTTATTTTCATTCTTGGTTTATTTTTGATGCATGTTTTTATTGTCAATCGTTCTATGGGCCACCTTTTCTCACCTGTATGTGCATATACAATTATCTATATTATTTATGGTTGTGGAACTAATGTCTTCATGTTTCCCCGGACAGGCGTGCGGTGCACCGCGCGTATCTCTTCCGGGGGTTTAGATGAACATATTTTTGGAATGCACGCTGATATTTCAGCGGCATTAAGTTCCTTCACTTTTTTCAGTGACCGTGCGATGGACCGCACGCGTCACTTCCGGCCCTCTGCTTTAGGTCACTTCCGGAATTTGGAACGCACACTAATATTTTAGTGGCTTCCTGCAAAATGCGCACTATATCCGGCTTCTGTAGGAATGGTCTGGACGCGCACAACTGACTATTCACTGACATGCACATACAGGTGGGTAATAAGGTGAGCTTATTTGAGCGCGATTTTGGCCCTATTTAAAGGAGTTGTCAGTTCATTCATTTGGCTGTGGTTTGCCCACGTGATGAAGGTGCTGTTTAGCACCGAAACGGCCGTCGGGCTGTACTGACACTATGTCCCCATGTATTTTGTCTCCAGAATGCTACAGTTCGCAAGTATCCTATTATTGCTGCTAAAGCTTGGCACATTGCACTTTATTGATTTGTGACTGAAACTTATGAAATCATTGTATTGGAGTCTACATTGGGATTACATGCATTATTCATGAGAAATATATAACTTTTTTTGCATTATTTCTTGGAGTGCTGTTTTTTTCTGGTATCATATCTTTGGTACAGCATTTGTATTTATTCACTATGACGTAGCACCCTCCATCAATTTTGTTTTTTTGTGGAGTGTGCAGGATTTGCCCACAATTTTGTGTGTATATATATATATATATATATATATGTATATAAATATATATGTGTATATATATATATATATATATATATATATATGCGAAATGCATTGAGGAAAAATTTTATAAACATCTATCCTCTATGTGCTACAAGTCATGGAAGTCGTGACTCACACAACGTGGGAGCTCAGTGTGACTCTGTAGCGCTGGGTGTCTTTCTGTGCGTCTTTTTACCTTCACATGCGTCTTTTATTATATAAGGTAAAAAGACGCACGAAAAAGGCACCCAGCGCTACCGCGTCACGCCGCGGCATGGTGCGACTAGAAGGGCTGTTTAACGTGCCAGGAGGCTAGATGTATGTGGACCCATCTGTAAGATTACTTTTTGCAGAGAATTTGAACAAATAATTCAAACATGACAGTATACATTTAGTGATCATTTTATTTCATGAATGTGCTGATATATATTATGCTATATGTACAGTATATAGCCAGATTCCTATTGTAAACTTTATTCTGCACAAACACATTATACACAAGACACTTGGAAAGGTTCATGAAGGAGTATGTCCACCATAAATTGTATTTTAATTCTGGAGTTAGCTCATGAAACAAAACAAGCAACTAGCAGTCCAGCAGTGATCGCCTACATGTCTGCTGGTAGCGCCCATCACCATGACATCAACATACGAATTGTTGGAAACTGAGCGCATTGTCTGAAGTGTAAAGTACGATGCCATTCACTTTCAAATGTTTTACTTTCATGAGCTAAAGCTTGAGATATTTAAATAATACAGGACATCTTGCACTAGATTATGTTACATTAGATATAAATGGGAAAGGGTATTTCACACTAATAATTCAGAATTCTTGGTCCCTAAAAGTACCTACCATTACTTATGAATAGCTTTAACAAAGCAGTTCCATGAGATATGTAATGCCTGTTTTTATTGTTTGAATGCAAATATGGTTTGGTACTAGTTAAGGCTCCAGAGGTGGGGCTGCAGTGTAGTCCAAAATTCAAATAGGGGAGCCACACCAACTGCCAGTGAGTCCCAACCAGCAATGTTGGGCAGTGTTTGGGGTGGCAGTTGGTGTGACTCCCCCATATGAATTTTGTAATGCGCTGCAGCCCCACCTCTGGAGCATCCACTGCTTGGTACCATTTGGCAAGTTTAAGTATAGTTTATTAAACTGCATTAGAAGAATCCTGGAAGGACTGCACATGGTTGGAAACTTGTCTTGGCTCTAGGCTGTTGTTGACCTTAGGTTTTTGGGTGATTAGTCACTATCGTGTCCCAAGTCCATAATAGTAGGGTTCATCTGGGCGATACCCATATGCTGTTGTGGGTCGCCCCGGCATACCGGCAGTTTGCCCAAAACTATCAATGCCAATCCTGTGAAAAGAACACAAAAATACAGCGTGTTATAGACTATGTGCAATGTAAGATACCTTGAAGAGGTTTTTACCTAATACATGGTTGGGATATACAGAAAGAATCTTTTAAATTTTTAAAAAATGCTGTAGGTGTTTTGTTTCTGAAAATGAAGGCAGTGCTCTTTTTATAGCCTAAACCTAAACTGTGTGAGAGGCATACTAAGAGTGTCCCTCTTAATCTACTTAATGACAGCAGGTTCCTAAATGGTGGAGTGCACTAGCCATCCAATCAGGAGCCAGCTGTCATTTCATAACCAAAATCTTATGCGAAAATGAAAAATAGCAGTACATTTCCTTTAATATAAAGCATTTGTTAGAAGGATATTTTCAGTGTACTATGTTGAAATATCCCTTATTCAATCCACCCCAAAAAGATAATCTATCATGGGTTTTTAGCTAATCGTGTCTTAATTAAAACAACCTTTAAAACAAAATGCACTTTTATGACATACCATATTTTTCTAATTTTATAAAGTAAATTATACTAATTAAATCTACCTAAATTTCACCAGCCAAAGTATGCTTCCTCACTGAATGACCAATGAACTGACAATGGGCAAAGGACATGCACCAACCAGTGATGTATTTCACAAATATTATATATAAAACGATATTAAAAAGAACATGTCCACACTGCATTAATACGTAAGGCCACAAAATCAAGGTTTCATGACTCCTTCATTCACCATTGTATGTACAACTGAAGTAAAAAGGGACAAAGACAATCCTAACAATCGTGCAATGCTCTGCATATTGCAAAGTAAATGACCAACATTAAGGCTTCATCACATGACGTATTACACCGTGTGACTTGTTACATCACATGACGTATTACACCGTGTGACTTGTTACATCACATGACGTATTACATTTTGTGACTTGTTACATCACATGATGTATTTTGAGAATGTTCTGTGATGGAGTGGATGTCATTGAAAGTTAAACACAAGTGGATAACAGGATCACCTTATACACGTAGCTTGGTTTGTTTCAAATTTAAACTTATAATTAATACTCCTTTTTTATATACATCTTTGTATCTTCCCACTACGGCCCCAACTGTGTGGAGTTTGTATATTCTCCCTGTGCTTGCGCGGGTTTCCTCAGGGTACTCCGGTTTCCTCCCACACACCAAAAATATACTGGTAGGTTAATTGGCCCCCAACAAAAATTGACCCTAGTGAGTCTGTGTGTGAGCATGTGGTAGGGATATAGATTGTAAGCTCCATTGGGGCAGGGACTGATGTGAATGGCCAGATATTCTCTGTAAAGTGCTGCAGAATATGTGTGCACTATATAAATAACTGGTAATAAATAAGTCTTTGTTGTATAATTTAACAAATGAAGATATACATTCTTCACAACATTTGCACAGAAAGTCTTTCTATACATTTTGTAGTTGTGTATTCTACTAAAAGAAGTTAAACAGCAGGTCTGAAGCAACCCAGAGTAATAAAGAACATTACATCTTTACACTTCCAAGGAACTAAAAAGCTATAGGACACTTTACTTGTCCTGCCATTTTGGATGGTTGTTTTTAAGACTTTACTGTACTTTAGTCTAATGTAATGTATATGTATGACCAGTACACCCAAGAATGGGTATGTTGTAAGAAAGTGGTAGGGAGAGCCTACACTTAAAGGAAAATTAAAACTCAAAGCTCCATTAAAATGTCACCTATAATAGTATCAGAACCCCAATTATTATTCTGACCTAGGATACTCATTGCAGTTCTGATCCCCAATCCCAGGACGTAGAGCCATTAATGGCTTTTCATATCAACATTAATCCTTCCTAGATACGTGAGAACACAATATTTAAAGATCCCTTCTTCACAACCACACCTCTCATTCTTATTTTCTCACTGGCCTGATAATAATCCCTGAATTTTTAAAGTGATTTATGACCAAACAAAGTATTAGGTTGACATACAAAGTGTAATGAACATGGCATGGCCCGCCTTGCCTCTCAGTGATGGAAAGAACATTGTATGGCCAAATTGCCTCTCAGTGAGGGAATGAACACAGTATGGCCAAATTGCCACACAGAGACTGGATGAACATGGCATGGCTACCTTGCCTTTCAGTGATTAAATGAACGTAGTACAGCCAAATTGCCTCTCACTGATAGAATGAACTACTACCTTGACCATGGCTACCTTGCTTCTCAACAAGCATTCGATCCCATGTACCTTAATAACATTTCCCTTGTAGATACCAGTCTGGCTGAACTCCCGCTGGTTTCTGCAGACTGCAGCTTTTAAATCACTGATGAACTATTACAGTACAAGTAGTGGTGGTGGTTTTTTTTTTTTTTGGGGGGGGGGGGGGTGGCTCTTTAAGAAGCTGGTTTTGTTAGTTGTAAGTAGTTTCTTATTTGCACGTGATTTATTTTTAATATCCAATGATATTCAGTGGCATGTTGAACAATGAGTATATAATCAATTGGCACTACTTGTATGGCACATAAAACTTGTAATAAAAATGATCTTTTAGAAACATCAATGTCCTGGGTTCGTAATTTTCCCCAAACTTGAAAAAATGTATCACACAAATATTAATGTGAGATGGTATGACATATCTTTGTTAACTCATTTTCTTCGAGGTCCATGGGGTCCACAGCCATTACGTTGGGGTATGAATCCCGGTCACCAAACAGTTAACACAAACGAGCTCTCTGCACCCAGGATGCACCGGGGTTCCTCCTCATATACCCCACCCCCTGCCTCAGGTAGCCAGTTCATTACCAAGCTCAAGCAGGTGGAGACAAACAAAGGGTAAGACAGAAGAAACCCATACTCATGAGTCCAGACTCTCAAGAGAAGAAAATTACGGAAACCTCCCCCAGAACTACAGGTGCGTCTGGGTGGGTGTCCTGTGGACCCCATGGACCTCGAAGAAAATGAGTTAACAAAGCTATGTCATACCATAACTCTTATTTTCTTCTTCGGGGTCCATGGAGTCCACAGCAATTACGTTGGGGATATCCCAAAGCACTAACCCTACGGGTGGGGACACTCCTGACTCTCGGAAGAGAGGAGAATCCTAAGCCCGAAGGAGGCATCCTGAGAGGCAAAAGTGTCAAAGGAATAACATTTGATGAAGGTATGGATGGAAGACCATGTGGCTGCCTAGCATAATTGTTCAGCAGAAGCACCACGGCGGGCCGCCCATGATGGACCTACCGCCCTAGTAGAATGTGCCGTCACTGAATCCGGCACCCGCATACCAGCCTGTGTATAAGCCAATGAAATTGCCATGCGAATCCACCTGGCCAGTGTCTGTTTATTGGCTGGCCAGCCACGCCTATGACAACCATAAAGCACAAAAAGTGAATCAGACTTCCTCCATTTGCTCGTGCGTCTCACATAAATTCTCAACGCACGGACCACATCCAGGGAAGCCTCACCTGCTGGAACTATTTCTTCATTAATATGAAATTTAGACACTACTTTCGGAAGGTAACCCTCCCTAGTACGTAGTACTGCTCTATCTTGATGAAATACCAAGAACGGCTCACGGAAGGAAAGCGCAGCTAAATCCGACACTCTACATGCAGATGCCATAGCAAGAAGAAATACCGTCTTTGCTGTTAGCCACTTGATGTCTATTAAATTTAAAGGCTCGAACGGAGGAGCCTGTAAAACCTTCAAAACTAGAGTCAAGTCCCACGGAACAACCGGGGAAATGAAGGGAGGCTGAATCCTCAACACCCCCCTGAAAGAAAGTCTTTATATCCGGTCTCAGAGCAATTTTATGTTGGAACCAGACTGAAAGAGCAGACACCTGTACCCTCAAAGAGGTCAGGCGGAGCCCTTTTTCCAGACCACTTTGAAGAAAATCAAGCACTCTGGATATCAGAAATTTCTGTGGATCATACCCTTTCAGTTCACACCTCTGAAAGAAAGTATGCCAAATTCTATAGTATATACGGGCTGAGGATGGTTTCCGTGCCTTCAGCATCGTCCGTATAACAGACTCAGAAAACCCCTTCTTCCTCAAGACGGAGGCCTCAAGAGCCATGCCGTCAACGATAGCCGATGAAGATCCAGGTACCAGCAGGGACCCTGTAGCAACAGATCCGGTCTCAATGGCAGAGGCCACGGAGTGTCTATGGAGAGAGACCGTAGATCTGTGAACCAGTGCCGTCCCGGCCATGCCGCAGCTATTAATATCACGTTGCTGCCCTCTTGTTTGATCGTGGGAAGATGAGTCTCTGCCCAGACCAAGATTTTTGATACCTCTGCCAAGGCAGCCCGACTCCTTGTGCCCCCTTGATGATTTAGGTAGGCAACCGCGGTACGATTGTCCGACTGTATCTGCACCGGCCTGCCCTTTAAGATTTCCTGAGCCTGCACTAAAGCTTTGAATATAACTCTTAGTTCCAGGACGTTTATCGGTAGCCGGCTTTCCGCCACTGACCACTTTCCTTAGAAAGTGTGTGACCCCGTCATCGCCCCCCAACCTGAAAAACCCCCGAGGATGATGCCATAACCTTACCAGCACCAGGGTCCATCCAAGGCAGCCACATCATGGGCATAGGATGCATCTGCTGAGGCAAACCCCAAACCGGTGGTACCGGGGCAGCCAGCCACTCCACCACCTGAGCCATAACCTGAGAAAATTATGCCCAAGGGGGCTCAGGGCCTGTAACAGGCAAACGTAATTGGTGTGGTGGCTGTCTAAAACAGTTCCCACAGAGCCCATTTTGTAGAAAGTCCTGTGGGGACAAGCCTGCCATGCAGGCTACACATGATATCAGCAACGGGGCTCCCGCCACCTGACCCTCAGACTCCTTAGACATGTAAACTATGCCAATGGTTCTGAGTGTATATGTGCTGCTTTCTACTCTCAACACACACACCTGTACCAAGGGAAGGGGAGAGACAGTGACAGTATACAGGAATTACAGTTCTTTTACATAAGAAACTGTAGACAACAATCACATGTCATGAGTCATACGCATATAAGCTCTCACTACCAACAATTAGCCTAGGCTTAGGTAGGATAGAGCCCTGTAAAACCTGAACCAGCAGTAGGAAAGGTATACAGGGAGACTGCCCAGCGTCCTGCAGCAGCAGCGATCAGAGAGCAACTAACATACACATTGGCTGCCTTATATGGAGGCTGGGAGGAGCAACCCACAATCACTGCGCCAGAGCACTGAACTAGCGTGTGGATTGGGGGAGGGGCCACCGGGGAAGTGTACCTCCCCTATGCTGCTTGGACATGCCCGGTAAACTGACCTGGCCGCTTCCACAAGCCCCGGCTGGTCAGGAACATCACATCCCAGTGGTCTAGTGTAGGAAACAAGCTGTATGCCTCCCGACTGCAGCGCGCCTCCGGCCAGTCTCACCGCCGGAGGCCGGACCGTCACGTGGTCCCGGCGTCAGCGGCCACCGCAACCACCTGCTTACCTGCCATCCCCTTGCTCCAGGTGCGGTCCAGGGCATGAGAGCCCCTGCCGAAGCCCTAGCCATGGACCTGCCAAGGCTAGCGGTGCGGCGCCGGAGGAGGTAGTTGTAGCGCGTGGCCGGTGCGTCTCCGATCAGGCGCGAGGCTGCTTCCAGGACAGCTCAGACCACCCGCTGAGATAGAGAGTAAAACTCTCTCTCTCTCTTTTTTTTTTTACTCGTCTGCAGGACTGGTCCTGCAGTCCCACTGTCTATGTTGTGTACACACCAAACAGGAAGAACTGGCTACCTGAGGCAGGGGGTGGGGTATATGAGGAGGAACCCCGGTGCATCCTGGGAGCAGAGAGCTCGTTTATGTTAACTGTTTGGTGACCAGGATTCATACACCAACGTAATGGCTGTGGACCCCGAAGAAGAAATAATAATTATTATGAATATTATTAAGTGATCTCTATTCTGTGAAATTTCTATTCCTTCATGAATGGCCAAAAATGCTGATAATCCCTAGTTCCTTGAGAACTTGCAGAAAACAAAAACAAGAAACCACAAACAATGCTCATGAAAAAGAACACTTTAAGGCAGTGGTTCCCAAACTGCGCTGTGGCACCCTGGGGTGCCTCAGGATGCTTGCAGGGGTGCCTAAGGTTGGTGGTCCAGAACCAAATCAAATTATTTATGGTCAATGTAATGTAAATATGTGGACAAACAGAAGCTTAAACCTGTCCACAACCACATTACTGAACCTAAGGATGACAGGTAAGCACAATTTACTCCGCTTTAATACATTTTTTTTCTGAATTTCTCAATAACAAACATTTGGCTTAGGGGTGTCATGCTGTTACTCTAGGGCGCTGTGAGTTTGGGAACCTCTGCTTTAAGGATTAGAGCTGGAGGCATTTGAAATTTTTTTCATGCTATGAGTTGTTCAGTGAGCTCTACAGGTACAGTATGACAGATATTCAAATAATCAGCTGTGATCTATGTTAATAAAAGCAAACATGTTGGAATACACAATTTGTGTAGAATTAATTATTTCCAAGTATACTGTATTAACATATAATGAAAAACACAATGAAAATATACCATACTGAATATATTGACTCAAGTCTGCTTGTTATTTCAACATTTGTGACTTAGGTATGCCCTACTCTGGTATGAAGGATACATTTTACACTAAATTTCATATAAAATATATTCTGGAATAATCAATGATGTACAACAACATTGTAACCAGTTAGTGAGGGCGTAGAACCTGAGTGTCAGGCCAGAGGGGTACACATTGACTCCACAAGTGTTTTTTTAAGTTTATTCTACTATAACAGACCTCACCTCCATAATATATCTGACAGCTGAATGAAGTGGTTGATATTTCAGCATTTTTGAGACCAGCTATTAACAATTAACTTTTTTATTTCTTTATTTTAATAGCAGTATGATGCTAAGAAGGTCTCATGAAACATTGCATTGCTCTGTACACAGTATGAATGTATACAGTCAGATGCATAAATATTGGGACATTGACAGAATTTTCATATTTTGGCCTCTATTCACCACCACAATGGCTTTGAAATGAAACAAACAAGATGTGCTTTAACTGCAGACTTTCAGATTTAATTTGAGGGTAATTACATCTAAATCAGGTGAACGGTGTAGGAATTACAACGGTTTCTATATGTGCCTCCCACTTTTTAAGGGGCCAAAAGTAATGGGACAAACTAAATAATCCTAAATCTAACTTTCACTTTTTAATACTTTGTTGCAAATCCTTTGCAGGCAATTACAGCCTGAAGTCCGGAACGCATAGACATCACCAGACGCTGGTTTTCATCCCTGGTGATGCTCTGCCAGGCCTCTACTGCAAATGTCTTCAGTTCCTGCTTGTTCTTGGGGCATTTTCCCTTCAGTTTTGTCTTCATCAAGTGAAATGCATGCTCAAATAGATCCAGGTCAGGGGATTGACTTGGCCATTGCATAACATTCCACTTTTGGCCCCTTAAAAAGTGGGAGGCACATATAGAAACCGTTGTAATTCCTACACTGTTCACCTGATTTGGATGTAATTACCCTCAAATTAAATCTGAAAGTCTGCAGGTAAAGCACATCTTGTTTGTTTCATTTCAAAGCCATTGTGGTGGTGAATAGAGGGCAAAATATGAAAATTCTGTCAATGTCCCAATATTAATGCACCTAACTGTATACATTCATACTTAGTATGGTAACTTGTTATACTTGAGTCAATGTTCCTTCAGGAGAATTTAAAATGTTCTGTATTTCTATGACTTCTTTTAATGAATTTTTTTTGACATATTTGTGGATACATTGTTCCTTTCATGCATTTTTCGGGTACATGTAGTATGCATTATCCCATTTTATGGCTTCAAGTTATCTCAATGATTTAAAGAAATGGAAGCCATAAAATGGGATAATATACAGCTAATAATTATTTAGCAGAACATGCACTTTCCATAGAGGTTTCTGTGTCTAATAACCTAGCGACTGTATTTGTTTCACAGCATGTGAGAGTTACAAGAGTGTTCTGGAAAGGTAATGTGTGGATTTTCACATCCACACAATTACATACTGGACTTAATTGTTAACCTAAAACATATCTGTCAGTGTTTGCCAAAGATTTAGCAAAGATGCTGTCGGGCTTACAGCGCAGGCATTCTGAGCGCCGGAATCCCCACAGTCGGGATATTGACCGTATACCGTCTGTACGTCTATATCCAAAGAGTTAATTTGATTTGCACAGTACATAAATTGCAATGAAACATGTAATGCCACCAACATACACAAGATGGTGCTAGGAAATAACTAATCATTTCAACTTTCAAGGATAAATAGCCATGTAGGATATATTTGCTATAACATGACACTAGAAGGAGCAAATTTCTGCTGCTTACACTCAGCAAATATATATTTCCATGCGTGTATTTTTTTCTGCTCCAGAAAACACATGCCGTGTCTAGCTTGGGTGTGACAGGCTATGGTATTTTACACATTTCAATGTGACTAGATTTCAGGGAAGAGCAGTCCTAGAATGTATTTTTTTTTCCAGTTTTTAAACCTTTGGGCTTATCCATGTGTACATCCAAAAAAAACACATTAACAACCCTATGAATTTCTTATGTAATTATAAATATGGGAGAGAACAATAACGTTTAAAAAAAAATAAAAAATCAGATTATACATACCGTATATATATATATTTATTTTATTTATTAACAGTTTCTTATATAGCGCAGCATATTCCGTTGCGCTTTACAATTGTAAGCATTAATAGAACAAAACTGGGTAATAACAGCAGATATATAGGTAGGAAGGCCCTGCTCGCAAGCTTACAATCTATAGAATATATATATATTTTTTTTTTTTTTTCTCCAGCAGAATATACAAGTCAGCAAGGGGCCATTCAAACTTGTCATATTTGTTCTAAAGGTATGGTCAGTCTGAACTAAAATGAACACAGGCAATCAATCACAATGTAAAACAAAACCCCGGGTGTACTAGTTAGTTTTGAGTTCCTATAAAATGGAAGCTGTGTGTTCTAAACCTCTGCACTTTTGTAATGATTTCATTTTTTTTTTTCAAGCTGAAATCACTTCCAGGCATCAGTAATACACACAAGTCCTTGCATGTGTACTTCTAAAAGCACAAATATTTCTTTTTCCCATTGGTTTACCAGCCCTGTCAGAGTAGATTTTACTTGAGATGCTGTGGCACTTAAACGTTCTTGGATTACCCTGGCTGATGCAGTGATCTGTGACCTTCGCGGAGTGGCAGCTGAACTTTCTGCGTGTTTATATTCTGGGAGGGGTTTGCGGACCAGATGTCAAAAGCGAATATATTTGAGATAAATATTTTGCTAGATTTCCAATAAACCAAGCAGGCAAATGCCATACACCATTGTCTTCTTAAAAACTAAGTTTATTTAATTCATGTATATTTTGTAGGAACAGTCCGATAAAAATTAAACGAATCTCCTTCCTGACAGATGCCCCTGGACCTAGCCTCACCCCATATATATGTATGACACTAGTTAAAGGGCCTTAAATATGAGCACTACATAAGAAGTGTATATAATTGATTACATTCATTAATAGACTATAGGAGATGCAATGGTCACACCTGCGACCAAGACTAAGGTCCCATGACACAATGTAGCCAATACAGCAAACCCTATGTGTACTGGATCATGTATGTACTAAAAGCGCTAGCCATGGATGAAGGTGGGAACAGACTCCACAATTTGCCTGCAATACTGATATGTTCAGCAATGAATATATGTAGGTCAGTATTCCTGAATAGGGCCACATCAGTTATAATCATAAGCCATCCAAGAGATAAAGCTTTCAAAGAAGCTGGTGGCTAAATGATTAAAAAAAAAAAGCTTGTGAGAGGAAATGTGCCCCACAGCCTGTCAGTTGTGGGGCAGACGTGATAAGCGTAGATACAAAAGAAATAATTCTGGAGTAAATACAAGATATATGCGATAAATACAGGAGGCAGACAAGACGTGGGGATAAAAAAAAGAGGCAGAGGAGAAACTGTTTAAACACAAATACACAATGAAACTATAGTAGGACTTTAGAGACACCACAGCCAGTACCCAAATTCTAGGGCACCCTAGCATTACTTGTTGGCTTATACCTGAAGTGTGTACATGCTCAGAACTACCAAGGAAGCCAAGTGTTACCTGGCTGTGATTGACAAACTATAGATCAGGCATGCAGGAAAAGAAGTGGAAAGCAATCTGCCAAACTTTCAGTTCCCCATGAGATTTTGTCATTGAGCGTGAGTGGCAGTGTCAGTACCGTATAGTATTTATAGTATGTACATTAAAGGGCTGTTAAAGGGTTTAAACAAAAATGTATAGGATGGTTTTTTAGTGGGAACATATTGGTAACATTAAAATAAACCGTTGTATTAAATGGAAAATCTAAAAATATCAATGTCATGATTCTGAGCAGTGATAAGTGGTGGAAAAACACCCCAATGTCAACCATATTATGCATTATTCAACAAAAATGCAGATGCTTTATCAACTTAAATTAAAATGTAACCACCAGTCCAGCTGGCAAACGACTGGATTCCCCACAGTGGAACACTGACTTTTTTTTGGTTATGCCTAATAAGGTTGACATTGACATTCTGGAAAGCCTCAAGTGTCTTCTTGGTTGTGGGGAGGCCCTATCAGACCAGACTATGATGGTGGGTGGGTGGCACAGCATAACTGGCCAGAGCCTATAGTTGGATGCTCGTTTCACTTAATTTATAGTTGGGATAGTGAATGCATCAGTAAATGAAGGCGTAATAAGACGTGCAACCTAAAGTTTCTCACTACCAGTTTGGACTACAGGCTTCCTGCAATGGACATCATCGTTGGGCATCACAGCTAAATAAAATAAATTCTACAATGTAAGTTCTTAATGAGTCAACATCATAATTTAGTAAAGTGTGTATTGATATTATGCTGAAATGCAACAGCAATACACACACAGGGAGAGACAGCAAAGCCTTCTGCAGAAGTATAATATATATTGTCATTTATTTATAAAATACTAACAACCCGCCCAGGCTTCGCATGGGAGCGATTTTACATTTACAGCGATAGTATTTTTCAACCAAGGTCTTATAAGATTGCCTTATAGACGACATTTAGTAGTTTTTCCTCCTGACGAAGAGATTTAGTATTGAAGTGACATACAAAAGGGCCACATAAAGATGTCCATGAGTAAAACAGTCTCCACTTAGGTCATCTCCAGCCCTGGTAAGTGTCTGTCCCTGTGCTTTATTTATTGTCATGCCAAAGCAGACTCTTACCGGGAATTGGACTCTTTAAATTAAAGATATATTTTTCACTCAAATGAAATAGTAACGTTAATAAAAGGGAAAAACTGAACTTGTGTATTAGTAAACTGGGCTTACATATTATCTGGTTTCTCCAGGAAAATTGATGTATCAGTCTCTACCTGGTATAAAATAAAGTCTGTTGTTGTGATAAAAAGGTTTAGGTAGCATAAGCCCAGAAAGCACTCAGACGTCTGCTTTCTCATTGGCTTGCTTCACTAACATAGTCAGTGCTGGCTCCCTATTGTCATACATTACTGTGTCATACCTAAACCTTCCCCGAAAAATGCTCTATAGAATAGTGATATTTCCATCAAAATCCGTCCAGTGATTCTTGATATTAGCCCTAATAGACAGACAGACAGACGCCTACCAGGGAATTTATTTTATATTATGTATAGATATTACTTGAAATAATAATGCAAACTTATACATTTGCTAATACTTTTAACTAAATATAATTAGTAAAAGCACTTACCTGCAACTGTAATTTTTGTTTCGGCTACGGTAAATTAATAGCATCACTATCTATACACACAATTATACGATGAAAATCTGCATTGATGCTAATAATTGATAATGATAAAGTCAGGCATCACTTGCTAAGTCTTAATCAAATGTCATAAGTGAACATCAGTGTTTCATCAGTTTTATGTCCTAAAAAGGGCACAGTATACCATGGCACATCTGAGCATCCACTTTATCAAAAATGTGACCTGCAGCGCTGTTCGATGGTAAAGGGACACTTAAAATACATCAGAATAAGTATCTGTGAGGATAAGTTGAATCACGAGGTCAGGAACAGCTGCCCAGTATGGCTCTGATTATTTTGAAAAGCCCCATCCGACTTTCCATTAGTTCTGGGTTATGGTTTGCCAAGAAGGTGAGTGTATGAGACTGGGCTGGTGACTCTGTTTAGGTTGCTATGTTCAACAGAATCAATTAGGTCAGTTAAACAATATGTGCATGAAGTGCATTCATTTTACAAGTCAATGTTCCTTCTAATGTTTGCTGTTATTATGGTTTTACTTTAAAAAGCATCTTGTTTTAATAGAAATGGTCTTCCCGTGAGAACATAAGTCTGCTATGTGATAAAGGAATGGCTCAGAGTAAGGTCACAGCACAAATTCCCATGTCAGCCTCAGAGCAGCAGGAAGACAATGATGGTATCATTAATTCCTAGTTACCAACTTGGATGATATTACATTCATATTATGGTTTCCATATTTTATTCTTTGCTAGCTATAAATAGGGAGAGGCAGTTATAAACACTGATTCCAGTGCAGATTTGAAAATACTGTCATGTGATCTTGATTATTTAGATATAGTATCTGGAGAATTGTATTTCAAGTTTTTCATTAAAGAAATACTAAACAAATGTATTGGCAGTGGACAAAAGGTTTGTTCCAGGACAGCTGTATTCCACCCGAGCTCAGGAGAGTCCTGTGTTTGAAAGCGATGGACCAACCACAGTAACTGGCTTAGAAGGAATCTCAGTAGTAGAAGTCTATATCTATCTGTAAAATTGGTAAGCAGCCACTGGATACAAAGGACAAGACGTAAGGTAAAATCCTGAATTGGGGCAAGGGGGTAGATTTACATCCATTGGGCGGAATTCAATTGATTACGTGGTCCGGATCTCCCGTCTAAAGTGACAGGAGATCGCGGGCCGCTATTCAATTGATGCCGTTTTTTCACGCTGATCACGCCCATAGAGGTCAGGTTTAGCCACGTAAAGCAGCTAAACCCGACCAAAGTGCTGGGCGTGGCCGAGAAAAGTGCTGTTTGGGTGCCGAAACAGGTCACTTTTCGCACATTTCAGCTCTCATCCCCCTGGGGCTGCGAGCTGAAATGTAGCACTGGCAGCTGATCGCGCCCGACAGGAGCAAGAATTGATTAGCTCCGTCGGGCGTGATAGGGGCTGGAATCAATTGAATTCCGCCCATTGTGTTTACAAAGCCGCCAATGAGCGGCAGTTTTGACCGATGGATTTCATAGGTCAATAATAATTATAATTAATGCTAAATCAGCATGGTTTAACAATAATAACTATTGCGGTTTGTAAAACATCAGTCAAAGTCAGTGTTATTTTTGCAAAACAGCTGCCAATAATGGCAGCTAATTTATGTTCAATATCACAACATTTATATATTAAAACAGAGAGACTGATTGAGAGCTGCATGTAACTTGGCTGTAATTGCACCTGCATTATGTGAGTGGAGCTTAATATGGATATTCCCCTTATGAAGAGTTGTATGTATTTTTTATACACTGGCTTAGTCCTCATTATCAGCGCGTCCTTGCACCAGCCCTATTATACTGCTTACCACACAGAAACTGTGATGGCTGCCTCACCCGGTATTGCTGTCTGCGGAAATTATTATTTTAAGGCTGAATTGGAGTTGGGAAGAAACTTTATACTTTGGCAAAATCATGTTGCACTTGGTTGGGAGGGGGTGTCCAAACTCAAATCTAAATCGAAGTGTAAAAACAAAACTGTCCTACTTACCCTGTATTCACAAACAATAAATGTATTTGCACCCCTTGCATTGCAACATGCTTTGTTCTGGATACAATGTTGCTTTTTTTTGCTTTGCTGCCAACTCAGAATAACCCTAAAAGGCTAAATGATGGAATTTTTGAGTGTACTGATACATTAACTTCTTCATGCCAAAAGATCCAATAAATTTGACATAAGTATAATGAGATATTCTAAAATACGTTTCCCTACAGATCTGTGAATGTCAAAATCATCCAGACAATATATAAAACCATACACTAATTGGGATGTAGTTAGCAGACCGGCGGCTGGGATGCCACCATTCTAAATCCCAACAAGGGAAGCCTGAACTGGACTTAAGCGTTAAAATACAGACGCCTATCTTAAACCCAACGCTGGAATCCAGAAAGATACCAGCCCGAACCAGGTAAGTCCAGCACGTCTTAGCTGTTAGCCGAGGGGAGGGGGAGTGTTAGGTTTTGGCAGCCTAGCAGGGTTAGGGTATGGGGGGGGCAAGATTAGTGTTAAACACCCCTAGCGGGGAGGGTTAGGCACCACTGGGGGGTTTAGGCTTAGACACTAAGGGGAAGGGTTAGGTTTAGGCACGAACGGGGAGAGTTAGGGTGCGGGGTGAGGAGGGTTAGGGGGGAGTAGAGGGGTGGGTAAGTATACTTACCTGACCCCTGTTGGGATACCAACCATCGGGATGCCACTGTCGGTATTACATACCCATTCCCACTAATCATTATAGAGGATAGTAATACCAATTTTTTAAAGGAATTCATTGCTGAACATGCAGGGGCGTATTTATAATGGGTCCAGGGGGGGCCCACACCACACACCCTGCACCCATACTTTTTATTTTTATATTTACCTCTCCGAAGGCTCACGGAGTAGCGGTAAGGAAAATGCCTGGAAACTGCCGCCGTGGCTGTTTTGCGCATGCGCAGTACACTCTAGGCACACTAGTACCCAGAGTTTATTGCTGCTGTCAGTTCGCTGAAGGCAGCCGGGGAGAGAGTAGGTGGCCCCAGAAGGGGAGTGAACACGGGCCCCCTCCTCTCTAAACACGACCCTTTAAAATATAATTGGCCCTATTACTCCATAATATAAAGGGGATGGAAACACACAGCTATATTATAATATTTACACTTTCATATCCCCAAATCAATTATTTCCATCCTCTATAATATCAGTATTTAACCCATGGGATTTAGCAAATCAACATAGATGAAATAGTTGCAGACAAGTTACATTTTTATACATGTCTTAAGATATTGGTTGTTCTAAAACTGATCTTAGTTTATGTTGGGAGTAACCAGGGATACATTCCCTTCCAGTTTCCACACCATATAACAACACTGCTGATTATCCACAAGAAAATCTGGAATATAAAGAAAGGACAAACATTTCTAAGACTATATTGAAATGTTAAAAGGTTAGAATTTGTTCCAAGCTGTATACGTATGTTTAAATGCTTGGTTTGAACTTTTTTTCCCAAGGTATATGTAATCATAGAACATATGTATATTTAGAGAGCCTATTTCTGCGCTGATATTGTGTACTTATAGCATTTGCCATGACACTCTGGCAGGTACCTGTACAACATTCCTATAATCACCGGTCTTATATCCTATACATTTAGGCCCTCCTTTCTAGTAGGCTTCTGAAGTTTATTTACAGATCTCTTTTGATCGTTATAGCATATGTACATGTTGTACAATATAGAGATTCAAATGAATACAATTTGTGTTGCTGTTGTAGGTTTATCTATGGGATGAGGCAGATTAAGAAACGTTATACATCTTTGCTGCAATTACGCATAAAAGCCCCTTTCGGCACACCAGGTCCTGTGAGACTCTGCTAGCACCAGGCATCAGGAGACTGTGCTGATGAGTTTGATATGTGACACTTAGTATCTGAACCAGTATACGAAGTGCTACAATGTAACGCCGGCAGCTTTTTTTCATTCCGAGCTCTGTTGTGCTTCATATACAGACTCTGGTGCACAGAGATATACAAGTGTCACATATCTAATAATCAGCACAGTCTGCTGGTGCGTCCTAGTTGCATTGCATTGCGACTTAGGGGGGAATTCAATTAGCTGCAGTACTTTAAAGCCGGCTAATTAATCCCCCGAGCTAAATCAATTAGCCTCCAGTGATTAAGCCATGTCCCCTTAGAAAAAAAGAAAGAAAAACTATTTACCAAGGTGCTGCGAAGGGGAGCGCTATGAGCCCCTCAGCCAGGGCAAATCGGGGAAGTGTGTTTAGTCCCCCCTCACCCCCACACAGACAGAGGAGAGGAGACTGCTGTTGCTGCTCAATGGCAGCAGTTTCCCTGGTTCCAATGCAGCCCAGCACAAAGCAGCGTGTGCTCGGCTGCTGACAGATACTTATCAGGCATTTATTTTCAGGAGCTCAGCAGGCTACGAAGAAAAATCCCAGATAACTACCTCTGTTTGAGCAGGCGCCGGCATTAACACATAGGATCCATGATAAGTTCACAGGATCCTATGTGTATTCGGCTGAAAACAAATAATTTTTCAGGTGACTAAAACAGGATCCAATTGAATTGCAATCAATATCTATATTATCCCAAACCTCCGTAGCTGCGCTTAGGGCTGCAGGACCCGCCGGCTGTAGTTGATAATTGCGGCTCTGGCTCCAGTCCGGGCTTGACTTGTCGGCGTGCAGAGAATAGGGGGGATCTGATTGGTAAGTCCACTGCTGTACATAGACACCACAGGAGGTATCGGACAACATGTATTCCAGAACAGCGACAAGTTTCATGCACTTATGTGGATTTTTTCAAGTTCCATCTTGAAATTATCAACTACAGCCGGCAGGTCCTGCAGCCCTAAACCCACTTACGGAGGTTTGGGATCTCATACTGCTAACACTACTGACAGCTGCTTAGCACACTGAGCGTGGCTGTATACAGGAGCTCCCTGACCGCACTAACGGAGCGCCCAATGGAACACTTGGTCACTGGAGACTTTAATCTAAAGGGGATAAATGAGCAGGTAATATAACCTCTAATTCTCAATCTAAAGAAGAACCTTGTCCCAGTCTGCTACTAAAGACTTTTCAATATATCACAAGCCAGGCCATCCTACATTATACATCTTGTTCACTGAGACACCCAATTGGATATATAACTACTAATGATTTTACTATATATGTGTGATACTGATACTTTGTCTTCTAATGATATGCTGAGATATATTTTTTTACATTGTTGCTTGTATACATATCAATTAATGTTGAATAGTAATATTGTAACTTTTATGCCATTATTTAATTTGGGAGTTTCCGATTGCTAAATAAAAAACTTGGATTTTTTTTATACATTACCCATTAGTCATTGTGGATTACTGTGGATACCAGTGTGTTTTTTTTCTCTATATATTCCTGTGTATTGTGGGGTTTTGCAATTTCCCTCTAACTAACCTGCGGCAGGTATCCCTCCCATAGGCGCTACTCAGGCACTAAGGTATTAGTTTACACGTACTCTAAAAACAATTTGGTTGTGAGTCCAATCTCCTTATTACAGAAAATAATCCATCCAAAATACATTCTGATTTTTGATTAATTTTCACAAATGTGGTCAGCAGGTGACTACAATTTACAGTCACCTGCCAACCACATTAAGAAGCCCTAATGGGATCATGGCACTCTTGGCAAACCACTAATGTGGCTAATTGAAAAGAAAACCAGCAGTGGCGTAACTATAAATTTTGCTCCCCCCTGCCAAAAAAGTTTCTGATGCCCCCCTCGGTCAGAGGTCTACTGCGATTGGTGGAGAGGAGTGTGAGACATCATGCCATCACATATTTCCTCATGGCATTACCCACCAACCTGTCTCCACTCCCCTAAAAGTCCCCTGCATCACGCACCAGTATCTGTCAGGAATGACATCTCCTCATTACTATGAGCGGGACAGGAGGGCACTGACTGTCGGTTATATCTGCTCCCTGTACTGCTGAGCTGAGACCAATCACGCTGGGGAGGGGCGGGGCTGGGGAGACAGCGCTGAGGTTTACAGAGTACACGTCTCCCTGGCAACCGTGAGTATTTGAACACCCAAGGGGAGGGAGGGGGGAGCCTTCCACCCTTTGGGTTCCAATCCTCATGGTTGCCCCAAGCCACTGCGGGCCATGCTGCTACGCCACTGAGAACCAGTCAATCTAGAAAGCAGCACAAAAATCGAATTGGAGAAATGCATAAAAAAATAAATTCCTTGCAATTGTCAACAACTAATGGACACAAATTGTAAAAAAAAGTGGATAAACACTTCCCAGAAGAATGGATTAGTGAAATATACTGTAACGCTACAATGGGGTGTTACAGCAGCCCAGAAAAGCAATCAGTAAGTCAGTTGCATCGCATTGAATGATATACAGAATATAGAACCCTAGGGCGGATGGGCTTCTAATATCAGGTTTTCAAATGGAATAAAGCTCAAAAGCAATTGCAGTATTAGTCATAAGCGTCACCCACAGAATATTTCTTCACATTTATGAAAGCTTTTCAATTCAAGGAAAAAAGTGCTGAACTGTTGAGTGCATACCCACATTAATGTGGATGGAAAATAGTAGTGTAATGTCTGCACTTTCATTTATCATTGTTCTCACCAAATCTAACACAAATCTTTGGATATATTTGTCTACTAAGTAACAGTATCTGTTGATCCAATTACAACTACACATGACTACATTATGCCTAACCAGTTTAGGTAATCCCTTAATGCATTGTACAGGAAAGGCTGAACATTTAAAAAACACAAGACAAAAAAACACATGAATTAGCTTTCATTTTAGAATTCCCAGTGTTGGCATTAAACAAAAGTTATGACCCCTTTATTTTGTGAGGGTCTTAAATCTTTCCACAAATGCTGGCCTTTAACCACTTCTCTTTAATAAAGTGGGTCATGTTAAAAAAGCGAAGGGGAGGTGGTGGGGGAATAAAATAAATTACAAAGACAACAAGATCAAAACTGGACACTGTGCTTTTAAGCTTTAAAATGTGAGCCTTTAAGGACTTGACTGGCTTAACATTTCACAGCGTGCCAGTGGTGGAAAAGGAGGACATTTTCTTCTCATTAACTGCAGTGAAAAAGCGCTATGTAATTCGAGAAGTGACAGAGCCACCAGATCAAAGTCTGCTCAATCTGGAAAGCCAAATAAACCCCTCCGGCTACTTCCTGCAAGGAAAATTTACTCTGACAAAATAAAACAGGAGAGGAAAGAAAAAATTTCTATGCTCGGTTTTACGGGCTGTCATAGTAACTCGCGTAGCTGGAATACTCCCATTCTGAGCAGTAGTATTTGGTTTTAGGTTATGTGTTTTTCTACTTTTCTAAGTAGCTATTAATATGCTATAAAATAAAAATATATTTAAGGAAAATAAAATGTAGCTTATTTACAAAGCAAAAAATGTTACTTTATACAGAAAGCAGCTCAACGGGCAGATCCAGACACTCAGATCCATATCCAATTGTGGCCCAATCAGCGGGGCTCATGTCCCTACAGACTGGCAGTAAGTGCTTATAATCCAACTGCATTTTCTACCAGGTCCTGATAAAATACTGACCAGGATTATGCAGAATAGCAGGTGCTTCTGGAGCTGCAGTTTAAGGTGGTAGGCAGTAGGCTGATTTCCTGTAATACAGGTTGAGTCTCCCATATCCAAAATGCTTGGGACCAGGGGTATTTTGGATATCGGAATATTCCGTATTTTGGAATATTTGCATACCATTTTGAAATGTCTTAGGAATAGGGCCCAAATCTAAACACAGAATGCATTTATGATTCATATACACCTTATAGACACATCCTGAAGGTTATTTTATACAATATTTTCAATAATTTTGTGGCTCAAACAAAGTTTGTGTAGATACATGAAATTCATTTATATGTCGTATACACCTTATACACACAGCCTATAGGTCATTTTATACTTTATTTTTAATAATTTTGTGCCTTAAACAAAGTTTGTGTATATTGAACCATCAAAAATCAAAGGTTTCACTATTTCAGTCATGCTAAAAATATTCCGTATTTCGGAATATTTGGATATGGGAGACTCAACCTGTACTGTTTCTACAATGTCCCGTAGATAAGCAATGGCTGCCCATTTCATGGTTCAAGTACATCGTTTTTCCACTTGGACATCAAGTCCACAGCCTCCCCCCTAGTATCTATCAATCTAATAACCTGTTCTCCTAACTATGGACCTGATTCAGCAAGGATCGCCGCTGCGATTACGCACGCAGTCTCACTGCAATGATATGCTAATCCACTGCGATCGCTATGCCGTCGCAGCACAACATAAGGACGCCCACCTTACCTTACGCACATCCGACATCACATCACACAAGACTGCAAAACCATCGGTAACATCGAGTACAATAGGAGGCTCACGCACACTTGCACAAGCCCTGACCTTACACAGAAATTGCTAACTTCAACACACGCAGTGAAAGCCCAAGCTGCATATGGCATCGCAGTGGATAATTTATGCATGCCCCTGTAATGGCGTTCAAATGCACTGGCACGTCTGCGTTTTGCCGACCCCCCCCCCCCCCCGTCATCTCCCACACACGGCACTTCCTGTCCATCACCCTGCGATGGGTCTGTGTAGTTACTGCGATCACAGTCCCAATCAAAGTGGCTGGTTTGCGCACTGCAATGCATAAAGCAAGAATCTACCGATTGCGTGCGTAATTGCAGTTGCAATCCTTGCTGAATCAGGCCCTATATTCCATATTGCATAATAGGAGTGAAGTTTCAATTTCAACACTGAAACGCAACTGCAACAGCACACGCAGTTGACCAATTGTTGCGTACTGTGCATGTGTGTGCATCGCAGCACGCAAAGGTTACACTGTTATCGCACTGGAGTTACGCAGATTGTGGTAAGCCATCGCAGAGTGAGTGACAGGCCGTTGAGTGTTTGGGGGTGATGATGGGGCAGTGGTTGGAGGAATGCAGGCGTGCCTGTCCGTTTGAACGCCGTTACTTGGTCGTGCATAAATTAGCCATTGTGATGGCATACGCAGCTTGAGTGCTTACTGCGTGCAACGAGGTTAGCAATTTCTAAGTAAGGTCAGGGCTGCTGTAATTGTGAATGAGGGGCCGATGGTATTCAATGTTACCGATGTATACGCAGGACTGCAAGGTATTATGGATGTAAAGTAGCGGTAGTGGGCGTCTCTATGCTGGGAGCGCGACGGCATTGCTATAGCATTCATTAGCATATTTTCACAGCAGACCTGCATGCAATTATGGAGCTGCAATCACAATAGCGATCCTTAATGAATCAGGCACAATGTCCACAGATTGATGCAAAATGGAGAAGCGCCTCCCTCCCATACAATTTTATATTTATAAGTCTGCTTTCTATAAACATTGAACAAGTATAAACATGAAAGGATTGTCTGCATATAATGTTTAATGATGAAATTGCAATGCACTGTTGTTTTGTACTATACTTCATCTTAAATATTTTGTAAATTGTCTGTGTGTAAGTACAATGTACCGTAATTGGTATTATTGTCCATGGAGACATCTGACCACTAAGTAAAAACACCATAAACACCTACAAAACTACAACAAGTGACAGTAATGTATATCATACAACAGATGATAGCTGCCAGCATCACAAAGAATAACTAATGTTTTTATTTAAACTTTACGGATGTATTTAGAGATGTACGCTGACCCCCTGTGTTTTGGCAAAACCACCCTCAAGTGTTTTAGTTATGTTCTGGATTTCTTTAAAATAAAAAAAATAAAAAAACGCAAAAATCATGTAATTTGGTCCTGTTTCCATGCAAACCAAAACAGTTCCAAACTACCAGCAGACCCGAGCCTGGACTCTCATCTACTCAGAACCCCAAAGTGCGGTTTTCTGCAAAACAGAATATCTGTAATTTGTTTCATATACACAGTGGATGTAATACAATTTCCCTATTGTGTAGTAGAACAGAGAATGATAAGGACCTGAAAGAAATATGAAAATCCACCTTGAAAAACACCAAGAGGGTCAGAGCTATAGCCCACAGCACTAGATTGCAGCACCCCCCACCCATCAGATCTGGCAGATTAGCTAAACATTGAAAACCATTGCTGGGGGGATATTATTTTGTCTTGCACTGAACTGTGGTAAATAAAACAAACAGGCTCACATCTACAATGCTATAGATTCATATATTTAGAAGAACCCTGTTTTTTTAATGCAGAAAAGCACTTAAAAATGAATTATTATTTTATGCT
Organism: Taudactylus pleione; assembly: GCA_031769625.1. Taxonomy (NCBI): domain Eukaryota; kingdom Metazoa; phylum Chordata; class Amphibia; order Anura; family Myobatrachidae; genus Taudactylus; species Taudactylus pleione. Next base: position 843,036 of record JAUIMM010000047.1, on the reverse strand, counting down.
TCCAATATAAATGTATATTGAGATCATGATGCCCTGTAACAGTACACAATGATTTAGCAGAACCATGGTGTGTAGTACACTATTAGTTATGTCCTTATATATGTCAAGAGGTGAGAAATGGTTATTAAGCTTTACTACTGCATTCAACAATGTATCCAATGACAAAGGGCTACATTCAGTAACGTATTGCACGAAGGTTGCCCATCCATACCACGAGTAACATGGGACTGCACACATAGGAGCTGAATCCATGGAAGTGCATAAAAACAACAAAAAAAAGATACAAATGATTTATAGTTACCCAGTGCTGAAAGAATGCTGCCCAATAAGGTCACCATTTTGAAGTTGATAGTCATTGAAAAAGTCTGGGCTCACTGCACCTTCAGGTGGTATCAATCCTTCTAGGAGAAAGGCAAGCAACGTGATCATTTAGCTGTACAATATTTATGTATGTCATAGTAAAAGCAATATATAGCATAATTGGTCACATGTTTGGTTTGAAAGGATAATTTAGGAATATGGCAGAATACTATTGAAGTTGCATAGAAAGTGACTACTGCTAAAAAGGCAAAACACAATTACGGTAGTTTATTGCAGTGCAAAAAGAAATGTTAAAATATGTGACTTTAATTAAAATAAATCATCGGTATATATTCAGTTTGCCGAAAACTAGGTTACTTGAGTTTTTTACACTACAATACACCTCGGACACGACATTTTTGCTATTCAGTTAGAAAATTACATTAAGTTAATGCAGGTTTGAAAGGGAGAGATCCAAGCTTTTATTTTACACCTCCAGACTAGGTAATAACTTTGTAAAGGTTCTTATTTTAAAGTAAAAATGTCGTCAGGACATAGGGCCAGATTCTGGGATTTATGCTAATGCAATTGCAATCTCTCATGGATCACATTTGCTAAAATATGCTAATGCCTTCCAAAGCACTGCTGCCTTCTCATATCCATCCAACGACGTACAACAGCGTAAACATCGACGCAGATCAGCCAGTCATGCAGCTCGTAATTCAAGTCCGACCTGTCTCAGACACTGTGGCTCTACTGACACGCAGAGAGCTCTGATGCTGCGTAGGATATCGCAATGGCTAATTTATGCACACCCATGAAACAGAGTTTAAATGGTCCCGATACGCTGACTTCCTCTCACTCACTTTAAGAGTGAATCCTCTGTGTGAGCGTGATCACAAAACAACTGTGCACAGTGCGACTTACACGCATGCGCAATTGCTAACAATCGCTCAATATGCATTGCATAAATATCAGACACAGGCCCATAGTGTAGTACCTCTGGTATACTACTCCTAATGAATAATAGTATTTAAATGTGTTTAAATAGAAAAATATGGGCAAATAATTACACTTTATTTTTCATGTAAGTTTCTCTGAAACATAAAGAGATGGATTTATTTATGGGGTAAATGTATTTGTTGTATTGATGTAAAAAGGGTCTTTTTGAAATTGAAGATTGGAGATGCAAGTGTTTTTTTCCCAATATTTTACTACATGCATATACACACTTATAAATGACTACAGATCCATTTTCCCCAATATACTCTAAACACTTTTGGGCATATTTACTAAAGTGCAGGTTTTTAGAAGTAGAGATGTTGCCCATAGAACCAATGAGATTCTAGCTATTATCTTTTAGGAGGTGCTAGATAAATATTAAGTAGAAGCTGATTGGTTGCTATGGGCAACATTTCCACTTTTAAAAATCAGCACTTTAGTAAATATACCCCCTTTATGGGCTGAAATTCAACCCTGTTATAGCCTTGTACACTGTCCTTTACGGCCACTAACAGCATCCTACACTGTCCATATGGTCATAACAGCCTCCTATGCTGTGCTTATGGTGACTAACAGCCTCCTACACTGTCCTTATAACCATAACACCTCCAACACTGTCCTTATGGCCACTAACAGCCTTTTACACTGTCCTTATGGCCATAACAGCCTCCTACAATGTGCAAATGTTGACTAACAGCCTCCTACACTGTGCTTATGGCCACCAACAGCCTCCTACACTGTGCTTATGGCCACTAACAGCCTCCTACACTGTGCTTATGGCCACTAACAGCCTCCTACACTGTCCTTATGGCCATAACAGCCTCCTACACTGTTCATGTGGCTACTAACAGCTGCCTACACTATCTTTATGGCCACTAACAGCCTTCTACACTGTCCTTATTGCCACTAACAGCCTTCTACACTGTCCTTATGGCCACTAACAGCCTTCTACACTGTCCTTATGGCCACTAACAGTCTCCTACACTGTCCTTATGACCACTAACAGCCTTCTGCACTGTCAGTATTGCCACTAACAGCCTTCTACACTGCCCTTATGGCCATAACAGCCTCCGACAATGTGCAAATGTTGACTAACAGCCTCCTACACTGTGCTTATGGCCACTAAGAGCCTCCTACATTGTCCTTATGGCCACTAACAGCCTTCTACACTGTCCTTATGGCCATAACAGCCTCCTACACTTTCCGTGTGGATACTAACAGCCTCCTACACTGTCCTTATGGCCAAAACAGTCTCCAACACTGTCTGTATGGCTACTAACAGCCTCCTACACTAACTTACGGCCGCTAACAGCCTCCTACACTGTCCTCATGGCCACTAACAGCCACCTACACTGTCTTTATGGTCACTAACAGTCTCCTACATTGTCCGTATGACTACTAACAGCCTTCTACACTGTGCTTATGGCTACTAACATCCTCATACACTAACAGCCTACTACACTGTGCTTATGGCTACTAACAACCTCTTACATTGTCCTTATGGCCACCTGCTATCTGATTTACCATTTTGGGGGGAATCAGGAGGATTCAGCGCTCTTTCATGCAACTCACTTACTGTAGTTTGCACAGTGCAGAGTTAATGCGTCATAGTTGCAACCTGATATTTGTTATTGCATAGCACAAGATTTTTTCTGACAAACACTTCACGCGATATGTGTGGATCATTAGCACACAGCACGCGTCTAATTGAATCCGGCCCTTTGTAGGTTAATGTTAAATTAGTTTCAAAATATCTATAGTGTAACCAAATGAAATAATTCCATTCTAATTTTATTTCTGTGGAGATATGTATAAAATCAGTGGCACAAAAGGAAAGACACATTACACAGAGAAATGTTGCAAACATTGTAAACATAAAGAAACATAAATTAAACAAAAGTTGTTGCTGGGTTTTCAGAGCTGAAACCCCGCTGCGCGTCAAACAAACAAACAAAAAATACGTGTCCGGAGCTCTCTAGTTGGCTCCGTGGCTCCCAGTGGCTGCTGGGAGTCCCGAAGGCTGCTGTGAGGCTCCAGGGGTGCTGGGAGGCGCAAAGGCTGCTGGGAGATGTAGTTCTCCCAGCACCTGGTACAGGGGGGGGTACACTCACATGGGGGTGGGGGGGGGTCACACACACCGGGGGTCACTCATACACATTTACAAACACTCACATACTCACCCTGCTGGAGAAGAGTCGGCTCCCGAAGCTGGAGGAAGAAGACGCCACTTTGGAAGGTGGGTAATTAAGGACTAATTAAGCTAATTGGAAACTTTCAATTGCTTCATTAGTCCTCAGGGGGTGAGGGTGTCGCCGGGGTCCCAGAGCAAGTTCCGCTTATTTTTCCTAAAATGAATGATTTTAAAAACAATCAATCAGACTTGCTCTGGAGGTGCGAGAAAAAAAGACGCAGTGATTTCTATAGAAATTACCGCGTCCCATTTTCAGGCACTTTATTGAATAGCAAAACCCTGCGGCAACATGGAAAAACTTCACGCCGCAGGGTTTTGCAAATATCCTTCCTGCAATTGGATATGCCCTTTAAACCATCTCAGTGTCGAAATTCTCAAGGTGATCATTCTGAAATATGCCTTAAAGCAGGCTTGCCCAACCTCCGGCTAAAGGCCTGAATGCAAATGTCACCCTTACCAGGGTGGTGGTTCTGTCTGGTGCTTCCTCCAAGGAGATGCATGTGCACCCAACACTGGGGAGAGGGGTGGCAAATTGCTTATTGGGGACAGTGACATGCATGTGACAGCAGCCTGGTGGACAACCAAATTAGTTGCCATGCATTTGTCTTTGCAGAGAAGTGGCTCAGTCTTGATAATGTAATCATTATCTTGCAAGATTGCCACCAAGTACTTTCTCGCTCATGTCTCTAGTTCTACTCCACACATTAAGCCACAGCTTGTAGTCCAGGCAAATATATATTTTTAAATGGATCTCCAGCCTTAATCATTATGGTACAATCAGTGCTCAACTGTATGATATACCGCCACATCAAACACTGAACTCTGTTGTGCTGCCAGCCGCCCACCAGAAGATCTGACTGCTGAGGGGGATTTGTTGTCAGGCTGCCAGTTGATAAAAGCTGGCGCACAGGCAGGCATCCATGGAGAGACAGCGGCACAGCTCTGCCATCATTTCAAATCTGGCACTGTTCGCGAGCCAACTGGAGTTCACGGACTGGGCAGCCACAGTGGCGGCTCCTGATTGGCCGCCAGTTCACAAGCTTCAATTGGCTAGCGGAGAGTGCCAGATTAAAAATGATGGCAGTGCTGTGCGCGGTCTCTCCATGGATGCCTGCCGGGCCCGGCACCAAATCCACACCTGTTGCTGCTGAGGGGGAGGTCAGAGGCTGCTGCTGGCTGCCCATGAGGGGGAGATGAGAGGATGCTGGAGGAACAAAGGAAGAGATAAGAGGCTGCAGAGGGGGAGGGCTTTACTGTGGGGCATAATCTGTAAGGGGCACTAATACTGCGTGGCATAATTTGTAGCGGGTTTTACTGTGTGGTATCACTTGTAAAGGTCATTACTATGTGGCATCATTTGTAAAGGGCATTACTGTGTGTGTCAAAGTGTAAGGGGCATTACTGTGTGGATAAGGGACACTCCTATAGATTGTAAGCTTGCGAGCAGGGCCTTCCTACCTATATATCTGTCTGTTATTACCCAGTTTTGTTCTATTAATGTTTACAATTGTAAAGCGCAACGGAATATGCTGCGCTGTATAAGAAACTGTTAATAAATAAAACACTACTGCTTGGCATAATGTGTTAAATTGGGTTTTACTATTGTGTGGCATAATGTGTATAAGGGGTACTACGGTGTGGTATACTACACAGATGAAATGAGTCCGCGTCTTAAGTACATGCCGTTTTTGAGTAGCCACGCCCCCTTTTCAGGCACATTAATAAGTATGAGCTTCAATTTTCCATACCCCACTTCAACCACTGGATACACTGCATTATGGAATACGTTAAAATGTTCAGACAATGACTTTACTTTTGTTTTAATAAAAAAAAAACATGGCTAAAGGACTTACAGATAGTTATTTAATTACCTGCTAACAACAAATTTATGGTTTCTGTTGCAATTTTGCATAATTTATATTTCTTCCCATAGTCATACTGCACATAAATCGCAGTGTGTAAAGGCATCACTGCGATCGCACTGCGATCAAACAGATCACGCAGAGCCATAGCAGTGTGATTGACAGGCAGTGAGAGTTTGTGGGTGGTGGAGGGGGGGAGTGGTCAGCGTAACGCAAACATGCCTGTCCGTTTGAACGCCTTTGCAAGGGCGTGCATAAATTTGTCAGCTGCGATTGCATACGCAGCTTGAGTACTTACTGCGTGCAACGAGGTTAGCAATTACTAAGTAAGATCAGGGCTGCTGTAATTCTGCATGACTCTCAATGTTACCGATGTTTGTGGAGTATTGTAAGGTATTACGGATGTGAGATAGGGTTGTGGGAGGTAGTGGGCGTCTCTATGCTGGCAGTGCGACGGTATTGCGATTGCATTCATTACCATAATTTCACAGCAGACCAGTGTGCGTTACGGAGCTGTGATCACAATAGCGATCCATAATGAATCAGGCACTATAACTTTAAAGCAAACAAGCCCACATTTAGTTACATGTCTGAACCAAAAAAAATAAAATAAAGAAAATCTTCCTTGAGTAAATCTAACAACACAGGGAGTACAATTATTCTCCGACAGCCTCAGGATTGTATCTGCCCAATGGCACCACTACAGACCCTACAGTACAGGGAGCCAAATGTAAAGAGTACAGTGGCAGTGAAGGAGGATGTGCTGCTGCAGATATGAGGAAATGTATTGCTACAGAGGGAAAGGACAATGTGTAGCTACAATACAAGCAGGGTGTTATTTATAATGGGTGCAATGTATGTGGTGCCCACACACCCTGCACCCATTTAAAATATAATTACCTCTCAGTCGACCCAGGGCTGTCTGCTGAGCTGCAGAAAACACAGGGAAAATGGGCACCACGACCATTTTCCAGTAAATCGCGCATGCGCAGTAGAGATGTCTCAGGAACGCGTCACGGGCGCCATATTCCCGGAGTCTACTGCTCCACCGGAAAGGAGAGGGGTCCGATCGAAGTACACGGGCCCCCTCCTCTCTTAAAGCGCCTTTGGCTATAATACATGAATACACCTTCGGTAGTAGCGCATTATGCTTTGCTGCACTGCACACACTTCTGTCTCCACAGAGACCATTTAGCAATGCTGCAAGTCCTTTACCACTAGTAAATTGTATGTACTTTACTTGTTTAAGCAAGTGTATTGTGACCCCTTCAATAAATGCAATCTTCCAATGGGGCTCACAGACTAGAAAGGTTTGTGCACCCATAATATTATGCTACTTTTTGGATAACATTATGCTACAGTACTTACGCATATATTGGTGTGTATGTTGTGCAATTGAAAGTGCTATGTTAAGTATAGTACAATACAGTACAATACAATGCACCCTAACCCTCCCCATAGTGCCTAAACCTAACCCTCCCCCCTTAGTGCCTAACCCCCCCCTCCCAGTGGTGCCTAACCCTAAACGAATCCCCAAAGCCCCCACCAAAGCCTAACCATAACCTAACCATGGTGCCTAAACCTAACCCTCTCCCCCACGCAGCAAACAGTTAATGCATCCCGGAGTGCTTAAGTTTGGGATGGCGATTCTGGCCTCTCCGTTTTCGGTCTCTAAACTGGCGTCTGCATTTCGACAGCCGGCATCCCGTCCTGCGGTAAAATGACTGCATCCCCTTAACCCAGGCTCATTACATCCATCCTCTCTCTCTCTACATATCTGGAACAGGTATAATGAACCTTATTTCACCATCTATGTTGTTCCTGACAAAGCTCAAACATATCAAGGATATTTTACTTTTTCTTTCCATTACCTATATGGGTATTATATAATCATCTTCATAACTGATGTATTCCAAGCAGGGACATATCATTTGTATGCTTAATTGCTATTACATATATGCGTACAACCATCTATAAAAAATACAATTGTTCTTTTATGTAATTTAATGACTCATGGGGTTATATTTAAAAATCAATGAAAATCGATCAACATCGATGTTGTGTTTCTGGGAGTAAATTACACATTTACTAATACTTAAAAAAAACAAATAAAAAATTGTCTCATAGTAAATGTGTGATTTCCTCCCAGAAACACAACATCAATTTTGATCGATTTTCTTTCATTTTAAATCGATCAAAAATCAACCCTTAGTTACTATACCCCTAGGGTCTCTACAAGATTCAACAACTACTTCCAGCGCCACTTGCTCTTATTTGTTGTTTTTCATTACTCAGAGGGTGGGAACCCTGCTAAATGTAGGCAGCAGGACAGGTATCCAGAATTGCGCAGTTAGGTCACACAATCTATAAAGGAAACATGTAACATAAAAAATCCGAAAAACTGCTGAAATGGTGCAATTTTCTGTAAATATGGCCTGTAAACAGTGACACATGACTGTTCATGTCTTAGAAACAGTATTTATACATTGAACAAAACAAATGTTCTAAAACTGGTTCCTATTCGTCTATGGGGCTGATTCAGCAAAGGACACAGATGGTGATACTCATGCAGATTCCTGATTATCGCGAATCTGCGCATGCACAGGACCCCCCATGCCTCTGCCTGACAAACAGGCAGAGGCATTTTGCGAGGGTGCTGAGGCCAGGGTCTGCATTCATGAACACAGACTTCCTAGCCTCGCAAGCCGGCCAGCCTGCGTAAGATGGTCGTGATGATGATCCCAGGCTGCGATCTTGGCCGCAGTGCTAGAATCGCAGATGCTGACAGGAGGTGTCTCCACTTCAGATGCCTCCTGCAGCATTTGAATTTAAGCGAGATGGTGTGTGGCTTTGCAATTCCGTGCACTGCTGAATCAGCCACTATGTGTTGGTTGTAAGCAAGAGTCAGCAACATATTTAAAATGTGATGCAGATTAATTCCAGTCTCACATATATTTCAGCACAGCTAAGGGGATGCTTCAGACACACTGGTCTAATAAAACTTGCTTGAATATCAGGTTGCTGCTGCTATCATCTTGACCAATAGTGATAAAACTTAACATGTCTTAGCCCTATACTGTCAGAAGTTCTTTGCAATTCATTGCTCGTTCCTTCAGAAACAAGGACCCTAATAAGAATTAATTCCATATGAGCTTATTTGTAAGTCAACATATGCACAGTATTAAACAAAAGCAATGCAGACTACATCAACATTTTTACAATGCAATATTATACAGATTAATTTATAAGTTACAGATGAGCTGCTAACAACTTGCTGGAATGTTAATAACCCTAAAAATGGTAGGAAAAAATTATTGCAAATAAAAAAACAGAAGTTTCTAAGCAAATAAATAATCACACCCTGGTGATATTTTAGTAATATTATTCAAACTGTATGTCACCCAAATTCCTGGAGGTTGTGGAAAAAACTTCCAGGCTTATGAGTTAGGGGCCAGACCCTAAAATAGATGCCGCTCCAGACACATTAAGCAGCAGAGACCAGGTTAATGTTAGACCAGCGCAAGCAATGGGTAGTATTTTCATTTTTTATTTATTCGAGATCACTGGTTCACCATTGGCACATTCAAAATATAGTATTTTTTTAGATTTTTATTCTAGTCCAGCTGTTACAGCTAGACAATCACATTTCATGGCCAAAGTTCTTTATCGAACAGCACAGCTGGGCATTTGTGAGGCCTTGTACTTTCAATTTTCGAAATTACTTTTTTTTTTTTTTTAATTTAACTGGCCCTGCGTGTTGTGCATGTGAATGCTTCACATCACTGAATAATGCCTGTTACAGTATACAATCATATGGTAGTGCTTGGGTTCCACAGATAACATAACTCACAAGAACGGATGGTGTAGAGGCTAGCATTACTGCCTCACACTACTGAGGTCTTGGCTTCTATTCCCACCATGGTCCTAACTGTGAAGTACTGTATACTGTATATTCTCCCAGTGCTTGCATGGGTTTCCTCCCACACTCCAAAAATATCATACATGCCTACTCTCCCGATTTGGTTGGGAGCCTCCCGAAAATCGAGTGCCGCTCCCAACCTCCCGGAAAAGTAAGCATGCCCTCCGGCCCCTCCAGTCCCCCCCACAATACCAGCCCAAACACCCGCAGCGGGGGGGGCTGATGACGCGATTCTCGCTGAATCGCGTCATCATGACCCCGCCCCCTGCTCCCCAAACAGCATGTGTCGGCCCGGCCCCGCTCCCCTGCTAAGCCGACCTGACTGTCTCCCTCCCGGAAGGGGCAGCCATGATATCGGCAAGTATGAAAAATATACTAGTAAATTGGTTCCCAACAGAAAAAATTACCCTAGTGTCTGAACATGTGGTAGGGAACAGAGATTGTAAGCTTCACTGTGGCAAGGACTGTATATAATGGCTAAAATATTGACTGTAAAGCACTGCGAAATGTGTGCGCTATATAAATAACAGGTAATAAATAATCATTTAAAATAGCAGAGCATTTACTGCATATTTACTTGATTGATAGAAAACTATAGTAGCTGTTCGCCCATGGAATCACCCACAATAAAAAATTTTTGTCAGAAACTATTTCATTTGAGGTGTTATAGGTGTATTGCTTTGCATAGGGACAGTGTCGCGGGTGTGGCGCACGTCACCAGCAGAGCTATACAGACTGGTGACAGCAGCGCCTTCACCCACCAATCTCACTGTGTGCTCTGTGCACAGACTGCTATGTAGCTTATCCTACTGAAATGAATGTGGGCAAAAAGCACCTCTCCCCACCCCTTATCGGCATCGCACATGGTGCCATACCCATCTCTTGTATTGATTATGTATATACATTTCGTTTTTGTTATTGCTCAGCTTTAACTAGACAGATCGAGATGAGACAAATTGTAGGTTATTTCTAGGAGTTTCCACTACAAAACGATGCAGTTTTCATTTTTCAACAGACACAACATTCTTATAACACTAGTATATATATTAATATATTATAAGGGCACAGTCGTGCCCTTATATTAAGGCTGCATCTGAAAAAATGGATTTCTCCATAGAGAATTCTGAAGGGGGGGGCAGGGTGTTCAAAGGGCTACACCTCAAAAGCTATAGGAGGTACGGATCTGAAATTTGGCATGGCCGGGTAGAACTGTCACTGGGTACTGCATGCCAAATTTCAGGGCATAAACATAAAAAATGAGGATTTGGGAGTAATCTAAAGCTCCAACTGTCAGTTTTTTCTGACATTCTCAATTAGGACAACTTTTCTGCTATAGGCTATGGGGTTTTTTTGGGAAGGCAAAACTCAGGGTAGGAGTGGAATTTGGGGTTTGTTTTATTAGGTAGCTATTGTGCATGGGTATGTGCTTTTGGGGTTCAGGTAAATTAGAAAGTGACAGTTTTTAAACTATTATCTGAAGAATGCGCCATTATAAAGATAGGACTTTTCAACTTGTTGCGCAGCCGCAGTAGGAGCTTCCAGCAGGTGTAGTCATAGTGGCTTCACTTGGGTGCAGCAAGATGGCCGTCGTTTGCGGGCAGTAGTGGGCAAAGCAGTGGTGGGGACACGGATGTGGCGGGTCGCGGTTGTTGGCGGGAGACGTGTGTGTCGGCGGGGGCGCGGGTGTTGGCGGCGGAGGGTCCGGCGGAGGGTCCAGCGGCGGTGAGGGCATTGGCAGCGGGCCCGGACCGGAGAGGATTCAGACCCTTGCAGCCATTATGCCGAATACGGCAGCGGCGCCCATTTCAAAAATGGCGCCCAACCCATATTTTTGAAATTCAAAGATGGAAGCCGCTAGCCAATCACGGCTCGCGGCGGCCATCTTTGAATTTTAAAATGGGCGCCGCTGCCGTACTTGGCAGAATGGCTGGCGGGGACAAGATCTTCTCAGATCCAGGCCCGCTGCCAACACCCGAACAGGAGCCGGTTCCGCAGCTGCCACTGACGATGGCGTCGCGAACCGTGATTGGCTCGCTGCGGCCATATTTGATTTTCAAATATGCGGCGGCACCTGCAGAGGATCATAGAAGCCCTGGGGATGTGGCAGCCACCCCCCAGGTGAAGCCCTGGTGGGTGGGTGCCCGCCAGGCGAAGACGCTGAAGCCCTGGTGGGTTGGCGCCCGCCGGGCGTAGACACCGTAAGTCCTAGTGGGCGGCGGCCATGCTAAAGAGCTGACACAGGCTGCCGCCCACTAGGTGAAGACATGGAAGCCCTGGCGGGTTGGTGCCTGCCGGGTGAAGACGCCGAAGCCCTGGCGGGTTGGCGTCCGCCAGGCGAAGACACCAGAAGTCCTAGTGGGAGGCAGCCACGAAAAAGAGCTATCAGAGGCTGCCGTCCACTAGGCGAAGACACCGAAGCCCTGGCGGGTTGGCGCATAGAATGGTGCATAAGAAAATAGAATATTGTCTTTTGCAATAGTACTACAGGTCCCAGCAGGTATCCCCCGCATGCTGGTACTTTGAGAACCACAAGTACCAGCAGGCGGGGTATTAAGGGCCTGCTGGCACCTATAGTAGTGTCTTATAAATCCTTTATTTACCGGGGCCCTCAACTGGAGAACGGCGGCCAGTAAGCTCTTTTACGCGGCCGCCGCACATTCAGGGCTTCCCATCGTCTTCATTCTTCAGCTGGTCTGTCCAGCTCCCCGGTAAAGTGTGGTGCATTTGAAAATATAAATGTTGGCTTTTGCTGTGGAACTACAGTTCCCTGCAAGCCTCCCCTGCATGCCGGTACTTGGAGAACCACAAGTATCAGCATGCGAGGCATTACGGGCTTGCTGGTACCTTTAGTTCCACAGCAAAAGCGATATTGAAAAAAGCACACACACACCATAGAAATATATAATTTTATTAAAACATACATGCACACACACATGCATACACACTATCTCACATACTCACCTATGTATCCCTGAAGCCAATCTGTCCTCTTCTCCAGTAGACAATCCAATGGATTACCTGTGAAAAAAAATTCCATACTCACCTCCTGCTATGCGTGGATCAGGTCCTCTTCACACAATCCAGGGTCTTGGCAAAAAAAAATGGAGATAACCGGAGTTGCCCGATTGACAGCTCCGCCCGGGATTTCAGCACAGAAATCCTGATGCGGAGCGCTCATTGGCTGAGAGAGGAGAGCCTTCCGCCTCTCAGCCAATGAGCGGTTCTCACCATTGAATTCAATGGTGAGAACCGAGCGTACCCTTTTCACAAATGGCGCCAAATTCAAAGAGGGTCGCCGCGAGCCAATCACGACTTCATTGCCCCCTCGGCTGCCTGGATGGGCGGCGGCGAACCCTCGGCTGGCTTAAATACAACCAGCAGCGCGATCCCCATCCATTCAGTCGTCGGCCGGGGAGCTGGAGAGACCAGCTGAAGAAGGAAGACGACGGGAAGCCCTGGATGGGCGGTGGCTGCGCAAAAGAGCTTACTGGCCGTCGTCCTCCAGGTGAAGTGCGGCATAATAAAATACTTTTAAAAACGGTATTGGTTTGTTTTATTTTAATATTTCTTTTGCAGGGGTACTATAGGTGCCAGCAGGCCCTTAATACCCCGCCTGCTGGTACTTGTGGTTCTCCAAGTACCAGCATGCGGGGGATGCCTGCTGAGACCTGTAGTACTATTGCAAAAGACAATATTTAAATTTTCTTATGCACAATAATCAACCCGGCACACACCGCCCAGGGGTGCCAGGGTTAGCCACAGGCTATGAGCCTGGGCCTGGAGTGCCCTGAGCAGGGGGACCCCTTTATTGGGGGGGTCACCAACTTCCCAGGGATCCCCGGCCTGGGCTGACTAGCGGTCATGGGTGATGCTGTGGCTGGGAGGCCCAGTGAAATGGCTCCCCTGGCTGTGGCATCACCCCCCTGCTAGACGGAGTCCGGTGCTGGTTTTGGGAAATACAGGGGGAGCCCTATGCATTTTTTCCCCCCTGTATTTCCAGAACCAGGACCGGTTCAGAGCCCTGTGCTGGTTGCACCAAATACAGGGGACTCCTATGTCATTTGTCCCCCGTATTTTGGTAACCAGGACAGGATCTCAAAAGCCTGGTGCTGGTTGTGCTTAATACAGGGGACCCCTACGTCGTTTGTCCCCTGTATTTAGCACAACCAGTACTGGGGCTCCAAAGCCCGGGGCTGGTTGTTTCCTGTTGGGGCTGGCGACGCTTTTTTTTTTTTTTACACATTCAATTTTTAACACAAATACGTAGATCTCACTGCTGCATTCGTCCATCTGTGACTTATTGATTTGATTTTCTCAGGTGTATACTCACTACCAGTGAGCCCTCTGTCGCCCACTGATGCCCCTTTTGCACTGCACCGCTGCCACTGCTCTGCACCACTGCTGCTGCTACCCCACACGCCTACAGCCATCTCGCACTCTGCACCTCCCAAACCCATATATCCCAACATTTAAAGATGTTGAGGAGGTACAGGTCGCACGCCCAAAAAGTGGGAGTGGCTTGCTGTAAAAGGGGCGGATCCTTGCGGCTTCCCCCGTTTTCGTCACTTTGGGGGCGTGCCCAGCACTCTCCGAGATGCTGGCCAGCCCCCAGGCTCTCCCTACACAAGAGAACAGATGCTGTGCGCATGCGCACGGCATCTGTTCTCCTCCTGCACACCCGCTTGCTGTAAAAGGGGCAGAGCCTCGTGGCTTCCCCCATTTTTGTCACATTGGGGGAGTGCCCAGCACTCTCCGAGATGCTGGCCGGCCCCCAGGCTCTCCCTACATAAGAGTAGCATGTTCTCCTCCTGCACACTGTGCTCCCCCCAACTTCCTCCCCCACCGCGGTACACTGCGGCACGTAGGCGGGACAGTCCCAGAAAAATGGGAAGCGGGACAGTTGGGAGGTATGCAAACCAACCTCCTGTGTGCGGTCCCCTCTTCTACCCTCTATCGCCCACTGATGCCCCCTTTGCACTGCACAGTTGCCACTGCTTTGCACCACTGCTGCTGCCGCTACCCCACATGCCTACAGCAGTCTCGCACTCTGCACCTCCCAAACCAGCCTCCTGTGTGCTGTCCCCTCTTCCACCTGCGTTAGAGTACCATTTTGTTGCCCTTCTCCCTTGCAGGTAGCCCGGTTTGCTCATCCAAACCCGGATAGTAAATAAATTTTAAAAAAGCTATGAAATTCCATAGACAAAAAAACCTTACAGTTTCACATGTCCCATTAAGGCTGCTTAGACATGATCTGAAAATTCACAAAACCTATTGATTTTCTGCCACTTAAACTCCAAAAAGCAATGAAATTACGATCATTAAGGTTGATGCCTTAATGGACGTGTTCCTTGCGCAATACAGATATGGTATGCCATCGCACCCTGTGGTTAACGGCAGATTCAGCACTCTCACAGAATAAGATTGCTGTCACTCACAAAATGGTGGAGCTGCTAATTCACAGAATTGTGTGCTCATTGGAATACACACATGCAGTCTATGCAACTGAGGTCAAAGCAGAGAATAGAGCTGTGCAGATGGGATAAAAGTGGTGTGGATTGGGGAAGGAGACACAGCAGCGTGGATAGGTGAGACACAAAGGCGTGTAGAGGAGAGAAGGTTAAGCAGTAGAGAGGGGGAAGGGGGTTGCCAAAGTAATGCAGATGGGTGGAAAACAGTGGTGCGGATGGGGGAAACAGAGTGGCATGGTTTGGGGGGACAGCGACGTGGATGGGGGAAGCAAGTGGCATGGACATGGGAAGACAGGCAAAGACAGACTGGAGCGGATAAGGGAATACAAACTAGCACAAATAGGAGAACACACAATAGTATAGATTGGGGAAGACAGAGTAGTGCAGGTGGGGGGAGGAGACAGAGTTGCACAGTTGGTACGGATGAGAGAACAGAGACTACCATAGTTCGGAGACCACACAGCAGTAGGGATTGGGGAAGACAGATTGGTGTGGATGGGGAGGAAGACAAAGTGGTGCGGCTGCTTCGGGCAGACAGAGTTGCACAGTTGAGGGACCAGAGTAGTGCAGATGGAGGAAGAAAGAGTGCCACAGATGAGAGAAAGACAGAAGCGTGGCTGTGGAGAAGGCACGGATGCAGGGCGGTGCGGCTGGGGAAAAACATTGGTGTGGATGAGGGAACACAGACTATCACAATTGGGAGAACACACAGCAGTAGGGATTGGGGGAATATATAGCAGAATGGATGCATATAGGGGAAGATAGTGTACATGCTTAGACAGAGTATGATATTTTTAAAAATAAGGGAGCTGAACGTGTGTTCTATATTAGATAAATGTATGCAGTGAGAAGGATGTGGGAAGCCAGTGAGATTATTTTGGTGATCAAGTGGGAAGATTGTGGGCACTGAGTGGGATGGGGGAGCCACATAACTGCTTTGACCTCAATTGCATAGACTGCATGTGTGTGTTCCAATGAGCACACAATTCTGTGAATTAGCAGCTCCACCATTTTGTGAGCGACAGCAATCTCATTCTGTTAGAGTTCTGAATCTGCAGTTAACCACAGGGTGTGATGGCATACCATATCTGTATTGCGCAAGGAACACGTCCATTAAGGCGTCAACCTTAATGATCGTAATTTCATTGCTTTTTGGAGTTTGAGTGGCAGAAAATCAGTAGGTTTTGTGAATTTTCAGATCATGTCTAAGCAGCCTTAATGGGACATATGAAACCGTAAGTTTTTTTGTCTATGGAATGTGTATATATATATATATATATATATATATATACATACACATACACACAGTCAGGTGCATAAATATTGGGACATTGACATTAATTTTCATATTTTGTCTACTATTCACCACCACAATGGCTATGAAATGAAACAAACATGATGTGCTTTAACTGCAGACTTTCAGATTTAATTTGAGGGTAATTACATCCAAATCAGGTGAACAGTGTAGGAATTACAGCGGTTTCTATATGTGCCTAAACACTGCTTAGTACATAGACCCCTATAAGGCATCAGCTTTATCAGCTGCCAATAATAAAGCGGTCTTTGGTGAATGGCATTTCTATGCAGCAACAATGATGTGCTATGAGACAAGGAGAGACACCAGAAGACAGACACACCCAACAACCAGTCACTGTTGAAACCTTACAAGCGAGCTGCTGTCAAACATTCCTGCCCTACTATTCACAATAACTGAAGCTCCCTTCTTCTGCTTCTGGAGAGAGCTTATGCCTTTTGTGCTATATGAGCAATCTTGCGAGTAATTGTCACCATACAGCAGCAGTGAGTAACCTGGTGTCTTTCTTTAGTATCATTTCTGTACCCCATATGAGCAGCAGCAGATGCAGCCAGTGGAGATCACCAGGAAATGAGATAACAGCAGCAATGGCAGTTTTACTAACGGAGTCCAGCAGCTGAACGGAGACAGCAGTCAAGAGACCTTCTAAACAACCGGGTCTTTGATGCAATGTCACGCCTAGGCACAACTTTGTAATTTCCTGCTGCCAGATCCAGATAATGATTAATTAATGATCTACAGTGTAATTCAGATTTACATTTTCTCCAACACAATTGGAAGTTAAACAAATGATTGCAAAATCATTAAAGAAGTTTTTTACAAAACAAAAACATAAAAACAGCCTTTTTACTATGACAATTAAAGGCAATGTAACAGTTTCCTTTTCCAATTGTATGTATGTAATAGAATTTCCTTTATGCCCAATTATTTTATTTACGATTATTTTAGAACTTTGCTGGCAGAGCTCCTATTACAGTAGGCTCTTATTTTTCTCATAATCTCTTAGACCTCCTGTCAATCTTATGCAGGAGCCATAAACAGTAACATAGGGGTATTCAACCTTCAAGCAAATTTCTTGAAGACTTAATTCAGACTGAAACAATCTCAACATTAGTAGACTTGTTTTCATTATAGCAGTGATTGGGGATATTAATAAAACATCTAAACTTTGCTTATGAGATCAGGCAAACATTATTTAGAGACACAAATTTTTTAATGTGCAGTTCAGTATAATCCTATCATTTAGGCTGTATAATGAAAGAACAATTATTCAATGCATTATACCTCTTTTCTCTGTTTTCCACGAGAGCTGCCGGCAGCCGCTGATTGGCGGGAGGCTGGGAGACGGTGAGGTGGAGTAACAGTGCATTATCATTTGCATCTATAGGGCTCAGCTTGCAATACCCCCTGGAAATGGTCCATTTTGCTTCAGAGTCCATGGCCAAATATATAATCGCACGTACAAATTGCTGAAATGTTACAATAATAAAATCCCCAAAACCATAAAAAGCCGTGGCTTACCTGGTTATGTTTTACACACATCTTTTATTACCCGATTCCATCGTATTAACATATGATCAAGCCATCATCTAGCAAAGCATTTTCCATATGTATGTTCTGGGTTAAAATTGCCGAAATGTTCACCACAGGCATACTAGTTTTTCTCATAATCTCTTAGACCTCCTGTCAATCTTATGTAAGAGCCATAAACTGTAACCTGGGGGTATTCAACCTTCAAGCAAGTTTCTTGAAGACTTAATTCAGACTGAAACAATCTCAACATTAGTAGACTTGTTTTCATTATAGCAGTGATTGGGGATATTAAAAAAACATTAATCTTTGCCTATGAGATCAGGCAAACATTTGACACAAATCTTTAAATGTGCAGTAATATATAATCCTATCATTTAGACTATATAATGAAAGAACAATTATTCAATGCATTATGTGGCGTTTGAAATATAAAGCATACTACTATATATTACATATTACAGCACTGTATCACCTGCACTGTAATACAAGTCGGGTCTTTCCAGTATGTCTCCTTCATGGATAAATGGTTCAATGGGTTCGTCTCCATAAAGATATTGCTCATTTTCATCCATTTGTCGGCTCTCAACCATTTCAAGCCACTGAGAGTTGTGCCAGCGGAATTTCTCACTCTGTATCTTTTTTGCCCATTCTTCATCATATTCCTGCAAGGAACACATTAGCTATTAAGGTTTAAATCTACAACCAAGGACATCTGCAGGGAAAAGGACATTGTAATATTAACAGTTTATTTTTGCAAGTCCAAATTGAACACTTTCATTGACTTAAGATGCTTGGAAATACAATCTCAAAATCTAAGAAACTTATTTAGGACAATGAATCTCACTTTCCATGTTTTTCCTATTAAGAAATACAAGTAGTACAGATGGTCAAAAACAGGCGCAAACTTTACTTACCGCTATAATGTCAAGAGTGTTATCACATACTTTTCGGATCTCTGCATTTTTATCATGCATTAAATCTATCAAATAAGCAGGAGCCTCTTCGATGGAGACATTAAGGAAAATACATAAAATGCACAGTATTTCAAGATGAAATGATTATTACACTGTCGTCATTGAGATACAAAAAAAAAATGATTTTGAGAATAATATAGAAAAGGAAACTCAATTATAGAAAGTTTTAAGAACCATTAATAATGAATAAAGGAAAAGGGTAAAGACAAGACAAAAGGCTATAAAGGACACAAAAATATGAAAAGACCTCTTCAGAAAAAAATACCTTTTAAACCAAATTTACTAGAAGTAATACAATCAACCAGCAATTCAGGTCTAATCAAATGCCATGTATTTCCTGTGCCACGTTCCCTACTAAAAACATACAAGCATGTCAAAAAGTTCCTGGATAGGAGGGGGCACAAACACAATTTCCACAGCATATATATTGGGGATAAAACAAAGCAATATGTCCTTGAATAAAGCATTCACATAAGTACAGTGAAATGATGATACAATTCGGCATGAGACGCCAGGTGTGGGCAAGCTGCAGGATCCCATGCGACTCGGGATGCACCAAGTGTCATTTTCATTCAAAAATAGCTTCACGCGGCTGCCGTGGTTAATTAGATATGCAACACTTGCATATCTGTGTGCATAGGAGTCTGTATACGAAGCACAACTGAATTTGGCATGAAAAAAGCAGGGGCTGCTGCATTGTAGCACTTCGTATACAGATTCAGACTCAGCCGCACACAGATGTACAAGTGTTGGCATATCAAACTAATCAGAAGCAGTATCCGATTGCGACTAAGACCCATTTCCAGGGCGAAAAAGACACTTGGCGAAAGCCCAAGTTGCACAGGACGCCTAGGAAGACTGTTTGGCATGACTGCAGCAACGGTATGAGTACACATCTGTTACAGCAATACGGACACTAATACGTTTGGGTTCTAATCACCTAACCTGTGTCATTACTTAAACCAACAGGATATTGATATATTGTTATTATTGCTGTGGTTAGAATTAATGTGTAGTAGCAAATTGTATCCGGGTAATAGATTGAAGAGCCATTACCAGGCTTATATAAATGGAGACAACAACAATATATAAAAATATATAGATCGGGCGCATACAAATTGTAAACACTTTTAAGGAGGTTGAGTCAGGTGCTTTATTTGGCATTTGCTTGGAGACGAGGGTTACAGACAATCAGCTGTTGAACTATACTGAATAGCTGCCCTGAATTGGGCACATCTATTATAGGAGCAATAGAAAAGTGGTAACTGTTTGTAGCAGACTGTATGTTTGTGCTAGTTTAGATTGTAAAGTATTTTTCATTGTTGATGTATTAATACACACTTATTAAATTGATGAAAATATTTATGTGCGCTCCTTTTTGTTCTATAAATAAAATTTTTTAATAACTATATATAAATGGAATACATTTTTAGGTGTTTTTACTTTTGTTTTTTTTGTATGCATGATTGAATTAAAATATTTAATATATTGAACATCAAATGCGGTCTAAATACTTTGTTCACCTGCACAATTTCCTTCCTTTTTAGTTTTCTATATACCTGTAAAGTATTTGCAAATTTTCATTTTTACTGAATTGCAGCAGGTGAATGTGTTTTACTGACTAATTGGTTCATGAGCGCTGGGGTAAAGACCCCCATACATCAGCAATCTGAAAACCACAATTGAACAATTGGAAGATTTATTGCAGAATTTCAGGATTTCCCAATCTAGCAATCTGAGCCCATACATTACAGATCTATTTCAGTGATTTGCAGATCATTTTCAGCAAACACAAATCTGCCAATCTTGAAAGGCCCATCATTTCACTAATAACGGTCTGCAAATCTGCTGATCATGTCCATACGCTAGCAATCTACAGCCCCAATCCATCCCTGAAATCCAACATGTTGGACAATCTGATTTACCGATTCCAATCTGCGATCTATGAAGCCCATACACTGCAGATTTTTATACACAATCGATTGCAAATTGCTGAATTGCCACAATCGATTGCTGATGTATGGGGGCCTTTATTCTATGCTATGAGTACACAAATGTGCCTGACCAGACTGTGCTTAGACCTGCTCCCTAAAAATGAGCATTAGAATATCTCTCTTACAACTGCATGGAAAGAGCAGAGAAACATGTAGTTGGTGACTACCTATTTTTTGGCCTAGCTTCCCAACCATGTATACAGTGCATCTGGAAAGAATTCACAGCGCTTCACTTATTCCACATTTTGTTATGTTACAGCCTTATTAAAAAATAGAATAAATAATTTTTTGTCCTCAAAATTCTAAACATGACAACGTGTAAAAGGTTTTTTTGAGATCTTTACAAATTAAAAAAAAACAAAACTAACTATGCACTGTACATACAGGGCCTGATTCAGAGCTGAACGCTCTGACCAGAGCGCTCGCTCTGAATCAGGGCCGTCCTATTTAAATGTGGAGCGGCCTTTTGGACGCTCGCATAGCTGTGGGTTACCACCCACAGCTTATGCGAGCGTCCATGATGATGGTCTTTGACCATCGGGCTTGCGACGAGACCCTGCGGTAGGGTCTCGCTTCCGTAAGCCCAGGAGTGATTTTGGCTCTATCAGAGCCAAAATCACTCCCACTGACATCATTACTGATGTCAGTGGGGCCGGACTCAGACGGTAGGCGTTCCCATGGGAACGCCTCCGTCTGGGCAGCCATGCCCCTGGCACGCCCACCAAAGGGGGCGTGCTGTCACTCACCTTCGACAGCACGCCCCCTTTGGTGCGAGACCCCGAGCAACGTATTTCTCGTCGCTCGCCGGGTCTCGCGCATGCGCACGACGGAGCTCCCTCCGTCGTGCGCATGCGCATTCGCCCAACATCAATATATTGTGAATCAAACATTTAGGTCAACATAACAGAAAACTTCAGCGTGCATAAGTATTCACCCCCCAAAAGTCAGTACTTTGTTGAGCCACCTTTTGCGGCAATTACAGCTGCAAATCACTTTGGATAAGTCTCTATGAGCTTGCCACATCTTGCCCCTGGGATTTTGCCCATTCCTCAAGGCAAAACTGCTCCAGCCCCTTCATGTTGGATGGTTTTGCTTGTGAACAGCAATCTTCAAGTCTGACCACAGATTCTCAATTGGATTGAGAATTGGGCTTTGACTAGGCCATTCCAACACATTTAAATGTTTCCCCTTAAACCACTCGAGTGTTGCTGTAGCAGTATGCTTCGGGTCATTGTCCTGCTGGAAGGTGAACCTCCGTCCCAGTCTCAAATCACAGGCAGACAAACAGATTTTGCTCAAGAATATCCCAGTATTTAGCACCATCCATCTTTCCCTTGAATCGAATCAGTTTCCCAGTCCCTGCTGCTGAAAAACATCACACAGCATGATGTTGCCACCACCATGGTTCACTGTGGGGATGGTGTTCTTGGGGTGATGGGATGTGTTGGGTTTGCGCCAGACATAGCGTTTTCCTTGGTGGCCGAAAAGTTTAATTTTAGTCTCATCTGACCAGAGCACCTTCCTCCATACATTTGGGTAGTCGCCCATATGCCTTTTGGCAAACTCAAATCGTGTCTTATTTTTATCACTAAGTAAGGGCTTTTTTCTGGCCACTCTTCCATAAAGCCCAGCTCTATGGAGTGTATGGCTTATGGTGGTCACATGCACAGATAACACCAGTCTCTGCTGTTGAACTCTGCAGCTCCTTCAGGGTTACCTTTGGACTCTGTGCTGCCTCTCTGATTAATGCCCTCCTTGCCCGGTCTGTGAGTTTTGGTGGGTGGCCCGCTCTTGGCAGGTTTGTTGTGGTACCATGTTCTTTCCATTTGATGATGATGGATTTGATGGTGCTCCGGAGGATCATCAAAGATTTGGATATTGTTTTATAACCCAAACCAGAATTGTACTTCTCAACAACTTTGTCCCTGACTTGTTTGGAGAGCTCCTTGGTCTTCATGGTGTGATGCCTCTTGCTTAGTGGTGTTGCAGCCTCTGGGGCCTTTCAGAAAAGGTGTGTTTATACTGACAGATCATGTGACACTTAGATTTCACACAGGTGGACTTAATTTCACTAAAGATGTGACTTCTGAAGGTAACTGGTTGCACCAGAACTTTTGAGGGGCTTCATAGCAAAGGGGGTGATTACATATGCACATGGCAATTTTCAGAATTTTATTTTTAAAGATTCTTTTTTATATATATATTTTTCTCATTTCACTTCACCAAATTAGACTATTTTGTGCAGATCCTTCACATAAAATTCAGATAAAAATAAATAAATAAATAACAGGTTGTAATGTAACAAAAAAGGTAAAAAGCCAAGGGGTGAATACTTTTGCAAGGCACTGTAGGTGTTTTTAATCAGAGCAACATGGTTTCTACCAATGTAACTTGTATTTTATAGGTACAAACTATGGTAAATCCCACATTAAAGTTCTAAAGTGTTACTGTAGGTTCTCGTCTGAAAGAGGTCACCTTGCCGTGGTAGATGGGTATGGAGAATTTCATTAAAATGTGCACTAGAACCTTATTATTGTAAAAATCAGTTTATAAAATCTATATTTTTGCAGAGTTAAACAGCTATTTTACTACTGTATTAGCGTTAACCATCAGGTTTGTGTACATCTTTGAAATAGGCCCGATCTCCCAAAGGAGATCTGATGCCGTAGCAGTGCAGCAATCAATGTGGGGTAGGGCAGATGAGAGCACCTGAAATATAGAGAGGTACCTTCCATCTATAGCAGTGTTTCTAATCTCTAGCCCTCACACACTCCCAACATCCCATGATTTTAGAATTAGTGTAATCATGCACAGATGACTAACTGTATGGGGCATGGCTGGGAGCCTCCCAAAAATCAGGTGGCACGCCCGCCCCCCTGCAAGAGAAGGCAACTTGCCCCGAGCGTCCGGTTCCCCCCGGCTGCCTAAACTTTTGAGCGCCTGATGGAGCAATTCAATGGTTGCTCCGTTTTGAGCACGCATAGACGCGGGTTTGCTCTCAGCCTCCTGAGGTGCCGAGCAGAAATGTGCGATAAGTCGGCTATTCGGGTGCCCAAAGTAGGACTTTAGACGGGTTAGCTGCTATACGTGGCCAAACCCTGTGCTTCTGGGTGTGCACGGGCGACGAAATGTAGCCACAATTCGTTTGCTCCATTGGGCGCCAAAAAAAAAACGATTGAATTGTCCCTATTTATCTGGGATAGCAATAACCCTACATATATTCACAAAAACAAAATTCTCAGACTATGCTTTGTTGGGGTTGCATGAGAAGTGGCATAAGGAACACTGATCTATACTTCTGTCTGATAAGAGCATAAAGTACTTTTACCTACAGTATGAAAAGTTAGTGTTGCAGAAGTAGGTGAGCACAGGAATTTTTACACAAACAAATGTGGTGATTTAAATAGGATAACAAATGTGGTTGTTTGCAAAGATAACAAATGTGGTGATTTAAATAGGATCTGTCTGCTGTTTGTCATGGTCACAAAATACATCAAGCCTTTGCAAAATTAAAGTTTCTACAAATGTATTTCTTCATATGTCACTAAATAAACTGGGAGTTTTTTCAAAAGTACAGTTAGTGTGGTTTTAACCGGACTACACTACCTTAAGAATGCATACCAAAACCACAAAAAAAAAAAAAGAAAGAAAACAAATCCACATTATGTGAGCTATGATGGCAACCAGATGAGCAGTTTGAAACGTAAACTAGGATAGCGCTTGAGCCACAATTTGCTAAATGTTTGACTTAGTGGAAAATCTGCAACTGACAAAGAGAGGTAGATTTTCTCTGGACAGAAGATAGAAGTACAGAAAATCTTTGTTCCCTTCTGTGTGGAAAGACAAACAATCAACGATACAAAAACATCCTCATGTTAGGAGCTGCGGTGGCCAGCGCTGTGTTTCACTACCTCCTCATGTCCCACTGGTTGCTAGGAGATCTGAATGCCATCATCAGTAGCCACTTTGCATGTTGGTTCCAGTCATTGCTAGGAGACTGGGACTCCACAGTGTATGTCATCAGAGGCTGCACAGGATTGTCTGCAACTGGTGTTTAATTGCTGGGATTCTTACTATTTACTCTCCTATGTATAGCAGCACACCTTTAACTGATTTTTCTTGCAGGGGTTTGGTCTTATGTGAGATTTTGTCTTTGGTCGGTGTGTGTGTTAAAAGGCAGCCAGGCCTTCACCTCTGTCAGTTATAGCTTCATGCCTTCGTAAAAGCATGGTGATCTGAGTGCCTGGTGAATACTCTGTACTGCTGGTATCCTGAATCTCTGTGTGCTATCCAGTTTGATCCATTGTCTCCTGCTCCCTGCATTACCTATTGTTAAATATCACTTTACTTAATATTAGAAAAGTATCATTTGTTTGCAGTTACCATTACCAAGTTATTTGTTGTTACAGCTCCTATGGTTATTGTCAAAAACCACAAGTTTAAATTATGCAGTCTCATTGTACTCACATTTGTTATTCTACTGACCCTGTAATCACCTGATAACTGTATAAACCTCTACTATCCTAAATTTAAGACCTGGCTGCAGCTCAGTACCGGTGAATCACTCTCTATGGGAAAAGGGCAGACCTCTGTAGTGTGGTTCTAGAGGTTTTATGCAATTGTTCCGGTATATCATAACACTTTAAAGCAGACATGACTTTCTCAAAATGTAAGCCTTGATGTAGGGAGCTTTGGTGCACATTCATAAATTTATTTTATTGCCCAGCTTAAATTTCTTTGCTGAATGGTGACAAATAAATAAATATCTAGATACAACGTAATACTTAATGAGGCTAGTCCAAGTTATTTTCTTTTGGTGCTGCTTACCAGATCATACAACGATGATGTGTGACATCATCAATACATCAAGTCATGTTATTATACATTGGAGAATAGGGAGATAAACAGAGATAGTGCCCTGGTTTTGATTGAACGCAGGGAACCAGCACAATTGATGCAGCTATACTAACCACTGTGCATTAATTTCACATCTCCTTCATTAAATAGAAAACAAACAAATTCAACAGGGTGTCAACAGCTGTGAAGTTATCATTGTTGATTACAACAAACCGAGCATTGATGAAAACCATGCAGAAAAACTGTAATTTGATCCTGTTTGCATGCAAAATATTAAAATTACAGCTTAATGTAAATTAATAAAATATAGTTTCCCAAAACGATATAATATATAACTTCTTTAATAACTATCAGTAATTATTAAGTCCAACTTAGCTATTTCATTTCTAAAAGCTGTAATAGACTACACTTTACACCTTTTTGACAGGCCGAATAGGAATGCTGTTCCGATCAACATCCTACAGGGTAGTGATGGCCTTTTGTAGGTTAAGTATCGATGGTCGCCATCGGTGGTTGACATCGAGTGTACGAAACCATCAGCTGTGAATCATCTTTTAGTTGCTGACTAGGTGTCATGCCTGTGGTTTGGATTTGGTCAAAACAGGCGTGGGAGGCTGAAGAGGAGATTTGGAAGGCGTGGTGGAAACTGGGTGGCTGGAGCCAGGACTTCTGGACCGTAGCTGAGTATTAGAGATGTCCATAACAGATTCTAGAGTCCAGAATCTTTGCCACCTTATATTCGACTTCATGATACGTCTGAAATTTGTGTGCCTTTGGAAGTGCTGAATGAAACCGGTTGAGTATGAGTGATTTCAATAAAGAAATATGGAAGGAATTTGGTATCCTCAGGAAGGGATGTAGCTTGAGTTTGAATGAAACTGGGTTGATAACATGCACAATGGCAAATGGCCAATGTAGAGAGGCGCAAATTTCATGGATGGAACTCTTAACCACAGGTTTCGTGTAGAGAGCCAAACTTGATCTCCTTGCTCGAGACTGGGGACTGCTCTTCTCTTCCTGTCAGCTAACTTCTTGTACCTCTCAGAAGCCTTCACCAGGGAGGAGCAGATCTCTTTCCAAATCATGGAGAAGTGCTGCAAGGTGCGGTCAGCAGCTGGAACCTGTACGGCAGGAAGAGGCTGAAACTCAGGAACTCAAGGGTGAAGGCTATAAGTGGCATAAAAGTGTGTGGATCCAGATGAAGAATGGTGCCAATTGTTGTGACAAAATTCCACCCAAAGAAGCAGTTTAACCCAGTTGTCCTGGGAGGATACGTATAAACGAATGAAATGACTCCAGATCTTGACTCCCTCTGTCTGACCATTAGACTGGGGGTGGTAGGCAGCGGAGAAATTAAGCTGGACTTGAAATGAAGAACACAAGGTACGCCAAAACTTGGCGACAAACTGCACTCCCCGATCAGAGGCGATTTCCAGAGGTTTTCCATGGAGTTTGAATATTTCTTCTATGAATAATTGAGTCAACCTGCGAGCTGACTGAAGACCGGTGAGGGATATGAAGTGAGCCATCTTAGTGAGCTGGTCAACTACCACCCAGACGGTGTTGAATTTGTTAGAAAAAAAAAAAGTCTTGCAAAAGGGTGACAACCACCAAAAAACAAAGAAAGCAAGTGTCAATGCGTCAGGGAAGATTAAGCCGCCTTCGATGCGGCTCCAGGTCTGTGTACTAGTTCCTTGCCGGTCATCAAAGTATGTAGTTTTAAATATACAGGTTGAGTCTCCCATATAAAATTTTCCGAAATACAGATTTTTTTTTTTGGCATGACTGAGATAATGGTTCAATGTACATAAAAACTTTGTTTAAGGCACAAATTATTAAAAATATTGTATAAAATGACCTTCAGGCTTTGTGTATAAAGTGTATATGAAACATAAATGAATTTCATTTCTGTACACAAACTTTGAGCCACAAAATTATTGAAAATATTGTATAAAATTACCTGCAGGCTGTGTGTATAAGGTGTATATAATACATAAATGCATTTTGTGTGCATATTTGGGTCCTATTCCCAAGATATCTCATTATGGTATGCAATTATTCCAAATACAGAATATTCCGTTATCCAAAATACCCCTGGTCCCAAGCATTTTGGATATGGGAGACTCAACATGTAATATAAGAGTTAAATTAAAGAATAAAAAAAAGAGAGAAAAAGTAGAAGGAAAAAAGCAAAGAGGAAATGCAGAGGGAAAGAGGGGAGTGGGAATGAGGAGTTATCGGATGGAGAACAGTTATCCACATTAGATATGGTATACTGATATAACATGTAATAAACAATCTATATTACTAATAGAGATTTCGTAAGAGACCAAGAGGTATATTCAAATACCTTCATCATTTGTAGGAGGTAGACGTCGGTAAGTAATCAGAGAGAGGGAGATTTGGAGGAGATAGGCCAACTTTGGAAATAGAACACTTTTAACGACCGCTATTCTGCCTAACAATGACAAAGGTAGAGACATCCAGTGTTCAGTAGATTAAAGTAATTTATCCAGTATCTGAGGGAAATTAGCTGTCTAAATATGTTTTATAGAGGAAGTGATGTAGATGCTTAAATATTTAAGTTTAGTAGTGGCAAAGTGAAATTGTGAAGAAAGTCAGAACGCATTAAAGGCAGAATTTCTTATTTGGAAAGGTTAATCTTATAGTCAGTACTTAAAGGACCTTTTGTAAACAAGTAACTGATAAGCATTGTTCTTAAGTATACTCCTATAGATCATAATGTCCTTTTCATTACCTCGGATCTCAGTAAGTTATGTGATGGAAGAGAGGGGTAGGGGAGTGCACAGAATCTGACTGCCAGACATGGTTGTTCTATCATACAGATACTGGCTCTCAGACTGTCAGGATATAATGTAAAGGCAGAGGTGGGAGAGGCTCACAGTTAAAAAGAAGCTGAAAGGGGCGATTCAAAACTGCCAGGTGACTAGTTGCCATTTAGTCAATCACATAACACAGTGGAATAATCCACAGAATTATCATTCAGTTAAAGCAGTCTGAAAAAACAAACCAAGATGGAAAGGTAATGACCAAGCTGCATCTTATAGTTTGCCAAAATGATTTATATTATAGCAACAATTAAAAAAAATAAAAAAAAATCTAATTTTGTAAGTACCACAAATTTAAATAGAACACTTAATAATTTAACAAACATTAGGTGTGTATTGCTAGATGAATAAAAAGAGCATTGGTTTATTGAGTTATTGAGTTTAAATGGCATTATGATCAAAAGGATACGTGTGTCTTTTATGATGACATCCCTCGTTGCTTGGTGGAAGACCATTTGGTAAAAAACATACACAATTTGACATACAAACTCATCATCTTCTTGCTGGGCTGAAAGGAAGAAGAGTTGTTTTAATTATATTTGCAACCCATTTCTGGCATACTAGATAGAACAGCATTCTTTATCATTCATTCTTTATATTTTTATTTTACATTTTCCCTTTTTTTTTTCCTGCTTAATTTTAATTTGCACTGATTTTTCTGCTCCTTTTCTGCAGGCGGCTACCAAATGGAAAAAAGAAGCAAACTTGAACTGATGCTGTTTAAGTAAATGACAATTATTCTACACCAGAGGTTCCCAAACACGGTCCTCAAGGCATCACAACAGTTCAGGCTTTAGAGATATCCATGGTTGAGCACAGGTGGTTAAATCAAATTGACTAAGGTACTAATTAAGTCACCTGTGATTAAGCATGGATAGCCTTAAAACCTGTACTTTTAGGGTGCCTTGAGGATCGAGTTTGGGAACCTCTGTTCTACACAAAGGGTGTTATTCAATTACTGTAGAATTACATTTTGCAATGTTCCACAGACTTTACAATATTTTTACTTCACACTATAAAGTTCACGTTCCATTCAATTATAAAGAACATTGATGCATTAAACTGTCCTGTGCTTAATAAATGGGTGGGAATAATTTAAGACCTGAAAAGATCCCGCCCATATACCTTTAATCATGTCTATTAGAAATTGCAATAATAAACCTTGTATAATCTGTGGATTATCTTGACACCTGTTGCAAATTAATTTGTACTGCAGTGAACACCAATCACATAGGGTTGTTTCCAGTTGATATTGTAAATTTTTTATAAATAAAAATTATTATTGTATATTTTAGAGGCATCACAAAAAATCTGTAGTGCAGTGTAGAAGTTCAGCATATCATAAAAACAAAAAGGGCTGTAGTCAAAAGAATAGTGTGGAATACTAAAAGGTACACAGCTGTTTCCAGGGCGGATTGGGCCACTGGGAAACCGGTATACTTCCCGCAGGACCAGAATCCTCTCTCATTAGCAGTCACAGCCACTGCTGCGGCTGCACTAAGGGAGCTGCTCTCTGAGCTGTGCCCATGCGGCCATGTGTGTGAGCGGCCGGAGGAGAGGGCCAGCGATGTCAGGTGACTGGGGCCAACTGAGCCGTGCAGCGGCAGCACATCCACACTGCCTTGCAGTTACCTCTCCCCACTACCAGGTGTTGCCTGGCTTCACCACTCACCAGGTGTTGGTAGGCTTCACCACTCACCCCAGTGCGGGCTCCTTATTACACAGCAACATCACCGGTCTATCCCAATCTGGCTCTGTGATCACTTTCTGGCTGGGGCCCTCCCATCACTTCTGGCTCCTTTTTCTCCTTCAGCTACGCACGCTGCTTAGGTTCTGTTTCCAGAACTTCCTTCCTGGCTCAGAGTGTGGCAGCGGAGACCCGGAGGAGTGTCTCACTGGTGGCTCCTTCTCCTCCCCCATGGCCACCCTGTGACTGGGGGAGCAGTGAGCGCCAGAATGAGAAAGCAGCATGGGACCGTAGCAGCAGGGCGATTGGGGGAGAACATAGGACCGTAGCAGCAGGGTGATGGAGGAGAGGATGGGACCGGAGGAGCAGGGTGATGGAGGAGTGGATGGGACCGGAGGAGCAGGGCGATATAGAAAAGGATGGGACCAGAGTGTGAGGGACGGACTTAAGTGAAGTAATTAATACTACTAAAAATAAGTATGATATTGTATTGGTATTGAGAGTTGTTGTTTTGGGGTATATGAGAGTGGAAGGGGATGTTGGTAGTGGGGCTATTGTGTTCATTGTATTTTTAGAAGGGATATTTATTCTCTTAGCCTCTCACATCAGTATTATGCTAGCTATTTATAGCAGAAGGCGATATAACAGTAAAGTGAAGTTATCTTTGTCAGCAATGAAAATCATATGGTGGGCGAGGGGGAACAGAGTAACCTTTATGACATGTTCTTCGTGCCACAGCTCATCCAGATGCCCCTTATAAGCCATCAGATTCTTCCACATGCCGCTTATACACCATCAGACCCATCTAGATATGCCAACAGATCTCGCCCCCTTCACAGACTCCACCTCCTTCCATTTAGGGCTGCCTCACAAATTTCCCGGACTGGTTTTCCATTCCAATCCGCCCTGGCTGTTTCCCTAATCTCTTTGAAACTACCTAGATTAGGCTAACATGGAAAAAGAAGGAAAGAAAACTCCTATTTTTGGTGCACTCTTACAGTAAAAATACAGTATAAAATCGAACTTTTAATTTTCTATCATTAAAAGATATTTGCATAAACCTTGCATAAAAGTGAAAATGTATAAAAGTACCGGGGACTAAATCACCAGAGTCCTAAAAAGGGCATCACTAGGTGCTTGTTGCTGCTATAAAGAATATTACGGCAATGTAGACCAAAAATGAGTAGTAGTGTAAGTAAAATATCCAAACTTACTCCCTTTATAAATTGGGACAAATATTATAAACAAAATAGCAGCTATTTTGTCCCAGAATGGGAAGTGCTGAAAATATTGCAAAAGTATACTATCAGATATCCCTATAATAGGGTGATAATTAGGGAGTTTTATTTCCTTCTCTTTTAATGTTTGCACATTGAACATTGCTGACTCCCTGGTGCACAGCCAGTACCCTAAAGACACCTATTAATTTCATAGAAGTGTAACATTTGCTGGTCCTTTGGATATCTAACATATAACTATATCTTTGCAGCTGCAGAATCTAACCCCCTTGTAAGTTTCAACTACCGAGATTACTTCAGTCACGTAAGCCCTTAGACACTTTGCATTTGACTCCCAATGATAAGGGACATCAGAGGAGCAGCAAAACATTTTCAATAGCCTCAAACAAAACAGGGAGAAAGGCCCTCATGGATTGGAGCATTTTGCTGGCCCATGAATGAACAGGGCGCCCACACTGCAGCAAGATTGGTCAAAGGTGAGACAGGATGGCCTAGGTCTGATTCACACTACTGTAATTTTTTTTTGCTGCAGGCCCAAAGACCCTTGACTAGATGTGACTCTCTTTGTGGACCTCTTATTGTAAGAATATAAGGCATTAATGTAGCGGTTCAGAATATTTGAAGCAAAACTATTTACTCCTACTTTAATATTCACAGATTTTCTTTTCAGGGTAAAATAAACACACTAGTGTACATGGTAGCATGTTCTCTTTCCCTCTGAAAAATCACCTCATATTTCTGTTGTGACAAACTGAAATGTTTTTCCAGTTTGTCTCCCCTACCCCTTTTCTTGGTATTCCCACATGTTCACTAGGACCTCCATAGCTTTGTTATCTCTGTGGTGGTCAAGGCTGACAGACGATACATGGTCCAAGAAGATACTTTTCTATCTCCATTCTTGTGCATCTTTATCACATCAGATTATAGCACTTTAATTGCGAAATATCAATGCAAAGGGCTTTAACTACTCTAACAAACATCATATTCCTCTCAGAGGGGGCGATTCAATTGTTGTGTGGGCGGCAATAATTAATGGGTGCCCAGTTTTGCAATTCAATTGTTCTGGGCACCCATTAGTTATTGCGGCCTTCACAACCTATTAGACTGGGTTTAGCCATGTAAAAAATGGCTAAATCTATCTAAAGTTCTGGTCCAGAGGGTGCGAGCAGAAATGCTGGCAAATATCATACCCAAACGGAGCAACGATTGAATTGCCCCGTCAGGCGACCTAAAAAAATAGCCACCATGTAAACAACTGAATTGCCCCCAGTTACTTTTTCAGAAAGGACTGATATAGAGAATATCTAATACTTATTTCCATCTTAAAAATAGCCATTTCCCTGAAGGACTCTTGGTGAATGCCGCTAGGAAAACATAACAGAGGCGAAAATTTGCAATGTTGAGTTACCATCATTATTGGGGATATGTGCATTCAAACATCGCTGAGCATTGAATTCCCATTTTAT
This sequence comes from Taudactylus pleione, assembly GCA_031769625.1. NCBI lineage: Eukaryota > Metazoa > Chordata > Amphibia > Anura > Myobatrachidae > Taudactylus > Taudactylus pleione. The sequence goes on along the minus strand of JAUIMM010000047.1, from coordinate 810,381 downwards.
TTACCTGACAAATGAAAATATAAAAATGCCTTAATACATGTTGTCTTACAAAATACCGATGCATAAAGTATACATAAAAGAGACATGGTAACACTTACCATTCAGTAGCTCAATAAGTGCTGGGATAATCCCAGATTTAGCCAGTAGAGCAGCACAGGAGTCATCCATGGACACGGTTCCTATCATTATAACCACTTCCAGCACAAGATCATCTTCTGCAGATCCTGAGTCAAACAAGTAAAAACAATTGAAAAATAAATACTGGCATCACAAAATAACTACAAAGATGTTATGAAGAGAAAACCAGTACTGAGTGAGTGGAGACCTGTGCTTCACATAACTACAACAATTACAGCAGTGACTTTTACGCAATACACTTACAGATCTGTCCAGCTACTGTACTGCTTTGTCCGTAGCGCAGCATCTCGCGCCAAGCATGGCACGAGAGGGACTCCCGCGATCGGAGACGTGAATGCGTGTCTGTGATTGCGGGAGTGCGTCTCCATTATGTCCTATGGAGACGCACTCCCATAATCACGGACACGCATTCACGCCTCCATCCATAGGACTTAATGGATACGCACTCCCGCGATCGGGGAAGCGCCATAGCGTACCGTGGCGTGACTCGCGGGCACATTTGTGCCGTGATCGGCCACAATGAACTTGGGCACACATTAGAAATAAAGCCAGAGGTACACTATGAAGACACAGGTTTCATAATAAACTCACCAAAGAGACACTACGGAGCTGTTACTCTGTATGGTCCTCTCAGGAAGCACTGGGAAGGTACGTGTATTTTTAATAAAAGCACCCTCATTATATGGCAAGTGAATGGAGTGGTATAAATGCTAACTATAGGTAGAGACCTGTTTTCATTGTTAGATTGAAAAAAAAAATTCTGAAACAACCCACAGACAATGAAATGTCAAGTGATCAAATATATGACCAACCAATTTCTGTAGATCATTACATTCTAAAGAGTGGAGAAGAGGACAAGTGGAAAATGTCCATAGCAACCAGTTTCCTACCTCTCATTTTATAGAATGTACTTGAAAAATGCTAGCTAGAAGCAGATTGGTTGCTATGGGCAACTGCTCCACTTGTCCTCTTCTCCACTATTTGAAACGCAGATATAAATGAGAAAGCTACAACTGCTGGCACCCACTTCCTAATGGTATCAGGAAAAGTGGCGTTAAGAGGAAGGAGAAGGAAAGAAAAATTTAAATAGAATACGAGTAATGGAGCGTACACACGGTCAGACTTGTCAGATTTGTCAGGTGAACGACTGAACGATTAAACGATTTGAACGATTTGGACGATTTGACCAAAGTTTTGAACGATTTGAACGATTTTTGACTGCATTAAAATGAATGGAATCGTCCAAGTCTGACTGCAAACCCATCAGATGTCAGAAATCGTTATCTGACCATCGGGAACTCGCATCGTTGATCGTCCAGGCATGTCAGATATGAACGATTTTCCTTCAGATATGAACGACTGAACGATTTTTAAATCGTTATCGTTCATATCTGAAGGAAAAATCTGATCGTGTGTATGCACCATAAGACTCATTTGATGACCTCATTCTGCTTGATGGAACTGCACCCTCCAAATACTAAATCCCTTTGTGCCCCAGTACTTATTTCCATTCTTCACTTTTAAATACTTAATTTATCTCTGCCCCTAAATCCTTATAGTTTGTTGGCTAAACAGGCTGACAATATAACCCGCTGTGCATATACAGTACAGCAGTTGTCCAGAATTCAACACTGACAGTGAGAGGGATCAAGCCGCTGCAAGTAGCCCTATAGTTCTGTGAACAGCCACTTTAATGGACAAGTAACTTGTTACTGGGTTTTAGATTGTGATCTTCTGTTCCAGCATTTTGACAATAAAAGTCTCAGACTGGATAGAGACTGATAAACTTTGGATATATTAATACAATAGACACTTCAGTCTTTTCCACGGAAAGTTCTTATTAAAAAAGTATCTAAATGACTAATACATGAATTAGGGGCATATGTATCAAGCTGTTTTTCTACATAAATTCTGTAGAAACTGCAGTTTTTGCATACTTTTATGTATTATAGCTATGTACGAATCGCACAATGCAGGAGATTTCACAGAATCTCCGGCAAAGTGCTAGATAGCACTGCAGATCGCAGTCCCCATTATTATAAATGGGGACTATGATCTGACCTCGGAGATTGGCCCTGGTAGTTTACACCATCTACCACAAACATGAAAGACTTCTACAATTTACCGGGGATATAATTTGCGGGGATAGTGGTTACTGCAATGACTGCGAGTTCCCCTTTTTACATAACGGGGGTATTTTCGGTAAATATGAAAATATCCCTTGCTATATGGATATATAATAATTGCGATTATTAGTACACAGCCCCTTAAAATGGATGCATTGTTTGAAAGGGATACAGTCAGCATTCCGGCGGTATGCTAGCCCTGTTGGGATGCCGGTGTCGAGCTTCAGAAAGCCGGGATCCCATACCCAACCCAGTAGTCCTGTAAAAGAGAGGTGCGATACTTTTGTTGCATTATTCACCATACCCATCACTTGTTTGCTTGGCTAGTTTGGATATTAACTATGTAATAAGGTTTTAAATGTAAGGTAAAATATCTGTGGCCACAGTGTGTTTCATAAGTTTTATGTCAAGCTAAGCTGAGTGAACACTCATATAATGATTGAAAATTTCAATGTGTATGTTATGGAAATTGTGATATATGGATATAAATAAATGAGTACACATTATTAATAGCAGTTGCAGACCAGCACTTATTTTAGTACTCATTTGGCATATATTAACAAGTAATCAGCTTGTTTTTTAAAAGCTGCACTTAGGAATTATGCAGACACACAAGTTTAATTAGTAATATATTGCGCCCTTTTTATATACTTTTTTGCTTGCAGTTTATGAGGCAGATGATCAAAAGCTGCCTCATAAAAGGTTCCCTATTTGGCAAAAATTTGAGGTTTCCTTAATATACTGTATATCGCTCTGGTTTCTTGTAAAACACAGTTCTTTCCTAGGGTTTTGATTCAAGCATTAATGCAATGTATTACAGATTATTAAGTGTGTAATGGCATTACTATGGCCAGTGTTCTCCCTAGGAACTTTTTTCATAGGCTCACTGCCCGCCATTTTTCCCACACCACCCAGCTGACAGCCGGGGGGCCGTGGCATCAGCCACCCAGGACCGACTGGACTTATACAACAGTACACTGGAGCATCAAGCGCCAGCCAGCCAGCAGAGGGAGCTGTGACCAATCATGAGTAACAGAAATGCTGTTGGGGCCTATTCAGAGTGCACTGCTGATTGCAGATTCTCATTGTTCGGGAATCTATGCATGCCCAGGACTCCATCTGTGCGTGTGCAGAATGAGTCTGCGATCGGCACACAGTCCGGTAGCAGAATATCAATGATTGACAGTCTGCTCCTGTTTTTTGGGCGGGGAGAGGGCGGTGGCGACGGCCTCCGTTTCTCAAAATGGAGACGGTCGCTGCCATTGCAGGGGAGTGGATAGGATCTCTGTTGGCTGGCGGAGATTTCCTGGCCTCTTTTGAGAGACTGTGATGGCTGGCTTGCATGCCATCATCCATGGGTCACTTAGCCGGCCAATAGACACGCAGATGATCCGATACTGCGTCCTTGGACGCAGCTTGGATCAGTAATGCATGCAGGAGACATGACGCCTCCAGCTGCATTACCATATTACAGCTATCACAGCTGCTAACAAGTAAGCAGCTGCGAGAGCAACTCCTTCGGCAGCTAAATCACCCCCTCTGTACGGAGCTACTGATGCCGGAAGAATCTCGTGGGGCTCCCCCTCCATAAGTCCCAGCCCATGTCGCACTGGAGGCAAGCATTACAGAAACACAGCCTTCCACTCTCCTCCTTGGAGGCGCACAATGTGCTGGAGTTTACCTTCCGTGATAGGGTCGGTCCACCCCTGAGTTCTCAATCCCTCCCACCACCACCTTATAATGCTGCCCGGCTGTAAGACATTTCTGGGCACAACACTGACTATGGCTATGACAGTCACATGACATTATGTAGCGTGCTGCTTTGGAGCAATCATATCATAATCCCATCACAATACACACTAACATTGAGATATGCCCTCCTGGGAGCAACACAAACCTTTTTTATTTTTTTGCAATAGCAGCTACAGATGTGTCCTCATACACCTATCCCTTTTGCGCAATATGGCACGAGATGCATGGTGTTATTCCCATGCTGTGTACTTTTTCCTCAATCTTGCATTTTAGTTCGCAAATAGGGCACAATTTGAATTTAGTTCACAAATAGTGCACTAGGTGAACTGGTATAAAACATAATTATTTATGTCGAAAATCATTCGTATCGGACCTTCCTTGTGTACTTTTCGCTACACTGCATTTTCAGATAAATAATGTGCATTTACGGAATTCTGGATTTTTTTTAGTATGTACTTTATTATAAATACCTGGCTTAAGTTTATCCTTGAGGTAAGGGACAAGCTTGTATTCTTTAAGCACCAGTTCCCAGTCCAAATCACTAATAGTGAGGTTTGCGAGTGTTCCAAGGCATTCTATCACAAATTCCTCCTCTTCATCATTTGATACCTGAGCCGCTAAATCTCCAACATAGTCCTGTGGAAAACATGAAAAATAGCATCATTTATTCAAATTTGGAGACAGACTGCTACTCCCAACATACCTCCTGTAGGGAAGCAAATTAAGATACCTGTTTGTCATACATTAGTCACTTAATTTGAATTCTGAAGTCAGAATTCTAGAGCTAGCGGAGCTGATGCAGAGTTGAATGCAAATCACTTGTAGGCCGTGCCTTATGTATTGCTGCTTTGTGCATGTGCTGGAACCAAGACTACGTAAGTGTTGCAGAGGTGATCGCAAAACGAATAGAACCTGCGAGAAAAGGGGGGTAACTGGCATGTAACTGGGGATTTTAACATAACAAAATTCGATAAGGGTGTGTCAACAGGTCTTTTGCACCAGGGATAGGGTGGCGCAAGTGTGCACTGATGATGATGATGATGATGATGATAGCTATGAAACCAAGAGCACGGATAGCGGCCGGCAGGCACACAACTCTGTATACGGGGAATATACATGCATTTTTTTTGCTGTTCACGCAATTCAGGAGAAAATACTGCCAACTTGCATTTAACGCAGTATCAGACCCAATGTGCATAGTATCTGCTGGAAGGACGACATATACACATTCCGGACACATACAAGTGTTGCTATGATCTGTAAATGTAGCATACATATCTTTAGTAACAGAGAAGATTTGTGAGATTGTCTAAAGATCACAATAGGCCCCTCATCATTTCAGCTCCACTTAACTGGCGTTGTCGTATGGGATGCAACCGCAGCCAACTGCGCTTCATTTGACAAGATCTCCTAGTTTTTGAAGAGAAGATCCGTTCAGAACAGATGTCGTCTGACACCCGGAACCCCCTACAGTGATGCACCGACACCACTGTTGGAATCACGCCCCAAAAAGCATTGCTAACATTTTGGAGCGCATGCGCCGGGAACAAAAGTGCAAAGAGGGGAACTTAGTTCCCCCTGAGCACTATTTGGCTAATCTCTGCAGTGACACACTCTCCACTCTGCATGTCGGGGAGGGATAAGTGCTCCAGGAAGCCGAGCGTGCGAGGGTATTCCAACGGGGATTGGGTCTCTATTTACACTGGGTGTGGAGGGAAGGGGGTGTAATGCCCCAATTAAAAAAATATTGGTGATGGAGCGATTTTGAATTAGTTAAATTACACCAGTCACTGGGGGATGAGGGAGGGCATGTGCAAAAATGGTGACCTATTACCCTGGGGTGGGGGGTAATGCTAATGGAGAGCAAACTGGGGGGGGTCTATTGACAATGGGGGTGGGAACTCATTTTACAGTGGGGATCTATTGGCACAGGGTGGTGCGATACACCCCCTAGGCATATATATATATTTTTTCCCATAAAATATTTTAATATATTTTTAAAAATAGTTTCTATACTTTATTAAATAAAAAATAAAAAAAATCCAGTTAAGTGGTTATTAAAACACTCACTATGGGTACATGTTTCCAGTTCGGAAATGTGTTTGTAAAGAACTAGCTTATATAGCACTGGCTATTGCCCGCGACTTCACCAATGATGAAAACGCTTCTTCCTACATTTTTTTTTATTTAAGTGTTCAAGTTGTATTTGCTTTGCATAGGGGCCCTGTTACAGGAGTGATTCACATGACCAGCAGCACTATACAGCAGCGCTCACTCCAATGTCACGGTGTGCCCTGTGCAGGGCCGGATTAAGGTCTGTGGGGCCCCCTGGGCAACAAACTCGTGGGGGCCCCTATCAGTGATCCAAAATATTATATATTAGATATATATACACACACACATGCCCCCTCAAACAACACAGTGTGCTCCCCCCCAACCCCCGAACACACATTGTGCCCCCCCAAATAACAGTGTGACCCCCCCCAACCCCACAACACACACAGTGTGCCCCCCAACCCCACAAATAACAGTGTGCCCCCCCACCCCACAAATAACACACACAGTGTGCCCCCCCCACCCCACAACCAGCAGCACCACACTTAAAAAAATATATATATATTAACGGACTCCAAGCCGAGGCAATAACACAGGAGCAGTGAGTCCTGAGGCAGCAGAAGTGGCTCCTGTCTACTCAACTCCGCGGGCTTCAGACGCGGCTGTTGAGGGGGTGGGCACAGCCTGCTTGCCGGCCGCAGCAGCGCCGCGCTCTGAGCCCAAGTGCTCAGTGAGCGCTACCGGCTGCAATAACGGAAGACCGCAGCGCAGACAGCTAAATGCTGTACTCCGCCGGTCTTAGAAGTAGTGGCAGGGGACAGGGTGTGGGGGCCCCCTATGTGTGGGGGCCCTGGGACAATCGCCCCTGTCGCCCTGATTATAATCCGGCCCTGGCCCTGTGCACAGACTGCTGTATAGCTTATCTTAGCTGTGTAATGCAGCAGCTGACCGAGGTCACAGTGCGGGATGTTAGAACAGCCAGCTGACCGAAGCCCGGAGGGTGATCATCACAGCAGAGCAGAGGAAAGTGAAAGTAAAGGGGGGGAGGGGTCGCGGGGGTTGCCGCGAGGGGGGGGGGGTACTTAAAACATATATTGATTGTAAAAATCAATGTGGCCAACAAAAAAACATGTGAAGGGGGGGAGCTGGGACCAAAAAGGAGAGGCAGCAGCTGACCAGGGCCACAATGCAGGAGCCGGGAGACCAGCTGACTGGAGGGAGGACATCACCGGAGCCCCGATCTTTGGTCCCTGGACAGAGGTAAGTTTTTTTTCTTATTATTTTCACTCCAGCTGATCACTGGGGTGGTCTAAACAGCTGATCACAGGGTGTGAGGAGCCGGCTGTGATCTCTTCCTCCCCGGATCCCGGGTGACAGCCTGTCACTGACACATCCAGCTGACTGAGACGGGAGCGCACTTACACAGCTCCGATCACATCACAGCACAGCCTTTATCATCTCTCTCCTCTGAATTATGCAGAGGAGAGAGATGATAAGGACAAACTGTGCTAGGGGGGGCGATCGCTCCAATCGCCCCCCCCCTGGATCCGCCACTGCACATGACACCATAGATCGAAAAACGTGAATGTCCGCACAACTTCAGGATATGGAATGTTCCACCCGTTGGGCACCCACAATAATGCCCCATCTAAACTCTGATAATTCACGTCACCTTGTCATGAGCAGCCTAGCCAATATTCAAACTGACTCATGTGATGTCAGATTACATCTGATGCAGGTCTGGGCATTACAGTGACGCCACCTACCATTACCTTATACATAGAGCTATTCCATGACATTTGGTACTTCAGAGTATGTTTTACCAGTTGTAAAAAAAATTTAATCATTATTGTAAATAAAGTCTATCCCTATAGTTGTTAGAAAACACTAAAAGCATATGAGTATGTGGACTGTAGTTGTACTGTCAGTTTTATATTTCATTTGCAATATGTGAGAATTATATGTACAATTCTTTCTATTCTTGTTTCATTTTTTTAAAATATTGTTTATAGCACATTTATTGCTTTCATATATAGCTGTACCTAAACAATTTATATAGTAGCAATTATATTTGTTACAAATGTTTTGCTTTGCAATTGTTTGGTCGAAAATAATGGAGAACGACTGCTTTAGAATGTAAGCTGTCACAGACAGGACCCTCTTCCCTTGTGCTCTATTCCTATTACTATGCCGGCCACCAGTGCGCATCTGTTCCCGTCTCCCATCCCCCCTTCCAGCTACCCTGATACTGTGTGTTTCCGTCCACTTACTGGGTACAAGTTCACTAAATGCAGACTTACTTCCTACTACTCCCCCTCTAGCCTATTTTCATTACCTGCGTTCACTACTCATAAGGAGTCAATCTACCCTTCCTCCAGTAAATCCTCCCCTGAGTTTGGCTGTACTGTATATTTTTGTTATAGTTATCCTATGTATTGATGTACAGTACAATTGTATTGTTAAGCCCTGTACAGTGCTGCAGACACTTTATGGTGCCATATAAATAAATGATAACAACATGGTACTGGGGTAAATCGCCTATGCTATAAAGCAGTGTTCCTCATAAAACTGAAAAAGTAGATATTTAATCATCCCTAGAGATATTATGGGCCATGAAAAACAAGTTTCTACTGACAAACTATGTATCCTGAACCCAGATATGCTGGCTATACCTGTATATACTGATGAGCAGCAGTTGGCTAACAGGAACATAAAGGCGGGTATGGTTTCACAATACTCTGTGAAAATGTAATAATTTTGTAATTTATGAAACAATGCAATTTTATTAGAGCACAGGTTCTCAAACTCGGTCCTCAGGATCCCAAACAGTGCATGTTTTCCAGGTCTCCTCACAGAATCACAAGTGAAATAATTAGCTCCACTTGTGGATCTTTTAAAATGTGTCAGTGAGTAATGACTACACCTGTGCACCTGCTGGGTGACCTGGAAGATGTGACCTGTGTGGGGTCCTGAGGACAGAGTTTGAGAACCACTGTATTAGAGGAACATGAACATAATCTGATCTAATACTATTACTGTATTTGGCATATCCTAGGCAGACAGTTAAAATGTCAACACTCACAAGTCACAAATGCGATTAACGGCATTTTTAACATATCAGCAATCTAGGTTCGACCTCACAGTGTTCCTGTTTTGAGTATATACAGAATTATGGTATAACATACCTTTTGATAATTCTTTTTCTTCTGGTTCATTGGGTCCACAGGAATTACCTTGGGATATATAGTTGGACAGCGTCCATTGCATCAAACAGCAAAGCTGTGGAGCTCCCAGCATGCACTGGTCCTCCTCCCTATATACCCCACCCCCAGTCACAGGCATTCAGTTCGTGCCTCGCGGCAAGAGACGGAGAATGGAGAAGGAAGAAACATTTCACAAGAAAATACTCAACAAGCGAATCTGTGTCAAAAAAGCTTAGGAACAGATCCCATCTGAGGCCAGGTGCGTCAGGGTGGGTGCCTTGTGGACCCTATGGACCTTGAAGAAAAAGAATTATCAAAAGGTATATTATACCATAATTCTGTATTTCTTCTTTGGGTTCCATAGGGTCCACAGGAATTACCTTGGAACGTCCCAGCGAGTCCAGCAGTGCCCCCAAGTGCGCCATCTGCTGAGTTGGAAAAAGTGACGACTTTTCTCCAAAATGATTACCCAGCCATGCTCCTGTAAGCAGACATTGGCCATCCGTAGATGACATTGTAACATCTCCTGAGTTTGTGCCAATATCAGGTGGTCATCTAGATATGGCAGTACCCTTACTCCCCATTACCTTGGTAAACACCCGAAGGGCTGTGGCTAGACCAAAGGGTAGAGCCTGAAATTGGTAATGTTGCTGATCTACTGCCAACCTGAGAAAGGCTTTGTGGGATCTTGCAATCAGGAGAAGCCGATAAGCATCCTGTATATGAAATGAGACCATGAAGTCCCCAGGACCCATTGCCAGCATAATTTACCGTAGGATTTCCATACGGAATTTGGGCACCTTGATGAATCTGTTGACTTCAGACTCAGTATAGGGCGGTGTGACCCATTGGGTTTTTGATTCAACAACAAATAAAAGCCCCTTCCCTGTTGCATCACAGGGACTATAACTCCTGATCCCAGGAGGGCCCCAATAAACTCCCGGTAGGCCGAGGGTCTGACTGGGTCTGCAGTAAGGGTCGTGCCCATAAACCCTGAGGATGCCGCCTCTGGAACAAGATGGCATAACCCAGAGAGACCAGCTCTCACACCCAGGCATCTGATACCAGGCCTGAGTGAACTGCAAAGGTCTGCCTCCATTCCGACATCCTCCAGGAGAAGGCCCGCCGCTACTGATCTAACTGCCGGCGGAGAGGCTGCAGACAGTGGCATACTCTGACTAGAGTGAGCAGTAGAATAAACCCAACAGGAATTCATGGGGGGCATCTACATAGAAGGATAGAAGGACACCAATGCCGTGAACACCTCGTAGCATGAGGCACCGCCACCGGAACACATGCTTCTGTGGCTTTCGTCCACTAAGTGCGACAAAATCTGATACCAAGTGGCCACATAGGTGGCTCTAGTGCTGGTGCAGGTGTACCAGAGACAAAGTAGCAGTTACAACAGTACTACACAATCCTAGTTAACAACTTGATCAAACAAGCCTGCAGCACAGGACTTACACCCCTTCAGACAGTAAGCCTACCATCTGGCTTGAACTCAGACGTTTGGACGATCAAGATTTCTTGGGCTGCGCCCTTCCCCCATATACACAGTTACTCTCTCACCTGAGAGAAACTGCTACTCTCTGGTTACTCCCAGAGACTATTTCCAATCCTCCACCGCTCTGGCCACCCAGGCTACAGCCGCAGTTGGTCTGGTAGTAGCTCTAGCTAATGAAAACCTTGAGTCTTCTATCTGTAACCTCTTATAAAAAGGATACTGCAGGAATGGACAATATAGTGCTCCTGATCAATCTCGTTACATGAGCATCTTTGGGGAACCTCTAATTTGTTACACCCCCCTGGTGAAACAACCTAGGTAGAGAGAGGTTTATATTCCTGGTAGCATAAAAAATGCTTCAGACCTGAGATTCGTCAGCACCCAGACTGAGAACAATAATTCTTAATCACCTTCTGACGTCTAAAGATTGCTCCCTACATGTCAATAAAACCTCCTCTTCCTCCGTACTAAGGACAGACTCCGCTCTTACAGAGACGGGACATCCACTAGGAACTAATGGTCTTCTTTCACCGAGACAGGTCCATTACTCCCAGTACCAAAGTCTGATGAGGAGGCCGAGTCAGACTCTAAAGGCCATGGGTGACGAACCCTATGCCCCTGCTCCCCCCGCTACTGATCTAACTGCCTGCGGAGAGGCTGTGGACAGCAGCATACACTGACTACAGTGAGCAGTAGAATAAACCCAACAGGAATTCATGGGGGGCATATACATAGAAGGACACCAATGCCGTGAACACCTTGTAGCATGAGGCACTGCAACCGGAGCCAGTGCTTCTGCGTCTTTTGTCCACTAAGTGCGACAAAATCTGAGACCAAGTGGCCACACAGTGTTGGTGCAGGTGTACCAGAGACAAAGTAGCTGTTACAACAGTACTACACAATCCCCCCTAGTTAACAACCTGCTCAGACAAGCCTGCAGCACAGGACATACATGTTCCTTCTTACCTGTACCTTTAGACATGACAAATGTATAAATGGTAAAAGGTATACAGGATAAATGCAATGTGACTTTCATGAAACACCCCACACACCTTCAAAGTGATGAGGAGAAACACAGTGATAATATACCTGACAGTTTTGGCAAATAGGCAGTGTATACCCAGCAGCTAGCGTTTATAGTCACATACAATGCATAAATACGCACATTTGCTAAAGCAATATGGACTCTGAATCAACTAACCAGCCCCGAAGGGATTGGTAGGATATAGAGTGCGCTATATGCCAAATCCTGAGGGAGAGGTATATAGGGAGACAGTCCAGACCTCTGAGACCAGTGTAACAATGCACAGACAACGCTGAACTGCGAGTGTCGCACACACGAGGTGGTCAATAGTAAACCAGACGCAGGGACTCCACTCGGAAGTATGTGACTGGTGGGGAGGGGCAGCCGGGGGAGTGCCTTATCTCCCCTACGCTGCGATTTTGACGTCCCGGTACGCTGAACTACAAGGTAGCAAGACGTTGACTAGTGCACTCTAGTGCGTCTTACCACCCGTCCCCGGCAACAGACGATATGGCCCCGGCCGCCTTAGTGAGGAATGGAAGAACATCCTTCACACGCAGCCGCCTCTGATGCGTCTCAACACCAGAGGTATGGGAGCGATTAGCGCATGATTCCCCGAAAGGAACCGCTTACCTGACGTATCCGTTTCCCGACCACAGTCCCAGGCTTCAGCAAGAGCCGCTAAGGCACACCGAAGCCTGCCAAAAACCCAGTGACATAAAGCGGAAGCTGGTGTTGGCGGCGGAGGCGGAGTTAGTAGGAGTCGCAGTATAAGCGTCTTTCAAGGCGCCTGGTACCGCTAAACTCTGAAGTTAAAAAAACAGTCCTGCTGCATAACAGGTGCTTCTTGCCGCGTACCAAACAAAACAACTGAATGCCTGTGGCTGGGGGCGGGGTATATAGGGAGGAGGACCAGTGCATGCTGGGAGCTCCAAAGCTTTGCTGTTTGGTGCAATTGACGTTGTCCAACTACATATCCCAAGGTAATTCCTGTGGACCCTATGGAACCCGAAGAAGAAAGACATTTTAACTGTTGAACTCACATACCAAACACCTGTATTGTACAAACAGTGAGGGTGCACTTGTTCTGTAGGCTAATCTCACCCTAAAGTAGAACAGTAGTAGTGACAGATGCACAGGAGCATTACCCTACCATTAACATGACAGCATACACATTCCACTGAAGCAAAGAGCTTGCTGAGAAATCCTGCACATTACATCTCCTACTCTTCATTACATCACTGTAGGTCATGGACCCCCCCTTACTCCCAAACTGCTTATGCTACTTCTTGATCATGGATGTTGTTCCACCTTCCGTTCTCTACAGAAGCAGTTTAGAGTTTTGTTTTCGTTTACCGACCAGCTTACCGATTTTATTTTCCCTTCTCTCAATTCCCACCACCACTCATGGACTCTTTCATTCCTGAAGTCCAGAATTGTCTACTAAACCCTTACTCTTAGCAATTATGTGGATATAGCACTTTCAGAATACCTGACCCTTATACCTCCACTCCATTTCCTACTTCTACATACACCACAAGGTTATGTATTATTATTATCTTTTATTTATATGGTGCCACAAGTGTTCCGCAGCGCCTTACATAGTACATAGAACTAATAAGTGAACAAGAAACAAGTAACTTACAGTACATTATAGTGCAGGACAAGGACACAATTTATATACATTGCTGCATTAGCGATTAAAGCACTCACAAAAAAGCAGCAGGGAGTAAAGAGTAGAAGAAAATGTAAAGAGAAGCACATGAGGGAAGAGGTCCCTGCTCGTGAGAGCTTACATTCTAAAGAGGAGGGGCAGACAGACAGGCGTGACACAGAAGGGGAAGATAGGGAGGAAAGCATGAAGTGGGTTAGGGTGAGAGCTGGAAGGCCTTGATGAAGGTAGTGGGTCTTGAGAGCCCGTTTGAAGGTTTGTAGAGAGGTGGAGGAGTCTGATAGGGAGAGGGAGAGCATTCCAAAGGAAGGGAGCAGCACGGGCAAAATCTTGGATGCGGGAGTGGGATGAAGTAATCAGTTGGCAAGAGAGGCGGCATGCATTTGTTGAGCGAAGTGGACGGGCGGGAGTGTGAAGGGAGAGAAGGTCAGAAATGCATGTGGGAATAGGATTTGGTGAGGGCTTTGTAGGCGAGTGTAAAAACCTTGAATTGGCATCTGAAGGGGAAGGGGACCCAGTGTAGGGCTTGAAGGAGAGGGGAAGCAGATGTAGAACATCTGGAGAGGAAGATGAGTCTAGCAGCTGCATTGAAAACTGATTGTAGTGGAGAGAGGTGAGAGACTGGGAGGCCAGCTAGGAGAAGGTTACAGTAGTCCAATCTGGAGATGACCAGTGAGTGGATGAGGGTTTTAGTGGAATCCTGGGTGAGGAAGGGTCTAATTCTGGAGGTATTTTTTAGGTGGAAATGGCAGGCCCGCGTTGGTGCTGAATGTGTGGTATAAATGAGAGGGAGGAGTCTAGGATAACTCCAAGACAGCGCACTTTGGGGCTAGAGGAGATAGTTGTGCCATCAATGGATAACGAAATTGTGGGAAGTGAGGTAGTGGAAGAGGGTGGGAAGATGATCAGCTCAGTCTTAGACATGTTAAGTTTAAGAAAGCGCTGGGACATCCCTGAAGAGACAGCAGAGAGACAGTTAGAGATAAGGGTAAGGAATGAGGGGGGAGAGCTCAGGGCTGGAAAGGTAAATTGAGTATCATCAGCATAGGGATGATATTGGAGGTCAAATTAGTTTATGAGTTCACCTAAAAGAGAGTGAAGGATTTGCATGAGGAGAGGGTGGTCTACAGTGTCAAATGCAGCAGAGAGGTCAAGGAGAATGAGCAGAGAGTAGTAGCCCTTGGATTTGGCAGCAAGGAGGTCATTGCTGACTTTTGTGAAGGCAGTTTCAGTGGAGTGGAGAGAACGGAAGCCAGATTGAAATGAGTCAAGGAGGGAGTGGGAGGAAAGAAAGGTGGTAAGGCGGTTGTAAACAATACGCTCAAGGAGTTTGGAAGCAAAAGGGAGAAGAGAGATGGGTCGGTAGTTGGAAATTATGTTAGGATCAAGGGTAGGTTTTTTAAGAATGGGGGAGACAAGGGCATGTTTGAATGCAGAAGGGACAGTGCCAGGTGATAGGGAGAGATTAAGGAGGTGAGCAAGATGGGAACAGGCAGAAGGAGACAGGTAACAGAGGAGATGTGAAGGGATAGGGTCAAGATGGGAGGTGGAAGGAGGGGAGGACCGGATGAGGACCATGACTTTCTCTCAAGAAACAGGGGAGAAGGATGTCAGAGCTGGTGAGGCAGAAGGGGAGGGGTGGTCAGGGAAAGGAGGGGGAGGAGTGCTGAGGGTCTGATGGGATATGATGTCCTCTCATGTATGGAGGAAATTTTAGATGTAAAGTGGGTGGCAAAATCAAGGGCAGAGAGCGAGGAGGGGAGGAGGGGAAGGGCAGAGGAGGGAGTTGAAAGTGGCAAAGAGACGCCGGGGCTTTAAGGACTGGACGCCGGGGGTTTGAGGACTGTATAGTTTTCTATAGTGGTTGTTCGGACATAGGGGGAATTCAATTATTCAATTGAAAGCGGTGTTGAATAACGCCAGGAATAAGTGCCCGGAGCTATTCAATTGGTTGTGATGTAAGAATTTTTGCTTGCACACTGCTGAGCTGTGAGCAGAAATCCGACTAAACTAGTGCCGTGATGCCAGTTACGGGCTTACAGCGTGCGCCAGCACTTACATCGAAAAATGTTGTTTACCGCGACTAAACCTCTGGCATTAGGCGTAGTAAACTGCATCTCTCAACTTAAGTGCAGGGCATGATGTGGACAATTGAATAGCTCTGGACACTCATTCCCAGCGCTATTCAACATCGCATTCATTTGAATTCTCCCCTTAATGCTTTAACATGTAAAACCTGGACACCATCAGCAGTGATTCTGTTCTTCAACCCATTCCTATATTTCATATTTGATTAGTTTATTGTGTTTCACACTGTATGCAACATTACTGTGATTTCCTATGTTCATCTTTACAGTTTACAATCTGTAACTTGGTTCTAAAACCTAATAGCAAGAAACTAATAGCAAAAAAAACCACTACAGGCACCTCATCCAGTTTATTTAACTTTCCCCTTTGCACATTCCCTAGTCTTCAACCTTATTTTCACTGCAGAGATGACAGTAGCATGCCCTCAGTCTATCCTCCAAAAAAATTAGAACCATCCACAAAAACATCTTGCAAACTCCTTTCCCCATAGTCATTAGTCTGAGCTTGATGCTGTATTATTTGCTACAGGATTATTTACAAATGGGTAGAAAACTGTCTATAATAACATTGTGTAATTTTTAGTATTAGACCAGAAGGTCTACCGTACCTTACCTGGCACTGTGTGTACAGTATTATATTGCCCATTACTTATTAACCTGTGAAACTTTGGTCAGTATGTTTGCTATATGTCTGTAACAAGACAACACATAGCGTTAGTGTATGCTAAGAGTCTGTATAAACGTAACTAATTGTACACTGATTTTAAAAATTTTTCTTGCTAGAATCTAAATAAAAGGTATCTGCATATAGATGTCAGAACCAGGGTCTCCACTTAAATGAGCCAAAAAAGCTAGCAAAAAACAATGATCTTGGGTGAGAATACTACCAATGACATTTGTACTGAATTAATATTACATAGTGGGGCAAAAAAAAACAACAACTTACGATAAACAAAATTTTAGTTGGCCCGTCATGCTGAGATATATTCCTGATCATCTTCATTAGCAGGGGATCCTTAAATTTCAGAGCTTTTTTCATCAGCATTTTCAGTCCATTTCCTAAAGTACATATTTATTTATTATAGGAGGGGACACAAATTTCTTTATTAAATCTTTTATTTTAGAAAGTACATAACAAAAATAAATTAATGGTTACTCAAGCACCCATATAATGTTAACTCCATTAATGATTTTGCTAAATTACAAATCAATATTCTCGGTACTAAAATTTTATGAAATAATACAAGATCATTGATTCACTTATTGAAACCTTAGAAACATATACTGTTGCTTGTAGTTAACATACAGCATTATAATGAAAAAAAAACAACTTCCTTAGCAAATATAACCACAGAAACAAACTGTGGACAGCACTGACATGGTTACAGATGTTACTAACAATCTGCCAATTGGCTGCAATAGTTTATAATTTTAACAAGAGATTTTTTTTTCCCCCATCAAAAAAATCTGAGTTATACCAGTAACACAGCATAAGGATTTTAAACAGACAAAATATTTTATATTTTAATAGACAACGAATATATTTCCATCTGAGTATAAGCATGTTGAACACTATAATTATGGTTGTTAAGGACCTGGTAAGAAAAAAAAGAACCACATCCTAAAACAAAGCATTACAATAGGTTTATTTACACTGAGTGACCCCTTTAAAACATGATGTTTATTTAGAGACATAATACATTAGTCAACTTTCCCATAATAAAAACAATATGCATACATAGGGTATACACATTTCTCAGCACATTAAGTAGTTAAAGGTGCGTAAGAAATTAATAAAAAAAACAAAAGAAACAAGATTACTCTTACATTTTAGTTTTCAATAATTGGTTAATTGATAATAAATCTTAATCTTAATAAACCAATTCTTACCTTCAGATATTAACTGCGCATTTCTTTTATTAGCAGCAAGATTTATGCAGAAAGAAATTAGTTCAAGGTCAATGCGTTCATCAGAACTCTCAAACAGCATCTTCATTAACTAAAAATGAAAACAAAAACTACATATTATTGTCTCTGAAAAGTCAATGTGCAAGTTTACACTGCATTGTCTGCAAAAGTTCACCTAAAAAATACATTACAAATCAGGTCAATGTAGGTCCAAATCAGTTCATAACTACACCCCAATCAATCCGGGTATGCCCACTTTTGTTAGAAACTCTGCCACTGTCACGGCCCGCAAAATGGGACTGTCCTGCAAAACTCAGGACAATTTGGAGGTACAGCTAAATGCATACTCATTGATAATTCTTTGCAGAGATCAACATTTCTCGGTATATTTGCATTTTCGAAACAAATCAAAAATAAACATTCACATAGCATATTGTAATTACATTTTTTTTTTATCTTGACAGCACCTGTACAGTAGTCGGTACTCCATAGACCGGAGTAAAGCTGCTGTACTCTGTGGCAGGTAAGATGGTCTGCCTCCCACCAGAGGCTGCGGGTAGGGCTCCTGGTTGTATGGTAAGACTTACTAGCACTTAAATGGCATGTGTTAGGAGGTCTGATGTCATGAGGGAGGTCTGATTCACACTCTGATGGGCATGTGGGAAGTCTAATTGGCACTTATGAAAATTTGGGGTTATCTGATGACATGGGAGAGGTCCATATGGCACTTAAGGGGAATATGGGGGCTGATAACATGGTGGAGGTCTGATTGGCATTTAAGGGGCATGTGGGTCACATGGGCATGAGAAGATCTGATGGGCATTTAAGGAGCTTGTGGGAGGATGGACTTTAAACAAAACCATGAATTACGATGGAACCCAATAAAGTGAACTTGGATCCCAAATGTTTTAAATGATGGGTCCCAGTGGGCATAATTCTGATCTGTGTATGATCACTGCAGTCATTTGCAAAAACATTCAACCCCCTAAAAAGTCAATACATTTCTCAAACTCACTAATCATTATTTTAAAATATATATAACAATTGGCTGTCTATTAGCCTCTACCTGTGTATCATTAGAAAATGTCAGCTTTTATGGATAAAATAAATAATACTGGTCATACAGTAAATCTAAAGGAAAGCTGTGAAAAACAGCATTCTAAGAAAACTGAAATTATAGCCATGCACAAGATAGGAAAAGACTACCAAGTAATATTGCATATCCCAGTGAGCACTATTGGATCAATTGTGTTGAATACTTTTACAAGCCACTGTATACAGATGTGTCTACATACATCTTACTTTCTTGGCATTAAACAGCCCTTCTAGTCGCACCATGCCGTAACGTGACTCGGTAGCACAGAGCGACTTTTCGTGTGACTTTTTACCTTCAAACGCGTCTTATTTGCATGCAGATACAGCCTCAGTCGCACACAGAATATAGGCATGCTGCATATCATTTTAATCAGCAGAAGCTGCTTGTGCGACCTATTTGTGAATAAGATGCATTTGGAGGTAAAATATAGCACAAAAAGACACTTGGCGCTACCAAGTTGAACGGCGCTCACACGTTATGTTTAACGTGACTTGTAGCGCACTAAGGTAAGATGTATGTGGACACATTTGTGTATATATCCTGGGATTTTCAGTAGAATTTACAGAGAATGATGTGCTAACAAAAAAAACATTAAGTGAGCAATAGGTTTTAAGCTAAAATGCATTATTGAAGAGACAGGAGACTGGACAGACTGGTTAAAGTTGACAGGAAGGCTGTAACTCAAATAACCATGTGTTAGTGGCATGCAGAAGAGTATCTCTGACTGCACAGCACATCAAATCATGACATGAATGAGTGCAAGCAGGTATATAATGTGTAATCTCAAAAAAGGTCCAGATAAAGTCAATGTCTTAAGGAGCACATCCACTAGCAAATATTAATGGACGACTGAACGATAACGACATAGTTATCGTTCAGTCGTCCATTAATCATGCATGACACGGGCACTAAAATCGTTCAATGTGTAGGCACTGCAGGGGATGTCGTAATTGTCCTGTCGTTACCTCATCTGCTAGTGGATGTGCGCCTTTACTCCGCAAATCAATATTTGTACGGCTGCTCAGCAAGTCTAGTAAACCAATCCTTGTTCTCTATTTCAATGGTCAATCCAGTTTGATTTTGGCATTATTACACACAGAGTATCAATCAATCACCTCATATACTTGTGATCTCAAAGGTAAAGAGAAACAGAACAATAGTGCAACACCATTGGAGAGGATTAACAGTTTATTCCCACAGCACACTCACATTTTCAAAGATAAAAATAGCATTTAAACCACACTTGGTGGTATCCCCATGAAGACTGCTCGCTTCACAATGCACATCGGCTACCCATGCAGATGGTATAAGGAAAAGAGATCACAATGGTCCCGGAAACCACAGGTCAAAGATAGGTATACACTGGCAAATGTTCCTGTAATCAGTCCGTTCAGAAGTCACTTAACACTAGCTTGACATGTTTCAGATATACCGGCCCTTTTTCAGAAGCATGGTGACAGGGAGCCTAGATTGGTTTTGGATTACACATTATATACCTGCTTGCACTCTAGTGATGCAAACTTGGGCAACTTCCAGGATACCAATAAGAACTATCAAATAAGCCAGTTTAAACACACAGAAATACACATGGAAATTTGAGGCTTCTGTTAGGCTGTTTGCGCATGGACACCCAGTCCATAAAGCTCTAGACGTACAGTTGTTGTGCAGATGCATATTTCAGAATCACTTTGGAAGGGAGTAGTGAGAGTGTTGGAAACGACAAAAAAGTTTTACACCTTACGCATTTCAGAACTTGTTAATATTATTCTTTGAGCTTCTGTGGCCTACGACTTCACACCTGAGGTGTTGGTTATATACTTTTCCACTTCGCAATAAAAGAACAGTTGACTGGGGTAGCTCTAGCAGGGCAGAAATTTGACAAACTGACTTACTGGTAAATTGATATTCTATGACAGCTGTGATAGAACCACTGGAGAAGTGTGGAATGGCTTCTATATTTGTCCCAGATTCCTGTCTTATGTATTTTAAAACCCCACAGGAGAAGTCTGTTAGGAAAGCAGACTAGTAATGTCGGCTTCTGTGAAAAGCCGAAATGGGTCCTGGGGGTATGGATGTGGAGAGGAAGGGCTCCATCTACAGGCCAATCCAAGTCTTGGGCCTTTCAGCTTGGTAGCAGCCTCATTAGGGCTTCCACCTGGAACTGGCTGATTTAAGCTGGGTTTGTTTGTGGCTGAGTGTCTCATACCTGGGCGAGCTGGCAGTCTAGCCTGTTCAGAGACATTTGGTTAAAACCCTGTAAGTACTGTGCATGTGTTTTGTTGATGGTGAGGGCAATAGGCCCTACCATTGTTATAGCAAGGGAATCTGCTGTGTAGTTAGTGCCCAGCCGGGCTAGGATTTATGTTTATGCTTTTGTTATACTTTTGTGTGTGGCACAATAAAGACTGGCGCCAACCAGTTTGTACAAGATTCCCAGACTTATCTCCTGTTTCTACGGCTGCTGTGTGTAAAGAGGGAGTCCATCTACCCCCGGAGAGGGACCCCTATCCCAACTGTGTCACACTGTGCTACACTGAAAGGCACTGAGCTTTCCAATTCACCCCATTCTACTACCAATATTTGACTATAAAGAATGCATACTGTAGTTATATGCTTGATTATATGCATATGTTAGCAGTGGGTGTTACTGAAGCGACCAAGCACACTAATGAGAAGAGATTCCATAGACAGAAAAAGAGAGTACATAAAACAAAGAATAATCTTATGAAAGACCAATATAAATAATAAAATAAAATGTAAATCATAATAAAGTGCATATACTCTCATATGAATAATCAGTAGATTATGTATCTTGCAATTCTTGTCCCACCTGTATACAAGTAACAGTAAAGGAACAGTAATGCACCCGGATCGCCTATCTGAAATAGGTCCAGTGTATGCTTCTTTTTGCTATGCGTAATCTTTGTCTGACGGCAACCTTGCTATTCTTTTGAGCACTGAGAACTCTTCTTTTATATTCCAATGGGAAGGGAATACTCGCCTCTTTATTAAGCTGCTCACATATTTATACGTTTTCTCTATATATTTTTTCTATAAATCTTATATAAGGGAAAGCAAACCTACCATAAAACTGTAATTACGAGTTCCCACATGCTTTTGGTAAAGTACTGATGTGTCCGCATACACATTTGGTCAAATCACACCAAAAAGCACGTAATGAACCTTGCAGCTTAGCCGCGACAAGCTTCCCACCAGAGATTTTCTCTTAAAATTTGCATCTTATTCACAAAACTAATGTGACTGGCATTTCATGTACTTCTGTGTGGAACTCAGTTGCTAATCTGGGAAAAAGGAAAAAGACAGTCCCAACCCGTTCCATGCCTCACAGCATGTATCATTTTGCTTAATCTGTGACGTTATACCAATTCCATTCAACAAAAGTATTAATCTAGTGTGCCTGGTACACGGTAAACAACTTATAGTGGATATAATGTAATAAGATGCAAAATTCAGGAAAAAGAAGGAATTGTTACCCATGGCAGAGCATCTAAGTAACAACAAGCGTCTCACACCATATGGCGCAAAAACGCTAGGTGAATGAGTATACATCTGTACAAATAACAGTGGTTAGGTCATACTTGCCAACTCTCCCTGAATGTCAGGGAGACTCTCCGAAATAGTAGCGATCTCCCTAACTCCCTGAAGAGACTAGCAATCTCCCTGATTGCACTTTACCCCCATTATGCAGTGTTACATACATGCCTACTTTTGAAAAAGCATGTCAGGGAGATTGTGAAAGCAGCACCTATGAGCGCAGCGGTACAGTGGACGTGTACTGCTACATCTGAGAGGCGTGTCATACAATTGATTTAAATCCAAATGTAAAGGAGTCCTAAAGCAGTTAGTAAGCCCCCTATTTCAATTTGAGCCAATCGTGGCAATTTAACACGAGGGGGCGGGGCTTAATTACGCAAATCGTCAGGCCCAGTCCGCCGAACAAACAAAGGTAGGCAAGTATGATCTGAATACGCATATGCCAAATCACCAATCATCATAGGTGACATATATGCCCCCCCACCACAATAATTTATTATGCTTTTCACAAAACGTGACTTTTTATATTATTTCTCATATAGAAAGGGAATTGTGCAGGAAATATACAGCAGTGAGACACAAGATAGATAGTGGTACATTAGGCATAATATTTAGAAAGCCAAACACTGCAGATACAGGTGTAAAAAAAGCCATTAAGATGAGACCAAGAAAAACATCATACAGACATAAACTGACACTGCATTATCGAGCTAAATTCTATGGCAAAGATAACAAGATGCAAATAAACTACAATATTTATTTATTTTTATTTATGACCAGTTATTTATATAGCGCACACATATTCCGAGGCGCTTTACAGAGAATACTTGTCCATTCACATCAGTCCCTGCCCCAGTGGAGTTAATAATCTATATTCCCTAAATATAAAATGGAAGCTGCTCAAATCGATTTGGCAATACTCTTCAGGTGCATGAAGGGGAGGGGTCATACTAAACAGAAAATCAGAATGGGGAGTATCCCCTAGCACACTTAATTTTACCTGCAGCAATACTTGGCCAGGCCTGGCAGCTTACCATGTACTTACACATGCATGCAACAAATATCTCTGAATCTCTATTACCATATAGTTTTCAAGTATTGTTGCAGGTACAATTTAGTGTGCTGGGGGATATCTAGGGGATACTCCCCTTTCTGTTTTTCAATCTATATTCCCTACCACATGCTCACACACATACACACTAGGGTTAATTTTTATTTGGAGTCAATTAACCTACCATTACACCGTCTGTGCTGCCCCATAAAATAGTGTTTGGAGGGCTAGCAAAAAAGCATATAGTAGTGTGCATATGTACTTCTGAAATTTAACATAGCACTCCACCCAAAATAAAAATGTAGTCCTCACATTGCACTTCTATCTAAACAAGTCAAGTGATTGTCTAATCACCTCCACCATGAAATTCATAGGTAAGGAGCATTGACACCTGCTCAGGCTGCTTGAAACTGACCAAGTAGTAACAGACAATAGAAGTGTGACGTACTGTAGGAACTTAACATGGCATGTACATATTAAGTACAACTTAATTTCTTAATACATTCATTTTTTTTTCTACTAAAAACTTTTGTTTTATCAGTTTGATTTTGTTTTTCCTCTTGTTTCCATGGGTTTCCACTGGGTGCTCTGGTTTCCACCTATAGTCCCAAGACACAATGACATGCTAACTGGCTTCTTACAAGAGGACTATAGTGTTTCAGAGTGCCTGTTACACCCCTTTTCCAATGGCTAAAAAACCCGGGTACTTGCCATGTCTACCCAGGACTTCTTCCCGGGTATTGAGCAGGGATTTTAGCAGGTAAAACCTGGCATTGCTGCAGTAGAAACAGCTCTTACCCGGGTTTTTTGACCCAGGTAATTGCAAAAACCTGACTGGTCCTTCCAGGGTGCTGCCGGCTGATTTAATCACCCAGAGACCAGAGGAGACGCCTGAATAAAGGATGTCATTAAAAAGGTAATTCAATTAAATAATAATTAAATGAATAATAAAATAAGAATTAAATTACATAAATAAAATAAATAATAATAATAAAAGATTTCAATAAAAATGTCATTAAATGTGGATGTTATTAATGACATCCACAGGTTTTGCTGGGCTTACCAGGATTCAGTAAAAACGGAGGTACGACCCGGCAAAATGCCAGGTAAAAATTCCCGGGACAGACCCCGGGATTTTGGTGGAAAAGGGGTATTAGAGAGTGTAGGCTGTATGTTCCAATCAGGAACAAATGTGAATAAATATTACCACTGAAGTGCTGCATAATATGTGTTGTACTGTAGAGATGATTGTATAAGCGCCCACAGTACTGCATCTTCAGGTCATTTAACACACAAAAGAAAATGCTGTATCTTGGTTTTCTTTTACCCATTACAGCTTCTTACATGCCATAATACATTTTATAAAAAATGGTTCATAACACCAAAACTATTAAATTAAGGTTTGCCTGAATAAGTGCAGTGAGATGAACAAACCCCCCCCCCCCCAATAATTAGCTAGGTTTAACTGCAATTGTAATGTATATATTAAAGAAAAAAACACTAAGTCCATTTAATCAGATACGCCTGATTTTACAAGCTGGTGCATATTTAAAGTGCTGGGTATGGTCTTTGCGTTGCTTATTACATACTTATTTAAAATAATTGGAAACCATGGCACATCAAAAGCAGCCATAATTGTCACCCAATAGGAAATATTAACATTGAATTTGTTCGGCTTTAACGGTACCCACTGTCATCTTTTACTAATTTAGCAGGAAGGCATTAAATAGGGCTGCAGGCATTCTGAAGATGTAAGAAGGAGCTTAATCAGACAAGTCCCATATTGAGTATCAGATAGCACAAGGGCTGCTCTAAAAATCACTGTGTCTAGACTGTCTGGCACCTGACTTCACGTATTTACCAGTGACCAGAGGCTAACCGCTAAAGCTCTCTCTCTGCGCACACACCTCTTCCCTCCCCTATCCTAAACATCTTTCAGTGATTATGCTGTGGTTCTGCCTGGCTTAGGAATCAGTCCAGAGACCAGCTTGAAGTTCTGTTCTCTGCCAAACAGAGTACGGAAAGCAAAAGGGTGTAACCAGGAGAGATGCTGAGAGAGTCAGCCACAAAACTCAAAGCCTGATAAAAAAAACACAAGGCTAGAGAAACATGTGGGCTACCCATGCAATCATTTCACAATGTTTAATAATAAAATAATATAAAAAAAACTCCACGTGAAATCACAGCATTGCTATATTAGTTATAAATTGTAAAAAATTTAAGAGCATCTGGTTAGCATTTGCATGTATTTAAACACAACATACATATTCTGGAGGTAAAAATAACAATTAAGTGTTAATGTTTTAACTGTGCCTATGATAATGTTATTCTCGCTTGACCTCTGGTACTTCTGTCCGCCTTCAGAGAGTTGAAAACATCAAACTAGCACATACTTTGAAACCAACCAAATCATAGAAGCTTTTGTAGCACTACTGAGGGGTTGTGTATGGAAGACCAGCAGTCCATATGCCGACTCTAGGTAAGTATCCTAACCCTCCCCCATCATCCTCTAACCCTAACCCTCCCTTCCTGCATCCTAACCCCCCCCACACCATAACCCCCCATCGGTTAGTGCCTAAACCTAACCCTCCCCCATTAATACCTAACCCCCTGGTGGTGCCTAACCCTAACCCACCCCCGGGGGTGCCTAACCCTAACCTCCCAACCCCTCTTCCCGGTGGTGGCTAAACCTAACCCCCCCCACCGGCTAACAGATAACTGGACCGCTATACTAACGATTGTGATGCCGGCTGTCGGCTGTTGGGATTTAGGCACCGGTGTTGTGGCAGCAGGTCGGGATTCTGGCGACAGTGTTGTGGCCGCAGGTTGGGATTCCGGCGCCGGTGTTGTGGCCGCAGATCGTGATTCCAGCACCGAGATTTCACCTACCGACATCCCAATCGTAGGTAAACTGTCTACGTCCCCTACTGAGGGTAGCTGGAGCTGTATACAGAGTGAATGCAAGAAACCTAATAATAGGACGGTTACTTTTTTATTACAAATATTCTTTATATATGGAAATATGCAATCACGACACTTAAAATATAATATACTTGAAATATAGTATAAATTAACTTTAATTAATTAGTTTTATAATAAGCCCAGTATAATATATGAGGGTGGTTCAATAAATATGGCAACAAGCCCTCTCATTACTTAAATATATTCAACTTGTACACATATAATCAAGATTATTTTTCCACATAGTCCCCATACTTGTCTAAGCATTTGTTCAGCATGGCATCTATCCAGGCATAGAAGAAATCCAGTGTCAAATGCCTGAAGCCAGGACATGACAGCTTGCTGAACTTCGCCGTTGATTGCGAATCACCTTCTACCCAGGTGCTTCTTCAATGGCACAAAGAGATGGAAATCCCTTGGTGCCAGGTCAGGGCTGTGGTGCCAGTACCGCACAATGGTAGAGCTGCAACAACTCACGCATGCGTTTAGCTGAGTGTGGACTGGCGTTATCATGTAGCAATATGACGCCCGTTCCCAGCAACTTAGGTCATTTTCGTCGAGTTGCACTCCGCAACTGGCTCAATAAGTCACAACAGCAGACAATATTCACAGTATTTCCCTTGGTGAGGATATCCACAAGAAGCAAGCCCTTGTGGTCCCAAAACACGATCGCCATGACCTTCTTTGCTGATGGAGTTGTTCTAACTTTCTTTGAAGGTGGGGTAGATGCGTGTTTCCATGTCATGGATGCTTGCTTGGTCTCCAGTGTCACATGATGCACTCATGTTTCATCGCCTGTAACAATACGCTGCAGGAACTGCACTTCCTCCTCATGGTACTGCATCAAATGCACTAGAGATATTCCCATCCTATTGGTTTTGTGAACTTCTCTGCGTTGCTTCTGTACCCAGCATGAACGCTTTTCCCTGTAGCCCATTTGCGCATGAACGATATTGTGCACAGTACCCACTGAGATGTTCAGTTTGTCAGCAATATTACTAACTCGAACGGGTCTATTCTCCTAAATCAGACCTTCAATGTGGTGCAAATTGTCATCTGTGGTGGACGTGCTGGGCCGGCCATATCATTGCTCAACTTGAACGTCTGCCCTACTGTTTTCAAAGGCAGTGCACCAAGCCCAAACCTGTTTCCGTGACGTTATCACCGTACACCTCAAAAAGTTGGCAATGTCTTTCAGCTGCTGATGTTCTCTTTAGACACATAAATCTGAATACATTACGCACCTCAATGTTTAACAATGTTTCTGCCAGCCCCGCCATCTTATAACTGATTTTGGGATAGTATAACTGAAATGAGGCGCAGTCTAATTCGTGTGAGGGGAAGTGGTCTACCTGGTCTGACCTGGCAGGAAATCAGAATGAACAGAGAGAACATTACAAATGTGAGAAGTCTTGTTACCTTACTTATTGGACCACATGTATGTATGTACGTATGTATGTATGATATATAGATATATATATATACATATACTTCCCCCCCCCTTCCCCCGAGATTTCAGACTTCTATTGTTAACCAATTTGTAAACAGTGTTCCTTTTCATGCCCTTAAAGACCACATTATTTTGTTTAGTGTAATATAAAAGAGAATAAAAATATTATATCTATTCACAGCATATACAGCTTCTAAAACAAGTTGCTTATTTGCTAGCCTCTCTTCTAATTAGCAAATTAAGACAATGGGTACATCTCTACACTGCAAATTTCATTCACTTGTCTGCATTCACTTCCCAAAATTTGAAGGCGATTTAAACTAGTCAGATTTTGTGTGATACAACAGGTCACAAGACTGTAAAAAGAATATAAAAATCAAAAGGTTTCACATATTTATCCATTGTACTTCAGTAAGTACTATCCAATTTCCTAACAGTAATATTAAGAACTATGGTCCCTAACGGTGTCAACTGAAATCATATGGGCTAAATAAACAGTTAATCAGTGGTCCAGAGTGGTAGGTATAACAATGCCTTTTACAATATTTTAAGCTTAACATTACTTTTGTCCATCCAAAAATTATATATATATATATATATATATATATATATATATAAGTTATAAAGGATGTGTCTGTACATAGAATTTTTTGGGAGAAATGTACTTCTTGGGACTATGAACTATGGAGACAAAAAAATTTGTTGTGGGGGAATTGTTTGTCTGTTCGTTCCGGCATCACGCAAAAACTATGGGATGAATTTGGATTGCATTTTAAATATTGTATAGCTTAGTCACTTAGAAACTAATGTATATATTATCTCAATGTAAGATCAGGGAGAGGAGCAATAAAGGAAAAAATAGACGCTTGACACTCAGCATGTGCAGGCTCCTCAAGCCAAAAATGACTAGATGTATATATATATTAATTGCACACCCAAAAATGCAGTTATGTATGAATGCATATGTTTATACATAGATATATATGTCTTAAGATCTATTTCACAGGCAAATCCAACTATATATTAAGCACTACTCGGGCAGCTTATCCTGACTCATGAAGTTGCAGTATACATGTCAATCCAGTAGATGGCGCACCAAGACAAATACTATATATCATAAAGTAGCTGCTCATGTTACTTGCAACCTTTCAATGTTAACTGTAGGTTAAGTGGCTTGCTCATGAGTTAGTAGTCCCAAGCATCTTTTAGCATTTTCCCCTAAAGGACAGTTAAGTGTTTCAGATATAATTCAGTAATGGATGAAAGCGCAATGGGATGTATCAATATGATGTTTAATATCAATGAATTTCTATTGAATAATCAATTAAAACCATTACATATATAACAAAGTAGATAAAATTATAACAAACATGTGAGTCTATATTAATGAAAATAATGTATAAATTGTGTACTGGACACTGCTGACATCAATGAGAACATAAACATAAATAAAATTAAATAATATACTGTAGCTCTAAATGATGTATATTTGTATTGGTACACCTCTACCAATGAGTGGAGTTGAAATTAGATATTAGAAGTGGAACTAGTGAAATCTTTGATCGATGTGCAAGTTTGAATTTATTAACGGTGGCATTGTGCACAATACAAGCTGACCTTAAAATTCTAGCTCCCGGTTTGAACTTCACTTGGAAACAGAGGGCAGTGGGAAGAAATACATCCTTGTTGAAACTTTTTTTTTTTTTAACAATATTTATGCATTTCATTTGTGTCCTTAATAAGATCTAAATATATATATTGTATTTTATTAATACAATATGGACAGGCAGGGACATCTTAAGAGAGGAGGGGGCCCGTGTGCATTCCCCATCCAAGGCCCCCTCCTCTCTCCCTAGCGTCCGGCAGCCGACTGACCGGCCACCGCAGCACCAGTAGACTCTGGGCGCATGCGCAAAAATGTAAAATTTCCGGCGTTTTGAGCAGTGCTGAGACACCAGACGCGGGACCTCGGAGAGGTAAGTTTTAGATAATATGGGTGCAAAGGTGTGCGGTGCGGGCCCCCCCTGGACCTGCAATCGTAGGTAAACTGCACCCATTATCAATACGCCCCTGTGGACAGGCTAAAATTAGATTATAATTTAAAGGTTCAGGGAAATATTGACACATAGTTAGGAATTCAATTAGTCGTGGAAATTTACCGCAACTAATTGATCGCCCAGGATCTATTCAATTAGCCACAGGGACCGGTATAGGCACAGCACCTTCTTCTTGCCGGATAGCTTATCACCGTGCCTAAGGAATGTGATACGGTTGCTGCTTTACGCCCACTCCTCCTGGTGTATTTATGTTGTGTTTCACCAAGGTAGTGTGTCCCGGCAGGGAAGAAAACACATCCTGTTTATTGTGAACTAAGGCTTTCGCATCTTTTCGCTGACAAGGTGTCCGCCAGCGGAACTTCTGCAGGGCCAAGCAAACTAGAGCGGCCCCCAGGAACCTGAGAGGTGGCAGTTTCCAGCACATCAAAGGGAACATCTGTATTAGTTATAACACCTCTGCAAACATTTTTGTCTGGCCATAACCTCCCAAAGCGTTGCGGATTTCTTTACTCGGACATTTGCGCAGAGGTTCTCTCTCCATGCTTTTCCACTCCTCCCTTTTTGGAGGTAGGGTCTGGGAGACTTTACATTGGTTTTGTCTCTGTGGTTCCTTTACGAACTCAACAAATCCTGGGAAATTGCATCCCAATATTATAGGAGAGGGGAGCTTAGGACCAACCGAGGTGACCACATCATAAGCGCACCCTTTTATGGTGAGGCTCACTGATACTCGGGAGAAGTTTTCTGTGGATCCATGAACGCAGAGTACTTCAACAAACCCTGGCACCTTTTCCACTGGCCTGGACAGGGCAGCCTCTGAGATCAGGGTTAACTCCCTGAGTATATAATAGCTGGGAGTTCTCGGCCATCCAGGAGCAGAATTTCCCACATCAACAGGGGGTCTGGAATCCAGGAGTACCATCTTGCAGGGTACATAGCGCCCATACTAGTAACCCCACACTCCATAGGCTCGGTTTTTCTGGGACAGTCCCGCCTTCCATGACCTGGCTCTCCGCACTCATAGCAAATGACCCTGGCATCTCCAGCAGTGTTTCCTTGAGGAGGGGTGACAGTCGGGGTCACAGGCCAATGGGGTCACCCATTCCCTCGTTTCTTTTCCAGCAACTTTCTCATACAATTTCTGCGGTCTTATACCGCTCCAATACTGTACTTAATTCCTCTAAATTCTGAGGATCAGCGTGTATGACCCAGCACTGCATATTCCACCTTAGGGTTCTTATACACTGGTCAACAACCACCATCTCTACAATCTGAGCGGCGGGCTTTTGGCTGGAGCCAACTTTGCCGCTGTCTGTTGAGTTCTGCAACTTGCTTCCGAATAGGGTCCCCGGGAAGTTGGGCCCATTTGTGGAAGAGCTGCGCTTTCCCAGAGGAGTAAGACCTGACCTGGCCAGAATGGCACTTTTGACTAGGTCATATTTCTCTGATTCAGCAGAGGACAAATTAGCATAGGCTTTCTGAGCCTCATCAGTGAGATAGGGGGCAAGTCTATCAGCCTAAGTATCTGCTGTCACCCTCTCAAATATCAGCAAATAAGCCCTCTGGGTCATCTGAGTCAGACATTCTTCAGATGCCCAGCACCTGTTGTGCCCATTAACTGGGTCACTAACTGTAACATTTGTTCCTCTGTCTTTTGGTGAGAGGCCAACAAATTTACTATAGTGCGAAAAACTTCCTCACTTTTTATAGTGGGAGGCGTATGTACAAGTGTAGGTGCTTTTAGATAACAAGCCAATTTACACAAATAAATATATCTATTTCTTTCAGCAAAGCACAGTAATTCACGCTTAACACAGAAAAAGAAAACACTGCTTTTTTTTTCTCAAGCAATGCAGGGGTTAAACAGAACACAAGGGAAAAAAAACTTTTTTTTGTTTCAGCAGTGCAGTAATTAAAACCTCAGTATGTCTCTTGTTTTGTTCAAACAACAGATGAACTTTAATTAGACATCATAAAAACTAGCTGGTGAACACACTAATTAGCATCTTAAGCACCTTCGTATAAAAAAAAAAAAAAAAAGGAATACAACTTTTTTTTCCTCTTTTCAATAAACACACAAAACAGCTTTTGCACAGTGCATGGCAGGTTATACAATGTCTTTATTATAACTGTGGTTTTTCTGGTTCACCAACCATACTCATGTATAACGAACGTTTTGCCTTGTCAGATCTTTTGCTACACAGTGGGCTGCAACATAGCAGTGCAGAGTCCCTGTATGGTCCACCTTATGTAACATAGGGTATTGAAATGAGGACTCCAGACAGGCAGGTACTTGGTAAAGCAGTGTTTTTTAATGGTAGCAAACACTGCACCTTAGCATAGGTGAGGTTAGGCCTGGACACACAAAGGCACATAACAGAAAATAAGCAAATAAATATAAAAGTAAATGTCCCAGCACTCCTTGTGCTAATGTCTGTGGACCTTCCAGGTCCTGGGACCCTAATGCTAACCACCACCCCATGCCTACCACCTAGCCAGTTTGTCCGGCATCAGGAGCAAGAAGCATCAGGCGTGTGGGAGTTTTAAACCCTTCTTGTGCTCCAGTGGTTATGCCAGCTGGGTCTGTGTAAATGTGAAAACATGGAATTGCACACCTCCACTGCTAATGCAGAATGCACAGGTTTCACTCCAGCCTCAAACTGCAACTCCTTTGAACATAGGGAATGTTGGTTCCAAAATATTGCAATAATTTGTTAAGCTGACCACCGCTTCACGGTCATTCCCATCTAGCCAGTCCCTACACTGATTCTCAAATAAATGAACTTGATCTGCCACCTTTGGCTCAAGCTGTATACATTTTACACATGAAACTGGGTCCTGCCTTAAAGCGACAGGACCACACCCAGGGCTATCAGTTAATAAGCACCTGGAAAAAGAAAAAAGTTTGTCTTACATTTGAAAAACAGGGTGCCCTAGCAAGTGTGACCACAAAATTTAGCCTGTCGTTTATTTAAATTTTGTGGTCACACTTGCTAGGGCACCCTGTTTTTCAAATGTAAGACAAACTTTTTTCTTTTTCCAGGTGCTTATTAACTGATAGCCCTGGGTGCGGTCCTGTCTCTTTAAGGCAGGACTCAGTTTCATGTTTAAAATGTATACAGCTTGAGCCAAAGGTGGCAGATCAAGTTCATTTATCTGAGAATCAGTGTAGGGACTGGCCAGATGGGAATGACCGTGAAGCGGTGGCCAGCTTAACAAATTATTGCAATATTTTGGAACCAACATTCCCTATGTTCAAAGGAGTTGCAGTTTGAAAAGCATGTGAGTGCCGAGTTTGTATGATATTTTTTATGTAGATGGTGTGGTCACATGCCAAGGGCACCCCAGATGGTTGAGTGCCGTGAATTAAGCCTGTCGTATATATGTATATATATATATACATACATATACACACACACAGAATGTGGATGGCACTCCTAATTACTGCCAAAAAGACGGGTGCCCTCCGTAGATGGCCCAAATAGGCAACATATGTTGCTATGGCAACAGGTCACGCCTGTGATGTCATCAGTGGGCGGTTCATGCTGGACCCGGATGCCGTGGTGTTTGCACGTGGTGGGTATGTAAGTATCTTGTTTAATCTGTTTTTGTATCTTGGAAACGATGCATTAAGGCATCAAAACGTTGATGATTAATTTCCTGCCTATTGTGATTCTTTGTATGGTGTGCCACTGTCAGTGTAAAGCGTATATAATAAATATATATATACTTTTTTTTTTTTCAACGGTACATCCCCAGAGACCCACTGACACACGGTCATGGCCAGAAGCCATTCATAAAAGTGCTAAAAGGTAGCTGCTGCTCAGCTCACTGGCTACCCATCCCCTGACACTGGAGGTCATCTACATCAAGAAGAAATATTAACGCCCCCTGAAAGAAATTCTATTTTGTTACCTCTCTAAGGCTTCAAAAAAGTTGCTCCTAAACATTTGCCAATGGGCCTTTTAGGTGTGATAATTCTAGTTAGGGAAAAAGGTGCGCGGTCTTGGAGTTATCCTGGCCTCCTCCCTCTCCTTCAAACCACACATTCAGCACCTCTTGCAGTCCTGCCATTTCCACCTTAAAAATATTTCCAGGATCAGACACTTTCTCACCCTGGATACTAAATCCCTCATCCACTCACTGGCAATCTCCAGACTGGACTATTGTAACCCATAGGCATGGGGTTTCCGTCTACCTGGAAACCCCTCTCCCCAGCACACATCATGACCACAATAGAAATAGTAATATAATGTTACTAGTGCTGCATGTTCTGCTCAGTATCACAAATGAAATGATTAGCAACACCTGTGGATCTTTTAAAATGTGTCAGCCAGTAATAAATATACCTGAAAAAAAAAACATTTTGCTCAGACAGGATGCACTTTCTGCCACATATAATGGCTTACTGTGATCGCTGGTCCTGTATATGCTGGAATTATGCAACACAATATACTTTGTATGATGCATATTAAAGCTGGATAAGTGCTAATTATACCCTTTTCATGGACTGGCCACACTCGCTCTAAAATCAAGCATTTGGAAACCACCCTCTAGAAATCCTGCGTTTTCCACTGTAACCTCCTCCTATCTGGCCTCCCAGACTCCCACCTTTCTACGCTCCAATCTGTCAACAATGCTGCTGTTCGGCTCATCTTCCTCTCCAAATGTTCTACATCTGCCTCCCCTCTCCTTCAAGCCCTAGCCTGGCTCCCCTTCCCCTTCAGAACCCAACTCAAGGTTCTTACACTCACCTACAAAGCCCTCACCCAATCCCCTCCAATTTACATCTCTGACCTTCACACTCCCGCCCAGCCACTTTGCTCAACAAATGCATGCAGTCTCTCCTGCCAACTAATTACTTCCTCCCACCTCCAAAATTTTGACAGTGCTGCTCCCTACCTTTGGAAATCTCTCCCTATCAGACTTTCCACCTCTCTACAAATCTGCAAATGGGCTTCAAGACCCACTACTTCATCAAGGCCTTCCAGCTCTCATCCTAACCCACTACATGCTCTTTCCTCCCTGTCTGCCCCATCTGTGCCACGCCTGTTTGTCTGCCCCTCCCCTTTAGAATGAGCAGGGCCATCTTCCCTCACGTGCTTCTCCTTATACTTTCTTCTACTCCTTTCTCCCCACAAGGGCACCTAACACTTGATTGCTGACTCCCTGCTGCTTATTTTGAGTGTTTTAATCACTAATGGAGCAATGTGTATAAACAATGTTTTTGTCCTGAACTGTATTGTACGTTAAGTCACTGGCATCAAATCACTTATTTAAGGACTTTGTAAGGCGCTACGGAACACTTGTGGCACCATATAAATAATATTATTATTATTATTATTATTAATAAACAAAAAGGTAATGCACCCTTGATTGTTACTTTTAGAAGAAAACTAACACATGTATCAATCACCCCATTAGATAAATAAGCCTTTGGGTATCTCAATATGCCATTAAGGTTTTAAAAACAATAAAACCATTTTTTGTGGTCTGTGCTGTAACTTGCCCCTGTAATTTTATATACATGGGTAAGTTTATTAATCAGCTAAAATCTAGGTAGTTAACCTGTGGTACACACCGGACAGATCAATAGGTACTTCCAGGCCTTAAAGGGGGTAGTTGGTAAACATTTATCATCATACAGTTATACATATTAAATTAGTTGAAAACCCTCTTAAGGGAAAATTTAGATACCACAAACTTATCAAGAAATGGTTTTAGAGTAATACTCCAATTTCCTACAAAGTAACAGATGCAATGGAGCCGACACAGGTCCTGTGGAGTATATGTGCTGGTAAATTCAGGCTGTTCGAAGAGCAAATGGAAGATAATTTTCTATTAGGCACATGTATTAATAAAGTGACCAAACAGAGGGTAAATGACAGCTCAGACCAACAGCAGAGCAGGTCTGCACATTATGAAGCCTCAAAACAAAGTTTATAAAGATTAAAGAGTATTTTTGCATGCAACAAATTTTCCATTTTGATGCTGCAGATTTAAAATTTGAAAGTATATTTTTTTATTATCATATCAAATTAACAAATATTCCAAAGCCATTCCACATATTAATAAAAAATGAAATTAATATTTTGAAAAAAAAAAAAAAAAGGATTCAGTAATTGAAAAAAGCAATTTTTCACAGGAAAAATAAGTCATCTCAATAGTCAGTTTGTTCAGCAGTGTAACAAATCAGGGCATTGTCTCTTGTCAATTATTTTCTAAATACAAATACCCTACCCGTGCATGCTCGACATGGTAGAAGCTTTAAAAAACAAGAAATTAAAAAAATGAAGACAAAAGAACATTTCAAACAACTCGGATATTATTAGAGGGAAAGTCACAAACTGGGGAAGGGTAAAGTAGAACTGCAAAGAGACAGAGCGACCCCTGGAGCAATCAGTTAGAGCAGACGAATTGGGGAAAGCGAACTCTGATGTTAAAAGAGCTGAAGAGGTCAATGCCTAAAATGAACATAATATACATGCATCAACAATCTCAAAAGCATTCTAAAATAGGGCCTTTGTGGGAGAATGCAAGGAAGCAAACGTGGCTACAGGAAAATACCATATTTTGCAAGGAGTAAGTAAAATGCTGTATGTATTTGCGGGTGAGGGGGGGGGGGCGGCAGGCGGTGGGGGAGGATGCCAGACAGAGGACTACTGTATTTGTGGTGGGGAAGGGGGATTATGTTTAACAAATGTGGGTGGGGGTGCTGGGGGGGGGAATGATAATGTTTAATAAATGAATAAATGTAGGCAGATCACTGCTGAACGTACTTGCGGGGGGACGGCGGGCGATGACAGAGGACTGCTGTATTTGTGAAACGGGGGGATGCAAGAGGACTGCTGTATTTGTGAGGGGGGAGGATAATATTTAATAAATGATGCCACAGGACTGCTGTATTTGTGAAAGGGGGGAGGGGGATAATATTTAATAAGTGATGCCAGAGGACTGCTGTATTTGTGTGTGTGTGTGTGGGGGGGGGGGGGGGAGGGGGGATAATATTTAATAAATGATGCCAGAGGACTGCTTGTGGCTCTGCATTTGTGTTTTTTAGATGAGTGCTGCGGTGTGGGTATGTGTGTCTGTCAGTGTGTGTGTGTGTATGTGTGTGTGTCTGTCCGTTACGTTTAGTTCAAATGTTGAAATTGCACTGGTAATTTAAATTTTGTACGTATATACTATTACACATTGTGCATAAGCAAGTTTTACACCTTGTTATTTATATTATTTATTGTTATTTTTATTTTAACACTTGAAGTACACAAAGTGTATGTTGCAGGCTTATTCTTGTTAGACTTTTTTGTCATTGGTTCTGTAACCATTTATTTGGAAACCCCCCTTTCAAAATCCTGCGTTTGCCACTGCTGGGGTGCCTCAGCTTGGTGGTCCAGCACCAAATCAAATTATTTATTATCAGTGTAATGTAAATGTGTGGACAAACAGAAGCGCAGACGTGTTCCCCAACACATAACTGAACCTAAGGATTACAGGTAAGCACAATTTACTTAATCATTTGTTTTTCTGAATTTCTCATTAACAAACTTTTGGCCTAGGGGTGCCTTGAACACAATACTGATACTCTAGGGCGCCGTGATTCAAACAAATTTGGGAACCACTGCATTAAGGTAATATCATGTTTCCAGGAGTATGGTGGTGGAAGCATCATATTATTGTAGGTATATCAGCTGCAGGTACTGCCAATCTCTTCAAGATTTACAGGGGTATTCAATATGGGAGCGAAAACATAGTTTTTGCGTTAATATCGCACCTATGACGTCATTATCACAGGTTTTAGTTTTACACCGTATTGAATTTCAAAGACTTATCGCAGGTTTGAAAAGTCTTTGATAAAAAACGGGGATAACTTTTCACCATGGAATAGGTGTCGAAAAAAAAGTGCAGAATTGGGGTTTAGAGGTGCAGGCTTAAAAAGAATAGCCTGCACCCCTGGGAATGACATTTAAAAAAGAACTGTGTCAAAATTAAAAAAAAAAAAAAAATAGGGACACCCCAAAAAATGAATTTAAAAATTGGGGTGGAAAAAAAAAAATTGGAAAAAATTTATTAACAATAGGGAAATAGGTTCAGGGCTATTCTGCAAGTATGCGGCAGGTGTTTTCTAGAATAGATTTATAGCGGCAGGTGCACAATTGCAGAATTTTTAAAAACTTACTTTAGGGACATAAAATTATGCTAGTACCCATTTTCATGTACCCCAAATTTGATGGGACCACTTAAAAAAATGAAAAAAAATAACCTAAGTGCTCTTCTGCAACACTTCTTCAATGTCGGGAAAAAACACCTGCTGCGGCTATTTAAATCCCCGACTTTCATTTAAAGGCTAAAACGGGGGTACCCATAGTGATCCCCCATGTTTTTACAACTTTAGGGGGGTCCTACAATTTTTTTAAGGAAAACTTCGTAACTTTACGCAAATCCAACTTCGGA
Source organism: Taudactylus pleione (assembly GCA_031769625.1). NCBI lineage: Eukaryota > Metazoa > Chordata > Amphibia > Anura > Myobatrachidae > Taudactylus > Taudactylus pleione. The sequence continues at coordinate 772,288 of JAUIMM010000047.1, read as the reverse complement.
GGCTCCCATTTTCATTAATTTCATATTGAATACGGGGATAAGCAGGCGCGTGCCCGATACTTTAACGCAGGTAAAAACTCCGATATGAAACGTAAACTTCGACAGCGAAGTTTACGTTTCATATTGAATACCCCTATTAGAGTGTCCAAGCTGGCCGCATATTGTTTTTCAAACAAGTTCACTGAATCATAACAAACACTGCTGCAATTTCTAGAATATTTGCTCAATTAACAACAGAAAAATAAATAAATAAATAAAGCGAAGTTCCATAAAAGATGCAAAGGTTAGCTGATGTTAATGTACCATTGTCTTAGCAAATGGAAGTGGAACATTCTTTTTATGAGCGTACACCTCATCCAAATGTTAAATGACATTAAAGTGTAGTAAACAGACAGAATTGGAGCACAGATCAAATCTGAGTGATTATGAAGTGTGCCTAGCAAAAAAATAATGTCTACGCCTGCTGGTTAATGCAATAACTGCCCAGGTCCTCATTTGTTAAAGAAACAGCTGATAAACAAACTGTAAAGCTGGGTACACACTACACGTTGTGTGGTACCCAGTGATGTGTTACACGAACCCCCTGCCGATGGGCTGACATATCCGGCAGTCCGTACACACTGGTCGATCTGGTGCCCGACCGCCCGATATGCCGGCCCTCCCGCATAGCACTGCATGGTATTGTCAGCCGCATCGTCTGATCTTACATGCTGCCCTTACAGATGTGTCCACATACATCTATCTTCCATGTGCCAGAAGTCGAGCTACAAGTCTCCTTACTTGGCAGACCTCCGATTTGTCCTTGAAAGGATTTCACAAAAGGAAATATGTCCATAGCTTAACGGTCACTCTGCAATTAGGAACATCCAGTGGTAATAATTAATCCCTAACGCATTTCGAAGTCTTGTTGAAGGCTTTTTTTAATGTAAGTGCGGACGCTGCTATTTGTTACTTACTTGGATGTGGTAAGATTCCTATCAGACGTGGACGTTTAGGTCACTCGTTATAGTTTATTGGACTTTTCATTCAAGTGATTTGCTGCTAGTATTATGTGATTATCAGGGTATAATCGAATTTTATGAAATGTTGTTTTATTGGTAGTGTAGCATTGCTATTCTTATTTAATATATAAAGATATATGCTAATTAAATTGGCGTCTTGATCCTTTACATTTTTCTACCATATCCAATAAACATATACCAATTTTTCATTAACACAAAACTATTTCTCTTTTGTACTTCGTAGTGACCAATTCGTGGTCTCAACTTTGAGCTCACACAAGCTCATCATTTGTTTTGCAGCTTTATTTATATATACATTTTTATTTGTGCACTAGCGCCTGCTGAGTGTTTTTGTTTGTGTAATATCATTTTAATCAGCAGAAGCTGCTTGTGCTAGGTATTCACATCACTATGTGAATAAGACACATTTGAGGGTAAAAAGTTGCACAAAAAGACGGTTGGCACTACCGAGTCACGCCACAGCATGGCGAGATTAGAAGGGCTGTTTAACGCCCAAGGAGGCTAGATGTATGAGGACACATCTGCAAGATCAGGCGATGAGGCTGACAACCCCATGAGAGCAGGCACTAAACGATGTAGTGCATACACAGTACACATATCTTAACGACTGATGTGTCAGAATCAGCCAAATCGTTAAAGATATTGTGTAGGGGCCTTAAGAGGAGATAATAGAAGAAGCTATGTACAAACTGTGGGTGTCAGTTGACAGGTGCAGCTTGAAACGTTTGTATGAACGCATGAACAATTTCTAACGTTGAAACACACTTTTATACTGTAGCTCAAAGTAACAAACTTACTACAATTATCTTAAAAAGAACATTAAAGAGAATGAAGCTGTCATCAGTTTAGACAGAAAATTACTCTTTTGTGATGTAGGGCAAAGATCAGTCCTTTCATTGCAAGAACAATCAAGCAACAGTACATCCCTTTAACAATCTATTACTAGGATCCAGATGAAAAAAAGTACAAAACTTCTGATAAATGAAAAGACTGAGCCTCATCCTGCAATATAAAATTTCAATTGTTATGTCATCTTTTTTTACTTTGGAAATCAGTTTCCAATTTTTTGAGTCTGTGATATTGAAATGTTTACTTCCACAAACCTAGTCATGTGGTGTATCCATAAGAGTCGGTTGAATTCTGAAAAATATGTTTTTTTGTTTTATTCAAATATATGTAAATCTTGGCCTGAAAAAATAATGGTTTTTTTTATACTCACACAATGTGCAAATTTTTTTTTTTACAATTTTTTTTTTAGAAATCAGAAACTAAATAAAATAAAACATAGAATAAAAAAAATACATTTGATACCCTCCTCTACATTACTAAATGTAGTGCAGAGGATAAAAGCTATAGAAAATATAAGGTAATTTGCAGTGGATCACTTCACATGGAATGACCCAACCAGTCCTGACCCCAAGTTGCTGTAACAGAAGCCACAGATAGTTCAACTATGTACTGACAGATGTATACCTATTATATTTCAGTATTTTTATTACTACATGATTTACCATTATATCTTTAGTAATTAACGTAAAGATGAAAAAACTAACGCAGAAATAAATTCAATAAAATTTTCACCGTAATTCAACATGTAGACTGTTCTGAAAAGAGAACACTAGTGTGATACCAAAATTACATCATAGTGAGGGCATACTGTTTATATAACTGCAATAACAACCACAAGGTATATCTGCACTTTGTTCTTTTAGCAGTGTTGCTCAGTATGGAGATAATGCAGTGACATAATTCTGATACTACACACCTTTCTCATATATTCTCATTTGGCCAAGCCTCAGCTCTATAAATCTGATGGCGAATACAGGAAACAAAAGAAAAACACTGTACTTTTAGAAGATAATCAGTCAATAACATAGAAAAGTACATGCAAGCCTTATAAAATACACATTTCTCTGTGTCTGTACATTGACCTACTGCAAGCTAAGTTATATTGCAGGTTGATCTGCAATAAAAATTTACCTAATTTGCAGGAAGAAATCTTTAGGGCTAGAATACATTACCCACAAACATACTGTAACCACCATGTCAAGTGTACAGCAGACCCCCTATGGTACTGGCTTTGTGTGTTGGTATTCTGATCCATACTATTTTATTTTCTAAATTAAAATGAGGATTGCACATTTTCCTTAAAACTATCCAGGAGATCAGCTAAGTCAAGAATAGTACACTGCAAGCATACACAACAGACAATCAAAGGAAGAAAATGTACAGAAATCAAGAAAAAACTTACCTGAGGTATGCAGTCTGTGTAAGCAAACATAGATTTACAGCGATCCTCCATGCTTATATGATAAAGAATACACATAACAACTTGCTTGTAGTTTTCATTTTCTAGCAAAAACAAATGACACACTGGCTTAAAAAAAAGTTAAACAGCATCCTGTGTAAGTTTTTTTTTTTTAAATCACAAATTTAAGTGATTAAAATGTTTATTATAATAATTCTAAAACTGTACTAGTGTAATGCTAGGCATCTTAAAGAGCTTTTTTTTATTGCTGTATTTAATATGTACAATACAATATAATAGGATACAGTATAAAAAAAAAAAAAAAAACTATTTGGGTTAAAACTATTTTATTGATCTCAAAAATCAATTACATAAAATGCAATTATATTACTAAATTACAGATCAGAGACAAACTGGGTATTCACAAAGGACAATTGGAAGCATATGGTCATATAGAGCTTCAGTACGGAACTTCTCAATTTAATTGAGTAAGCACGAGGAAGCATAAATTTTACTGTCTGTAATAACTGCAAGCAATGCCCTTAAAGCTTTTAGTTAAGTTTGCCGGCAGGACATGTGCTTCTCATTTGGTCTTCTGCCCTGTTTGACCTTCGCGTTTTACTCAACCGATCAGGTATTAAAGACCAAGAGGATTATGTCTCAAGATTTTTTTCATAAAATAATGTAGAAATTGCCATTTCTGCATAATTTTATGAATTGTAGCCATGTAGTAATAGCACAATATAGGAGATTTCACAGAAATCACTGGCAAAGTACTAATTAACACTGCAGATCGCAGTCCCCTTTATTATCAATGGGTGCTACAATCTGACCCCTATGTACCAAACTCTAAAAAGCACAGCTTTTTGGATTTTGACCCTGGTAGTTTACACAATCTTCAGATGGCGTAAACTGCATTAAGCCTATGGAGGGTTATGAGCAGGAGAAAGATCTTTCGATCTCTATCCCGCAGCCTCCGGCAAGCGGCTGAGGCTGAACTGTGCGCATGCGCACTGTCAGCTTCTCCCGGAGAGGTCTTTCACTTCAGTGAAAGACTTCCACTAAATGCCTGGGACACAACTCGCAGGGACAACGGTTACTGCAACTGCTGTGTCTGAGAGTTCCCAGTTGTACACAACGGGGATATTATCATTAATAATGAAAATATTCCTTTCGATATGGATCCTTAATAAACGCAGCCGTGCCACGATTATTAATACATAGGTCCTTAACTCTGTGTACTCTTCAGAATAAGTAGGGTAAGATATACTGTACAAAAATGTGCAACTTCTACGATACAATGGAATCCCCTATACATTGGTTAAAATCATCACTTCAGCATATAAGAGCCAAAATAACTTAGTTTGTAATTTTTAAAATAGGAACAGAGTGTAATTTGTTGTATTTTTTTTCTACTTGGACCAACTAAAATTATAAGTTACTTTAAAACCAAGCACAACAATACAGGTATAATATGAAAAAGGTATGTGACTGCAGTATAGTAAAATAAGTTTTACTAAATGTATTTATAAAAAAATAAATAAAAAAAAAGGAGGGTACAAAACCAAGCTTGCACTGTGGGTAAAATTTATATTAAAATAAATATATATATATATATATATATATATATATACACACACACAGTAAGGTCCATAAATATTGGGACATTGACAGAATTTTCAGATTTTAGCCTCTATTCACTACCACAATGGTTTTGAAATGAAACAAACAAGATGTACTTTAACTGCAGACTTTCAGATTTAATTTGAGGGTAATTACATCCAAATCGAATGAACGGTGTAGGAATTACAACAGTTTCAATATGTGCCTCCCACTTTTTAAGGGGCTAAAAGTAATGGGACTATCAACTCAAAAGCTGTTTAATGGACAGGTGTGGGCTATTCCCTCGTTATTTCATTATCAATTAAGCAGGTAAAAGGTCTGGAGTTGATTCTAGGTGTGACATTTGCATTTGGAATCAGTTGCTGTCAACTCTCAAAATGAGATCCAAAGAGCTGTCACTATCAGTGAAGCAAGCCATCATTAGGCTGAAAAAGTCAAAACAAACCCATCAGAGAGATAGCAAAAACATTAGGTGTGGCCAAATCAACTGTTTGGAACATTCTTAAAAAGAAAGAACGCACCGGAGAGCTCAGCAACACCAAAAGACCCGGAGACCACGGAAAACAACTGTGGTGGATGACAAAAGAATTATTTCCCTGGTGAAGAAAAACCCCTTCACAACAGTTGGCCAAATCAAGAACACTCTCCAGGAGGTAGATGTATATGTGTCAAAGTCAACAATCAAGAGAAGACTTCACAAGAGTGAATATAGAGGGTTCATAACAAGATGCAAACCATTGGTGAGCCACAAAAACAGGAAGCCCAGATTAGAGTTTGCCAAACAACATCTAAAAAAGCCATTACAGTTCTGGAACAACATCCTATGGACAGATGAGACAAAAATCGACTTGTACCAGAGTGATGGGAAGAGATGAGAAGGAAAGGAACTGCTCATGATCCAAAACATACCACCTCATCAGTGAAGCATGGTGGTGGTAGTGTCATGGCGTGGGCATGTATGGCTACCAATGGAACTGGTTCCCTTGTATTTATTGATGATGTGACTGCTGACAAAAGCAGCAGAATGAATTCTGAAATGTTTCGGGCAATATTATATGCTCATATTCAGTCAAATGCTTCAGAACTCATTGGACGGCGCTTCACAGTGCAGATGGACAATGACCCGAAGCATACTGCAAAAGCAACCAAAGAGTTTTTTAAGGCTAAAAAGTGGAATGTTAAGCAATGGCCAAGTCAATCCCCTGACCTGAATCCGATTGAGCATGCATTTCACTTGATGGAGACAAAACTGAAGGGAAAATGCCCCAAGAACAAGCAGGAACTGAAGACATTTGCAGTAGAGGCCTGGCAGAGCATCACCAGGGATGAAACCCAGCGTCTGGTGATGTCTATGCATTCCAGATTTCAGGCTGTAATTGCCTGCAAAGGATTTGCAACAAAGTATTAAAAAGTGAAAGTTAGATTTAGGATTGTTTAGTTTGTCCCATTACTTTTGGCCCCTTAAAAAGTGGGAGGCACATATAGAAACCGTTGTAATTCCTACACCGTTCACCTGATTTGGATGAAATTACCCTCAAATTAAATCTGAAAGTCTGCAGTTAAAGCACATCTTGTTTGTTTCATTTCAAAGCCATTGTGGTGGTGAATAGAGGCCAAAATATGAAAATTCTGTCAATGTCCCAATATTTATGGACCTGACTGTATATACACACACACACGCGCACACACATATTATTATATATACACACACACACACAAATTGGTGGCACTTGGAGTCTTTGTCAGATTTTTAAATAACGCCTTTATTGTCCTACGTTTCAGTGGTCAACAGATTTATTAGTATTATGGTATGTTCATCATATGTTTTTCTTGTATAACAGCATGCTTTTATTATTCTTACTTTTTATTTTGTATCTTATACCTTATATACTGGGTAGCCATGGTTACCATTGTACTGCCTCATTGGTTGGCCGATGGGGCGCACCCGGATGATGTCACCTTTGCTTTGGCACGGAGTACTAACGTGCTTCTCCGGCGGCGTCAAGGGAGTGCTTGTATATTTATTTTGCCCTATATGCCTGACGATGGTCTGACCCCCGAAACGTAGGACAATAAAGACGTTATTTTAAAATCTGACAAATACTCCAAGTGCCACAGACTCTTGGGAGGCACGGGAGCACTATACTAACAAGGATTACACACAAGAGTCGGTAATTTGTGTATGTATATATATATATATATATATATATATATGTTTGCATCATTTGTGAAAAAAAATATATATTCTAGCTTTTACCATGTTGGATATTTAGTTCATACTGTATTCTGGTTTTACAATTAGTAGTGAACCAGCAGAAAATCAAATTGGGATCTTAACTATGGAATGCAAATAAATAAGACAATTAAGAATCAATAACAGACTTGCAGCATGCTGAGCTATCATTAGCAGCTTTCCAAAGGAGTGTTATGCCAAATTGGTTTTAGACACAACTGATAAGTGGATCTGCAAGCTAAGTTTGCTTACTCATTACGTGCCCTACTAGCACGTAATGAGTACTGGTGCTGCGGCCCTTCTGGTTAGCATTAGGACTGTAGACTCAGTCATATGATGATATACCCCTGATGAAGTCCTGACTCAACGACGAAACGCATTGGGTTTCATCTGTTTCTGTGATTTTACAATTGATGTAAGCTACTCCATATGGAATTCATCATTTTTATAAAATAAATATTACTTAATTTTACTACAGTTGTGGAAGTGTTTTATCCATCACTAATAGTGGCCTTTTGGCCCTTTTTTAGGTGTATTTTTGGTGTGAGGGTATCTTTCAGCCATGATTGAAGGAAGGAACATATATCCTGAAAAGCAGTTTTTTCATCATTCCGTAACATTCAAAGATCGACAAGATTCCAAATTCTAAAACATCTTGGAAAAGGAGAGAAAACCCACTATCTGTCTGTGCATCTAGGACTGATTATAGGAGTACCAAGATTGCTGATAGTATTGTTTATACTTTATCTAAAGAACGTAGTTTGTTGCTGTTATTGATTGTTCTATAATATATACAAATTTACACTGTCAAAACGAGCGCCCTTTTTCTCCTTTATTTTTTGGTGTCTATCTATTGTATATCTGTCTAACAGAGATATAAAGAGAATGGTGCAGCCACCCTTTTTTATGCTGTATTAATCTAAATCTCTTTCATAGTTGTTAAGAAATTAGCGCAATATAAGGGCATTTGTTTGTCTCATATATATATATAATATATATATATATATATTTATGTTTGCATCATTTGTGAAAAAATATATATATTTTTGCTTTTACCATGTTGAATATTTAGTTCATACTTTATTCTGAATTTACAATTAGCAGTGAACCAGCAGAAAATCAAGTTGAGATCTTAACTATGGAATGCAAATAAATAGACAATTAAGAATCAATAACCGTGTTTAATAAAATAGTAGGTCTTATTTACACAAATATAAGTAATTCCAAATAAAATAGTTTCTTTATAAGTTAAGCCAAAATGCTTATATGAATACAGTGCAAACTACACAACAGTGCTGACAAGCTTCGAAATCTAAACATTTATACCTGGCTGCATGTGATTACTGGTGTCCTGGTAGATGGCTGCATATTCCCTTAGCTTTGTGTCCTAACATAGTCAAATTTTAAATATTTATAACCACTAAAATTGTGCTTAGCAGTGGGACATGGTAGTACCAAGGTAACATCATCACACCAAAGGAAAATATTATTTAGAAGATATACTGGAATGCCATCTCCGAACAGCAGCTGGACCTAGCAAGCTGAACTGTCATGTCTCTTGCAATCTCTGTTCCTCTTTTGGTGATCTTTACTAATGAAGATCATCATTGGGAACATCTACCCTGACTATTCCCAGCAGGAAGAATGATAAGAAACATTGGGCACACAGCTAGTACTACACAACAGTAAAGTTTTTTCTAGTACAAAAAGGAAGAATCAGACATTCAGTTGGGAGAAATAGTAAGGCACAGCTTGTTACGAATCCCAATGCCTACTCCACGTGAGACCAAAAGAACCCGGCTAGCGAGATCTTCACCAATAACAACCGCCCGTTGTTCCCTTAGAACTTGGATTCGTTCACCGGTACTTAGACGGCCGCATGGACTTATGCTCGGGGTAGTAGCGGCTCACATGAAGGTACAAGGGAATTCAATAGATGAAATGTACAGTTGGAACAGATGCAGGTTATGGTAAGGCTTTGAAGAAAAGAAGAGTGGATATTTGACCAATGGTATAACTTGAAGCGGTTTAAAGTAGCACAGCAGCCGATGATGCAATAGTATCGATGGTGCCGGCAATAGCCGTTAGTAAACAGTCTAGTCTTTGGAAATGGCTTTGGAAGCTGATGATGAAGCAAATGTGTCGATGGTGCAGCAATTGTGCAGATGGTGCGGCAATAGTCGGTAGTAAACAGTCTAGTCTTTAGAAATGGCTTTGGAAGCTGATGATGCAGCAAATGTGTCGATGTTGCAGCAATTGTACCAATGGTGCGGCAATAGTATCGATGGTGCAGCAGTTGTGCCGTTGGTGCAGAAATAGCAGTTAGTAAACAATCTGGGTTTTGGCAATTGCGATGGTGCGGCAATAGTGCCGATGGTGTGGCAATAGTGCTGCTGGTGTGGCAATAGCTGTTCGTAAACAGTCTAAATTTTGTCGATGGCTTTGGGAGCCGGGGATGCAGCAAATGTGCCGATGGTGCACCAATAGCCGGCAGAAAACAATGTAGGTTTTGACTGTGGCTTGGGAGCTGTATGAAGACTGATGAGCTGATGATAGCACGGGGGCTGCTTGGTGCGGCTGGGAAGCCGTATGGAAGCTGATGCGCCGATGGCATCACGGGGGCTGCTTGGTGCAGCTGAAAAGCCGTATGGAAGTTGATGAGCCAATGGCAGCATGGGGGCTGCTTGGTGCGGCTAGGAAGCCATATGGAAGATGATGAGCCGATGGCAGCACGGGGGCTGCTTGGTGTGGCTGGAAAGCCGTATGGAAGTTTATGAGCCAATGGCAGCATGGGGGCTGCTCGGTGCGGCTAGGAAGCCGCATGGAAGCTGATGAGCCGATGGCAGCACGGGTGCGGCTTGACGCGGCTGGAAAGCCGTATGGAAGTTGATGAGCCGATGGCAGCATAGGAGCTGCTTGGTGTGGCTGGAAAGCCGTATGGAAGTTGTTGAGCTGTATCACGAGGAGAAACAAACTGACCATGCAGCAAAGCCAATGAAACTCACTGACACGTTACAGTTGGCACAGCTGCAATAGTCCAGTGAGTATAAATAGGCTGAAGTCCCAATCAGGTTTGCACTTGTGGAATACATCACTTCCTGAGGCGTGCCAATCGCCTAGCAACAGGAACAACTGAAGTAACCCCATCTTGTCTGGGCAACCTGTTAAAAGGATTCAAGTTGTGACCACGACTTGTAACAGCTATAGTTGACATCAGTTGACTGTTTTCATATCAATAAATGGTTCATATTTTTGATTCTCTGCTGGTAGCTACACAGGGATGCAACTCACCAATGTCTACTTATTGGTGGCTGAAAATGTTGTGGCTGATAATGTTGCAGCTGTCGCTGAACAATGGCCACTCAAAGATTTTTCTACCAGCAGCTACAATTGTTACTACACAAGCTTATGCATCAATTATTCACCACAACGCTTAAGCCGGATATACATCATATGATGGTGAAACCCAGCGATGGAACAATGCAATGTAATGATACATTAGGTGTGCCATACACACTGCACGATCCGGTGTATAACGGTGCAATGTATTGTTAAATGCTGCATGTAACTGCATGGTGTCGTTCACTGCATCGTCTTATCTGCCATACAAAACAGCAGATGGGATGATGCAATGAACGACAATGTGTACCGTATATATACATATATATATATATATATATATATATATATTTATACATATATGGTTCTGAATCGCATCAGAATAATATATCTTATATATTTAATAGTATGTACCCAATGCGTTATTGTATGTAGTGTCATAGTGACGGAATAACTTCAAGCAATCTTGAAAATCCCATATCATTTAAACCAAGGCTGCTCAGCTTAAATAAGGACCTCAAGGGATTTCTGTTTATGATGTACTAGCTGAAGTACCCGGCGTTGCCCGGGTTTTAAATATTCAAGTTATTAAGTTTTATTATGTGATGTTGTCTAAATCCATCCAGTGCAAAGCCCAGAACAGGCTCAATGGGTCAAAGTTCTCCCCAGCGCACTCCGCCGTGAGGTACGTCCCAGGACCCCAACCACTCCATTAGGAATCCCAGACCAATTGAAACCCCTCAAGGTTCAGCCCAGCCCAGCATACACCAACAGGAAGTCCGACCGGGACTTTAACCCCTAGTATGTCTTCTGGGACCCAATCCAATGTTACCACTCTGAAGTTTTTGGCCAAATTATGTGATGTCGTCCAAATCCATCCAGTGATAGGCCCACAACAGGCTCCCTGGGTCAAAGTTCTTTCCGGCGCACTCCGCCATGAGATCCGTCCGGGACCCACCCCTCTGTGAAGTTTTCATCCAAATCCGTCCAGTGCAAGGCCCAGAACAGGCTCCCAGGTCAAAGTTCTGCCCAAAGTCCATGGGCAAAAGTTCTGCTCAGCGTACACCAACGGGAGGTCTGAGTAGGACCTTAACTCCCCTAAAACCTGGCCAGAATCTAACTGTACCACCTTGTGTTGGTTTCATCCCAGTCGGTGCAGGGGTGTCCGAATGCATAACCAGACAGACAAACAAACGTATTTTACATATAAGATTCTGTACACCATTTTGAAATAGTTACATTTCTAGAACACATATGTGGACAATGCTATGAAAACTGTGGACAGAATTAACTCAAATGAAAACCACAAAAAAAACCTATGGTAATCAAGACAATTTAGGGATTGAACCTCAGCCATGGATTTGCAATGAACTCATCCTGCCACACATGATAACCTGAACCTTGTAACTGATGGATTTTTAGCATTCACATATATTCATTTTAGGCAGCAGATGTCACTATTAAACAAGCAGAAACTCAATGCATTGTCTCTATAAGCATTGCATCCATTTAATTCACGGCTTTTTTCTCAAAGATTTTATTTTCACACATATGACTGCGGCACATATTTAATTTAGTAATGGTGCGTACACACCGTCAGATAGAACAGGATGATAAAAACGATAACGATATCAATCATATCGTTATCGTTCATATCATGTTTTGGACCCTTCCAACCCCCAAACGATGGTCGATTAGTAGGCACGGATGGTCGATATCGACCATCGCCCATGCATGCAGGTTAGCCTGGTTACTATAGGAACCTGCGATCGACGATCGTGGGTCGTTATAGTTGTTTGGAGCTTGGTGCATGTGCTGGATGTTTGATATCGAACATCCAGCACATGAAGGACGATCAGAGATCGATATCTGATCGTTGTCTGATCGCTCTGTGTGTATGGAGCTTAGGCTTTACAAATATTCTATTGATGAACGCAGAGTTGTATATTAGTTTCTTTGATTGGCATATATTTGCTAATATGAATGCAAATTCCACAGATTTTATCACACACTAGTACAAAATTAAAATAATGGCGTTACACAGTATCATACCATTAAGGTAATTCTGGAATTGGTATCCCTCCAGGGACTGAGAACAACATGACTATGTAACAACAGCACTAACAGGAGCTTTGACTCACCATTGTGCAGATTTTGTTGAGACTTTTCCTATAAGTATATTGATGTGCTTTTTATGTATATACAGTACATGCGGTCTAAAAAAAAAAATTAGGTGGAGCCCTTGTCTGCACAACCATGTCTTCTTGCACATGCACATTATTTTTTCAAAAGAAACAAATCACTGTATATTGTTAATGTGTAAATAAAATATTATTATAGCAGTGAAATTCTGTTAATTAGAAATAAAACTAATATTTAGTGTATATTAGAGATGTGCAGTTCAGTTCTGCAGAAATCCGAATCCACCCGAATTTTGTGAATCCAGGTAAATCCGAGTCGCAGTTCTAATCTCCTGAGGAGATCCAGGTAAATCCAGGTCGCGGTCCTGATTTTTGCGGTTCGGAATTCGGATTTTAAATCCGAATTTCAGGTTTTGGATTGCATAAATTACATGATTTTAGCTGTTTTTAAAACTTTTTATCTATTTTTTATTTTAAAAAATCCAGATCCAAAACCTTGAAGTAGATACAGATCCAAAACCAAACACGGAGGTCGGCGCACATCCCTAGTGTATATGTAGTGTTTAGTTCTGATGCTGTTCCTCTTTAGTAGTATGGTCTCCACAGAGCACTTTCACAGTAGTCACAATATAAACCATTCCACAAAAAGGTGCATCCCAACATAGTAATATAAATGCAATATAACTGTGCACAATTACTAGTGAAACATTTTGCACATTTTAATTATGCTGCATATTATCAAGTTAGTTTGAAGATAGATGAAGCCAATTTATTCATGCAGGTTGAATATGTCAGTATATTTCTACTAAGTTCATGAACTGGATAGTACAAAATTTGACTGGTCATGTAGTCAGCATCCTGGCATGTGGGACGCCGACGGTCTACATACCTGGCTCCAGTATCCCGACAGCCGGCATCCCGAAGGTAAGTATCGGGGGTTAGGCAAGGGTTAGGTACAGGGGTTAGGGTAGAGCCGTAACTAGATGCTGGGGATAAAAGAGGAGGAAGCTACAAGTGAGAATGATAATAAAAAAGAAAATTGACAAGCCCAAACAGCGCTCCCTGGCCTGTGCCAGGTCACTGGTCGTGCTACCCTAGTTACGGCCCTGTGTTAGGGTTAGGCACTATGAGGAGGGTTAGGTTTAGGGTGTGGGGAGGGGGAGGTTAGGTTTAGGTACTGGGGAGGGAGGATTAGGGTTAGGGTAGGGGTTAGGCTAGTATACGTACCTACAGGTATCGGGATTCTGACTGTCGGGATGTCGCTGTCTGTATTCTGAATGGCGGCATCCAGTCTGCCGGGAACCCATTCCCAACCTAATTTCAAGTTGCCTAAGAACAAACACTAATTGTTGCGTCATGCTTTTGTTGGGACTTATTTTTAGTAATCTGAAATCGATATTAATCGCAAGTTTCCATACCGCTGGGAACCCATACCCAACCTGGTGAAGAATATATGGAAACTTACGATTAATACAGATTTCCGGTGACTAAAACTTGAAATTAGGTGTAACATTCCTCCAAATGTGAAGGAGTATTTTTTCTTAACATTTATTTACTATCCAACTGTATTATTTTGCCCTAACAGAGATTTGCATACTCCTCTAAACATCATATGCAAGTTTAGAGGTTTTTTTTGTAACTGTTTGTAGAGAGACAGAATAAAACGAGCACAATGCAAATAGACTGGAATAAGGAACACACACTACTTTAGTTATATATATATATATATATATATATATATAAATGTCATCTGTGCCGGGATCGTAAAAGAAGCATACGACTTCTGCTGCCATGAAAAGGTTTGCGGGCAGCCCTATGGCTGTAGATTAAGCATTAGAAAGGGATAATTGCATTGCCAGATGTGCACATTAGGAGACAGTGAGAGTAGGAAGGAAAGCAAACATTTGGACACATATTTTTGAGCTAGGAAAAAAGCAACTCTCAGGTGACAGTATTTGTATATGTTACAATTGCAAGACCATTTAGCCTAGGAGACATACTTTTCGAAGCAGGATTATTTTAACCTGTGTGCCATACTGACTGACTTCAGTAATTAACTAACTCAAAGTACTTCCACAACATGTGGAGAGAGTCACTGTTTTGTGTAGCATAACTTACACATATAAGGAAAGAAACATACATTGGATTCATGGAGTCTGGCAGGCCTGTAATAAGATCTGAGAAGGAGAAACAATACATAATCCGTTTTTTTCCCAGAATTCTAGACAAATCTTTATCTGGGATTGTACAGATCTCAGCTAAGCATTTAGTTATTGCTGGTTGGGAGCGTTATTAATCCTAGAGGATAAAGGCATGCATTACAAGTAAAACAAAGAGCCCCTTACTATTGAGTTGACACTGCTCCACTACCTGAGGCATAACAAGAACTACAGCAACCCCAATTGTGTGTACATTAATTTAGGTGTCCATCTGTTTCCAGAAGACTAAATTAGCCATAAAAGGCCTATACTGCTGCGTGGCTCAAGCAGAAGGTTAAAGGATCAATATCTAACTTGACCACAATTTTATATGGTCTAATTGGACCAGCTCTAACTCATACTTATTTCCAGCGGTGTCTGTTAACACTGCTGGAAGATGACCATAGAAACAATCATTACTGATCGCCAGTGGCGTAACTAGGGCCGCCGTGGAACCGGTGGTGGGGGTGGGGGGGGAGCAGGCGGTGCTCATGACGTCTCTCCCATAATACAGAGAGGGGCCGAGCGGTAGGACGGAGGAGCAGACAGCGGCAGGAGCAGGGATTCAGGTAAGTTCGTGAGAATTTTCTGTCTGTCACTACATAGGGGGGACCACTACTGGCCATGGGCACTGTATAAGGTGGACCACTACTGGCCGGGGGCACTATATAAAGGGCACTGCATATGGGGGACGGTACTTGTGTACTTTACGGACTCATTGCAGAGAGAACCCAAGTGTCCTACACTCGTTATTATTAGCAATCATGGTGATGTCTACATCCCCTTCACAGAGAGGACCCCGACGTCAGCCAGTGTCCAGCGTCATTCCCTACCATCCAAGTGGGCATAGAGGGGGAATATAACCTTCGAGCACGAAGCGTGGCGAGGGGACAACTTTCTTCTTTCGGTGGGGACAACTTTTGGTACTTGTGTACATAAAGTACACAAGTACCATTTAAAACATTAATTGGGTTCTCTCTGCAATGAGTCCATAAAGTACATAACCGGGGGGACCACTACTGGCTGGGGGCACTGTATAAGGGTGCACTACTGGTGGCCTGCATAAGGGGGACCACTAGAGGGGGCACAGTATAATGGTGCACTACTGGGGACACTGTATAAAGGGCACTACTACATGGGGCACTGCTACTGGGGACACTGCATAAGGGTCACTACTACTCGGGGCATTAAGGTGCATATGTAATGGAAAGGAATGTTCCCAGAGTGACGAGAAAGGGGTGTGTGTCATGGTGACATGCTCCATTTCTCAGTGGCCATGCCTCTTGTGGCATGTGACCACGCCCATGTTTTTGTGCATGCACATAGGGGGGGTGGGGGTGCTCTATTTTTTTATTTTGCCCTGGGCACCAAATACACTACTTACGCCACTGCTGATCGCTGTGGGAAGGGAACAGTATTAAGGTCACGAGCAGTGATTAACTAAGTATTTGAAATGCGATGTGATATAATAGCATTTGACCATCATTAAGGAAAACCCCACTTCGTATGGCTGTTTATGCCTCGGGACAGTCATACTGTATGAAACAGTCTATAGCAATTTGGTCTGCAGCCCTCTTGATTAAGAGGTGTAATCTAGGAAAGTGTAATGAAATGTTTGGTACTGATGTGAGAATAGTTGAAGGTAGTGGTGAAAAATTTCAAATCACCTAAAAACAAAAACTTCAAAAGTTTAAATAGGCAAAAAAAAGGTTTTGCATGAAATACTCCTAAACAAGAAGCACAGAGTAGATTTCAATTTAAAAAGAAAAAAAAAATTCCACCAGAATGAGAAAAAAAAATATATATTTTTTTTGTTTTAAAAACAACATAAAAAAAGCATGGCAAAATGTGTACCTAAAAGAACCGTGAGCTTGGGGAGAAGTCCAACTTGTACCATTTTGTTTCTCAGGCCAGTGTCAAAAGAGAGGTTCAGAAGAAGCCGCAGGGTTATGTTCAGCAGGTCTTCATGCTCACATGGCACCATTTTAGACAGTTTTTCTATAATATCCATTTCAGCCTTTTGCGAGAAATAGAGGGAAAATGTATTATCTTTCAAAAAGCATTGCATGGTAAACAATATACAATCAACTTAAAATAAAACCTTATGAGTAAAACCTTAAGAAAAAAAAATTCCAAAATTCCAAAAGCATGACTGAGTTTCTGGCAATGCTTTTTTTTTTTTTTATTGTACTCAGCAATACTAACTGCCTACATATCATGTATTCATAAGCTAATGGTTCGCAGCTTTCAGACTGCTAACAGTAACAAGAAAAATATTCTATACATTACACCGTACTTTTATAGAATAATTATCACAATTGTTGTCATGTTTTAGCCAACTTGATCAACTTATTTCTGCATCAGGTAATGAAATGGCCCATATGCAACTGGAAATATGTACTTTTTTAAAGTAAACAATAGGTTCATAGCGAACAGAACTTTAAGTTTGAGAACTCTAGATCACATGCCAAGGGCAACATTAAGTAAAGGCAATAAATCTATTCTTGGCACAGATGGAGCACCGATTTCAGACTCACAATGTAAATCCAGAGTAAACTTGTATTGACCTCCTTACCCTCACAACAATGAAAACAGTCCTCTTGTACTTACTGCACTAGAGGGCCCCAAAGTTACTGAAAATCTCCTGGTACAGCAGTATTCACAATTTACCTAAAACCAGTGCTTTGTTTTCTATGAAAAAAGATACCAGTACTAGGAAAAAAAGGTACAGGTACTCGCCTAAACTGCTGAAGGTTAGTGTCTCCCTAGTCTATTAAGTACAGTAGCTGAAATTGACTAGTCTGGTGATACAAGTTCAAGGAAGTAATGTTAAAATAGACCAGCAATTATGTTTTTGGGTTTTATTCCTAGATAAATAAAAAAAAGTACTGTTGAGCACCATCAGAAAAAAAGCACTGGCTACAAACTATATTATACCTACAATGAATCCTTGCATTATATTCACATGAATACTGGACAACATTATTGCTGATCCTGATGCACCATATTCAGTCTTAAAACTCCTGTAAAGACCTCTCTCTTGATTATTTGTTGATGTAATAACCCCTCTTGGTGCACCAGCTCTAACGCCACGCTGACCATCCTTCTTGATCAAAATATCATCTTATTCACATTAATAAAACAACTGGGAGCATTAAAAATACATTGCTAGATTACACTGATCAATTTGACTGAGTCTGAGTTTGTGCAAAAAGAGCTGCCTCATCTCACACCATGGTCCTTTGTGCTTCATCTGCGACTTTGCACGTCTGTAAAACAATTGCTACGTAGTTAACATCACAGCCTAGGGTCTTTAGTACACTGTGAGTGGCTTTTCACTGCATTTGTGATACAACTGAGATGCAAAAGTTAAAAGGAAACTACAATACGCTACTCCTCTCAGGGCGTATAGACGCTAGGTGTATGAGGAAACCTCTTTATCAATCACTAAAAAAAATCAATTATTAGAACTGTATATTGAAATTCAATGTATTTAAAAGATTATATACTTGGAAATTTTCTTTACTAAGAATTACGACCAACTGTACAAAGTTAATTGTCTCTATTTCATAACCAAGATGACACAGGACCAGTAGAGTTGGTGCACACTCTCTTCCTCTTCTACACAGTATGTGTCAATGTCATTAAGAAGAATATACATGTTGTCAGGGGATTTTGGGGGGCTACATGGATGGGATAGGTGTTTTAGGTTTGAAGGTACAAGTGACAGGTATATACAGTATTTAACATTTATTTTTAATTCACCTTTATGACACAAAAATATACTTACACTCACTTTAATTGTACCCCCCCAATTTAAATACAGCATTTAATTTGGGCAAAAAGTAATGCTGTTTATAATTTTTTAATTGTTAGATAAAATGCATAGAACAGCCATTTTGACACAATTTAAGAACCCCAAACCCTTTGATTATGGTCACTTATACAATTCTACACTATTACCCTATCTTAGTTTGACTTTTTTGAGTACAGGCTGATTTCCCCATTTGTACTTGTCACATATAACACCATAAAGAGTTTTTGAGCGAATGCCGCATTGTGTCTTTTGCAATAGGATTGCGCAAATCCTATTGCAAATCTGGTCTGGTGCACTAATGGAGTGCAAAGCTCCACAAAGTTCCTTATACTGAATTTTGAGGCCGCAGCTCTAGTAAAATCATATTATACAATATAGCCATTGTGGTGTAAATTTTAAATACCAGCCTGGAGGGTAGGGGGGGATTCCAGCAACTGGAAACTCCCCCCCCCTGCATTTGCCAATGGAATCAACAGTTTGTTACATTCTGATAAAAAAAAAGCACTGGGGCTCTGTAACACTAAAAGCTTTAAACATCCATTGAAGACAACAGTGATGGATGATTGCAGGATCCTTTCCATGATAAAGAAAAACCCCTTCACAATATCCAGCCAAATGGAGAACACTCTCCAGGAGCTAGGCATATTATTAGCCAGGTCTATCATAAAGAGAAGACTATATGAAAACAAATACAGAGGGATCACCACAAGGGTCAAACCATTCATAAGCCTCAAGAATAAAAAAGACAAACAAAACAATTAAAAAAACAGCCCAGTACCGGAACAGCATTCTTTAGACAGATGAAACGAAGATCAACCTATACCAGAATGATGGGAATCAAAAAGTATGGAGAAGGCTCGGAATAGCTTCTGATCCAAAGCATATCACATCAACTCTAAAACACAGTGGAGACAGTGTGATGCAATGTGCATGCATAGCTTTCAAATGGCACTGGGTCACTAGTGTTTATTGATGATGTGATAGAAGACAGAAGCAGCAGGATGAATTCTGTGTAGGGATATATTGTCTAGCCAGATTCAGTCAAATTCAGCAAAGTTGATTGAACGAAACTTTGTACTGTGGTACAGATGGGCAATGACCTTAAACATACTGCGCAGGAGTTGTAATATTGTGTAATGGCCAAGTCAAGTATCTGATCTCAACCCAATCGAGCATGCATTTCACTTGCTGCAGACCAAGCATAACAAAGGAGATAACACAGCATTTGGTGATGTCCATGGGCTCCAGACTTCAGGCACTCGTTGCAAAGGATCCTCGAAAAATTCTTAAGAATGAAAATTTTTTTTATGATTATGTTGTCCAATTACATTTGAGCCCCTGATAATAGGGGATGGTGTATAAAAATTGTTGCAATTCATAAACGTTTCATACAATATTTTTGTTGAATCCCTTGAATTAAAGCTGAAAGTATGCAATACAATTGCATTTCCATTGTTTAATTTCAAATCCATTGTGGTGACAGAAAGATACAAAATTATGAAAATTGTGTCAGTGTTCCAATATATATGGACCTAACTGTATATACACACGTTAACCAAATGTTCCTTAAGGTGTAAAGACACGCACCCAAGTGGAAAATACAAATGCAAATACATGCGAAGGGGCAAAAATAATAAAAGGCAGAGGTTTGGGAAAGAAGCCCATTTGCCAGGACCTCATTTTAATGTAGCCTCTGTACTTCTTAGAACAAAACGGGATTGTATTAATTACAAAGACGGCTCAAGTTAAGAGAACATTTTCACAAACTTCTTTGATATAACACCACTACCTACCTAAACAATTAGACCTGGCCCCAAGATCTCTGTTTGAACCATCCTTTGTTATTTCTTCAATAAATACTTTTGTGCGTCTTGTGATCGCTGCTTTATTGGGTATGGAGCCTCACCTTAAGCCACAATATAACAAAGCCAGGACATCAGGCACTCATGGCTCTCTTTAAGTAAGAGGATAGTATAATCAGGATGGCAGACAAGAGGGATCTATAGTAGTGCAGGACACAGGGATGACAAAAAGAGATAAATAGGCAGTTGGGGGTTCACACCACGTGTAAAATGTTATCTGCAAACCCAAAAGTTGTGTTTATAAAAGTGGTTGACAAAATATTTGAGGACTGTGTATAATAACCTTATTTCTTAGGAGGTCAGGAAGGACCTTTTACACTCTAAAGCGCGAGGTTACAGAATCCCCCTGGCAGACCCATCTCTGCCCGGGGTTCCCTTTTCCAGCCACATTGGTTTACCTGGATGCATATCTCCAACCCTGTGTTCAGGGTATGGTCAAACAATATTGGCTCATAATACAAACTGTCGAAGCCGGTTGATTGGCTGAGACCAGATCTTAAAATTAATATCGAGCGACTCCATCTTTGGTTGCCCCTGACAATGCCATTTTGCATCGTCAGCATGAAACCATTGTGTGCGATGCTAATATGTTATTATTACCATCGTGCTACCGCATACTGTTAAAAGTCCTACCATACCCCATACACACATTAAATCATACATATAATATACAAGACGCACAGCGCACAGTTGCACTGTTTAACAAAGCACTCTACACATAAAACCACCACGCATATTAGCGACTACACGCAATATCCTTACACTTACACATACCAAAACTTATAAAAAGGTTCCCCACATTATCATGTTGTGAAATGTAATGTATACAATATTTAAGGTACATAAGCTAGTAAACATATCATGTTTGGTACCTTTCTAAAGCACTGTTTGTTTGCAGATTTCCGGTTCAATCCGCAAGGAAATCGCATCATGCGTTCGCAAGATATGAACAATATGAATATAATGGTTAGAATGGTGAAAAAGTATGTAGTGTTTTTCTACTAGTTTAAACCAGTTCTTCGGCGGGAAAACCACACAAAGCAACACTGAAGAACTGGGACATGCCTCTAGTGATGCTATATGAACTGTCCAATGGCCTGCATCATACCAGAATGTCCACGAGCAAGATCCAATGGAAATTTGTTATCTAGTTTCTTTGTTCTGGGAGGGTATATAGCTTGCATGCTGGTCCTAGTCTACAGCCATTCTTTCTTGGATGACCACAAACTTCTGGACTGATGACTGTTTTCTGGGACCGGTGCACACACGTATGTATTGGGCTGTATCATATTATGTATTTCATTGCCTTTGAACTAATTGTGCTAGATGAAAGCTTGTAACTTTCTTTTATTGCAATAAGAACTTTTGTGCGTTGGAACCACAATTATTGTCTGGACAGCGATTATTTCTCTCTAGCGATTTTAAGGTATTCATATATGGGGGCTCGCAGCTGATATCACGCCACCCTGATCCACACGATAGCAAACGTACCTTGATTCCGCAACTACAGGGTGGAAGGCGCCATAAGCAGGCAAGAACGCACTGTGTTCGAAACCCTGCTACCATTCATTGTTGTGGAATCGATGTCCTTTATTGTGTGATCTTAAAGGGGCGCTGATTAGGAATCTGGGGACAAGAGAGAAAGGATTGTCTGTCTGTGTTTTGTGTGTTAGTCGAATTATTGTGTATGCGACTAGTCGCAAAATAGCGTAATTTTTATTTCTGCGCTCTTGTGCATCAGTCGCATTATTGTGTATATCGACTAGGGGCACAATAGCGTATACGTGTTTCCGTATTGCTGCCACGTGTTCAAACAAAAGAGTTAAGATTGCATTGTTGTATTGATAGCGTGATTACATTGTTTAAGTCTCTTAATCATACTGCCATATCTGAGAAAAAGATTAAATTATTTTCTGTGCAGAAAAGGTGCATGATAGACGTAGATGTATGGTGAGAATAGGGGTACTGTGTGTTCCCCATTTACTGGGGTTACTGAGTGTTCCCTGGACCTAGGAGTACTGTGTGTTTCCTGGGGTACAGAAAAGCAGGTGTATTGCATATAAAGGAGTACTTTGTGTTCCCTAGAGGTGAATCAGCTCTGAGTGTGATCGCAGAATTCAATGATCAGTTAGGTTCTTTGCGCATTGTGATTGAACCACACGGTCAGGGCAGATCGTGAATGTGAACTGAGTTGTGGTGGAGGAAATCACTGCCAAGCAGTGGAAAGTACTCATATAGGGATTTTCTTTTTTTATGGGGTACTGTGTGTTCCCGCGGGGTAGGAGGTACTTTGTGTTCCCTATCCTGAAGGCAGGATATTGTATAGGCGGCATTCTGCTGCTTGTTGTGTAAGTTAACTGTAACGATTAACGGGTTGGTTGTACACAGCAGGTGAAGTTGAGCGGACGCAGCTTATGAAATGTCATCCGCCGGTCCACATACTAGCGAAAACTGCTTAGCGGTTTCCCAGATGGGTGCCAGGCTTTCGCTGGGTAGGGTGGACGATGCGCTGCATGTGGAAGAGCTGACAGGGTCGGCACGCCATATAATGCATACTAAGTACGGAGCGTATGCAAATGCGCACTGTAGTGTATGGAATAAGATGACGAGAAAGTGTGTAAAACCTTTTCCGAAGATTGGCAGTTTTGATGAGGAAATATTGAACAATGTTAGAGATAGCATCTGTGTGGTGAAATCTCTGAAGAAAAGAGTAGAACATAACGATTGTTTGAAACTGTGGCAGCATGAGGGAAACATGTGGCAAAATAGCGTTGTGTGCGTGCCACAAGGGAATGCGTACGCACGGCATGGTAGCGTTGCGGAAGTAGCGCGGGTGCACCTCCACTGCCCTATGCGGTGGAAAGTGAAGATACAGCCCATACCAAAAATTATAAAAACGTAGTAAGTAACATGTACCCGCTCCTGAGTAATTATAAGGAAAATGTTCATGAAGCAGATGATGAACCTATTGTAATGTCAGCCATTTCTCATGCAGTGCAAATGTTAAATGTTCCTTCACAGCAGGTATAGGAAGTGCCCTCACCAATAGTAGTAGCAGAAGTGCTACCACCCGCAGAAACAGTAGCAGAAACTGGTGTAAATAATATCATACGCTGCAGTACTAGACTGAACCCCCGAAGTACCAAAGGCCAAAGGTAACGGTGTGGTAGGCATGCATCCAGTCCGGACAATAACAGTTCCCAATGGGAATCCGGACGCACGTGGTGTAGTGCCTACAAGGGAGGTAGCAATGCATTGTCCTTGGACGAGAGCGGAGCTACATTCCATAATGACAGATTTCCCTGACACTAGAAAAGAGTTAGCAAAGTGCCAGAGATTTATAAAAGATTTAGGTAATGCTCACGAGCCAACTAACAAAGATTGGCGAGTGGTATTACGGGCATGTCTTCCACACAATACCGACTTGAAAAAGTTTATCACGGCTTGTGTATTGGATGGAGATAGTCCCTTAACTGATGAAAGCAATCAGGATAACATAACCCGCATAATCACCCAAATGGCCGTATATTTTCCAGTGGTAGTTAACTGGAGTAACATTTTTACAATTAAACAGAAGGAGAGTGAGTGTGCAGAAGATTATTTCACCAGAGCGCTGCAGACTATTACCCAGTACACTGGGATAGAGGACATAAAAGATAGCACACACCACAGGGAAATGGTCAATACGGTACTTATGGAAGGTCCTAAAGACAATCTAAAGTCCAGGGTTCAGACCTCACATTCTGGGTTGAATTGTATTACGGTAGACACCCTCAGGGAAACTTCTATTGAACATGACAAGAAGCATGAAACACAGAGTGAGAAGCTAATGGCTGTTAGCATTCAAGCTCTTGGAACAATGCATTTACAGCCACCAGACACCTACTCACCTGCGCAGCTACAATTTCTCAATACACATCATCCTGCGCAGTCACAAATTACACAGCCATACCACACATATCACATGCGACAACAAAACATATATCAACATACCTTGCCTCAGAACACATTCCACACACAGCCACTACCCCCATATCCACATCCCCAGCCATTATCTTTCCACACTCCCCAACCCACACAACAACAACCTTTCAAACCATACTCACCACGAAAGTGTTATAACTGCAACCAGAGGGGACACTTAATCAAGGACTGTAAAGCAAAGAAACAGGGACCATTTAACCAGGGAATTCCAAACCATCCCCAGTATGCAGGAAATTTTCAGCAAGCACCTGCTCACATAGTGGCAGTAAATGCTTTATTGGCGCAGGATAGACTGCTCTAGGGGTTAGGTCACACCTGTAGTCTGCAGCCAGTCAGGTTAACTGGGAGTACTAGGGAAGAACCTGTAATGACAGTTGATGTAGCTGGTACTAAAAATACTTTTCTTGTAGACACAAGGGCGACCAGATCAGTGTTAAAATCTCCATCCAATTTACAGGACAAGACAGTACCAGTAATGGGTGTAACGGTTAAAGTGCAACATTATCCTTTAACCAAATCTGCAGAGGTTACTATAGGGCCATTGCATACCAGGCATTCCTTTCTCCTGGCAGCGGCGGCTCCTACTAATCTTCTGGGAAGGGATTTGTTGTGTAAAATGGGATGTGTCATTTATTGTACCCCTGATGGTAGAATTTTAGATATCCCAGAGAAAGTTGCGCACAAGGTAAGGGATATATTGGACACTCCACAAAGGTTAATTCTTCACTCTACCATTCTAGAGCAAAGTCCATCACAGGTAAAGGAGATGTTATCTCAAATACCGGGTTCGTTTGGACCAAAGATGGACAGGACACTGGATTAATGGCAAATGTAGCTCCTGTAATGATCAACTTAAAGGTGGGAAGACAGGCTCCAAAAATTCCTCAGTACCCTTTAAAACCAGAGGTGGAGTTAAGGGTGTATCCCATAATTGAGAGATTGCTCCAGCAGGGGATTTAAGTCTGTACAGCTAGTGTAGCCAATAGTCCCATTTTTCCGTTGCAGAAGAGTGGTTGGAGGGGTTATAGGACCTTAGAGGGGTTAATAAGGTAGTAGAGAGCCAATTCCCTGTAGTGCCAAATCCAGATGCCATTCTCATGCAGATCCCACCAAATGCAACCAATTTTACTGTCATTGACCTCTGTTCTGCCTCCTTCTCTGTCCCGCTTCATCCTGTCAGTATTTATTTGCTTTCACATACAAGGGAGTACAATACACATGGACACGGTTGCCCCAGGGCTTCATAGACAGCCCCAGTATCTTCTCCCAGGCCTTACACGACTGTTTAGAATCTTTTCAACCTGCCAATGGATCTGTTCTAATACAATATGTGGACGATTTATTGTTGTGATTCGTTTATGTCATGTTTAAATGATACTAAATTACTGTTGCTTCACCTCTCACAGACAGGACACAAGTTTGCTAAGGACAAATTAAAGCCATGCCAGACCAGGGTTAAATGCTTGGGACACTGCCTAACCCAGGGACTACGACATCTGACTACTGACAGAATACAGGCCATACAGACCATAACACTGCCGCAGAACCAACAGCAAATCCGTACCTTCTTGGGCATGTGTGGATACTGCAGATCATGGATCCCAGGTTTTTCTATTTTGGCCTTACCTTTGCAGGAACTGGTGTCATCCACAAAACCTGACAGTGTCACAAACACTGAGGAAACAGAGCAGGCTTTCCTTAACCTTAAGGATAGTCTGACAAGAGCACCTGCATTGGGAATACCAGATCATGAAAAACCTTTTGATTTATATTGTACGGAGGCTAATGGATGCGCAGCAGGTGTCCTCACACAAAAACATGGTGATGTCAGTAGACCTGTAGCATACTACAGTGCACAACTGGACACTGTGGCAAGATCACTCCCAACGTGTTTAAGAAGTGTAGCAGCAACTGCTCTTTTGGTCAGTAAGAGTGAGGATGTCGTATTAGGTCATCATATGATTGTTTATACACCCCATGCTGTATCTGCTTTGCTGAATTCTGCTCAAACCAGACATGTTTCCTCAGCTAGGTCCACAAAATGGGAACTAGCTCTAATAGCACCTGCAAATATCACATTAAACGGTGCAGTATGTTAAACCCAGCAACGTATTTACCATATGCACAAAGGGTGGAGAGAGGTGAGTCGCTGGTGGAAGGTGAGTTCTGCAGGTATATTGATGCACATGATTGTATGGAATATTTGAATCAGACCTTTACTGCAAGACCTGACATACGTGATACACCTTTAGAAAATGTAGATGTGACATTTTACACGGATGGGAGTTGTCATAGACAAACTGACACTGGAGAATTATGTACAGGTTATTCTGTTGTAAATGACAAGGATGTTATAGATGCCAAACCCCTTGTTCCACCTCACTCGGCCCAAGTGTCTGAAATGGTGGCATTAAGGAGAGCGTGTGAACTGGCAGAAAGTAAGTTAGCTAACATCTACACTGACTCCAGGTATGCCTTCGGGGTAGTGCATGATTTTGTAGGACTGTTGACAGCAATTCAAAATCCAAAGGCAGTAGCCGTCACTAAGTGTAAAGCCCATACTTGTGAGGACGATCCGGTGTCACTGGGCAATAACATGGCAGACAAAGCTGCCAAATGGCCAGCAGGTTTAAGAGTGAACAAGCCAATTAACCAAATGATGATGTTTTAAACGATTGATATGCAGAAATTAATTGAGATGCAAAATTTGTGTTCCATTCAGGAAAAGGCAGTTTGGAGATCTAAGGGATGTGGGCAAGAGTCCTCTGGACTCGAGAGATGGACAAGGTAAGCCGGTGGCACCCAAGGCATACTACCCAAGCTTGGCTGAGGCTGCGCACTGTCTGACTCACCTGGGAAAGCAAGGTATGTGCAAGTGGGTCAGGGCGTATTGGTGTGCACCAGGTTTCTCTTCCCAAGCTGAGAAGAGGGCAATGTCCCGCTTGACATGCTTGAGGAAAAACAATACCAACCAAGCCATCTCACATCCCTCCAACAGATGGACCTTTTCGGGTAATACAAATTGATTTCATCCAATTACCACCCTGCAGGAATCTCAAGTATGTATTAGTATGTACAGATGTGTTTTTTAATTGGGTTGAGGCATATCCAGCTGCCACTAATACTGCTGCGTTTACTGCTAAAAAGATTGTTCAGGAATTTGTATGCAGGTACGGTATCCCTAGAATCATAAAAAGTGATAGGGTACTCATTTCACCGGAGATGTCTTCCAGAACATGTGCAAGTTGATGGGTATTAATAGTAGACTTCACACCCCTTGCCGACCGCAAGTCAGCGCCAAGGTGGAGAGGATGAACGGTACTATTAAAAATAAACTGAGTAAGATCATGGCAGAAACTGGACTAGGATGTCCAGAAGCTTTACCGCTAGTCCTTCATAGCATCAGGACAACTCCTAGCCCCCCTCTTAATCTGTCCCCCTTTGAGATAGTTTGGGAGACAACCTCATTTCATTATAAGTTCACAGGAAGATTTGAAGAGTAACAACGAGGTTACTGTATGGTATCTTATAACAATGAGTAAACAGTTGAAACAGCAGCAGCAGAAACTGAAATTGTTGTCACCTGATATGCCAGAAACAAACTGTCATGATGTTGAACCTGGAGAATTTGTTATGATCAGGAATTTCTTACGTTCAGGTTGTCTGACAGATCGGTGGGAAGGTCCGTATCAAGTGTTGCTGACAAGTACGACATCCTTGAAAGTGGCAGAGAGATACCTGGGTCCATTCCACTCACTGCAGAAAGGTCAACTATCCGGTGGAGATACAAGGCGGAGTCGAAGCAGATAACGTGGACCTGTCGATTGCGAGCTTGTTCCGGGAGAGATAAAGGCTGCAGTGAGACACCGGAGCTAGGGAAATTTATAGCCCATTATTCCAGCAATGGAATGGCGGGCTGTGGTTGCGTTCCTATTTTCTTCCAGAGTTCTCATCATCCTTGTTTGGTTCGGGATGTACTGTTTCTGTAATGGTGGTCAGATGATGGAGGGAGAGGTCGATGATGATAACGATGGGGTGGAGTCGGGAGAAGGAGTAATACAGTCACAAGGGCGGTATCTGACCAAACCCAGTACAGTAATTGCTAAGAGATCTGTTAGCCTGGAAACTCGGAGACATTGTGAAGGCTTATCATCTGAGGAATATTGTATTTGTGAGTTTTGTGGGTCCCTAGTTGATGAGAGATGCACCCAACGGTGCCAACCTAAGTATAACCAGTATTGAGGTGGGTATCCTTTAGAGGATTATCATATCATGGTGGGCAAAGTTTTAAACCAGACTGACTGTTGGGTGTGCTCTCACGTGCCTCAGGGACAACATAATGTAAGGTTAGTGCCATTTCCATTAACTGTCTCTGAGGTCTTAGAATTGCAACAAGGGCAATGCTGGATGGAAAATTTCTGATGTCCAAACCCCCTCATTTTAAACTCCACCAGTACCAAGTAGATAGATCACTTTTGTGTTTGAACATCACCAACTTCAACAAACCAGGAAGTTGGGAGGTGACTGGGAATAACCAGACAATGAACTTCTCACTAAGAGCTGATAATGAAACTATAAATTTTGAACTTTTACGCACACACTTCCAGTATTGGTATACACGTAGTGACACAAACAAATGGTTGGTAGGGTACCAGAAGGGTACTGTGCCAGGGTTATACAACCAGAAACGTGTGTCAGTCAGAAGGGAGAACCTGAGAGAGAATCATTTGCTAGGGAAATGTGTTCAATGATTATGATGCATTCTATTCCTTACTTTCTCCCCAGTGATGTGTATTTTATATGTGGAAGGAAAGCATGTAAGTGGCTCTCTCAGAGTTCAGAAGGTTTATGTTACCTTGGAAGGGTACTCCCAGACGTTATGACCCTTACACATGGTGAAATGCTTGGAATTCATAAAAACACACCATCACCATATCTTCACACACATTATGAACACAGAGACAAAAGAAATATACCTGGTGATGTACATACAGCCACACAGTTGATTAGCAAAACAACTGGCTTTCAAGTTTTAGTAGCATTAGATCCCACTAGGATCGCTCGGGGTACTTAAAATTTTAGATACATTCAAGATCTTGCTAATTTAATAGATAATATCACCGAGATGTATGATGACACGTTTAGGTACACAGGTAAGGAGTTACAAGCCTACAAGAAAGAACTTGTGCAACATAGACTAGTATTAAATTATTTAACAGCTGTCACTGGAGGGTACTGTGTGACTTTAGCCACCCAATTTGGTGTCAAGTGTTGCACGTACATCACAAATAACACTAGTGACCCCAAGGAGGTGATAGACCGGAAGATGGATGAAATTCTGCAGTTGAAATGGGAATTTTCGAAAGAACAATAATGCCTCATTGGCTGAGGTAAGCAAAAAGGTAGAAGAGTGGTTCTCTTGGTTGAACCCTGTAAAATGGTTCTCCAGTCTAGGAGAGTGGATCCAGGAAATTATTGCTAGTGTAGGTAAACTCCTGATCCTCATATTGGTTGTCATCTTAGTAATTGGCTTATGTGTCAGATGTGTTCCTGCTGTGAAGTGTGGAAAATATAATGCTAAAGTAAACCGAGAGAATGAAATTATGTTGGTGGTTAGTAGTAATAATATGCATACTAAGATAAATGAAGAACTGCATTACAATCCTGAACTAGAATGTACCATCAGATGATGTATAGATTTAGCCATGCATGAAATGTATTATTAAATGTTATTTTAAACATCCTAAATAATGTAAGTCCTTATCTTATTCAAGACTTCCTTTATAGGTTAGGTGCATCCCCACATCTTCCAAGATCCGCGGTGTGCTTATAAGGGTAGTTTTATGTCCTTCCCAGAGACACATTATTGATGGTTTAATGACTACATTGTGCCATCCCATAATATAACATTAAATAATATTTCATAGTGTAAGACTAAAAATAAATTTAAGACCAGATAGCGTGTTTGCTATCAAAGGGTGGACTGTCGAAGCTGGATGATTGGCTGAGACCAGATCTTAAAATTAAAATCGAGCGATACCATCTTAGGTTGCCCCTGACGCCGCCATTTTGCGTCGTCAGCATGAAACCATTGTGTGCGATGCTAATATGCTATTATTAGCATAGTGCGAACGCATTGCTACCGTATACTGTTAAAAGTCCTACCATACCTCATACGCACATTAAATCATACATATAATATACAAGACGCACAGTTGTGCTGTTTAACAAAGCACTCTACACATAAAACGGACCACGCATATTAGCGACTACATGCAATATCCTTACACTTACACATACCAAAACTTATAAAAAGGTTCCCCACATTAAAGGCTTAATATTAGAGGTTATATTAGCGAATAATCATGTTGTGAAATGTAATGTATACAATATTTATGGTACATAAGCTAGTAAACATATCATGTTTGGTACCATTCTAAAGCACTGTTTGTTTGCAGATTTCCAGTTCGATCCGCAAGGAAATCGCATCATGCATTTGCAAGATATGAACAATATGAAAATAGAGGTTAAAATGGTGAAAATGTATGTAGTGTTTTTCTACTAGTTTAAACCAGTTCTTCGGTGGGAAAACCACACAAAGCAACACTGAAGAACTGGGACATGCCTCTAGTGATGCTATATGAACTGTCCAATGACCTGCATCATACCAGAGTGTCCACGAGCAAGATCCAATGGAAATTCGTTATCTAGTTTCTTTGTTCTGGGAGGGTATATAGCTTGCATGCTGGTCCTAGTCTACAGCCATTCTTTTTTGGATGACCACAAACTTCTGGACTGATGACTGTTTGCTGGGACCGGTGCGCACGCGTATATGTATTGGACTGTATCGTATTATGTATTTCATTGCCTTTGCGCGAATTGTGCTAGATGAAAGCGTGTAACTTTCTTTTATTGCAATAAGAACTTTTGTGCATTGGAAACACAGTTATTGTCTGGACAGCGATTATTTCTCTCTAGCAATTTTAAGGTATTCATAAAACCGATCCCGATTCACCCATGTTAAAAAGTAAGCATATTTTGTACAGCTATTCAAGGGATAAAAATATAGAAAAAAACATGGTTATGCGAATAGATGTTTCAGACTTAGGTAAAAAGATTCCTGAACATTTTCTGAGTAAAGTGAAATACATACGTGTTAACTGAGATACCATTTTAAACTCCCACATCAGGGGCGTATCTATAATGGGTGCAGGGTGGTACACTGACCCCCCCCTCCATTTATCTATAGTGTTGATGCATATGAGAACAAAAGATGGACAACTGTGTCATTAGGGCTCTCTCTATTCTGTGAATAATCTATGACAAAATGGCAGAGTCCATTGTGTACATAGCGGCCGGTATACAACAAAATGGTCTCTGATTGCACATAAAATAGTCAAACGTAATAGGATAGATTCACACTAAGGTCTTTTTAGTGATGATAATAATGGTTGAGCTATTTACTGTAATAATATTTAGAGATGCTGAGAAGAGGAGCAGTATTGCTATATGTATTAAGCAGCACATATATCGCAATGATAATGGAACCACACGCATGCGTGTTGGATTCCAAGATGGTGGAGCAGATGATAGACTGTATTACAGCGGTATCTTGGAGATCTTGCGCATGTGCGTGGAGACCTAAAATGGTGGCAACGGAAATGCCAGAAATGGTCACATTAAGTAGTAGTATGGGTATAAATATTGGAGGAGGCTACCTGGGGTTATCCTCCTGACGAAGTCCTGCTAGTGACGAAACGCGTAGAGAAAATGGTGACACGGACACTCTCTTCAGCTATACAGACTGAGATAAGCTGTTTCTAAAGATTTTCAATTGTAATTGTGATTTAATCCTCATGTATATGTGGTGTATGTAATAAATAAGTTTAAAATACTACACCATGAGGGCACTCCCTCTCTTGTTTATATGAACTCTGATTGAGTGAACAACATATGAACATATGAAAAAAGTCACAACTGATCATATAGTTGCACATTGTGCAATTTGGATATTTAAAACATCCTGTTTTTTTAGTAGTTCTCAGAAAATGTGCTCCTGTTTTGTACTCGGGTGTAGTATATCCAATTTGACTAGGATGTCTTTTAAACTCCTTCCCCTTTTTGTATCCTGAGGAAAGAGCTTACATAAAAGGTACTGAAACTTTGTTATAAATACATTCATTCATTTGCTTACTAAGACGCCGGCAGTGCCTCTGATTTTGCATCCTGTTTATTTCCTTTCCCTGCAAGGAGAGGTAAAAGGAGGGCACCGGGTGCAAAGTGCCGGCCATTACTCTTGTATGTGTGGAGCGTGTGGTTACATACTCAGATTAAACTCTCTTAGGCAAGGCACCGGGGCTATTTCCTGTGGACTTTCACACAAGCAGGAGTGATCAGCTTGCATAGAGTTTCCAATTAAGGATTATCTCTTTACCTGGTCCTACAAGCTTGTACTTATTATATATTTCTATGGATGTGGAATCAGAATCAGTGGAAGGACTAGCCACCTTTCTACAACTACAAGGTGATACCTTTAGTTATACTGCAACAGATGCTGAAGCAATCCTGTTTAAAGAAAAACTGATTGAAAAAGACAATGTGACTAATGAAGATTTGTTCCGTGAATGGAGTAAACTTAGGAAAAGGGAACTGATTACCTATATCACTGCATAATGTTATCGGATTATTATAAGAGCAAGAAAATTCTACATGGTTTTAGAATTAAAAATATACCAACAATCGGGAGGAACGACATACCATTCTGTAAAAAGTGGATAGCAATCCTTAATAAATACTCCCTTGATTTAATCCTCCTCTTTATAGAGGAGGCGACTAAAGAACTGAATATTGCCAGCAATAATTTAAATGCCTTTGAATTACAACTAAAAGCTGCGTTAATTAGAGATTCCTCCTATAATTGGATGGAAAAGATCCAGAATCAAATACACCAATATACAAAAGAACTGATCAGATTCAAGAAATCTAAACTAGCTTAAGTGAAAAGTGGCTATGAACATCAGCAAGTATATAGCTGGTTAACGGTGTCTCAACAAATGATAGAAAGTATTCTAAACCAATAAGATATCGTAGTTTTATGTCTAATACAGACTCATCTGCAGAATCAAATACAGTAATGAGCGATGTGGAGAGTATTACCTGATCACAAATTAACCCTTTGGGTGCAGCTACAAGAGCTTTACCTTTGGGTTTGACACACAAGATGCAGAGGGCGCAACAGAACCAGAGGGAGAGGAGGAAACAGACGTCCACCAGTCCCACAGAGAACTTAGTATTTAATCTTTCTAAAAGATAAATTACCCCTATAGAATACAAGCTTCTTAATAGGGGTTTATCATTTATACCAACGACAAAATTTAATCCCTTTACTTGGAAGGTGGAAACTTATAAATTGAATAGGTCCTTGAGACTAAAGGAACATTTTAAATCTAGAATGGACATATAAAATCTAAATACTATATTCTGAAAAATGTAAATCCCTTCAACCTGGTTCTACATTCGACATCCAATCTTCCAACAGCTCTTTAAAAACCCTTTCTCGTCTCTTAAAAGATACTGTACAGAATGAGATGAAAAGTAATCCTCCCTCATGTTTCCCGAATTTGAGCCATGAAGAACAAGTGGCCCTGAAGAATTTGAGATCATATACAGATATAACAATCAGACCCTCTGATAAAAGGAGGAGCAATTGTTATGAAAGACTTACAGGACTATAAATGAGAAATTTACGATCAATTACAAGACCACTCAACGTATCACCTATTACAGGCTGACGCTACCCCTGTGTATAAAAAGGAGTTGGATCTTCTCCTATCACAGGCTGTATGTCATCAGACTTAAAAGCCCTTACGGTTGATTTCCCCATATGTCCACTACTATACACAACACCTAAAGTACACAAGTCTCTGGTTAATCCTCCTGGCAGACCAATTATTTCTTCCATTTTCACAACGTGTGGCCAGACACGTGGCTGAAATATACTACAGCCCTTTTGAACATTCTGGAGCCCATACAAACATCTCCAAAAAATCGAATACTGTGTACGGCTAATGTAAAAAGCCTGTACATGTGTATTCCTCACGGAGAGGGTATGAAGGCTACTCGCCAATTTAGCACAGATAATCCCCTATATAAGGGACCAGATGTGGATCTTTTAATTTCCCTTCTTCAATTTCTACTAACAAAAAATAATTTTTATTTCAACGGTAAATTTTATGCACAAATTTCGGGCTGTACCATGGGCTCGGCAGTGGCACAGAGTTATGCAAATGCATTTATGTTTACCGTTGAAAAAGATTTGTTTTACATTGATGATGTAGTTTCTGATGATCTCTTTATCTATCAAAGATATATAGATAACTTGCTAATAATGTGGAGATGTAGAGAAAAGGATCTCATGTATATATTTGATTTGCATAATAGCATGAATCATTCGGTGAAGTTTACCTATAGTACGAGCACCGAGAGGGTTAATTTCTTGGATGTAGTCACTGAGATTGCTGCACAGGGTTTTACTACTATCAGGGCCGAATTAAGGGGGGGAGCGGTCGTCCTGGGGCCCCCACACACAGATGGGCCCCCACACAGGGTCGATCTGACCCTGCCAAGAACAGGTGTCCAGCGGCACCTTTTCCCTTGTTCGACAGACTGCATGCAGCAGCAAAATCAGTGCTGCTGCATCAGCTTTCTAAGGGGGAGAGGGGCCAGTTTTACATATAAACCCCCCCCCACGATGCCTCCCCTCCACAGGCCGCATTGGGG
Organism: Taudactylus pleione; assembly: GCA_031769625.1. Taxonomy (NCBI): domain Eukaryota; kingdom Metazoa; phylum Chordata; class Amphibia; order Anura; family Myobatrachidae; genus Taudactylus; species Taudactylus pleione. The sequence goes on along the minus strand of JAUIMM010000047.1, from coordinate 737,042 downwards.
GCGGAGCCATTATGGCAAGTCCCACCCCAAATCACCGCGAATCGAGTCATTACATCGCAGGAGATGGAGCCTAATGAATCAAGGAGGTGCCAGAGTCCTTTTGCAACCTGTACCAGCAGCAGCTGCATCAAGTTTAAGTATGTATGTGTACTGTTTTAGTGTACGTGTATGTATGTGATATTGTGCATATGTGTTAGTGTGCATACTGTGTATGTATGTGTTAATGTGTATATATGTGTTAGTGTGTGTGTACTGCTTGTGTGTTTGCCCGTCTTCATGTAGCCTGGGTGGCGGGGGGTGGGACGTTGTGTGTGGTGGTGGGGGGGGGGGGGGGTAAGGCTTTGCTCTATGTAGCTTGGAAGGGGCCCCTACAAGCCTTACGGATTGCAATAACCTTTAAAATCAAGAGAGTTGCCATCCTCCTAATCTAAAACTTAGTTTACTTTACAAAAAGGATGTTATTATGAAAGAATTAGATATTGTTATACAAACATTTCTGAAGAGGGGATATGACACAGTTGACTACATAAACAGCGGGACAAAGCCCTAAAACAAACACATGCCACTTTATTAAAATCTAAACCTAGGGAACAAAAAAAAAAAAAATAGGATCCAATGGGTTAATAACTTTAGTCCTGCCAGTCGTTTGATCTCAAAATCCACTAAAATATACTGGCCGAATGTAACTAGTGATCCCAGTGATCATTTTATATTCACTTTGATATGTATGTTGGTTGTAAAAGACACATATAAGAGATTTGGTGATAGAATACTTGATTAATGTATTTGTGTTTTGATGTATGATTGACTTTTAGAAAACAATAGCACTCTGACATCAATGTCATTTTTAATATAAATGACCGCCTTAAATTACATTGTAAACAGTATATTATACACAAAAATATTTTCCTTTGTCATGCACACATTTTTTTATGTTGATGCAGTCTCTTAATATATTATGAAAGTTTGTTACCTAGATAGCAACATACAGTCAGGTGCATAAATATTGGGACATTGACAGAATTTTCATATTTTGGCCTCTATTCACCACCACAATGGCTTTGAAATGAAACAAACAAGATGTGCTTTAACTGCAGACTTTCAGATTTAATTTGAGGGTAATTACATCCAAATCAGGTGAACGGTGTAGAAATTACAACGGTTTCTAAATGTGCCTCCCACTTTTTAAGGGGCCAAAAGTATTGGGACTATCAACTCAAAAGCTATTTCATGGACAGGTGTGGGCTATTCCCTCGATATTTCATTATCAATTAAGCAGGTAAAAGGTCTGGAGTTGATTCTAGGTGTGACATTTGCATTTGGAATCAGTTGCTGTCGACTCTCAATATGAGATACAAAGAGCTGTTACTATCAGTGAAGCAAGCCATCATTAGGCTGAAAGATCAAAACAAACCAATCAGAGAGATAGCAAAAACATTAGGTGTGGCCAAATCAAGTGTTTGGAACATTCTTAAAAAGAAAGAACGCACTGGAGAGCTCAGCAACACCAAAAGACCCGGAAGACCACGGAAAACAACTGTGGTGGATGACAAAATAATTATTTCCCTGGTGAAGAAAAACCCCATTACAACAGTTGGCCAAATCAAGAACACTCTCCAGGAGGTAGGTGTATATGTGTCAAAGTCAACAATCAAGAGAAGACTTCACAAGAGTGAATATAGAGGGTTCACCACAAGATGTAAACCATTGGTAAGCCACAAAAACAGGAAGACCAGATTAGAGTTTGCCAAACAACATATAAAAAAGCCATTACAGTTCTGGAACAACATCCTATGGACAGATGAGACAAAGATCACTTGTACCAGAGTGATGGGAAGAGAAGAGTATGGAGAAGGAAAGGAACTGCTCATGATCCAAAACATACCACCTCATCAGTGAAGCATGGTGGTGGTAGTGTCATGGCGTGGGCATGTATGGCTGCTAATGGAACTGGTTCCCTTGTATTTATTGATGATGTGACTGCTGACAAAAGCGGCAGAATAAATCCTGAAGTGTTTCGGGCAATATTATATGCTCATATTCAGTCAAATGCTTCAGAACTCATTGGACGGCGCTTCACAGTGCAGATGGACAATGACCCGAAGCATACTGCAAAAGCAACCAAAGAGTTTTTGAAGGCTAAAAAGTGGAATGTTATGCAATGGCCAAGTCAATCCCCTGATCTGAATCCGATTGAGCATGCATTTCACTTGATGAAGACAAAACTGAAGGGAAAATGCCCCAAGAACAAGCAGGAACTGAAGACATTTGCAGTAGAGGCCTGGCAGAGCATCACCAGGGATGAAACCCAGCGTCTGGTGATGTCTATGCGTTCCAGACTTCAGGCTGTAATTGCCTGCAAAGGATTTGCAACAAAGTATTAAAAAGTGAAAGTTAGATTTAGGATTGTTTAGTTTGTCCCATTACTTTTGGCCCCTTAAAAAGTGGGAGGCACATATACAAACCGTTGTAATTCCTACACCGTTCACCTGATTTGGATGTAATTACCCTCAAATTAAATCTGAAAGTCTATTTAAAGCACATCTTGTTTGTTTCATTTCAAAGGCATTGTGGTGGTGAATAGAGGCCAAAATATGAAAATTCTGTCAATGTCCCAATATTTATGCACCTGACTGTAGGTTGATTTTTTTGTGAGTGGTTCACCAAGTATTTTGCACCATTTTATGAAAGTTTTCTGAGGTTTATATGGTATCCTAGGTAACCATTTTATGTACTCAACAGATCCGGACCGACGTCTGTCTCGCAATCACGTAATTTCCAATGACGTGGTGTAGCGCAACCGGAAGTGGTACTCCGTAGCCAGGGGTGGCCGTCGGCCCGGAGGTGGGAATGGAGTCCTATTGGATATGTAAGTACATAAGTTTGTATTGTTGCACATTACACCTTTGTCTGTCCTGAAGACTATAGAAAGTCTTGGAGTGCCGCTTTATTCGAGTACATAGATATCATTCATTGAAATTGATTGTAATTTTGAATACTATGGATGGTGCAAAGATTTATTTAACGTTTTGTACATTTTCTTACAGGATAGCAACTTTTAAAAACATTGAAAGTCTTCCACATTTTTATTACACTCACCATATCATTCTTGTTTTCAAGGAAAATGCTGAGCTTCTTCAGGAATGATACCACAAGAATCAGAAGTTCGAAGTTATCTCTGTCCAGTGCCTTTACTAGCATATGAACAATGTTTTTGTTTCTCATTTTCAATTCAGTGCGAGTATCTTCAGCAAGATTAAGTAATAGATAGAGGGCAACTAAAAAAAAATGGCAGAAAAAAAAAACACTTGAAATTTTGTAGCAACAAAGGCAACATGTAAGAATGGAAGTAGGCATGCCTGATGAGCTGAAATAATAATAATATGAGAAGCACATAAAACATACCTTTTGCTTTGTAATTCGCGCTAGCTTAATTTTTATTTCTGTGTATCTTGAACTACAGTATAAGCATTTGATTCTAAACAATATAAAATTGTCTCAATAGAGTTTTGTATTTTTTACACTAAACACTATAAGAAGTGGTAAGTGTCAAATGTACTATAACCAGCGCTATATGATACTTACATTAAACCTCGATATGTATAAAAGCAGATATCATAGAGAAAGTATCTGCAAACATCTCACGGTTCATTCATTCAGATTTTATGAATAAACGATAAGTGCACTTTCGTGGCTTATCAATTTGCATATATCAGCAGGATTACCTGCTGGTATGTATACTAAGCTGCGGGGGGCATATGTGGGGGTCCGGCTACACATGAGATCTCATGATGTTTGAGAGATCTTGTGCCTGCGCAGCTGGGCCAGCCAATAGGTAAGAGACAGTGCATCACTAATAGGCTCATGAGCTGACAGATTTTCAGGGAGTTTTCTCTCCCCCACTCGCTGGTACAGAGTCTATAGCAGAATGATAAGTGTTACTATGGTACATCTTCCCCTAGGGGTCTTTCTGTTCCTTTGGGCTAATCTCTTGAACCACTGGGCGGATTTTGATGGGTTTTCAATATTCTCTACAGCATTGGTTGAGGAATGTTAGGTGTATGAACCATTCACCTGAGTATACTCTGGTAGTTGTGCACCTGAGATTTGTCTGTTTCTGTGCCTGCAATTAGTCTCATCAGGTAGCACCTCCCATTATATATATTCAGGGTGTGCAGTCCAGGAATCTTTCCCATATACTCTGGTAGCTGGCTGCCACATTTTGCTGCTCTTGGTCCACATTTAAAATTTTTTTTAAGTTTGTCTAGCCCAGTGTGAGACACCACATGCTGAGACCCTTATATATGAAAGTTTCACCCATTACACATTTGGCTTCCCCGTGATTAGCCGTGCCCACAGCCAATTCTGATTGACTACAGCATCCATTAGTGTTGCTACCATTTTTCCTGACTTTGTACCCCTGATGAAGTCCGTGAGAAGGACGAAACGCGCAAGGTCGGGTGCCGTTTATAACGTCCATGTTCAGCCTTAGAATCCAAAAATCATAAGGGATAATCTCTATACCTTCATATTGGCCCATCTTTTAATACATTTGATGTAAGCAATTGCTTTTTATGCTAATTTTGTTACATTTAATCAAGAATAAAATTATTCTAATGTACTAATATTTGGCCATTGGCCACATTGTTGGGTGATTTCTTTGGTGAGTGGGTATGTTCACAGAACATGGACATCTCACACATTGAAAAATTCTTATGATTTGGCAACTGAGGTTCTTATTCAATGCCAATATCTGTCAGCTGAAAGTTTTCAGTGGTATCTCCATTGTGAATTTTGTATTGGTATTAAATTGTACACAACATTCCATTTGTTAGCACCCCCTAAGTATTGTGTGTGTGTGTGTGTGTGTATATTATATATATATATATATATATATATATACATACACACACACATTGCTTTTGCATGTAACCCACAAATACAGAGGGTCAGTTTGTTGTGACTGAAGCCGCAGTGTATGAGGACACATCTATTTTAAAAATATATGCTTATAGAACATACTAAATATGACTAGCTCTAGTATTCCAACAATCACAACCACCACCATGTCAGGTCCAATTTTGGGCTTGCCTGGCCATATCTTCTACTGTATATAGGCCAAGGAGTGTCACCACACTTTTGAATGTACTCAATATTCACTAGTTGTGAGTGTAATTAGACTAAGCGCTCAGGTTTCAGGAAGGGTAGATAATAGCATATTTGGAAAAAGTGTTTGTTGAGTAGAAGATAGGGAGAAGCAAAAGTAGAACTTCAAGATCATATTTAAATATAAGAACAAATAACCTAGCGCTAGATGGGCAAGGGGATCAAAATAAAAAGGCAGCGGTATAAAAAAAAAAAGAGGTTATTGTCAACATCACAGAAAAATTGGGAAAATAATACTGCGTCTTATTATTTAAGCTGGGACATCAGAACAGCAAACATGAATGATATAGGTATAATGTATTTAGATTTTATTTTTGAATATCCAAAAACACATTGAATATATGTAAATAGTTATTTAGCACCATAAATCTTATTAGACATAAAAACATTCAGCAGTAAGAGTTGATCAGACTCTTATAAGTAGTGTAAAATGAAAAATAATAATAATAAAAACTCAATAAAAACAGAACAAATGTCCACAGTTAATATATCCAAAAATGTATACAATAGAGGAAGAAATATCTATTCAGCTGATACAAATAAGTTACTTTGAATGGTAACCCCGGAGAGTCTGTCAAAAGGATATATATGTAACAGTTCCCCTCTCAATAAGAATAGCCAGGCATTGTTTAGGGTGGAAATAAGCTGTCTTAGGGGAAAATCTGTATCCTTAATTTTGACTGCTGTGCATTCATGTCTCGTATGTCCATAACTGACCACAGCGGATATTTATTAGTGAATACTCACTGACGCTCTGTGTTCAGTACTGTACCATGGGGCAGGAAAAGACCAGTCCAGTGTATCATCCGCCACAGGACGCTCGCTGCTTGCAGTTGTGAAGGAAATACTGCATTAATGTATTGGTCTGCCGCAGGAAGCTCACGGCCGCCGTCTTGGTACACCGGGGGCAGCGAGATTAACACAGCGTGGAAGGAGCTGGAGACACTGACCCTGTAGAGCAGCGCTGGATCAGAGTAGCTCACATGTCACAGCCGCCCAATTGCTCTATAGTTTCAAGCTGGGAGGATATTGTAACATCAGTCCATCAGCTCACCAGGTGATGGTCAGTGTAAGATATCGGGTCCAAAATGGATCTCCAGTTCATAGATGGGGGAGCAGCACTGCGTTTTGGATACCAACTGTATCCTTTTTCAAGCTGGATTGCTCACCTCCATTATTTGGGCAGTATAAGTAGCCCCAAGACATGGGTGATTGGTTGATAAATTAATTCAGTTTAACTCTTTAGTGGTCTATCCTAGAGCCCAGCTAATAGCGAACTCGATTCACCTAAAGTGGTAATGAATACATATTATACAGCAATATGGACAAATGTTCAAAAAAAAAAGGAATTTAAACTACAAACAAATCATCACATTATACATAAACATGATAATAATTATTATTGTATTACATTATTTAAAGTCTAATGTCCCAGCAAAAATATGACAAAAAAGTAAAGGAATAATCTCAGATATAAAAGCATTCATAGCATATTTTGTATATAATTATCTATACTCTAAAAATAGTTAAATATTTTTTTAGCCTATTATTTTATCAATAATTTATTATTATTAATTTTTATTATTATTTAGTCATTACATTGCATGATATTCTTATTTTTATTAGCTTATGACAATACTAATGTGTTGAATCATACTGGATATATAAGAGTAAAAATAAATGTAAGCCATATGACTCATAAGAGACAAAAAATCTGACTATCATATAACACAGGTACAAATAGAATAGAATAGATACTCCATATAGTAATAGTTATTAGTAAGCAAATATATTCATGATAATATTATAAGCAGAATATCAACAACATTATTTATGTATCATGTACTAAAATATCCATTTTAGCTCTCCATGTGTAAACTGAAAACAAAATAGACCAATATGTGACCAAAATAACATTACAAAGTTATGTATACTAGTAACTAAAATGCATATTGATATTATATTAGATAAGGGTATAAACCCAAGCTAATACACTTTTTCATATTTTATTTATTTTTTATTATTGTTTGGATCAACCAGCATTAAACTAGAGAAACCATATAGAGGAGTACAAGGAGACAGGTTGACATATACAAAATGTTTTTGATATTATACTAGCACAGCATAGAAGACAATAATATAGAACAATGAACAGTAATGAAATAAGCCCAAACATTAGTTACTAAGGGAAAACATACAGTATACTTAGATAAGAATAGTCCAAGATGACAATTGTTCAATCCTCTTCTGAAAAAAACCTTTTCCAAAAATATCCTTCACCTTAATAGTACTTCCAAAACATAAATGAAACCACTTCTCATAGTGCGAAGTATGGCTGCAATTTTTTTGTGCCCCCTTGGCCACTCTATTGCTGAGCGTCGTGGGCCGCCTCCTAAGGTGGCAAAAGGGCCCTGCCCTGGTGCTCCAGTGTGTAATGCTGCTACAGCCGCGGCTGTAGGGGCGTAGCAATAGCCACTGCAGATGCCGCGGTGGCTTGGAGGCTGCAGATTCCAAGCCTGAGGGGTGAAACGTGTGTTGGCCCACAGGGCATGCCGGCTTTGTGCACACTGGGTCCCCACTGACAGAACAGCTCTTTTCCAGCACTCATTCTGGGTACAGGTAGACACCTATCAATAAGTTCCTTCATTATCGCTCCTTAGAGGTAGTGAGGTCAATCCTCACCAAGGGAATCATTCCCCCATACCTCATTGTAGGAGTCTTAATTTTATCCCTCCTAGTACTCCATTTGGGTTTCTTTCTCTGAGCATTTACTGTCCATGACACATGCTCAGTCAGATTCACAGTGGATGAGAACAGAGAAGTTTCCTTTTCCTTCTCTTTAAAAATACACTGTTGATTACAGATAGTTATACCTGCAGGATGTGGATCACCAATTGATTGTTAATTTGATAGACAATGAGCTGTTTTTTCAAAGTGAAGAGGAATTTTTCCCACTTTTATTTACTGTCATATCAGACAAAAGAGTTATTATGAAGTGAACAGAAATTCTCCCACTTCAAACATTTGTCAAAATAGACAAAATAATCGTTCCCCTACATTTGAGGTTATTTTTATAGACGGAGATACATTCCAAGAGTCAATAGCACACAATATATACTATCTGCTTTACTTTCTGTATGCTCATCAGTCTTGAACCTTGAGACTGACGGCCGATGCATGGAAATCTTTCCCACCATACACACCATTATTCTATGCCGACGGGTAAGATAATTGACAGTAGATCTCTGTCTCAGCCAAATGTGAATGCTTTTCACAACTTACTATACACAATCCACAAAATAGAAAGTGTGATTATTTAAGAACATGTACAAAATAATTTGTTATGTACATTGATGTGTCTATGAATCAAAGTGTAGAAATTTCAAATATTCATGTTAAACTGTCGCTGTGCAGTCTATGTGATTTCAATCAAGGACTTATAAATATGTGTTTGTGAACCACTGTTGTGGAATCTCACATGCAACCCGATGTGATATAGACCTCTCACATTAGGAGTCTGTGAAAGTAATAGCAGCGTATATTAAATTTGCTGATACGAATTTGTGTATGGCTGGCAGGACCTAGGCAATACTAGGATCTGTCCAGGATTTAATATATTTTTATCTTGTTTGTCTCATGTTTGTTTTTTCCACTTATATGAAATGGTGACTTATTTATTTAAGGATGTATTAAAAGTAAAATTTTATCAACAATGAATTTCTAGAGTGTCCCCAAACTATAGAGTCTACTTTCTCATGTTTGATCTTTCTGACTCTCGGGGGCACTGCCGAGTAGGAACGCTAATGTTGTTTCAATTGTGGTAATTAGGTTATAATTACTAGATATCCCATATATTTCCGGCTATATTATTTAATCTACGTCACATCAACTGATTGTGTGTATATACCTGTGCAATGTCTACCCTCTTTACTGTACAGAGCATAAAATGGTGTCAGGGGCATAACTGTATGTGGCATAATGTGTAGTGGGCATTACGGTGTGTGGCATAATGTGTAAGGGGCATTACTATAAGGACGAAAAATGACAAATAACGTAAACTGTCTATGGGGGATGGGGATGCATTTTTAACTGTTCGCACTGGGAGACAAATTGCTTGAAACTGCCCTGTATTAGTTTTACCAAAATGCCATGGGGAGGCCAGAAACTTTTTTGGCAGGTAGCAAGCAAAATGTATAGTTACGCCACTGCGTGGCTGCGTTCCGACTTTGACTAGTTAGGCACAGTTTCTCCGTAGCTGCGTTCCGACTTTGACTACTTAGGCACAGTTTCTCTGTCTAAACAGTAGCTTTCACTGATGACCCCACAACACTCCCATAACATGCCCATGAGACACACTCTTCACGTTCACTTCAGGTCACCACCCAGGAACGCCCATCACTCTGCCGCTCCATTTTCAATACCATCTGACCTGATCGCAACAGCATCATTGTGTATACACTCAGGGTAACACATTTGTCGTACTGGCTTTCTGAAGTTCTCGCGCATGCGCAGCTGCTAAAAAATCACTCCACTGTGCCCGACATGGGCAGATACAGCATTTTTTTATTTTATTTTTTTCAATTATTATTTATTTTTTTGTAAAATTTATCATCCAGTTTTTCTTTCTTTCTTTTTTAAATAAAACCGAAACATACACCCAAGCAATATTTTATTGATAAATTTTGGTGGTAAGGGATTTTTTTTTTAATTTCCACAATATTGTAGTTGGCAAAATGTTAAACCACCTTTGTACGGGCTGCTGCTCATGGGCCAGTGCTGTGGGCTTGCCCCCCGGTCTTAAGCTTGCCAGCCAGCCCCTGTGTACTGGTATTAAACATTTTCTGGATGAAAGATCTCATAACTGTGCATCATATCCTAATTGTTGCTAGGTTTTTACAGCAAGGTTAAGTTACAGCAGATCTTATATTAAGTGCATATTAAATGGTGTATATATGTATAGGCTTATTATATAATTATTTGCACAATTTTTTTTATATACAATATATACTAAATGAGAATACTGTATACCACTACCAACAAGTTTCCAATTAGCTTCAGCAATTATTATTTAGAATATATAAATTTTGTTTTAAGCATTCATTTTGCAATAAAATCTAATTACATATTTTGCTTATTGCTTCCATTAAATGAACTGTGATAGTCAACATTCTATTATTATCCAAAAACATCTGATAATTTATTTTAATTTTTAAGAAAGTTTACCAAGCTTTAACCAGTCCTCTCCACATGACATTAAGCTTAAGCAATCAAATTTATGACTTAATTAACAGTCGCTCTTAACTGTGAGCTCTATTAAAAGAATATGCTACATAATGTAGCAATAGTGTAAAGAGTGCTTTTTTGACTTAGCACATAGTTAAAGCCGTAAATGGCAAACAATAGTAAATGATCTAAATGGGACTAAAGATAGATGCACACATTCCTTTTTCATGTGCCAACTTTTTTCCCCAATATCCACCAAAAATACCTGACGTAAAAAGTTATTAGAAAAAGATCAAAATAAAGGAATAAAAGTAAAACATTTATGATGTTTTTATTTTACATTATGTGTTTTTAAAGAGGATAAAAAAGTCACAGCGCTGTGAAGGATTCTCTTAGATAAAGGAATGGATAGGTCAGGGCATTGCAGACTGGGACAAAGAGGTGGTAGTAGCATGCCTTTCGCTCATGGTTTACGCTGGGGACAGCCATATACGCACCTGCCAAGGTGGTTCCCTCTTTCACAACACTGCAGATCACCAGATTTTGTCCGTGTTCTGAGCAAGACATGGGCATCGGCAATGACATATGGCGTTGTTGACATATGCGGCACTGATGGAATGGATCATCAGCACCAGGACAGTCAAAGTAGGGGTGAAAAGCACAGACCCCCCCCCTCCCCCGAGTTGTGCTTTTTAGTTTTTAGGACTGTATGCAGTCACACTGCCTGTGCATTAAAGTACTCCCAAATTTGATATTGTTTTTTGTTTTTTAAATGGCTTCTTTAGCAGTGGGACAGTCCTACAGGTATGCTGAAATGCATTTTAAATTACTGCACATGGCATATTATGCCCCCAAGTTGAGATGTCTGATGGGCACCTGCACTCAAATTGCTTTAAATGTGCGCACCCTGATGCGGACCTTCTGCATTGCCTGTGGTCCTGTGCTGTTGTGCAGGAGCTCTAGCTGGCTGTTCACACTTATATAACATGGGAACTGGGTAACCGTTTCGAGTTAGAGATGGAATGGGCATTGCGGGATCTCCGCTCCTCCTCCCACCGACGATCGCATCCGGTGGTCACTGCCATAAAATAAAAATTCCGGTGACAGTATCCCAATACCTTTGCTATTTCCTAGATTGACATATCTGTAACAGATGGACTGGATGGAATGTTCCCTGGATGTAGAGTCTTGAGTGATAAATTTATCTCCATTTGGCTCCCATATGTCCATACAATGTCTCCCTATGTGAAGTAATTCACTATAAGGGCTGTGTACCTAACCTCCTGGTACAATTTGGAGATGTTATCCAAAGATCCCCACACTTCTAGTGTTTAAATCATATGTAACAGTCTTCGCCTCTACCAATGCTACACTTTTTCCCCCACCCATATTGACCCACTTCAGCCACACTGAGATACCAACTTGGATGTTGTTGTTTTTATTTTTTTTTGCCTAAACCCTACGGGCCAGAGAGCCTCCCATTTTCTCAATGTTTGATTATGTTATTAGTTCGTATTCCTCCACTGTTACATTGTTACGGCCAGAGCCGTGGCACTCTTGTTGTCGAAATTCTCATTTGACAATGTTTTCTACATTCCAACTGGTATGTTACCATGGTATTTTATTGCTTGATCCATAACCTCATATGGTATACTGCTTCATTCTATCATTTTGTATGATCTTTCTCAATAAAAACATTACAAAAAAGATTGTTGATGTCGAATAAGAAAATATAGGGATTCAACCTCAAATATACAGTACTCTGGGTCATTTTACAGTTATATTCCATGCTTTAGTGTTAAGATAATCTTTAATATATGAGGATTTTAGTTAGATCATACAAAACTATATACATACCTCGTAACAGCTGTTCCTGCTTGACTAGAAGACCCTGGTATTTTTTATATGTTTTTTCATAATCTTTTTTCAACAATGGTGTTTCTGGCTCATCATCAAGTATTCATCTTAGTTAAGGAATATTTGGTTGCTCTGTTCATAATATATACATCAATATAAGACATGAGAAAACTAATCAATGCTAATTAATTTTTTAATTAGATGTTCACGTTTATAAAACACATTTTAAAAACATATTAAAAAGTTAAAACTAATGCTAACTACCGTAGCAAAAACGTTATTATAACAACAAATAATGGTTTGTCACTTAAGGTTATCAAACCAAGACCAGTAAATAAAAGCTTCAGCTGTTCTATGGCAAGATGGCGTGCAGGTTCAGCTTTCTAAGTGCATATTAAATTTTGCAAAAAAATAAAATAAAAATGGATGCAAATCAGGTACATTTTCTGCCCGTTACGGCACAAAGTGTAGAAGCAGAATAGTTGCTTTGCCAGTCTGATCATTTAATGATGTAAATGAGAGAATTACTGGTTAAACTTCAATGATTGCGCTTTGTTTATGAGGAATAAGCTTGCAGGGAAAGCAATACAATTTTCTCTATTCAATTTATTTATTCAAACTGGTAGACACATGGATGAACAACCACTCCTTCAACATTTTACCACCTTCAGTTATTAAGGATAAAACAATTTGATAAATAAGCAGGTGGGTCAGAGGAACGCAGGTATGTAATGCTTGGACACAGAAGCGGTAGGTCACAAAATCGTATTGCAGCGATATTTCAGAGCAGTTTCATGCATGGTATATATGCAGCAGGCATATATGCTGCATGTGTAAAGAAAGCATCCCTAATACAGGCAATAAAATTGATCAGCATGGTTTTGTAAATGTATATATTTTTGAAAAAAAAACCTCAATAATACAATTAAGATTTTTTTTACACATTACATTACCAATATTGATATCAGAAGTTAATACAATATAAAACATCCTATGTAGTCTAGTAACCTGTTCAATAGTAGAAAGCAAGCACATTAATTAATAACTTATTAGCATGTCAGAATGATAAACACAATATTTCAAAGCCACATGTGGCTGCAGTCACTGGGAGAGAAACAGAGTACCTGTGTGTCTATGTGTACTCAGCCTCTAAAGTATACTATAAATGTGCCGCTTTGATTGATAGCTGTAAACAAGGTCCAATTAGGATGGTCCAAAGGGAGTCCCAAATGAATAAATGGGTATAGAGTGCCCAAAGTGGAAGCAAGTTACAGGGGGGGTAATGTGTCTAGATCCGTGAATTTGGATGAGATGAATAGTATGCAGCAGACCATACTTGCCTACTTTTGAAAAAGTATTTCAGGGAGATTGTGAAAGCAACACCTATGAGTGCGCATTAAAGTGGACGTGTACTGCTACCTCTGAGAGGCGCGCCATAATACTGACTTACATCCAAGTAAATATGAGCCCCAAAACAGTTACTAAGATCGACTTGTTGATGAAAACACACTGATACTTTTCAAAATATGCATTTAGCCATAGGGATCATTGTGCCTTATAACTAATGAAAGGAAATGATACTGATTCCATTAGAAAGTCTATCTCTCTGTTTATATATATATATATATATATATATATATACACACACATACATACATATATATATTATATATATATATAATATACATAAAATATTGGAGTGCACTCACCAGTCTTCTTAAATGGTATTCTTTCTTCAAATATGTAAAAATACAGCAATTGCGGGATCAACGTTTCGGACCTACATTGTGACCTCTGTCAAAGGTCCAAATGAAGCACCGAAACGTTGATCCCGCAATACATATTTGAATAAAGAGTACCATTTAAGAAGACTGGTGAGTGCACCCCAATTTTTTCTATTTTGTGGATATGACCAACAGTGGTCATTTTTTGGGTTGGTCACCCCAGCGTTAAAACACCATAAAACGTGAGTGTGGTCACATCCCTATATTATATATATATATATATATACACACATATATGAACACATTATATATGCAGAAATGTGCATTTTGTAGTGCTCTAATTGCATGTTATTATTTTATTATGTTTTAAAATACACCCATCATTTTTAAAGGATATCTGCTTTCTTCTTTTTGGCTAATTCTTCTTGCCAGAGTTCATGTCGTTTCAATTCATGGTCGATGATGTTCATGCAAAGTGCTCCAATCTTATAGTGAGTAATTAGCCCATGAAACTGAGAGAAACTGCAGGGGAAAAAATGTAGAGATTCAAAGACCTGGCTCAGTCAAATACTCTCTTACACTACTTGTACTTCACACTCCGCATATAGTGTATCTAGGAGTGCATGTACAGTAAGTTTGGTGTGGCTAGTGGTAACTGATGCAAGTAAGCACATCTACATATTGCGCCGCTATGTCTTATAGGTCAACCAAACCTTACAATTAACATTTTTCTTTATTAAGAATAAAAGTAAAGCAGCAGCCTTTGCCCTTGGGAGGATTTAGGGGCAAATTTAATTAGCCAAGATAGAAAATGTTGTTAACGCGTGTTAAATTAATGCGCATATCGCCCAGTAATTTCACTTAACGGGTGTAAGGCTTATTGCAGCGTTTGCACAGAAATTCTTGCTGGTAATTAAGTGTGGGCGAAAATGGGGAAAATCAGCCTGTACTCAAAATATTGCAAACTAATATTGGATAACAGTATAGAAGTCTGTTAGTGGCCAAAGTAAAAGTATTTGGGGTTCTTAAAATGTGAAAAAATTATAGAAAGCAAATGTTTTTATGCAAAATAAGTGCTCTAGATAAATCTGGGGGGCATAAAATGTCTGTAGGCGGATATTTGTGTAATTTTAAGCCACTTTTAACAATGTGTTCAAAAAAACACCTGTAACACCCACTTGCAAGCTTAAAAACACCTATCCCATTCATATAGCACCCTCTTACACCTGTCCAACATATAGTAACCCATTATTTAGAATTGTGCAGAATTTCACCCCAAAAGTGAGATATTATTGGCCAAATGAAGCTAATTAAAAACTTGTAAGTGCCTAATAAAGCATTAGGGAACGTGTTCTTGTGGTTCTGAACCAAGGGCCTAATGACTCGCTCGCAAGCGCAGGACGCTCGCAAGCGGGTCTATGGTGCCCTAATGCACATGCACACAACGGAGGGAGCTGTCGCTCCGGGTCTCGCACCAAAGGGGGCGTGCTGTCGATGGTGACTGACAGCACGCCCCCTTTGGTGGGCGTGCCGGGGGCGTGGCTGTCAGACGCAGGCGTTCCCATGGGAACGCCTACCATCTGGGTCCGGCCCCACTGACATCACTAGTGATATCAGTGGGAGTGATTTTGGCTCTGATAGAGCCAAAAGCACTCCAGGGCTTGCAGCCACGAGACCCTACCGCAGGGTCTCGTTGCAAGCCCGATGGTCGCGATGGTCACCATCATCATGGCCGCTCGCTATAGCTGTGGGTAGTCACCCACAGCTATACGAGCGGCCAGGAAGCCGCTCCAATAAGAGGTAGGAGGGCCCTGATTCAGAGCGAGCGCTCTGGTCAGAGCGTCCGGCTCTGAATCAGGCCCCAAGTCCCCACATTTGTACTTTAATTTTCCCCAACTTTTCACCTGTTCAGGGATTTGCGAAAAGAAAGTCAAGTTAAATCCCATGGAGAATTAACGCACGTTAACTTAAGCGCTAATTTAATAGCTTAACATTTGCGTCGCCCGTAAAGAGTCCCATTTCACTTGTAACTATGATATTGCGTCTGATTGAATTCATCCCTTAATATTCCATGTTTCAAAGATTATGCCGTAGCGGCAAACTACAGAAATGCTATCGATTGGATAGAGGGCAAAGATGCCTATACCAGGGCTGCTCTCGGACAGGCCTTTAGTCAGGATGTTATCCTGGTGAGTTTACTACACATGAACCCGACTAGCTTTCCCTCTCCGAGACAATTGGCTGATTCGTTTGACATGTTAAGCTTGGCGTTTACTCCATTCTCAACCCTGTGTATCGGCTTTGCTTTATTTATTTCTCCTCCTATTAGGCTACCCTCGTTATCAAAATGGTTATACTACTTGGGTTATTAAACGTTGGTATAAATCATGTGTACAATTAAATTCTCTGCTTCCTACACCATTAATTTTACATTGTTCTTACTTAACACTTAAGATTCTCATTGGTGCCTCATTCACATTTGCTTGTGCAAACATGGACGCTGACCATTTACATTGCTTGTGGTCATGTCCAAATATATAGAGATTTTGGAACCTTATATCAAAAGAGACCTTTTATAATAACTAATATATGGATGTTGCAGAAATTCTACTCCTCTGATCCGGGATTGGTATAAAAGGTAGACAGTAAAAAAAAGTAGACATTCGGAAGGTTCTAAATTTTGCTAGTGAAAAGATCAACGAGGTCGACCATCATTCTGTAGACATTTAGGTCGACAGGGTTGAATGGTCAACACATGTTAACATTTAACATGTTGACACTAAAATGTCATAGCTTTTTATCATAACCTTCACTTTATGATAAAACCTTGTGTCTACATTTTAGTGTTGATATGCCAAATGTCGACATTTTGAATTTGTCGACCATTTAACCCTGTAGACCTAAATACAAAATGTGTCGACCTTCTGAATGTTGACCTTTTTATTGTTGACCAATTGACCGGTATTATCTGATCCTCCTACCGAACTGACCCATGGGAACAGGGTACTGCTGCCAAGGGTGGCCGCAGCCGCTAAAAAACCATGCTCTCACAGTGGATTGCCACTATTATCACTAGCCTTGCCCTCGTGCTGCCTCGATTTACTCACTTGTTCACCATGGACCATAGATAAGGAACATGGGGCCTGATTCAGTAGTGGACAGAAGCAAGCAGCTTTGCAATTCTGTCCTGGCAATTATGTTAATGCAGCAGGAGGCGCCATGCCTCTTGCATGCATTAATGATCCATGGAAGTAGCATTGGAACATCTGCATGATCCTTAGTGGGCGGAATGACCATGGGGTCACGCAGGAGGGACATCGCGGATGTCCAAAAGAGGCCAGGAAACATCGGTCTGTCAACGGAGATCCTGTCCTCTTCCCTCCCCCCCAATGGCAGCAACACGCCTCCATTTTGGAAAACGGAGGCCGTCGCCGCCCCCCACCCTGCCCTCAAATGGCAGCAGACTGTCAATCACTGACTGTATGCTGCTGCTCTGCGTCAGATCATGCCTGTTCTGCACATGCCCAGAACGCGTCCTGCGCATGCCCTGACAACTCCATAGAGCAGATAGATTCTTCTCAGTTTGGCTCCTATATATTTGGACCCTTTCGATTTAAACCAAGAATATTCTTAGGGCCACTATACAACTGGCATCTTGCTATAACTTACTGATACGGTCCTCCATTTTGAGGCGTAACATCCGACTATACTTCCCCACACAATGCTACTCCATTAGTTTATCACTGCTTTCTGAGTGACCCATGCCTTCAGCTGTCTATCCTTGCTTTCAAACCATTTTTGGCATTTACTGACTATACCATGTGTAACCAATTATTACAGTTATTATTGGATAACATTGATTCTTACTCTAGGCTATGAGCGACACACCAACTATTTCTTCGTATACTGAAATATTTATTCATTTCTACTTCTTTAGAAAGAAACAAAATAAAATGCTCTTTTAAGTTTTATTCTAATTTTCCAGTGTAGTTTTGATATCAAGTAAAGTATAATGGAGTATTTCCTTCCTTTTTTCATTAGAAGCACACAGCATCCCAGTCATATATTATATTTTTATTAGATAGTCATATACTAATGATTCATCAAAAACTGAAAAACATTTTGTGCACATACTGCTCATAGTTTGTCTTAATATAATATAGGCTTTCATAGTGATTAATTATATGCGACATATTTCTCAATGACATAAATCAAAATGTTCTATTATAAATATGACAAATTATTATTATCTCATTAATGCACTCCATATTTATATCCAACTTTTTCAACCACTACCAAACACTTCTAGGAAAATGGTCACAAAACTGACGTCACTGGCATGTCACAGGGTTTAAACTCCTGAATCAATCCCTGGGCTAAATGTAATAACCTCCGAAGGATTTACAGTATGAGAATCTCCCCGTATTTTAAACTGACAATAATTTTAAAGACTAAACCATACTGTTTTAGCCTTTAAAATGATTGTCCCTTTAAAAATACGGGCAGACTCGTATAAATCCCTTCAGCGTCGGAAGTTTGGAGGCTATTACATTTAGCCATCTGTGTTAAGAAATTACTAATTCAAGAGTTAATGAAGAACGAGAGATGCATTAGATTTGTTTTAGTTGCAAAAACAGCAACAATAATGCCAGTTCTTTTTCTCACAATAGATTTCTAAACATCGGCGTTCAAACTCATTTTATTTAGCGCATTATACTTTCTCACGCCAGGTTTCATGGTGCTTCATCTGCGACCTTGTACATACAGTATTTAAAATTAATTCCTGTGCGGTTCAAGTCACAGCCCAGTGTTTCTAGTACACTTTGAATGGTGTTCGCTGAGTCTGCAATGCTAATAAGATGTAGCGTTCCCGCTAGGCTGAAAACCCTGCGGGTTCTGTCTTCCACCCGCAGTGTACTGCGGGTGGGGAATGCGACGGTGCAGTGGTCACCGACGGTGAATAGATGGCATGCGCCCGGCATCCACCGGGACTGCGGCGCGTGGGGGCTGACCCGCATGTCCGTAAGTGTCGGGCATGCCCCCAAGAGTGACGAAAAGGGGACGTGTCATAAAGACACACCCCCTTTTCATTGACCACGCCCCCTCTTCGGCTCGCGCAGAAGTGCTCTTGCTCTAGGTCCAGGGCCCTGCATGCCGCCGGACCTAGAGTGAACACTAAGATGCAAAATGTAAAAAAAAAAAGTATGATACACCTCTTGGAGATGCTCAGTCGTGCTAAGCGTCTTGCGCCGTTTGGTACGAAGAACAGGGATGGGGAACCTCAGGCCCCCGGAATCATTAGTTCTGGCCCGCAGAGCCTTTTTCTGCTAGCCTCATCTGGCTATCAGGGTGCCTAGAATGGCACCCTGCAGCCAGAATCTATGCAGCTGTGCCGCTTGGAGTGTCCTTAGGATGCTTCAACCGGTCACACCGCTGCTCTTACAGCTCCCCAGAGCATCCTCAGGATGATCCGGGCATTGCTGTAATCACTGGCAATTGTGGCCCCGCCCCATGTGTGACATCACATGGAGGGGCATGGCCTGCACCGGGCCCGCAAATAATGTTATATATATCAAAATGGCCCTCGGCAGAAAAAAGGTTCCCCACCCCTGATGTAGACGCTCTGTGTACGAGTACACATCTGTAGCAGAATACCCAACTCAAATAAATTCCCTCTCCCAGGAGAACCTTTTTAATTTATAACAGAGAACAGGTCACTATTTAGTGAAATAAAACATCAACACTAAATGACCTGGTAATATCTGCCCTTTAATAAGGGCAGTAGCAGGACCCTCTCCACCCTCTGCAGTCATGATGTAATGAAGAGGAGGGGTCAGGAGCATGAGGTAGCAGGGCGCCAAACTTGTCCTAAGGACATGCTTCTGAGCACCTCTCAAGGCTGCAGGGTGTTGTTTCAGGCCCCCCAAAACATGAGAAATGTGCCACAGGGGCAGCGACAGTTTCGACCAATCATCTTACATTTTGGGTGGCAACACCGGGCACACACCCCTCCTGCCTTTAAGAATCTCTGAAACATCATAGAATGTGAATTTTCAGTTATTATTTTTTTAACATGTAAACAAGCAAAGTACATTCCATTAAAAACCTACCTGGAGAAACAGAAGAAGATATAAATTATATTAGTAGCTAATTCTACACTTTGCTTCCAGTCTTCCCTTAATACTCTAGCGAGTGCTCCAAGGGCAGTTTCTAAAAGAGAAAAAGAGAATCTTTGACAGCACTCATCAATGAGTCAGGCATAAAAAACAATGCATTTACTGGCACAGAAACTACACGGTAACATTAGAGAGATGGCAGTACAAACTGTTCATGTGAAGTGTCTGTCATCTGTAGACGTGCGATTAATTTCAACATTTATCGCCAGGCCATGGTCTAAATTATTTTCACAAGATTAGATCTTACTAAATAGTAATATACCCATCATCCCTAAAAAACTGAATATTTGTTAAGAGCGTACACATTATAACCATGAACTTATACAAAGAGGAACCCAAATCACCAAGGACATAGAGGCATCCAATGCTCACATTCTAAATTTAGGGAAAGTGTGAATTTGAAAGAAAAAAATTAACAGATCAACTGCAGATTAGAAAGGTTGTAGAAGGATCTAGTGAACATGTTTCCTAGAGACCTGGAAAATTATTGAAAAGATCAGATGTGGTCCTTCAGGAAATCTTAAACCAGAGTGAAATACATAAATACATAAACACATGCAGATTCCCGACTGTGCAAACGGGTACTGCGTGATCGCAAGCAGCACCTTCTAGGCCTGATTGACGAGCAGAGGCATTTATGGGGTGGGGCGGGGACGGCAGGCATTCCCGTAAACGGGGGCACGTCCCCCCCATTTTCCTGATGCAGTTTCCTGGCTTCGCAAACATTAATTTCTCAGTAGGGATAATTTATTAATGTTCTTACTGCTCTTTGAGGTGATTAATGAATCATATATAATTACCATTTATCATCAAGATGGTACAGAACAGCCATTTGCAGTCTTAAATAAATAACATAGCATAATTACTTTGTTTAACTTAATTATGATAATAAATGAAGCCTATGCAAACTTGTTTTTAAAATGTCTAGTATACAGATGTGTCCTACAAACCTGCACAAGACACTTGGTGTGACCTAGACGCCCACTCATGGGTAGTGAAGCATACTTTTTAAAAAATATTGCGTCTAAGTCACATCATAACCACATACAAAGCTGCTTTTACTACTTTTGTCGCCAAGGAATTGGTATAAAATGTGTGTAAAGTCGCAGATAACGCGTAGGGAAATGTGGCAGGAGGAAATGCCATGGTTGTTCGTAACGGAACTTTTTTAACACAGATCTGCAATGTTGTTTTGTCACTTTAGTGGAAAGTATAAGACACAAATTTTAAGGATTTTTATGTGCTTGTCGTGGCTAAGTCACGAAGTTGGTGGTGCCCCAAACAGGGTTATTTAGCATGTTTAGAGAAAAAGTGTATCAGGACACATCTGTACCTAATGTACTTCTTTTGTAATTATAAAAATGGCATTAATTATATAGTACTCTTTAATACTACCAACTTAACCAAGTGACATGATTTAACATTTAATTTGCTTTTATGGCTCATGTGTCCATTATTCAATGAATCTACCAATCAAAAGCTGGACATCCATTTGTATGAAGTAGTGGGACTTTTACATCAATTTGTCAGTTTTTATCTATTTCATTTGCACTGTATGTGTGTGCACAACTATGTGGCATTAGTTCATGTTTTATAGGACAAATTTGTTTAACAATTTGCTTTTACAAGTAAAATATCTAAGGAATACATAAATTAATGCTGAATTCAAAATGGTCATGCAAATTGTAGGAAAGCAATTATTGATGATAGTGTGCCTTTTAGCATACCTTTTTAGCTCCTAGCCAGCACTAAACAGATTGACAGATGTCAAACCAATATCTTTATCTCTCAGAGTTTGACCGCCCTACATAAAACTAATAACCACAGGTGCATTGTTTTGACTGTGAGTAAGGGACTCATCATAGCTATACCCCAGAGCCGGCTAGTGGAATGTTATTCACTTTGACACTTTTACCTCCGGATAGCGGAATTAAGTCTGATGATGCAGACTCTACTGAAAGAGCACATTTTTTTTTAACAGGGACAGCTGTGTTCTTATCTAACAAACTTGGTCTATGTTCAACTGCAAGCAATATGGGTGTAACAACAAAAACCAGGGAGTCCCTACCCCAGATATAGTATAAAAGAGCTTCTGCATCTCATTTTATTGCCAAACATTGTTTTCCTTCTGTAGCATACTTCTTGAAAGCACAGAGCTGGGGGTTCCATTCAAGTCTAGGCCACTGTTGTCCTGCCTTTACCTTATAGGAGCCTTGAAGCTGCATTATCCAATAATACAGCCCAAATATTTGGGCTCTGTCATGATCACTGCACATTTGACTGGTGTTCGAATTAAGGACTGTAAGGTGGCAAGTACTTTGGACAGAGGTCCCAGTAACATCTCTATTTCTGCTTATCATCTTTTCTTCTTGGTCTCTTTAGCCTGGGGACAAACTTCAGAGTTTAGGAATTTAAAGTTCCTTAATCCTAAACCCAAGCATTGCCAATACTTGATATTCCTCTTACCAGGGTTTAAGGAGACTGCCCCACTTTTCTCCTAATGGCTTGAGGGAGCTTAACGTTTACAGGCTCTATCTATTAACCTCATAGACACTAATAATATTTTGTCTACCTTTAAAATGTCTTTATGCTTTTGACATGGGTCATTTTTATTATTAATCTGTATCTCAATTGCCAGTGTGACCCTAGTTTGCGAAGGGCTAAATCAACATATAGCCAAATAGATCAGATTTTTTACAGCAGCACAATGATTTTGATGGAGGCAGTGGACCTGATTCAGAGATGTACTTAAACCATCTCTGATGGTGAGGGGACTGCGTATGTGCAGAACAGGCCCCCAAGGCACAACATGCCGCTTGGGGGTGGGGATGAGTGACACTGCCTGCTTCTGCATACATTAGCGTATAATTGCACAGGAGCTGCATCCAGAGACATAGCTGCTGTGCACAAGTGTACAACTCTGAATCAGGCCTACTGAACTTTGAACTCCTGTAATTATGTTATGAGGACAGGGCTGGATGTGACAATAGCAGTGTCATGATGTGGTGATGGAACTGTAGGGGATGGAGGTTATATCAAACTGATGAGAGAAGATCAACTAACTACACTTCTATATGAATGCAAAGTTCATACAGCTTGTATATTGGCTAAAACAAATCATAATACCGAATAAGTCACACTGGTTTTATTTTCTCCTTGGCATTAGAAAGCCTCAATAAACATGCTGATAAGCTCTCTATACATATTTTGAATGCGGCACTGTGTGTGTTTGCTAGACAATGGAAGTGTATTAACTAGGGATGTGCAGGCTCGGTTCTACTCGGTTCTGTTCGGTTTTTTTTTTCCGAATCTTATTGGGTATCAGCTGTCACGAGTATTGGATAGCCAATAAGATTCGGTAAAAAAAAACGAACGGAACCCTCCTTCTCATCAGCAACTAATTAATACAATTTAGCACCTGGCATCCATGGAGAAAATATTTGCTTATTAACACAATAGCGCCCATACATTTCTCATGGTTTTGTGTGACTGGTTTATATATATATATATATATATATATATATATATATATATATATATATATATATATATATATATATACATATATATATATATATATATACACACATTTATATACATATATATATATATACACACATTTATATATATATATATATACACATATATATATATATATACATACACACAGTCAGGTGCATAAACATTGGGACATTGACAGAATTATCATATTTTGGCCTCTATTCACCACCACAATGACTTTGAAATGAAACAAACAAGATGTGCTTTAACTGCAGACTTTCAGATTTAATTTGAGGGTAATTACATCCAAATCAGGTGAACGGTGTAGGAATTACAATGGTTTCTATATGTGCCTCCCACTTTTTAAGGGGCCAAAAGTAATGGGACTATCAACTCAAAAGCTATTTCATGGACAGGTGTGGGCTATTCCTCGTTATTTCATTATCAATTAAGCAGGTAAAAGGTCTGGAGTTGATTCTAGGTGTGACATTTGCATTTGGAATCAGTTGCTGTCGACTCTCAATATGAGATCCAAAGAGCTATCACTATCAGTGAAGCAAGCCATCATTAGGCTGAAAAATCAAAACAAACCCATCAGAGAGATAGCAAAAACATTAGGTGTGGCCAAATCAACTGCTTGGAACATTCTTAAAAAGAAAGAAGGCACCGGAGAGCTCAGCAACACCAACAGACCTGGAAGACCACGGAAAACAACTGTGGTGGATGACAGAATTATTTCCCGGGTGAAGAAAAACCCCTTCACAACAGTTGGCCACATCAAGAACACTCTCCAGGAGGTAGGTGTATATGTGTCAAAGTCAACAATCAAGAGAAGACTTCACAAGAGTGAATATAGAGGGTTCACCATAAGATGTAAACCATTGGTGAGCCACAAAAACAGGAAGACCAGATTAGAGTTTGCCAAACAACATCTAAAAAAAGCCATTACAGTTCTGGAACAACATCCTATGGACAGATGAGACAAAGATTAACTTGTACCAGAGTGATGGGAAGAGAAGAGTATGGAGAAGGAAAGGAACTGCTCATGATCCAAAACATACCACCTCATCAGTGAAGCATGGTGGTGGTAGTGTCATGGCGTGGACATGTATGGCTGCCAATGGAACTGGTTCCCTTGTATGTATTGATGATGTGACTACTGGTAAAAGTAGCAGAATGAATTCTGAAGTGTTTTGCGCAATATTATATGCTCATATTCAGTCAAATGCTTCAGAACTCATTGGACGGCTCTTCACAGTGCAGATGGACAATGACCCGAAGCATACTGCAAAAGCAAACAGAGAGTTTTTTAAGGCTAAAAGGTGGGATGTTATGCAATGGCCATGTCAATCCCCTGACCTGAATCCGATTGAGCATGCATTTTACTTGATGAAGACAAAACTGAAGGGAAAATGCCCCAAGAACAAGCAGGAACTGAAGACATTTGCAGTAGAGGCCTGGCAGAGCATCACCAGGGATGAAACCCAGCATCTGGTGATGTCTATGCGTTCCAGACTTCAGGCTGTAATTGCCTGCAAAGGATTTGCAACAAAGTATTAAAAAGTGAAAGATAGATTTAGGGTTGTTTAGTTTGTCCCATTACTTTTGACCCCTTAAAAAGTGTGAGGCACATATAGAAACCGTTGTAATTCCTACACCGTTCACCTGATTTGGATGTAATTACCCTCAAATTAAATCTGAAAGTCTGCAGTTAAAGCACATCTTGTTTGTTTCATTTCAAAGGCATTGTGGTGGTGAATAGAGGCCAAAATATGAAAATTCTGTCAATGTCCCAATATTTATGCACCTGACTGTATAAAAACCTGTACACTCTATGGAGCTCTTCCCTTGGGTTCTTTGGTACACCTGCTTTAATGTTATCAGGACTTCTCCTTGCCATTGTCGTTTTGTTTTAATTTTTTACCTATTTTGTCATAGTCTATAATGTGGACCTGCATTAGGCCTCTTCATGCCCTACCCCCCATTTCCTATTTTCTCTTCCCACCACTTCGCCACCTACCTTCCCCTTTCCGTTTTCACGATTCTTTTACATTTTGCGATTTGAAGTGTTACCTTAGACCTTTTTGACTATTGACCAATTTCATATCACCCTATACCCATTACAGTTTAGGTCTATAATAAAATTGTTCATTAATTTTTCTATATTCTATTGACGTTTTACTTGCTCTTGCACAAAATAAGTTTATAAAAAAAATAATAATCATAATACCGTTATATTTCTTTAGTTCTGATTAATTTCAAAGTCATATCTGTCTAGTCACTTTACAAAGACCCCATAACTAGGTATAGAACTCCCAATATAATTAGCAAAATTAAGGTGCATACACACGGTCAGATATCTCAGATGAACGACTGAATGACTGAACGATTGGACGACTGAACGATTTGCAAACGATCTGCAAGCGATTTGCAAACGATTGAACGATTTCAGCCTTTATTAAAATTAATGGAAATCGTACAAAACTGACTGCAAAACACATCAGATGTCAGATATCGTTATCTGACAAACAGGAACGTGCATCGTTTATTGTTGCACACGTCAGATTTTTCTTTCAGATATGAACGATTGAACGATTTTTAAAATAGTTATCGTTCAGATCTGAAGAAAAATCTGACCATGTGTATGCAGCACCATTACGTACTCTAGGTAGAAAAACAAATTACCGTTTAGTAGCAGTTCCTCTAAATTGTCTGGGTTTCTCGCAAGCTGAAGAATTAGAGCAGATCCTCGAACTTTATCTGCAATATCTTCATACAGTAATTCAATGTATTCATCCATGTCATTAATATTAGCAATTTCATCAATCTGAAAATATGAAGTGTAACATGTTAAGGAAGAGCAAGAGAATACTGCTTTAGAAGTTATAAATTAAGAACTTGGTGTAAATTAATAAACAGTAAGATTCACTGGCACCTTGCAACTCAGCACATAGGCATAACTCCCAATAATCTCAATTTGATGGGACTTTCTTAAAACTTGAGCCTTAAAAAGAGAGTTTCCTGTCAAACTAGGTATGTCTTCTGAACAACAGGAGCATTGCATGGCAGATCTGGATTCTGTTTCCGCCCTCTAGTTTCTTGTGGCTACCATCAACTGAAGTCTACGTGTAAACTCTTTCAGGAAAATTCTGAATCCCCACATCTATCTGATATTGATGATTTGCAATCAGTTGATCACCCTCCTCTTGGCTTCAGAGCCTTGTGTGGTGAAACTCGGCATGTACCAATGAGTTTCCGATAAGCTCCTGAAGATTAAATTACAAAACCAAAAAAACACTCTGGAGGACCATGTGGATCCATGACACAGCTGGAACACAAGGCACTAATATCTGGTAGAGCGTTTCTGCACACTATATGGAACAGATTTCCCCTCCACAATGTAAATCATAGAAGTAATTCATCTAGTTGTTATCTCCTGATGCAGGGGTCCTTATGACATAAATCCTTAATGCACTAAGACATGCAAGAATCTGTAGAAATGATTACTACCCTAATGCCAAAATGCAATATCCTGATTTAAGCTACACTTAGAAAACACTGTAGGTTGAAAAGATTGTTTCATATATGTCCTTGATGAAAAAAAATCAGATATAAAGAATTGTAAGACACAGCCTGTGGTCATAGAAATAGCCAGGAGATAAATTACATCTACTGTATTAAGTGGTTAAAAAAAATAAAAAAAAAGTTTGTCATAATGGGGTTGCTATCTTGATTCATAACAGGTTGCCCTTTGTTCAGCGCTCTGTGTATTACAACTCAGATGGTCGCTATATTATCTTAACTGTCAGGCTGGGTCACCTTGATGTTACTATCGCTACAGTATATGCTCCAAACACTGGGCAGCAATGGTTTTTCAAATCTTTTTTAATGTGCTTCGTAAACATTGAGAGGGATATTTATTTCTAGGGGGAAATTTTAAATGTGTCAAGGATCCAATTGTCGATCGAACTTACTACCAGCCCCACTCCAGGATTGTCCACTTTCCCGCACACGTGTTACTCATGTAAAAGACGCCGATCTTATTGATACTTGACGGGCCCTTAACCCCACCTCTAGGGACTATAACCTACTCAGCTCCACATCGTTCATATTCTAGGATTGATCTGCTTTTTTGTGGTCCCCCAGCCTCTAAACATCTTACTAACACCTCTATTCTCCCTAATTCCTGCTACGATCACTTTATTATCACCTCGTCATTCCATTTTTTGGACACCCCGATCTCCCGACCGCCTTGGCGGCTTAACGAAACTCTCTTGAAAATCCCCCAATTCCAATCTAAGATAAAAACGATTTTGAAAGATTATTTCTCTTTAAATGTTCCGACATCCGTCTGTTCCCCCCCTAGTGTGGGAAGCTCACAAATCTGTTCTTCGCGGTCATATTATTAGCTATGCCTCACACAGAAACAAAGAACACAAAAAACTTCTGCAAAATCTCACAGATCAGGTTCACTCAATGGAATCCCAAAATAAATTTACCCCCACGGATGCTATTTATAGACAACTCACAACAGCAAAATCGGCCCTGCTGAGAAGATTGAAAAGTCCTTACAGTGGTTAAACCGTTTCTTCGAGAAAAGTAATAAAGCTAACTCCCTTCTTGCTCACCGTCTAAAGGCTCGTAAAGCTGCTTCGGCCATATCAGCGATTAAAAATGCTACAGGTTCCACTTATTATAAACCTCCCAAAATTAACGCTCTTTTCAAGGAATATTATAGTCGGTTCTATAATGCTCCTGAATGTTCCAGCCACACCATCCGATTCCTCCCCTTCCATATCAGAGTATTTAGCTTCCTGTGCCCTACCTAAAATTGATCTCACGACCTCAAATGCGCTAAGCCTCCCTATTGCTCCTTAAAGCTCTCAAGACTCAGAAACCCTCCAAAGTACCAGGTCCAGATGGTTTTCCCTTTTCCTACTACAAAACTTTCTCCACCCCACGGCTACCTTTAACCAAATCCTGGATGGTACATTTTTCCACCCAGATACCACAAGGGCGAAGATCACAGTCCTGCCCAAACCAGGCAAAGATCCCCCAACTGGTCACTAATTATCGCCCAATCTATTTATTAAAAACAGACATTAAGCTGTTTGCCAAATTTCTTGCTATCAGGTTGAATTCTGTCCTCCCTTCACTTATTCACCCAGACCAGGTGGGTTTTGTGCCAACTCGTCAGGCCCTAGACAACACCAGATGCACTGTGGATTTAATCCACCACATTAATGTAGTCAAACTGCCCTCTCTGCTTTTAGCAATAGATGCAGAAAAGGCCTTTGATAGGGTTTCCTGGCCCTTTATGATCCACACTTCGGCATTTTGGCTTTGAAGGCAATTTTTTACAGGCTGTGCGGGCCCTATACCACAACTCCTTTAGCATCTCGAATGGAACTAGACAAGGGTGCCCACTTTCTCCACTTATTTTCGCCTTAGTTATCGAACTTTTTGCCTATCGGATCCGGGCTAACCCTGACATATCTGGCGTTACAGTCGGGAGGTCTCATTATAAAATTTCCCTCTTTGCTCATGACGTCCTCCTCACCCTGTCCAACCCCTTAATTTCCCTTCCGAACCTTTTTCAAGAATTGTAAAGGTAACCACGATAAATCTGAGGCGCTGCCTTTACATATCCTGAAGTCAACTATAACTCTTTTACAACTAAACTTCCATTTCACTTCGAGAAAAGATTCCTTGAAATACCTTGGTATTCACCTTACCAAGTCCTACAAATGTTTACATAACGCCAACTTTCCCCCCCCTTTTTAGGGCCATTGCGGATGACATATCTAGATGGCACAAATACTATATATCCTGGATAGGACGCATAAATGCAATCAAGATGAATGTCCTCCCTAAATTGCTTTATCTCTTCCAAACCCTTCCGGTTGCAGTCCCCACCGTGTGCTTGCTGCCCTACAAACCTCCTTTGGCAAATTCAATTGGAACTCTCGGAAACCATGCCACGTCGAGAAATTATTTTTCACCGATCCTCCGAAGGTGGCCTGGGTCTGTCATCCATCTTAAAATACTACCAACCAACTAGCCTTAGTCAATTTGTGGCCTGGCATTCCCCCAAGAGTACCAGATGCTGGGTGGACCTGGAAGGTGAGATGAGCAAGGTGGAAGCAATATCATATCAACCCTGGTTTCTCCGTAAACACAGATCCTCTTTAGCATTATCAATCTCCCAGATTGCCCTTACTTTGTATGGGACTCTCTGGCCTCGAAGTTCAATCTCTTTACTTATCCCTCCCCCCAAACACCTATAAGGCATCGCACCTCATTTCTCTCGGGCCATTCTTCGCGCATGGCCTCAATCTGGATTTTAGCTGGAGTTACCCATTTTCGGCATATTTCAGGTGGGTTCACTACTCAATCTTTTGCAGAACTTCCAGAAAGACATTCCATAGCCCACTCTTGCTTCTTTCAATACTTGCAAAAATATGGCGCTTTGTTGATTCTTGCTTCCCTTCTTTTGCTTCCCCCAGTGTTCCCACCCCAATGGAGTGTTTATGTATTAATCGCCCCTCTGATAGAGGCACTATTTCTCAACTATATCACTACTTCTTAAGTCCAGCCTGTACATCCTTGGCAGTCCACGAACGATTGAAGTGGACCTTGGCTTCTCTTTGGGAAAGGATTTCTGGGAGGAAGTTCAATCTAATATAGGAAAATGCTCCATTAGTGTCGCTATTACATAGAACTCATTCAAGGTGTACTCACGTTGGTATCTTGTCCCGGACCGTCTGAACCAAATGTTCCTCAATGTCTCAAGATTATGCTGGAGCCAGTGTGGCCAGGTGGCCACCTTTTTTCACATTGTCTGCAGATAGTGCCCTTCTGGACTATGGTCACTTATAACCTCAGTAGCGCCTTCTCGTCCCCCTCTCTCCAGCCACACTTTTCTTATGTGCCCCAGTCTGCCAGTTACCCAAGCAATCCAATAAATTGATTCTGCATATCTCGTGTGTGGCTAAATACCAGATCGCTAGAGCTTGGAAACAGTCCTCTCCACCCTCCCGCCAGGAACTTATCAATAGAATATGGTACGTGTCTAAGATGGAATATTTGACTAGCCTCCAAAACAACACGGTGGAGGAGTTCCACACAGTCTGGAGGCCTTGGTATGCTCTTCATTATGCACCTCTCCCTGGTCTGACATAACAGCTTAGCCCCTACACCTGGTCTTCCTTATTACTAAACAATCTCATGCCCCCCCCCCTCACAAGACCTCTCATCACTCTTTCTCAATACAGGTATAATAACTTGTATATGTAGTTTATATTTAATATAGACAGTTTTCTAAAGAATTTACAGAGTTTTCAGTGTTAATATTGTCTACAATACTATTGATATTATTTATGAAGACTCTTGTGCAAATTTATATGTAATTTTCTCAATAAAATTTTGTGAACGAAAAAAAATGTTTGTCAAATTCTTTTAACACTACATTCAACTCCCAAGGGACTAGTAGAGTACAATATATGGTCAGAAGGGCGTCACACCCTGCAAAAGAGTCTGCAAGTATGCAGAAAAACTTCCTCTTCTCACACCTACCTAAAGACTAATCATAATTATTTGCCAATAAAAGGCTTTCTATATCTCTATAACTATCAGAGAACCTATTTTTCTTAAGGATAGTGACGTCACACTGTTAAAGCCAGCTGTGCTATTCAATGAACAGATGCTGTCTTGAAGACATCCTTAAAAGTCCATGTATCAGTAGGGTGCATCAACATTATTGCTTGAATTTTTAGTTTTTTGAGAATGAACAGAAGCACTGCAGCTGACGTAACTGATAATTCAGGTGGATACCCCATGGATCTGTTAAAACATTGAATAGGAACTCCTGTGAATTCCTTCTCCTAGAACAGAAACTCTAACTTGTGGTTAAAAAAGAAAGCAATCATGTTGCTGTCTGGCATCCTTCACTACACAACCTACTGAAAAATGTCTGGTATGTGAGACCATTCTCAGGGATACAGAACATGCCTGCTAAGGTAATCTGGTATCCAACTTTCCTTTCCTTGGGTGAACGCTGCCGGTATTGGTCGAAAACGTTGTTCAGCCCTATGCATGATCCTGCCACTTTCATTCATTGCAAGAGAGCTCTGTGTGTCTCCCTGATGAATGATGTATGTCAACACAATGTCTGACTGACTTCTTATGGGTTTTCCCAACTACAGAAAATGTCCCTGAACTACAGCATTTAATAACACTCTTAGTTCTAGGAAACTGAATCGAAGCTTGGCTTGCACCGGGGTCCATCAACCATGAAACAGGCAATGAAGGCAACCGCCTCCTTAGCCTTGCAGACTGAAATCCGTGGACACAATTGTCAGCCGCCAAAGAAGTAACTGAAGCGGTCTTGGACACAAACTGATGCATTGTTTAGTCGGATAATGGTGTGACTTGTATTTACTCCATAGGAGTTCAATCGAATGGAAAATGTGCAATTGCACAGCCTGCCTTGAATGTTAAAACTATCTTTCCCAGGACTTCCATATAGAAAAGTACTGACGTCCATCTGATAACCAAAATACACCTTACTTGTCTATGTAACAAAGTCTATCTTGTCCCTCGGAAGAAAAAACATCTGCTATTAAGTGTCAAAGTGCAGACCCAGGAAGATAAGTCTCTGGGTAGGAAGGAACCAGATTGGATTTATGGTAGTTGCCAATTTAACAAAGGGGATGAAGAATCTTTTGCTGTCTCTCGGTAATGCAATTTACAACCTTATGCTCACTTGAGATTCTGTTCAGCTAATGCAGTGCCTGCAAGCAGAAACCTGTGCAGTCCATTGTTTTTTCTCCAGCCACCATTAGTTACAGCACTTGCACCAGCCCCATGCTAGGTACACAAAACACGTCAGCAATTGGCTTTCCTTCCCTGTACAAAAGAAAGGAAACTATTGATACATGCCTACAAGTCAGAAGGGATCTGTGCACTCACATTGTCACCACCTGAAAATGCCCATTTTCACAGAAAGACATATACGACAGTGTATGCCTCGAAAGCCTTCAGGTTCAGTGAGCGGAAACCACTGAAGCTAAAATTCTAGCTGCAATGCTATAGCATTTAAAATTGCCTCACCAAGGCGGCATATGCCTCTTGAAGTGTTCAATCAAGGTCACTAATTATGACTGTAAGGCCTCCAAGAGTTTTTCAGATCACTTTTCCACACACCAAGGAATGAAATGGGTTTCAAATAAGTACCAGCCGTTACATAAAGATTTAAAAAGCTTGATTTTTTTATTTTCTATCCCTTCAGCATTTGGGACTTAACGGTGGTAGCATTAATCACGTTATAGGTAGCATTAGACAATCACATTATCTTATGGTAATTTTCAATTTATCTGTATCCCTTTTGGGAAGGGATAAAGGGTCTATAATTTGTGCGTAACTTAAAACTTACGTGTAGATTTAGTCCATGCCTCGCAAAGCAAGCAGTCCAATTTTTGAGAAGCAAATGTTGCTGCTTTTTAAACAGTATATTGTCATGCTCTGCTGACTCTTCGCTATCCTGATGTGCGTGCTGCACTCCCCACACTATAATATTCCTACCAAGCTGGTTCATCAAGGAATGTCACTGGACATGCGCACTAGAGGCATTTGATGAAGGACTAGTAAAAGAAGTGGAGGGGCAGCTCTTTTCACCCACAACCAGGAGATGTGCTGTGAGCTGTATGATCTTGGAAAATAGACTATACCAGGGATTTTGATTAAGCTGCATTGGAAAGAACTGTGGCTAGGCCTGTAGGTGTGTGCGACAGTTGGCTGTCAATCACGCCAGTAGTGCATAACACATCTGTGTCTGGATGTCCCCTGGTCAACTTACAATGATACAGAACTGGAATTACTCCCTTTTTCAGACATGACAGATACAGAAGTGGAGATAGTTAGAGATAAAGGTCCTGATTCTGAGTTGCACACAATGTTGATGTTCATGGAGTTGAGAGATTTCATTACTACTGCATGAACATGAATATCCCTAAAAACACGTGTGGTGCATGCACTACACTATGGGTCTCATTCAGACCCGCTCGCAAGCGGGTCGATGGTGGTGCATTGCGCACGGCGTGCATACGCAAGCCCCGTAGCGAGTGAGAAATTCAGTCGCTCCGGGGTTCGCTACAAACGGGGCGGCTGTCAACCCAGCTTGCCCCATTTTGTAGGCGGGGTGGGGGGTGGCTGGACAAACAGAGGCGTTCCTGAAGGAACGCCTGCCGTTTGTGGGTGGCCCTACTGACATCACTCTATTAGAGCCAGAAGCTCACTGGGGCTTGCGGCAGACGAGACCCTACCACAAGGGTCTCGTCGCAAGTCCGATGGTCGCGACCATCACCTGGCCGCTCGCAAAAGCTGTGGGTGGACACCCACAGCTTAGCGAGCGGCCAGGAGGCCGGCTTTAAAAAAAAGCGGCCACCCTCATTCACAGCGAGCGCTCGCTTTTTGTGAGCGGCTCTGAATGAGGTCCTATGTGTTCGCACAGAGACACAGTTGCGATTGAGAAGCATGGTATCAGAAATGTATTGGAAATATGCTGGGCATTCCTGGGCAGTGGCTATTCAGATACACAGAGATGATCCGTCTTGCAGGCATGTTATGGAACGGTTGCAGACGTGTGAAGTGGTTGCATACAAAGATACTTAATCACTCACTTTGAAAGTCATACTCAGATGGAAAATCTGCACCCACCATAAGACTGGTGCAAGTTTTGATGGTGCGACCGATAGTAGCATCTAAAGACACACCAAGCGGTATTACAGCAGCTGAAGATGCTCAAAGTGGGAGCCTCAGTCCTTGCACATTCAGACGCATGCTTGTACATCAGGAGAAGGGCTGAAGCTAGCATTGTCACAGACATCACAGGCAAAAAACACAAAAGAAGTCACAGCAGCGTGAAACTCTGAATCAGACGAATGGGTTATCAAGTCTGAAAAAGTGAAACACTTCAAGAAGACACACAGAACCAGAAGTACAGTAGGGAATCACAATGTCCCAGTATGTAATTCCACTCCAGCTCTAGATATACTTTCTACAAATTGGAACAGGCAGAGACGGAACAGAGGAAAAGTGACTATTTGGTCTGCATTCTCGTCTGCGAACAGTGAATACTCTGCTAAGAACACCCTCCTTTCAGCCAAGCTGTGCCTAGAAGGCCTACTGCGGATATGCAGCCCCAACCTCAAAAAGAGGCCATGGGGTCCTAGGGCTCAGAGACTGACCTCACCAGTATCGGGAGCAATGATTCACTCATCTGCCCACTATATGGTGCGTGATTTGACACAGATGCAGCTGTGCAGTAGCAACGCAGGACTATGGGCCTGATTCAGAGCCGCTCGCTAGATGCGATCGCTCGCACAATGTGTATGCAAATTGCATAGGCAGAGCTATCACACAGCAATGTATTAGCACGCCCAGTATTTCTTAGAGACGGATTACAGAGTATGCAGATACCCACCAGCCTGTTTTAAGACGCCCACTTGTGCACGTCATGTCCAGGAACTGTATGCAACCATCGGTAACATCGGATGCTATCGCAACGCTTGAGGTTGACCATACCCTGCCGCAAGCACTTCAGTGTAAAAACAAGCCAGGTGACATGTACTATGATGCTGTACACGTTGACGTCGGAAAAACGCTTTAGTCAAGTGACGCGGTTACCCCACAAAATTTAGCAGCTGGGTCGCTGCATCGAAGATAAAAGATATATAAAGCACATCACTCGCAAAGCGAACGATGGATGACAAATCGTTCTACATATCCTTGCCCAGCAATGCCTCGGCAGACACATTCCCACAAAATAAGTGTGATGTTCTGGGTTGTTTGTGGACCCGGGGTGGTAGCAGGAGTGATCACAGAAGCAGATTTAAAAATAAAACTAGAATTTTTAATAAGTGCTTGAGTAGACAGATAATGGCAGTAAATAAAAGTCCAGGAATATATAATGTGCACAAGAGTTCTGTGGTGGGAGTAAAAGGGTTAATGTCCAAGTAGAAACAATTAAAGCTGTCCAGGTGTGCAGGTAGTGAAACTGAAAATAATCAAGCCAGGTTTGTAGTGAGCTGAAAATAAACAAGCCAGGTATACAAGTAGTGAACTGAAGCGCAGGATGTCAGCAGGCTCAGGCACTCAGGTATGGGCAAGGGTGATGGAGGAAGCGGGGTAGTCCAGTGGGAGCTAGGAGCTGACAGGCAGACTGGCAGACAGCGAATTCACAGGAACAGGAAAGCACAGAGAACTCCCTCTCAGCTAGGCTGAGATACACGTTGCACTGGCAAAGAAGGAAGGCACTGACCCTTCCTAAATACCCCATGCCGTGCTGTTACTGGCCGGAGGGAACATGTGACTCACCAGGATTGGCCAGCCGCATCACATGGCCAGAAGGCAAGATGGCGGCGCCCATGCCAAACGGAACGGAGACACCACCAGGCCTCACCAGCGCAGAGTGACAACAGGGCCGCACAACAACGCGCGCAGCCAAAGCCCCCCGCCAGACACCAGCTCCGCCACCAGACAGCCCGCGCCACAACGACCTCACAGGTAACACCCGCCTAGCACCATGCTGAAATACCTTGGCCATGACAGTACCCCCCCCTTTTGGGGTGGCCTCAGGACACTCACCAGCCTTCTCCGGATGGGCAGAATGGAATCTCCTGATGAGCGTGGGAGCGTGGACATCACGAGCATCGGTCCAGCAACGTTCCTCTGGACCGTAACCTTTCCAGTCCAATAAATACTGAAGATGACCTCTGCGCAGATGAGAGTCCAAGATCTGGGCGACTTCAAACTCAACTCCTCTCTCCGTCTGGACTCGAGGAGAAGCAGGTAGAGCATTATGGAACTTATTCAGGACTAGGGGCTTTAATAAGGAAACATGGAAGGAATTGGGAATTTTTAGGTATGGGGGTAACTGTAAACGGTAGGCCACTGGATTAATGACTTCTGTTATGGTGAAGGGACCGATGAAGCGGGGTGCGAATTTCATAGACGGAACTCTTAGATGAAGGTTCCGAGTAGACAACCAGACCTGGTTTCCTACTTGCATGCGTGGGACTATTCTCCGCTTCTTATCGGCCTGGGTCTTATAGCGAGAGGATGCCTTCAACAAATCAGACCGTACTTGAGTCCAGATGGCAGCAAAATTCCGCACCGTGTCCTCCACGGCCGGAACATCGAAAACAGGCAGGCTTCGGAATTCGGGAACACGAGGATGAAGGCCATATACAACCTGAAATGGCGTTTGGTTAGTTGACGAGTGGTAGGAAGCATTATGTGCAAACTCAGCCCACGGCAGCAAGGCAGCCCAATTGTCCTGGGAAGATGACATAAAAATTCTTAAGAAAGTCTCTAGATCTTGATTAACTCTCTCGGTAGAGCCGTTGCTTTGCGGATGGTAGGCCGTGGAAAAGTTTAACTTCACTTGAAGAACAGAACACAAAGCCCTCCAGAATTTTGCAGTAAACTGCACACCACGGTCAGAGACAATTTCAGCAGGAAGGCCATGTAGACGAAATATGTGTTGGACAAACAACTGTGCCAGGTCAGGGGCAGAAGGTAACTTCTTCAACGGTATATAGTGGACCATCTTAGAAAATCGGTCTATTACAACCCAGATAGTGTTGAAACCTTGAGAGACTGGCAGGTCTGTGACGAAATCCATGGAGAGATGCGTCCATGGACGTGATGGGGTAGGTAATGGAAGCAATTCCCCAGCTGGAGCTTGTCGTGATGATTTATGCTGGGCACAGGAGGAGCAGGAAGAGATAAACTCCATTACATCTGCCTTCATAGAAGGCCACCAATAGTGTCTTTTCAGGAACTCCAAGGTCTTCCGAGTGCCTGAGTGCCCTGCGAAGCGAGAGGAATGTGCCCAAGTGAGAAGCTGCTTCCTTAATTCCGGGGCCACAAATGATTTTAAACGAAGGAGGCTGAAGTTGTAATGCGGCGAAAACTCTTGATTCCAAGACAGGGGTATTGCTTTGATTTTCAGATTGATCATCACAGAGGAGAGATCTCGATAGGGCATCAGCCTTCTGATTAAGTGCTCCAGACCGGAAGGTCAGGGTGAACTGAAACCTGGCAAAGAATATTGCCCAGCGGGCCAAACGAGGACTCACACATTGGAGGTTTTTGAGAAATAGGAGATTTCTATGGTCCGTAAATACAGTAAATGGAAACTTGGCGCCTTCTAGCAAATATCTCCATTCCTTCAACGTCAACTTCACAGCTAGTAGTTCTTGCTCACCTATGGCGTAGTTCCTTTCGGCAGGAGAGAATTTTTTAGACAAGAACCCACACGGATGGACTCGGTTGTCCTCATAACGTTGAGACAAGACTGCTCCCACAGCTTCAGATGATGCGTCTACCTCCAACAAAAAAGGCCTGTCCAGATCGGGTTGTCGAAGAACTGGTGC
This sequence comes from Taudactylus pleione, assembly GCA_031769625.1. Lineage (NCBI taxonomy): Eukaryota > Metazoa > Chordata > Amphibia > Anura > Myobatrachidae > Taudactylus > Taudactylus pleione. The sequence goes on along the minus strand of JAUIMM010000047.1, from coordinate 698,957 downwards.
TGAGATAAAGGCCTGTTTTAGAAGATGAAAGGCAGACTTTGCCTCAGGTGACCATTGGGCAGGATTAGTACCTTTGCGGGTCAAGGCTGTAATGGGAGCCAGCAGTGTAGAAAATCCCTTAATGAAGCGTCTATAATAATTTGCGAAGCCCAACAATCTCTGGATGGCCTTCAGTGTCTGAGGTCGGGTCCAATCCAGAATTGCCTGTACCTTCTTGGGGTCCATTTCTAAACTGGAGCCAGATATTACATAGCCGAGAAAAGGTACACTGGGCACTCCAAAGACGCACTTCTCCAGTTTGCAGTAAAGGTGGTTTTCTCTCAAACGGGTCAGAACTTCTTTAACATGTTCTTGATGTTTAGCCACAGAGGGTGAAAAAATCAGTATGTCATCCAGATAGACAACAACAGAAACATATAACAGATCCCGGAAAATCTCATTCACGAAACTTTGAAAGACAGCAGGGGCGTTACACAATCCAAAAGGCAGTACTAAATACTCGAAATGTCCATCTCTGGTATTAAAAGCGGTCTTCCATTCATCGCCAGCTCGGATACGAATGAAGTTGTAAGCCCCTCTTAGATCTAATTCCGAAAAAATGACAGAGCCCTTGACCCTATCAAACAACTCAGTAATCAGGGGAAGAGGGTATCGATTCTTTACGGTAATGTCATTAAGGCCTCGATAATCGATACATGGTCTTAGACCACCGTCCTTCTTGCCAACGAAGAAAAACCCAGCTCCGGCAGGTGAAGTAGAGGGGCGAATGAACCCCTTTGCCAGGTTGTCCGGATGTATTCGGTCATGGCTTGAGTCTCAGGCAAGGACAGCGGATAGGTACGACCGCGAGGTGGTATCTTATCAGGTATCAATTCAATTGGACAGTCCCATTCCCTATGAGGGGGTAAGATATTTGCTTGTTGTGCAGAGAAAATGTCGGCGAACATCTGATATTCCTTGGGAATGGCAGAAGAAACTAATGGAACTGTCTTTCTCACAGGTCGAATTTTTGGAAGACAGGATTTCTGACAGTCCATACCCCATGACAGAATCTGCATAGAACTCCAATCAATCCTGGGATTATGTTGACGTAACCAGGGTAGACCAAGAACAATTTCTTGAGAGGCCTCTGATATCACCAGGAATTTTAGGACTCAGAATGAAGTGCCCCAATTCGGACCAATACTGGTTGAGTCTCTTTGGTGACTATCCCGTTAGTTAGAGGGCGTCAGTCTATAGAGGTCAGAGAGATGGCATGGTTGAGAGACAAACAAGGAATCTGAAATTTATCTATGAAACTAGACGTTATGAAATTTCCGGCTGCTCCCGAGTCGAGTAGAGCAGTAGCAAAGACAGGTTTGGGTTTAAGATCCAAGGCTAGGGTAATCGTGAAATCTTTAATCTTTGGAGACGGGTTCATAACTCCTAACTTGATGTCTCCAGGGTCAGTCAGGATATGGCATTTCCCGGTTTACAGGGGCAGGAGATCAGCAGGTGACCGGACTCTCCGCAGTACAGACAGAGGTTCTTTTGCATTCTTCTCTGACGTTCTTCTTTAGAGAGGTGTGTATGATTCACCTGCATAGGCTCCTCTTCAGTAGGGGAAGGAATGGGACGGGTAGAAATGGAGGGGGTAAATGACCTTTGCCGGTCAGTTCTGTTTTTTTCAGCCTGACGTTCCCTGAAGCGTAGGTCAACTTTGATACACAACGAAATCATGTCGTTCAGATTAGTAGGAAGCTCTCGAGTGACTAGATCAACCTTTAGTCGGTCTGACAACCCCTGCCAGAAGGTCGAGGTGAGGGCTTCCTCATTCCATTTGAGCTCTGATGCTAAAATTTGAAATTGCATGGCATATTGACTGACAGGACGGACCCCTTGTCTCAGTGTCATGATGTTTGATGATGCTGATACAGTACGCCCAGGTTCATCGAAAATCCTCCTGAAGGATGACACAAAGCCTGCGTAATTATCCATCAGCGGATCTGAGCGCTCCCAGAGTGGGGAAGCCCATTCCAAGGCCTGGCCGGATAACAGAGAGACTATATAAGCCACTTTAGTTCTTGCAGTTAGAAAGTTGTCAGGCTGCAGGGTAAAATGTATGTCACACTGATTTAGGAATCCTCGGCAGAGTTTAGGGTTGCCATCAAATTTACTTTGTAAAGGAAGATGTAAGCGGGGAGATGATCTGCCTCCTGTATTCCCAGACGCTGATGTGGATGTAGATGCTGGTACTCCAGGGGTAGAAAAGGAAGTTTGCAAACTATCCTGTCGCTTGGACATCTCTTGCAGAAATTGAGCCATCTGATGCTGCATGTTTTCCAGATTTCTAAATGACCAGAAATGCACCTGAACAAATCCACTCCTGACTCCTGATCCGTGGCCGGCTCCATGGGGCCAGTGCAAACTGTGATATTCTGGGTTGTTTGTGGACCCGGGGTGGTAGCAGGAGTGATCACAGAAGCAGATTTAAAAATAAAACTAGAATTTTTAATAAGAGCTTGAGTAGACAGATAATGGCAGTAAATAAAAGTCCAGGAATATATAATGTGCACAAGAGTTCTGTGGTGGGAGTAAAAGGGTTAATGTCCAAGTAGAAACAATTAAAGCTGTCCAGGTGTGCAGGTAGTGAAACTGAAAATAATCAAGCCAGGTTTGTAGTGAGCTGAAAATAAACAAGCCAGGTATACAAGTAGTGAACTGAAGCGTAGGATGTCAGCAGGCTCAGGCACTCAGGTATGGGCAAGGGTGATGGAGGAAGCGGGGTAGTCCAGTGGGAGCTAGGAGCTGACAGGCAGACTGGCAGACAGTGAATTCACAGGAACAGGAAAGCACAGAGAACTCCCTCTCAGCTAGGCTGAGATACACGTTGCACTGGCAAAGAAGGAAGGCACTGACCCTTCCTAAATACCCCATGCCGTGCTGTTACTGGCCGGAGGGAACATGTGACTCACCAGGATTGGCCAGCCGCATCACATGGCCAGAAGGCAAGATGGCGGCGCCCATGCCAAACGGAACGGAGACACCGTCAGGCCTCACCAGCGCAGAGTGACAACAGGGCCGCACAACAACGCGCGCAGCCAAAGCCCCCCGCCAGACACCAGCTCCGCCACCAGACAGCCCGCGCCACAACGACCTCACAGGTAACACCCGCCTAGCACCATGCTGAAATACCCTGGCCGTGACAATAAGATTTCTAACTATACAACAAAACTTGCAAAGCCGATACACTTAAATGGTGAATGGGAGGTCGGTCTTACTGAAATACAATACCCACACACCTGGAATACTTTCGATATACACGATTGTGTGTTGCAAATAACAGAGTGGCCCGAACATGGATGTCACTAAGGTGTGCATTAAACCAGGTTTTTATGAAACAATCGAAGCTCTACTCGCTGTAATCAACACAGACATTGCACAACATAAACTGGAGGGCGGGTTAAAACTGTAGTACGATGCATTTGAATGCATCGTACAGTATCCTTCGACAGTAAACCGTTGTACCAACTCACAGCCGGTGCTAAGCTGACAAGAATACTGGGTTTACAACCTAAAATTAAGTTTTTAAAGCCCTGAGCCGACATCAACGGCAGCCAATATACGCTGTATGTGAACACAGTGGCGGAACTCCCGAAGACAATGGAGTAATTTGCCGCCAGGCACCAGCCCTGAAGAGGGCACCCGGCTATATTGTCACCCCAGCCGTTCCGTATCCAGCTGCTAGCTGCTGCTGGGGAGCAGAGGAGCCACATGGAGGAGGAGAGCTGACTGGTGCTCCACCTCCATGACCTGCTGCTGCCGGAGTGCTCCATGGTCGCGGACGTCACGTAGCATGTGACTGCTGCGACCCGCCTGAGTACATTTGCACATGCAGGAGGGGTTTCTGAGAAGAAACCCCCCTGCCCACCGATAAGTAACAAACACGCCGCTGGCGATGTGTTCGTTTTAGCAGCCAATGAGAGTCAGACAGACTCTCATTAGCTGCTGTATCCACTGAGGGAGCCGGGCGGAGCTCACTCATGAGCTCCGCCTTCGGCTCCCACAGTGGTGATGGGAGAGACGTCATGACATGATGTTTCTCCCATAATGCGGAGCGGGAGGACAGAGGAGCGGACGATGGCGAGCGCAGGGGATTGAGGTAAGTAATCTGTGTGTGTCTTGTCTGTAAGGGGCAATGCATAGGGGGACCACTACTGGGGCACTTCATAGGGGGACCCACTACTGGGGGCACTACTAAAGGGGGCACTGTATAACGGGCACTACTGTACACAGCATACGGTGACAATTACTGGGGGCACTACACAGGTGGGCACTGTAAATGGGGCAATTGTATAAGATGCACTACTGGAGGCACTGCATAGTGGGACCATTACTGGGGGCACTACATAGGGGAGCACTGTAAATGGGGCCATTGTATAAGACGCACTACTGGAGGCACTGCATAGGGGGACCACTACTGGGGGGACTGTATATTGGGTACTACTGGGGGCACTGTATAAGAGGAACTGCATAGGGGGCGGCGGTGGCTGGGGCTGGCATGAGTGCTGGGGGGGTGGTAAATTTTCATATGTGGGGGGCTCCAACAATTATCTTGCCTCTGGGCAACTGGGATGAAGTTGCGCCACTGCGTGTACACAGACATTATCAAGCACCAGAGGGTCTGGGATAGTTATGTCCATTTGCTTCGCACAGTTGAAATTAAGGGTCGTAACAACAATATGGTCACAATTCGATACGAGAAGCCCGATTACGTACCTTTGTGCAAAGCTCATTTTGACACCATAGCCATAGAGATAAAAAACAACCAGAATGAGAACATCGCATTTAAGTTTGGGAAAGCGATCGTGAAACTACACTTTAGAAGTCGCAAAAACAATTTTTTTTTTAACTAAACAGAATGGTCACTGTTAAAAATTATGGTGATCCAGCGCTCTACATGCAAGATTATAAAACGCAAGCCGGTACTGGTTTACCCGGGTTTTCACGGCAGCACATACATGTGCGGCTACTGATTAGGCGGTATTTTTCAAAGCCTTTTCAGAAAAGTGGTTCCTCTTATCTGAAGAGGTCTAGAGTTAGCTAAACCGCATGTGCGTAATATCGCAAAAGAAGTGATCGGAAAAGCCACAACGGCCATTGTGAATAAAATACACGATGCGAATCAAGCAAAACAAGATGGTTCGGTATTAATAGATACAAGAAAAGGGGCGGCTAAATTAAAACTGAAGCGGGCGACAGCACTTCCGCCTTGGTGTATGCCTATTTTAAACAAAACCCGGAGACGTCGTAACTTAAATAAGAAGAGTAAATTGACGCGAAGGGTTGGTGATATTTTTTAATCATGTCTTTCATACACACAGAGTCCGTTGAATGCGCAAAATCAGAGATGGATCTTTTTGAAGTACCCCCTATGTAAACTAGTGTGGAGAAGAGTCTATATGTCGAAGTTCAACCATTAGCGGCGTTATCCGACACAGCGCCGCTTGAATTTTATACAGCGGCCAGCGGTGAAAACTACTACGACCTGAACAACACGCTGCTGTATGTCATGTGCAAGATCGTACGAACTGATAACACTCCGATACCACAAGGGGCTCGGGTCGCCCTTATTAATTACCCCATAGCGACTTTATTCAGTCAGGTGGATGTTACTTTGGGTGACAGGCTCATATCGCAATCCAAAAATACCTATAAATCTGATGGTGCTAAAAAATTCCAGTGTATCACTTATATAATTCGAAATCACCCACAGATTGCAGCAATAAGAGGTATCTGCAACCTCCAAGAAAAAGAGGGGACCAAATAATATACAAATTATTGCGCTATACTTGAGGGTGTTAATGATCAAAAATGCGGTCTGGTTTATAAACAATTTATTATAGAAACAAATACACAGAATAATGATCACTAAATCATAAATACACAAATAAATGATACATAAATTAAAAATTAAAAATAAATGAGATTAATGAATTAAATTGTAATGAATAAAAAATATAGTAGAAAACGAAAATGAATACAATAAACTCAGCAAACGTAGTTAGCTTCAATAAGTATTAAAAAGGTATTAAAAAAGCACACCTGCTCTGTTTTATGTCGATTGTTTCACAGAGCTTGTAAATTGTGTCCACTCTGTAAGATTGTATCAACTATGTTGTTATTTGGTAATCACATCAGCACCAGGAGAATTGGATAAAGGCTTGTTATATTGATGAATTGTCCCAAAGGGGGATAATTAATCTTGCCTCCCAATTGTAGCGTTTAAATCACTGGCTGTGCACAAGCACAGTGATCATCACAATAGTAGTCAATCAATAGCCACCAGGATAAGCTGCGTTGATTGAACAATGTAGTGAATAATCCGGGGAGCGAATCTCAACCCTCAGTCCAACATTGCCAGATGCAGAATTTTCACTGAAAAGTACAAATATAGAGTCTAACAAGTCACAGTGATTAGTAAACTTACTGCATCCTAATCGGACATGCCGTTTGTTACAGCCTGATAGCGTGACGGAGACTATTGTTCTATGCAGCGGGGACACTTTACTTTGCCTCAGCGAATTCCCTTTAAATAGGCATCTAGATGTGTCAGCGTCTGTAGTAAATCTGACCTGACAGTCAGTACGCCGTGAGGGAGCAAGGGCTGGCATGTCCAATCACCTCTCCACAGGTCCCGTCAAAGCCGGGATATGCTGCTGGTGATTACCGGCAATAGTGCCCATCAGTGCTGGGATATGCGGCTGATGATTACTGGCGGTAGTGCAGAGCAGGTAAATAGGTAGAGCCCTGGTCGTAACGCGTTTCCCTTCATTCATGAAGGTTCATCAGAGGATCATGGGTATTCTTCCACAGTGAAATTTAAATAGTGTCCTCAATCAATCAATTACTGAGAGCGTGCTTTGGTCACAAATAATAGTTAACCCTTACTTCACATGATTAAAAAGTTTAAACCGCATATGTAGGATTTCAACAATTATCCCTAACTCATATTAGGATACAAGAATATATACATACATATATATATATATATATATATAAAATCTCAAATAACATAACAGAAAATATATATATGTGTGTCTACGAGAATATATAGAATCTAATAATAATTTTTCCAAATAACTTTAATTATCAAAAATATTAAATATTAAAAAACAGATTGATACATATTTAATCATCCCCGTTTATAAAAAATTAAAATTAATAAGTACATATACAAACAATTTTATCAATTAAAACAGATCAAATCATAAAATAATTAAATATAAATAAACTATACATAGACAATTTAATAATCAATATATGCAAATAATTAGATATTAATAAATAATCATAAATACAAAACAAATATAAAAAAAGAAACAATATTTCCCAAACTTAAATGCGATGTTCTCATTCTGGTCGTTCTTTATATCTATGGATATGGTGTCAAAATGAGCTCTGCACAAAAGGTAGGTAATCGGGCTTCTCGTATCGAATTGTGACCATATTGTTGTTACGACCCTTAAATTCAACTGTGCGTAGCAAAGGGACATAACTATCCCCGATCCTCTGGTGCTTGATAATGTCTGTGTACACGTACAGCGTATATTGGCCGCCGTTGATGTCGGCACAGGGCTTTAAAAAATGTATTTTAGGTTGTAAACTCAGTATTCTTTTCAGCATAGCGCCGGTTGTGAGTTGGTACAACGGCTTACTGTCGAAGGATACTGTACGACACAATCAAGCGGATCGTACCACAGTTTCAACTCGTCCTCCAGTTTATGTTGTGCAATTTCTGCGTTGATTACAGCAAGTAGCGCTTTGACTGTTTCATAAAAACCTGGTTTAACGCACACCTTCGTGACATCCACATTCAGGCCGTCCCACTTTATTTGTAACACACAATCATGCATATCGAAAGTATTCCAGGTGTGTGGGTATTGTATTTCAGTAAGACCGACCTCCCATTCACCATTTAAGTGTATCGGCTTTGCAAGTTTTGTTGTATAGTTAGAAATCTCATTTTGTGGGAATGTGTCTGCTGAGGCATTGCTGGGCAAGGATATGTAGAACGATTTGTCATCCATCGTTCGCTAGGTTTAGCGAGTGATGCGTTTTATATATCTTTTATAGCCAATGCAGCGACCCAGCTGCTAAATTTTGCGGAGTAGCCGCACCACCTAACAAGTATTTCCGACCTCTGATCGTCTTATTTTTATAAATCTTTTCCACTTTATAAATCCTATTATAATTTTTGTCTATGCTTTGAAGCTCTTTTGGGTAAAAACTGCCAGTTATAGCTTCCCCATACAGTTCCGTCAACATATAAAGCGGCTTAAGTCCTTTAGTGTTCACACAGTGTATTTCAAATATTTCCTCAGAATAATTTTGTTCGAAGCCTTTCTGAAATATATCCTTATATTTGGAGATGCACTCGTGTTCACCGATGGCTGAACACGGCGGCGGTTTACTTGCTTTAAAGTAATTGCCGTATGTGGTCTTGGAAATTCTCAAAAAGTTAGAGGGGTTCACTTCACATGGCGTACACAATCGTTCTGTGGTATGTATTATTATAGCTGATTATGAAGTCTTGTACAACATTTATATATCTGTATGTATTCAGAGATGTGAAATAGCGCAGCATCCGTGTTTTTAAAGTCCTATTGATGCGTTTTATAACCGCTGCTTTGACGTTATTGGTAGTATAACGATGTACATCGTATTTTTCTAGCACGCTTTTTAGGATTTTGTTTAGAAACGCTTTACTGCGCTTCTTCGGTATGCAATCCTGCTGGAATATTTTTTCAAATGCATTAGCGACCGCTGTAGCCCTCTTATTCATTAGGCTTACAGCCCACGCTCTCTTACTGAAAATATCGATAATGGTTAGTAGGTACTTAAAACCATCGTTGTACTTTCGCAAGATCTATGAGCTAGACCAAGTCACATTGCCATTGCTGATTTATATCAGATACGCAGATCATGTTCCTTATATAGTTTTTCCTGGCTGGTTTATGTCATGTATAAGCATCTTGACCACGCAGCCAATTTTTAATATTGGACCTTTTAAATGAGCCTTTATTCGCTGCATAAAACTTATCAACGCTGCTATAACTCCCTGGATTTAATACCGTGTAATACGCTTTTTTCATCCACATTTTCCAGTTAGCCGGGAGGCGTAACACGCTGAGGTTTTTGATTGTAGACCTAATCTGCTTATTACTCTAATCTATACAATGTGTTCATATGGTCTTTTAAATATGCTGTCTAGGGTTTAATAATATTCATTATACACGGTCAATAACTAAATTACGAATGACACATTTTATATAAAATGTGATAGAAATTTGATATAAAATTTATAGAAAGTTGATATTCATTTGATATCAATATGAAATCTATATAAAAAGGGGCGTAAACAGGGGAGTGTCATGGGCGGGGTTCGGATAGTGGGCATGGTGTGGGAGGAGAGAGGGTGGGGCACGTGCCACTTTTGCGTTTGATGGAACAGTGTACTCTATACTACGTGTACCACTAAAGAAATTATCCTAATGTCGCTGCCTTTGCCTGCTCTGGGTTTCAGAATGCTCAGTGTGGTTGTATGACTAAAAACAACAGCAGCTGCAGTAACAATTGCAGATGCAGCACAAGAGAAAAATACGATTTTTACTCACCATAAAATCTCTCCCTTGGAGTCCATCTGGGGATGCCATTACCTCTGAGTTATGTATAGTGAGCTGTGGAGTCGGGCACTAACTAATTAAGACTGGCTCCCACCCCCTATATAACCCCTCCCCTTCCACAGGAACCTCAGTCTATGGGCAAAAATTTACTAAACAGCGGGTTCTAAACCCCGGGTGTTTGGTGGCGCTTTGTAAATGACAGCCCTGTTCTATTCTATTCTAAAATTTGTTTTGACAGTGGTTTTGCAGTGGTTTTGGCCTCAGTAAATCTGCGGATAGTAAAACCACCACCAAACCGGCGGGGTTAAGAACCCGCCGCTTAGTAAATTTTGCGCTATGTTTAACAAAGCTGGAGAAGGACCCACAGAAGAACTGAAAAAACTAGAAAAACAAACAGGTAACTAGTATGAAACCAAACAAGGGAGGGATCCCGGCATCCCCCAGAAGGACTCCAAGGATGAGATTTTACGGTGAGTAAAAATCGGACTTTATCATCTATCTGGGGGGGATGCCATTACCTCTTGGATCTACCAAAGAAAGCCAATTTTTTTTTTGGGGGGGGATGAAGAGTCGGAACTGGCCATTCAAATTATTTTTCGCCCAACACTAGCGTCTATAGCTCCAAATGTAGGGATGTGGTAAAAATTTTGCACACTTGTGTGTTAAGAAATCCGCCTCCCAGTTGTCCACCCCTGGAATGTAAACTGCTGAAATAGCTGGAACCCAACTTTCTGCCTAATGAAGGATTTGAAAAACCTCTCTCATTGCTCACCAGCTGCATGTGCCACCCTGCTTGTTTACATAAGTAAACTGCCATGGCATTGTCTAATTGGATTCGTACTGGTAGGCCCCTTAGACGGGATTGAGCTTGAACGAACACATACCGAATCGCCCTTAACTCCAGTATATTGATGGAAAGAGAAGATTTCTGGACGGACCAAAGACCCTGTAGGTGCATGTCTAGAATCACCACCCCCTCTGCCTGTTAGGCTGGCATCTGTGGTGACAATGATCCAATTCATTACTAACAACTGGCAACCCCTGTTTAGATTTGCATCCTGCAGCCACCATTGGAGTGACTGACAGGTTTGCAGAGATAATCTGAACATCTGTCTGTTTAATCGAGGGTCTGACTTTACTCATCCATGAAGCAATTGGTTTTGCAGTGGTCGTGCATGGAATCTTGCGAAAGGACTGCATAGCCCTGAGGACTGAGATATAAAGGCATCTGTAAAATTATCCTTATTCTGGATTGAAGATCTTGAATCTTTTCCTGCGGAAGAAACACTCTGTGACACTGGGTGTCGAAGAGAAGACCTAAAAAATACCATCCTCAGTGATGGAATTAAATTTGATTTGTGAAAATAGATGATCCAGCCGAATCTCTGGAACATGCTTATGGTAATCTGAAGATGTTGTTGCAATAGGGCTATTGAAGCAAAAAAATCGTCCAGATAAGTCAACATATTGACCCCCCCCACTCCTGAGTAGGGAGATCATGTGTGCCATAACCTTTGTAAAGACTCTGGTAGCAGTGGACAAACCAAATGTCAAAGCCTGGAACTAAAAATGCTGGTGCCCCACTGAAAACCGCAGAAGATTTTGAAGACTCCTCCATATAGGAATATGGAGGTAGGCATCTTTGATATCTACGGAGGCCAGATAATTTCCCTCCTCCATGGAACAAATGACTGACCTTACGGACTCCATCTTGAATTTTTCCAAGTGGAGATAAGGATTTAACCCCCTGAGGTTGACATGGGGATTAAATGACCCCTTTGCTTTGTCTACCAAGAAAAGACTGGAGTAAAGACCCATGGTTCGCAGTAATACTGGAACCGGAATAATTACTCCAAAATCGAAAAGCTCATAAACTGCCTGTATGAGAGCCGCCTCCCTGTGAGCATGAATGTCCGTGGAAGAACCTATTAGGAAATATAAAACTGTAATTGCATACTTGGCTTTCCCAATATCCAGAGGGGAAACAGCCTGCAGAGAGTGTCTTATTGTAAAGCACTCACCGCTTCACCATAGATTGTTAATTGAAGTTCCAAGGGAATGTCCCATATAGTTCCTATTGGATGAGTGAAGTCAAGCTAACTGTTGAAAAAAGACACAGCGTGGTTTGCTCCAGCAATGTTTGATACAAAGTAGCCACTAACCGTCAATCGACTCCCCAGTGACATCTGAGAGCTCCGGCAGGTGTCTCAGCTGCGCTGGCTGCAGTGTGGGGACACAGTGTGGAATCCTTCGGTGCTGGTGCCATCAGCATTCATCCCTTAAAGAAGTCCACCACACGGACGAAACGCGTTGGAGACTCCTGGTTCCAGCCTCACATGAACTTACCTATCCTCTATCCAGATAAGCCCTTCATTTCTTATCCCCATTTTTTCAATTTTCATATGCATTCCTTTTTTTTAAACTAAGTTATTTTTATGTACTGCCTCTATGTGTTAGGGTCAGCTGTTACTTGTAATAAATACCCTTTTTTAATTTATACCTATACTTGTCATTCTTATATTGTCATATGCACTTTACAATACTTTGAATTTATATATTTATTTGCGTTTATTGCACATATCATCACAACTTTGCATATTTGCACATTTATTAATTTATCTATCTAATGGTTCATTCAGCACTATCATAGTATGTATTAGCACATTGGTCACTTTGTATCAGCTTCACTGTCCCCAATTCCATTTTTTAACAAACCACCATTGTTATCATATTGCTGTAGAGCTGACACCTATATTATTAAGGAGTGCTTTTATTTGTAGTGTGCTGTTATTTATCTCCATGTGATTCTATATGAATTTTTAATATTGATTTTATATATATATATATTTTTAGAAAGAAAAGTGCTCTTTTATTTTACTTGGCGTTGTAGTCTCTCATATATACTATTATATATACAAACATATATATATATATATATATATATATATATATATATATATATATATATATATATAGGCATATACAGAAATAGGACGGCACTCCAGCTTATTACATCCAAATAAAGCAGACACTTCAACTGCGTGAATCACTTGTCAACGTTTCAGAGCGTTGCTCTTTTATCAAGACACATAAAAAAACAAACAGGGTACATACCTTTATAGACAATGCACCCATCGTGCAAACCTCCATCGGCACGGCTCCCTGCAGACCCGATGACGTCATCAGCCCTCGACACCGGCTGGCAGCGTCTCAATAGGCCCCAGGGAAGCCTGCCGATCACGTGACCCATCACCAAGGATACTAAAAACCAAACAATAACATTACTAGATGCGTGACTAGCGGCATAAGACTATCACTATCTATTAAAAAATTATGCATCATAAACATATTGATAATTACAGCAATCTGTGAACTCCCATATAAGCAACATGCGGGATAATATAATTCATCCTTGACTGTCTAGCATCAGAGCACAATACCAGTGACAGCTCAGCGATCCCAACCTAGTACCAATCTAAACTATATGGTTACAGAACTGCAATACAGGCCATTGAAATCTGTATATACTATATAAAGAACACACAGAAAAAAGATATGAAAACCAAATCAATAAATGCAAAAAACTAATATACCTCCTATGCAACCAAATATAGTAATGTGACCTAACTATACATATTCTGGCTCAAGGCACCCTAGAGTATTTGGTATAGAAAATAAACCACTACTACTGTATTCATACAAAACAGGAAAAAGAGTTGCTCGTTCAATCCATGTGGTTGGATCGTGTTTAATGTGTAGTTCCATCGTGTCTCCCTCTGTAATAGTAGACGTCCGCGGTCTCCACCTCTCTGTGGTACTTGGATTTGATCAATCATCTTGTATTTGATCGTTGATAATCCATGCTTATAATCCCGAAAGTGTCGAGCTACCGGCTGGTCAGAATCCTTCCCGTCTATAGCTGCTCTAATGGCTGATCGATGTAATGCTATTCTTTCCTTAAATTGGCGAGTTGTTTTGCCCACATAAAAAAGTCCACATGGACATCTAATGAAATAAACAACAAATTTACTGGAACACGTTAAAGGGAATTTAATTTTCACTCTCTTGCCGGTATGTGGATGTGCATCCTGTTTCAAGAGAACTGCAGGTGATGCAGCCCAAGCACTTATAGTTTCCGGGTTTACGAGTAAGAAAATGAGGAGATTGGGGTTCTCTAAATCGTGAAATATCATTATGTACCACCCAATCTTTAATGTTCTTTCCACGTCTATATGCCGGCATTATTGATTAATTTCTTAATGCAGGGAGCAATGGATCATTTGCCACCATCGGCCAACGTTGTTTTGCATCTCTCATCAACTTTTGATTTGGTGGTGAATAATCTAAAGTCCAAATGATCTTATTGTTGTTATTTACCTTTTTGGTTGATCTCAGACAGTCTACACGGGATAAGGCTAGCACCTTTTCCTTGGCTTTTTTCAACAGGCGTGGTGAGTATCCCCTAGCTAAGAAATAGAGCAGCATAATATCTATTTGTTGCCTGGCATCTATAGGGTCACTGCATATGCGAAACACTCTCAAAAATTGAGAGAATGGTAGACCACGTTTGAGAGCCGGAGGGTGTGCACTGTCAGATAGTAACAGAGTGTTCCTATCCGTTTCTTTTTTGTAGACCGATGTCTGTAATTCATTCCCTTCATTTAGAGAAACAGCCACGTCCAAAAAATGGATCTTATCCTTGTTGAACTGATACGTGAACTTGATGGCTGGATCCATCCGATTAATCTTATCCATCATATCGATGAAATCTTTCTCGCAACCCGACCACAAGAAAAAAATGTCATCTATATAACGGCCGTAACACGCTATGTACTGAGAAAATGTAGGATCATGGAAGAACAAATCTCTCTCCACCTCCACCATAAATAAATTGGCGAAGGACGGAGCTGCACATGACCCCATCGCACACCCAGTTTTTTGAATAAAGAATTTCTTATCAAACACAAAGTAATTCCGTGTAAGTGTCAATTCTAACAATGTCAGTACGAAGTCGAGGTCCGGACCCGTATAGTGGCAGGTGAGGAAAGTATAGAGCAACTGTATGCACAACTGACAAGATTGAAGCAACGTGAAATTGATTTTTATTTACACAGTGTAACCTTGTCGGACTATTTCAGAGAAAAAAAGATCCCCCGAGGCTTCCGCATTAGAAATATCCCAACTATAGGGAGATATAATCCGGAATTTTGCCGTAAATGGGCAGCAGTTTTGAACAAATGTTCCTTTGATCTGATCCTATTGGTCATTGCTGAATCAACAAGGGAACTTGCAGTGGTGAAAGAAAAAATTGATAATTTTGAAAAAACTCACCTTAACAAATTTCAAACGGATACAACAACAGATTGGATCGGTAAATTGACCGATCAAGTGGATAAATATCGGGCGGAACTAGTGAAATTCAAACAATCCAAATTAACCACAGTGAACAGAGATTACGCAGAATTTAAGGTATACAGCTGGGTGAACAACAGGGGTACCAGCACGAATAGACGTCCTCTTTTGAGACCTAATAAAAAATTCCCGTTGGAGACTGAATCCTCAAGTGGTGGAGTGACATCGAGTGACACGGAATGTGCAGGGGAATCAGTGGCCTCCTCCTCACGGAGACCCCCTTTAGGGGTTACCACCAGAAGGGGTGCAGGTACAAGCAAAGAGGCTATACCCGCAGAGCAGAGCAGTGGGTGAGGTCGGGGAAAGCGAATCTACAAAAGGAAGATATAGTATACAATTTATCATAAAGAACACTGAGTCTAGCTGAAAAAAGTGTACTTAACAAAGGCTTATCATTTGTGCCTGACAATATTCCAGATAAATTTCATAACAAAATTGATCTACATAAATTCAATCGCAGAGTGCGAATTAAAGAGTATTTTGGGGTCCAGAATACCTCTGCAGAAATTACACCACCCTTTTATAAAAGTTCGACTTTCGACCCACCCTCCAACAATATGGCCCTCAAATATTTTTCAAATTGCATGAATGAATCTATTGACAAAATGGATTGTACCAGGAACCCAACTTTTTCAAATTTATCATCGGAAGAGAAACTGGAATTGCGTAATCTGAGCCAGTACACTGATATCATCATACGCCCCGCGGACAAAGGCGGGGGCATAGTGGTTCAGGACATCGAGGCATATCGTAATGAAATTAATTGCCAGTTGTCAGACCAGGCTGTATACAAAGCTTTACAACGAGACCCTACTCCAGTATTTAAAAAAGAGTTGGACAACATCCTTTTGAATGCTGTTAGTAATTCTATTATTTCAAAGAAACTGGCAGAAATGTTGATATGCGAATTTCCGATTGTTCCGGTACTATATACAATTCCAAAATTACACAAAGATCCTGTTGTTCCGCCAGGTCGCCCAATTATATCGGCAAGAAACTCATTGTACTACTCGGTTTCGCAATATCTGGATGTTCTTTTGCAGCCAGTGGTTCAAAATCAACCCACAGTACTCAAGGACACTACATCTTTTATTCTTCGATTGCAGGATTTTGCACCTCTAGTTGGGAATTATGCACTTTGCACAGTAGACGTTATCAGTTATTATCCGGTACTATATACAATTCCAAAATTACACAAAGATCCTGTTGTTCCGCCAGGTCGCCCAATTATATCGGCAAGAAACTCATTGTACTACTCGGTTTCGCAATATCTGGATGTTCTTTTGCAGCCAGTGGTTCAAAATCAACCCACAGTACTCAAGGACACTACATCTTTTATTATTCGATTGCAGGATTTTGCACCTCTAGTTGGGAATTATGCACTTTGCACAGTAGACGTTATCAGCCTTTACACCAGCATCCCACATGAGAGGGGGCTTAATGCTATTCGTAGAATATTGACCAACAACCCACACTATACGGGTCCGGACCTCGACTTCGTACTGACATTGTTAGAATTGACACTTACACGGAATTACTTTGTGTTTGATAAGAAATTCTTTATTCAAAAAACTGGGTGTGCGATGGGGTCATGTGCAGCTCCGTCCTTCGCCAATTTATTTATGGTGGAGGTGGAGAGAGATTTGTTCTTCCATGATCCTACATTTTCTCAGTACATAGCGTGTTACGGCCGTTATATAGATGACATTTTTTTCTTGTGGTCGGGTTGCGAGAAAGATTTCATCGATATGATGGATAAGATTAATCGGATGGATCCAGCCATCAAGTTCACGTATCAGTTCAACAAGGATAAGATCCATTTTTTGGACGTGGCTGTTTCTCTAAATGAAGGGAATGAATTACAGACATCGGTCTACAAAAAAGAAACGGATAGGAACACTCTGTTACTATCTGACAGTGCACACCCTCCGGCTCTCAAACGTGGTCTACCATTCTCTCAATTTTTGAGAGTGTTTCGCATATGCAGTGACCCTATAGATGCCAGGCAACAAATAGATATTATGCTGCTCTATTTCTTAGCTAGGGGATACTCACCACGCCTGTTGAAAAAAGCCAAGGAAAAGGTGCTAGCCTTATCCCGTGTAGACTGTCTGAGATCAACCAAAAAGGTAAATAACAACAATAAGATCATTTGGACTTTAGATTATTCACCACCAAATCAAAAGTTGATGAGAGATGCAAAACAACGTTGGCCGATGGTGGCAAATGATCCATTGCTCCCTGCATTAAGAAATTAATCAATAATGCCGGCATATAGACGTGGAAAGAACATTAAAGATTGGGTGGTACATAATGATATTTCACGATTTAGAGAACCCCAATCTCCTCATTTTCTTACTCGTAAACCCGGAAACTATAAGTGCTTGGGCTGCATCACCTGCAGTTCTCTTGAAACAGGATGCACATCCACATACCGGCAAGAGAGTGAAAATTAAATTCCCTTTAACGTGTTCCAGTAAATTTGTTGTTTATTTCATTAGATGTCCATGTGGACTTTTTTATGTGGGCAAAACAACTCGCCAATTTAAGGAAAGAATAGCATTACATCGATCAGCCATTAGAGCAGCTATAGACGGGAAGGATTCTGACCAGCCGGTAGCTCGACACTTTCGGGATTATAAGCATGGATTATCAACGATCAAATACAAGATGATTGATCAAATCCAAGTACCACAGAGAGGTGGAGACCGCGGACGTCTACTATTACAGAGGGAGACACGATGGATCTACACATTAAACACGATCCAACCACATGGATTGAACGAGCAACTCTCTTTTTCCTGTTTTGTATGAATACAGTAGTAGTGGTTTATTTTCTATACCAAATACTCTAGGGTGCCTTGAGCCAGAATATGTATAGTTAGGTCACATTACTATATTTGGTTGCATAGGAGGTATATTAGTTTTTTGCATTTATTGATTTGGTTTTCATATCTTTTTTCTGTGTGTTCTTTATATAGTATATACAGATTTCAATGGCCTGTATTGCAGTTCTGTAACCATATAGTTTAGATTGGTACTAGGTTGGGATCGCTGAGCTGTCACTGGTATTGTGCTCTGATGCTAGACAGTCAAGGATGAATTATATTATCCCGCATGTTGCTTATATGGGAGTTCACAGATTGCTGTAATTATCAATATGTTTATGATGCATAATTTTTTAATAGATAGTGATAGTCTTATGCCGCTAGTCACGCATCTAGTAATGTTATTGTTTGGTTTTTAGTATCCTTGGTGATGGGTCACGTGATCGGCAGGCTTCCCTGGGGCCTATTGAGACGCTGCCAGCCGGTGTCGAGGGCTGATGACGTCATCGGGTCTGCAGGGAGCCGTGCCGATGGAGGTTTGCACGATGGGTGCATTGTCTATAAAGGTATGTACCCTGTTTGTTTTTTTATGTGTCTTGATAAAAGAGCAACGCTCTGAAACGTTGACAAGTGATTCACGCAGTTGAAGTGTCTGCTTTATTTGGATGTAATAAGCTGGAGTGCCGTCCTATTTCTGTATATGCCTCTATTGTGACTGGGGAAGGGCACCTGGCAACGCTGAGGATTATTCTGTGGAGTGCCGAACAGAAGCTATTGTTATATATATATATATATATATATAACATCAGCAAACAGGATCTGTGTCACTCACGAGTTTTCCATTAAACTCGAAACGTTGACCCAGTGACTGGCTTTTGGCTACGATTTTCATTTACAAGACCGGAGAGTGACATTGATCCTGTTTGCTGCCTTAAATCTTCCTTAGTGTGCACCACAGCGAGTATGCCTTATGCCTACCCCTGCTGTATCATATATATATATATATATATATACACACACACACACACACTACCATTCAAAAGTTTAGGGTCACTTAGAAATGTCCTTATTTTTGGAGGAGAATCACTGTTTTTTTCAATGAAGATAACATTACATTAGTCAGAAATACACTCTATACATTGTTAATGTGGTAAATGACTATACTAGCTGCAAACGTCTAGTTTTTAAAGGAATATCTACATAGGTGTATAGAGGCCCATTTCCAGCAACCGTCACTCCAGTGTTCTAATGGTACATTGTGTTTGCTAAGAGCGTTAGAAGACTTTAACCCTTAAAAACCCTTATGCAATTATGTTAGCACAGCTGAAAATGGGTTTGCTCGTTAGAGAAGCTATAATACTGGCCTTCCGTTGAGCTAGCTGAGTATCTGGAGCATCACATTTGTGGGTTCGATTATACTCTCCAAATGGCCAGAAAAAGAGAACTTTCATGTGAACCTTAACAGTCTATTCGTGTTCTTAGAAATAAAGGCTATTCCAGGCGAGAAATTGCCAAGATTTCCTACTACAGTGTGTACTACTCCCTTCAGAGAATAGCACAAACAGGCTCTAACCAGAGTAGAAAGAGAAGTGGGAGGCCCCGGTGCACAACTGTGCAAGAAGACAAGTACATTTGACGCCTCACAAGTCCTCAACTGGCAGCTTCATTAAATGGTACCCGCAAAACGCCAGTGTCAACATCTACAGTGAAAAGGCGACTCCGGGATGCTGGCCTTCTAGGCAGATTGGCAAAGAAAAAGCCATATCTGAGACTGGCCAATAAAAGGAAAAGATTAATATGGGCAAAAGAACACAGACATTGGACAGAGGAAGATTGGAAAAAAGTGTTATGGACAGACGAATCGAAGTTTGAGGTGTTTGGATCACACAGATGAACATTTGTGAGACGCAGAACAAGTGAAAAGATGCTGGAAGAGTGCCTGAAGCCATCTGTCAAGCATGGTGGAGGTAATGTGATGGTTTGAGGCTGCTTTAGTGCTGGTAAAGTGGGAGATTTGTACAAGGTAAAAGGGATTTTGAATAAGGAAGGCAATCACTCCATTTTGCAACACCATGCCATACCCTGTGGACAGCGCTTGATTGAAGCCAATTTCATTCTACAACAGGACAATGACCCAAAGCACACCTCCAAATTATGCAATAACTATTAAGGGAAGAAGCAAGACAGCTGGTATTTTGTCTGTAATGGAGTGGCCAGTGCAGTCACCAGATCTCAACCCCATTGAGCTGTTGTGGGAGCAGCTTGACCGTATGGTACGCAAGCAGTGCCCATCAAGCCAATCCAATTTATGGGAGGTGCTTCAGGAAGCGTGGGGTGAAATTTCTACAGATTACCTCAACAAATTACCAGCTAGAATGCCAAAGGTCTGCAATGCTGTAAGTGCTGCAAAAGGAGCATTATTTGATGAAAGCAAAGTGTGAAGGACAAAATTATTATTTCAAATAAAAATCATTATTTCTAACCTTGCCAATGTCTTGACTATATGTTCTATTTATTTTGCAACTCATTTGATGAATAAAAGTCAGTTTTCATGTAAAACATAAAATTGTCTGGGTGACCCCAAATTATTGAACGGTAGTGTATATATATTTACATACATAGGATTGTTGATTACTGATAACTCGTAGTTTTTTGCTATATCTTTTACATCTCCTACTAAGGGCCATATTCAATTTGGAGCAAAAAATGTCTGTTATCAGCGACAATTTATCACTGATGACGTCATTTTCGCCATTTTCACTTATCCCCATATTCAATTTCAAAGACTTTTCACAGGTGCGAGAAGTCTTTGTAAGAAAACGGGGATAAGTTTTCACCACTGCATAGGTGGCGAAAAAAGTGCAGAATTGGGGTTTTGGGGTGCCAAAAAAAAAATAGCCTGCAGCCTTTGGAATGTCCCCTTAATGTAATCTGTGTAAAAAAAAACAAAAAAAAAAAACTTAAAAATAAGCATAGGACACCACAAAAAAAGTGGTTTCCTATATTGGGGGCGAAAAAAAAAAAATTGGGGGACAAACTTAAAAACTAGCAAAATTGACTCAGGGGAGAACCCCAAGTATGCGGCAGGTGTTTTCTAAAATGCGGGTGGTTGCACAGGTGGATTTTTGAAACATTTTTAAAAATCACTTTAGGGACTTAAAAATATGCTTGCACCCATTTTCACGTACCCCAAATTTGATGGGACTAGTTATTTTTTCCCCAAAAAAATAGCTAAGTGCTATTCTTCACCACTTCTTCAAGAAGCATTAATGCACCTGCCGCGGCTGTTTAAAAACCCCAATTACCTTCGGCAGGCCAAATCGGGGGTACCCATAGTGATCCCCCATGTCAGACCATCTTTTGGGTGGTGAAAGGCTGATTTTCCCAAAAGTGACAGGACTTTTCAATACTTACCTTTCCGCCAGGTCCCGTTTTCGTCGATTCCTAAGGGGATAAGCGGGCACGCACCCGATACTTTATCCCAGGAAAAAAAGGCGATGATGGCTGGACTTTTCGCCTCAAATTGAATATGGCCCTAAATGTAGTTATATTTGTGTACTAGTTAGTATGGTGATGGGGAGCACAGTGGTGTCATTGGTCTGGGCGGAGCATGTGACCGCCGGGATGATGGCATTTTTGTTCAGCGCTGCCTGACGGGGAGGTGGTCCCGCTCCGGGCTCAGCGTGCTGCCACTGGGTGATGGTGTAGATATAAGGTAAGACTGTTTGGTTGTTTCTGAAGTCCTGATGAAAAAGCTGTAATAAAGCTTTGAAACGTTGACTGTACTGTAATGCTGCGTCGGAGTCTGTTTGAACCAGGAGTGCCGCCTGCAGGTAAGACTGACTATAATATATATATATATATATATATATATATATTATACAAGGGTGTACTTTGTTGATTGATTGTTTTCTGACTGTGTGCTGTCCAGCATCGTCATATGCACACACACACACACATATACCTGCACAGCCGATGACAATCGATATATCAGTGCATCTGCCTGTATGTACGGGTGCCCCGCTGACCGCCCGTACACTTGCTGCAGGGCCCATCAACAATGAAATCTTAACTGGGCAAGCAAATTTAAATGCTCGCCCAGTTGCGATGTCAGCAAAGACACATTGAGTGGCTGATTGGCCACTAGGATGGCTGATCGATCTTTGACTGACCCTTTGTTCTACTTCATTCTCTTCCTATTAATTTCATTATTGTAGTTCATTGTGAAATATAACAGTTCAACATAGAAAATAAATAAGTATAGTTTATAATATGCATGTAGCTTATTTTATGAATGCCCGTAGCATCTTACCTCCATCCCCTCAAAGGGTGGTGGATCCTTTGGTTTATTGCTCTTCTTTTCCTTCTTTTCTGTTATAGAAAAAAATATATAATCATAAGCAATAGTGTACTTTTAAACTAGAAGAGCAAAATATTTTAGCACTGCAAAGTCAAAAATATATCATTCGAAACAATATAACAAGCAAAACAATTATACGAAACATCAAAACCTGACTATATGCCTTCAAAATTTAATAGGGTTTTACGACTTTTGATGGAGGGATGATTACAACTTCCTTTTCCACAGTAGTAGACTGATGAGGCTCCTTCTACTATTTCAATGATGTGACTATTCCCTTTATTCCTTAGAGCCAGGATCACTGTAGGCCACTGGATGCAACATACTGGTAGATATAACTGCTGACACCTGAAGTGGTCCAGCAAAATTGTACAGTGAAGGTATCAGCAGAGAGACCCTGCACTTGCAAACTAGTCGGCAAGAAGGTTAATAAACAACTCCAAAAGGTGTAAAACCTATGCAATTCTACAAGTAACTGTTATTCATCTATATAATAAGTGAGAAAGCATCTGTCTTTTTGTCCTTTATGCACGGCCAGAGTTTTGGACGTAGCTCCACCAAATTTGGTATGGTGGTGTAGTTTGACCAGGATTAGGTTTTTGTCATTATCGGGGACGGAGGAGGATTACCTCAAACATCATTCATCATATTACATTCATCCAACACCCGGCCTAAAATGATTGCCCACCTCGTCACCGCATGTGTTGAATTTCCAGCCTACAGATTTTGCCCACCTGAATATTTAGACTTTGCCCATAAAACAAATCACAGCCTTAAATCATTGCCCACCAGAACTTTTTTTAGTCCACAACACATTCTGACCTTAATATCATAGCATTAGGGACACGGACATCCGGAAACCAGCAACTATACATATATCAAGTTACAGTAGACTCTGGTTATAATCACACCACAGAGCGCTTCCCTCTATCCTGATTGTTTTCAGAGAGAGCTGTGTGCTGACTGAGCTGACCTCATTTAGTTCAGTTGAGAGACTGAGTGACACTTGATAAGTTGAGATTGAGATATACATACATACATACATTAGACCAGAGGTTATAAATAATTACAAATATATAACTTCACTCTGTTTTATGGTGTGTGAAGAGTCAGACACATATACACACCTACACAACCTTACTCCTAGGACTTTATATCTGCTGCAGGGATATAACATTAGTGTGGACTGGACACCAGCGTGCCACAATTACTATAGTGAGTCGCAGCAGTGTGTAAAAAAATATAAAAATAAAAAATAATAATTGAAAAAAAAAAAAAAACAACTATGTTTTTGCGTGTGTTCAAAAAACCCACAGACAGGTAATGATACTGTGTTTAATAAAGACGACTAGCGCTCAGTAGGTCAAGGGCCACCACCTTAATATCTGTGCAGTGCCTCGCAGTTTTAGAAAATAAAACAAATTTTTGTGCGTTCTAAAAAAAAAAAAAAAAAAAATCAGGCAGGCCGTGATATAGTGTAAGAACACGAACGGTCAGTCAAGAGCCGCAGTGTTAATAATATCAGCACTGAGAGTCGATAAGGATCATGACAATCAATCGATAGAATAGCAGAAACCGCAACCAAGTACTAACATTTGCAGCTGCTGCCACAAGTCATGACGATACTTGTCAGTGTTCGCAAATACGTGCTGTAACGCGTATTTTACCCACTATCGGGCACTAGGGACTCACTTTTTTAAAGTACCGGGTCCCCTGGGATGTGCTGTGCTGTGGCCGATCCCTGACAGCTGGCTGCAGCACAGCGCGTCCCCCTGCTGAGACAGACATAACGCTGTCCGTTAGAGCAGCCAATGAGTCAGATAGACTCTTATTGGCTGCTGCTGTGGAAAGCCGTGCTGGGATCAAGTGTGGAAAGTAAAAGAGCTATCGAAGCTCCCCCCCGCAGCCTCTTCCACCATGCGGGTAGGCGGCCTTGGGCCACCGTTAGTTACCCCTCCATAGACCACAGGGTTGTCGGGCACTAGGTCTGTGGCATAAATTCAGGCAATAGGCCTGTGGGTATATAGGTGGGCACAAGGCCCGAGCTACATAGGGGGCATTAGGCCCAATTGAATGTATCTGCCCCCCAAAAATGTGTGTGTGACCTGGGCATTAGGCCCAGGTCACTAAAGGGCAAATAGGTGGGTCCCCGATAGTTTACCCACCAATTTGCCCTTTAGTGACCTGGGCCTAATGCCCAGGTCACTCCTATTTGGGGGCAGCTACCTCCACTACATAGGGGGGTCTTAGAGGCATATGGGGGACTCCTGGGGGCAATGCATAGGGGGACTACTACTGGGGGCAATGCATAGGGGGACTACTACTGGGGGCAATGCATAAGGGGACTAAAGGGCATTAATGTGCTGCATCATTTGTAAGGGGTATTTACTGCATGGCATTATGTGTAAAGGCTGGGCATTGCTGTGTGGCATAATCTGTAAAGACCGGGCATTAATGTGCGACATAATGTGTAAAGACCGGGCATTTATCCTTTGATAAATATGCCAATTACCTAAAGCGTTATTAATAGGCTAACCATACTATCGCTTTAAAACGGGACACATGAATTAATTACAAAGGTTCTGTGACTGGCTGACTTCATGCCTGGATTTCACCTGGCTTTAATGAGCCACAGAACCTGTGTAATCCATGAGTGTCCCAGATTAAAGTGATGAAATGGTAAACCTACTTATTCACTATGGGTTTTGTGAACAGACAAGTCATATTATCTGAAAGATCGCAGAGGCATTAAAACATGCATTTAAAGGGCTTGTGGGGATATCTGTTACTGTTGGGGGTATCAGATGGGCATTTTAGGGGGATGTGGGGAAGTCTGAGAGGCATATGGGGGGCTCTAAAGCATAAATTATAATGGGACCCAGAAAAGATCAGGTAGGACCCCATTTTTGTTTAAAGTGGTGGGTCCCTGGGACCCATAAATTTTGTCACTCACCGCAATCACTGCTAGTCCTTCAACATCTACTAAAGTCGGTGCTCAAAAGCATAGAGGGTTTAAGGCAGGCCATCTTAAATCAAAACAATATTTTACATTGCTTAAAAAAACATCACCTCTAGTAAAAAGAAAAAGCAGAAAAACATAAAATTGCCAACATGCCATATACCACACGCAGTGGCAAGGAAAGGCTGAGGCCTGGGTCTTTATTTATGAGTGGTGGTTCTGCAACGGTCGACAGTCAGGCATCTTCTTTGGAAGAAATAAGTATAAAAATTATAGTATAAAAAGGCGCTGTCATGTGTCAATTTTCCAAGCAGCTGCTGAAAGGGAGGTAGTCAGCCTCCTATAGAACAATATAAACAAGCAATAAGCAGCGCTGATAATAAAAAGTAATCACAATTTAATAAATCAATAATATGAAAGACACAATAAAAATACAATAAAAACCCCCAATATTGAGTATGGTTAAACCATGGAGGAATGTCAAATAATCACATGTGACATCAAATGTTTGGGTACGTACAAAGCAATCTAAAAGGCATTAATCTTGAAAACCCTGTAGGCACTTGATACTACAGCATATGAAAATGGATGGGCACCGAGTAAAGAGTAATTCAAAAAATGGCAGAAAAAATCTAGTTGTATTGTAGGTAAGTTACTGGTTTGTATCAGGATGGTGAGGATCCTTTAATCAGCGATGGTATCACAGTCAGCCAAGTTCCAACGCAAATGGATATAGCCTCATGATAACCAGCACTGGAAATATTGCAAAGTCCCAAGTCCAAATCGGTGATCCAATGGAGAGTAAGGTGCTGATGTCCAAATGACAAGTGCCAATAACCAGGGTAGAGAACCACCAACGCGTTTCACTGCATAGGAGTTGCAGAAAAGCTGCTCCTATGCAGTGAAATGCGTTATTAAATTGTGATTACTTTTTATCATCATCGCTGCTTATTGCTTGTTTATATAAGCATCTTCTTCTGCCTCACATGACGATGCAAGACCTTCTTAATGGGTATATTTATTAAAGTGAGGGATTTTAGAAGTGGAAATGTTGCCCATAGCAACCAATCAGATTCTACATCAGTTATCTAGCACCTTCTAAAAGATAATAGCTAGAATCTGATTGGTAGCTATGGACATCATCTCCACTTCTAAAAACCCGCAAGTTTAGTAAATATACCCCTCAGAGTCTAGAAGAGGTGTCTAAAACAGGAAAATCAGTGCTGAAGAAAAGCACTCAGGCTAAAGACCTGTGGGCCTGATTCAGCTTTGGGAATAGAGTGAGAAAGAGCACTTAACTGTAAACCAGGACAAACTATGTTGGAATGCAAGGGGTGCAATTACATACATTTTATTTTGCATGCAGGGTAAATGCTGGCTGTGTTTGCATGTAGCCCACAAATACTGCACAGATTTATAGTTACACTGCAATTTAGATGTCAGTTTGGACACATTCCTCCCAAATCTAAATCTCTCTGCACATTTTACATCTGCAGTGCAGCATGGTTTCACCAAGATGATCAGTTAGGTGCTGTTTCTCACTCTATTCCCAAAGCTGAATCAGGCGATGTGTGTTCAGAAATATCAAAAATCCTTGAGAAGAGTCTAAGGGTGTCCACAACTGATATGTGTGAGCCTGACCTTTTTGATACAGGACTCATAGAGAAGCCTTCCACCATTTCTACACCCTCTGCAAATGTGGGGATGAGGAGCACAAGTAAAATATGGTAACAAAGAAAATGAGGATGCTACTGAGGAAGTGCAACAGGATGAGGGGGATATTTGTATAACTGACACCTGTGCTAATGAGGATGTTGATGAGGAGGATGTTGTCTGTGTAACTCAGACACCAGTGGAAGCAGATCTTGCCAGTCAGAAGAGGCCATTGTCATGACTGGGCATAAGACCAAAAAATCCACCTCTTATGTGTGGAGTTATTTTTACCCAAATCCTAACAGCAGTTGTTAAGCCATCTGTGACATTTGTAATGATAAAGTAAGTAGAGGTAGGGATGTTAATCATGAAGGAAACTCCTTCCTGTTATGTCATTTGCAGCTCGTTCATGAAAAGTTTTTGGCAAAATCTGAAAATTCTGCTAAAGTAATAACTACAAGCAGTCCAGCGTCAGCTAGCTCCCTTCTCTCAGCTGGATCTCAGTACCTGCAATTATCACCGCCAACATCTTCATCATCAATCTTATCTAATGATCAGAGGTAGTCCTCCCCTATACAGGAACCCTCAGAAAAATCCCTAAGCTCTAGGCCTGCTGCTGGGCTGTGGCTGCCAGGAAAAAACAGAGCTTTCCCAATAAACCATCTTGTGATGCAGATGAGTCAACACAACATTTTCATGTCTAGTCAGGTCTAAAAGAATTGCCCAAAATTATTGAAACCTCTACCATAACGCAATCTGATAGTCACTATCCACAGAATGGTGGAGGATTATTTTAATGACAGTGTACAAATAGACATGTCAGACAGTCCCTGTGACTACTGGGAGGAAACAAAAAAGGCAATTTGTAGGCCTTTGTACAAACTCGCCAAATACATCAAAGAACAGAGACTTCTGTAATGGGTGGATTCCAGCGAGGATGAGTTATTATTGTGTGAAGATGATGTTAACACTGATGAGGGTGAGGAGGAGGACATCTTAACATCTGTAGGGAAGAGATCATTAACAGCACTGTTAGCTGCCTTAAGCAGTAATTCACAACACTGTTAGCTGCCTTAAACACATTGGTAGCCAAAACAAGCAACCACTTCAACCACAAATCCCTTTTGCTGAAGTGATTGGTTTGTTAAACTGTGCGTGTCTATTTTAATGTGTTACAACATAAGGGAGGGAGGGCCCAAGGATAATTCTATCTTGTACCTCTTTGCATTATGCCTTGTTTGGGGCATTAGTGACTGTCTTTTTGCATAAACGACAAACATTTTAACTGCTGTCCTATCTTCCACTGCTGTGCTGCAATGTTTCATAGATGTCCTATAATTTTAAAAACTGCTGTGCATTTGTGCCGCTGCTCTGTCACTTAGTTTAGCCAGCCAGCTTGCTGTAGTCTTTAGCCTATATTCATGAAATCAATATTGTGAGCTGTGAGGAGGTCAAAATTGACTGAAAATGAATGTTATTGAGGTTAATATTTAAGGAACAAAAAAAGGGACCAAAACAATGTGATTTTTAGCATTTTTTTTATCATTAAAAAAAAACAAAAAAAAAAACATCCAAAACCAAAACACCTCACGTGTAAAACGTAAAACGTAAAACCCCCCAAAAAAACAATGATGAATTAGAACCAAACACTGGGGTCGGCGCACATATCTAGTTTTTCCATTGTATGAATTCTGCTGTATGCATTCTCCTGTCCATTGTATTTTTCTATTGTTTTGAGTGTTGGGTGACACATTTAGGTGTGTTCATGTTGTGCATTTCTGGATACTACGTTTTATTCAAGATAGAGGTTTTGCTGTTCCATTGCTACTGTGTCTTTCCTGTGCGATTTGCGGCCTCATTTGGGGAGTCGGGGTATTGTGCGGGAGCTATAACTATTGCCTTTCTCAAGGTGGTAACTCGCAATGTGCAAGAAAAATGCACACATACACTAAACCCAATATCCTCACAGAGCCCGACAGTTAAAGCTGGTAGTTTGGCACTGGCAGTGCACTCTGGGGGCACAAAAACTACCACCTAGAGTGTAGACGATATCAACCTCTGCAAGCAGTGTGGCCACGGCTGAGATCACCCTCCACGTCCACCAGCATAGCAGTGTTGTGGTCCTGTCTGGTTGGGATATCAGAGGTGAAAGTGTCATTGCAAGAGTACCAAAACCATTGTGGCTGCTTGCAGCAAGATGAGTTATTAGTATGGGATCATCTAATATTTTTATTTTAACTGCTCTCTCCATGTGACAGTTGCATGTAATGCTCGCTTTTAAGATGCATACACA
This sequence comes from Taudactylus pleione, assembly GCA_031769625.1. Classification (NCBI taxonomy): domain Eukaryota; kingdom Metazoa; phylum Chordata; class Amphibia; order Anura; family Myobatrachidae; genus Taudactylus; species Taudactylus pleione. The sequence continues at coordinate 669,787 of JAUIMM010000047.1, read as the reverse complement.
TGGATGTTTTTTGGAATGTATTTGACACTTTACAAATGACCCTGAGCAGGGCAAGCGACAATGGGGGCAAAGGGGACATCCATACTGGGCCCCGAGTGTCAGAGGGGCCCGAGGATCGGGGACAAAAAAAAAGGGGAGCAGCACCTATTTAAACTTTTTAAATTGCTGTGCCAGCAGCCATCGAGCCAAGGTCCCGCCCACTGACACCCTTCCCCCCTTCCCAAGTCAAACACCGGGTCATACTGTAATACACACACTGCTCCTTCTGGGCCCACATCCATCTGCACCCAGCTCCAGCACCAACAGTAATCAGCTCTCACCCCTCCTGCTCTTCTCCTCTCCCATTGGCTTACTCCCCTGTTGTTCAACTCCCCTCTCGCGGCACCCCAGACCCCCTGTTAGGATCTGGGTTTGTTGTGGACCCGGGGTGGTAATAGGAGCAGACACCTGAACAGATCAAACTGAAAAGTGGGTTTTTTAATGGGTGAATTTGCAGACATGTATACAGATAAAATAAAGTCCAGAATATTAAGAGAATGGTGATGATTAGAAACTGTAGTGAAGTATGAATGGGTAATGTCCAGGTAGTGGCAAAATTAATAAGAGTCCTTGTAATCCAAATGGTCACTGCAGGGCTGCAGACAGAAAAACAGTTACTGGTGATACTGGTGAGATGAGATCCAGAGAGGTTATGGAGTAATTGGATTAGCAGCAGCTGATGAAATTAAGTGGAGGGTTGTACTGAGATGGCTCAGTTAGGAGCTAGGTAAATGGAGGCAGTGTAGGTTCAGGGTAACTGTAGACACAGGTCCTTTGGCAGGGAAAGAGTAAATAGAAGGTGCAGGATGGTTCCAGCAAGAGACTGGGAGCAGGCAGAGTGGTGCAGGCTACTTGGAAGCTGGGATCCAGCAGGAGCACAGGCGAGCACTCACACAGACAGGTTATTCAGAAGCACAGGAACTCTCTCACAGCTTACACTGTGAAACACGTTGCACTGGTAACTATGTGAAGCTCTGAACTCCCTTAAGTACCCAGTGCAGAATAGTGATTGGTCAGAGAGAACACGTGACACGCCAGGACTGAAGCAACTAAGTCACATGACCAGAAACAAGATGGCGGCGCCCATACCAGAGTGGAATGGAAACACCACCAGGCCTACCCCAGCCAAAATGACACCGTGCCTGCGGAACACCTCGCACAGCCAACGCCTGCCGCTAGACACCAGCCCCTCCGCCTGAAGGACCACGCCACAGCGCCCTCACAGGTAATATCCATCGTCCCTTATGCCGAGGAAACCCTGGTCGTGACACCCCCACAATACCCATCGCGGCACCCCCAGGTGCATTGATTTACTTTTCAATACCCTGGAATTTGACAGTTTTCTGAGTATTGGATACAATTGTAACTACACACCGGTTCCATATTTAATGGCAAAGCTGATAATCAACTGATATGGAGACATTATCAAGCATGGTCCTCGAAGTACACTAATACTGGGTACGCACTGGCCGACATATTGGCCGTTCAATTGAACAGCCGATATATCATGTGTATGTCGGCCAGTGTATATAAGTCTTTCACAGAATTATTGAGTAGTATATCTGCAGATATATTGGTGCATCTTGCTGTGTGTGCAAGCGGTCAGCCAACTGCCCGTACACTTACTGCAAGGGCTGGCGATGATTGAAAGCTCAACTGGGCGGGTGCATATAAATGTAAACGAATCGGGCAGTCTGTATGCAGAACATATGTTCTGCATTGTCTGCAGATATATGGATCAGGTGTGCACCCACCTTAACAGTCCAAGTTTTAAGGATACTCCTGCTTGAGCACATATGGTTAACTCAAAATGACTGAGGTACTAATAAACTCACCTCTGTCAAGTATGGCTATCCTTTAACCTGGTCTATTAGTGGGACTTGAGGACCCAGCTTGGGAAACCCTGCATTAGATGCAGAAAATCTAGAAGGTAGACGTGTGCTAATAGTAGTTTCTGCCTAATTTACATGCTGGTACAACCAGTTCAATAATATATACACACACATATATATATATATATATATATATATATATATATATATATATATATATATATATATATATACACATACACACACATATACATATATACACACACTCTGAAAATCCTTGTAAAGAAGATCCATCCATGTGAAAAAATGCAGGATGAGCTATTTCAAAGATCCTCAGGTGGTAATTTGTGAGGGGCATTCCCAGGATAGAGGGAGCTGGATGTCTGATGAGACCCTACATGAATAAAATTACAGTTTGCTTAATAGGAGGGGAGCAGATGAAGGGGTATATTTACAAAGCTTCTCGGTGGGTTTAACCACAAAATTTAAAGCACTGCTACTATTAATTGCAAACCTGGAACTTAAACCGGTTTTTGCACTTATTTTTAGTGTTTCTTTAAGGTTTGAGGTCAAAACCATAACTTCGTATACATATTAAAGAAATGTTCTCTGCCTTCAGCTCTTTATGAACTGGGTAGAAGACAAGCTTTAATATGTTTTGGGGCATTTGTTAAGCTTTATTATGCCAGTGTTGCTTAAATGAGATTTTATTGTTTAATAAAAGGTAATATTCCAGAATGTTCCCCCTATGAGATAAAAGTATTAATAATACCACATTTACAATGTTAAAAAAACAGAACAGGAATGTATTTTCTTTCATATTTAAAATGACAATGTATCTGGCTATAAGTTTTTTTTTTTACCCCCAAAAAAACATCAGCCTAACTAAAAGTTGATGCATCATCACTCTCCAGACTGAATTATATTGAACAGGAAATGAAACACTGGCTTATATTAAGCTGGTGCAAAGTGGTAAGACATAAAAAAAAGAAATTGCAGTGGTTTAAGTTTGAAATGCTCTAGTATTTAGCAGAATAGGAACACACAGACTTTGGAGTTCAGATGCAGTACATAAATAAAGTAAAATGTAAACATAACAATTTAATACCATTTATTTAAATATCAATTGTTTTCCAGCTGGTTTGAACCAAAAGGAATAATATCACAATATATTACAAAATGTTTAATATTTGTCTATTTCTTTTGAAATATCAGTGTTCTTAAACAGCATTATAAGTTTAGTTGTCCATATTAAAAACAAAAAAACACTTTTCTTGCTTTATAAATATATAAACTTCACAGATTAATTTAAAATGGCAACACAAGTGTCCCCTCTGTTGATTCATGCTTTCTGTTTATCATAAATTACAAAACAAATAATTTTGATTTTGTTTTACATTTGCAGTTAAAACTCCAGTTTCCACACAAGGGAATTATTTGCCTAAATGGAGGTTTACTTCGATCCAAATGACATTGGTAAACAATTCTGCTTTGGAGTATAAAGACATCATTATGTAGGTAATATTTTGTAAGCAAACACAAAAAAAAATGATGCCCCTTTTGCTCCTTTGGTTTTGCATTTATGCATGTACATTATCTAAGGGGCTAGTAGGAGATGAGCTTATGCCCCTTTTTACAACACCTCTCTTATACCAACAGTGTCTTCTTACTATAAACATGGTGGTGGTTATTAAAATGCTATATAGGTAGTATTGAAGATATGATCTCCTCACCTTTACCGATGAAGCCATCCCTTCTATTCTGAAGATAATAGAGAAGCTGCTCCACTTCAGCCAGTTTGGAAGGATGGATGAGCTTACATTCTTCAACCACTTTCCTCGCCAGAGAGGAAATATCAGTATTTGCATTGAGACTTTTCAGACGAATGCTAAAAACACAAAACATATATATATATATTTATTGATAAAGAACTTCAATGAAGTCTATAGGGTACACTTTGTCTTCAGCTTCTGGAGTGCAACTAAAAGACCATCTTTTATATACTCGATTCTGCACTTCAACAACTAATTTGTTGAATAAATCATTATGCCATTAGAATAAAGAAATAAAAACTTGCATAACATGGCTTAGACAATTAATCAGTCAAATAATAGGAGTTCTGGTATGACATACCTTTGTTAACTCCTTTTCTTCGAGGTCCATGGGGTCCACGACCATCACACTAGGGTTTATGGATTCATCCAGGCACCAAACAGTTAATCCAAGCTCTCAGCTCCCAGGATGCACTAGGTCCTCCCCCATATACCCCGCCCCTGGTCACAGGGCGTCAGTTTGTCACAAAGCCCACCAAGAGAAGGCAAAAAGAGGTAAGAAGGAAGGACATATGTTCTCTAGACATTCTCTCCACGAGGGAAACACTCAAGAGATACAACAAAACTACCCATTAATACTAGGTGCGTTAGGGTGGGTGTCCTGTGGACCCCATGAACCTCGAAGAAAAGGAGTTAACAAAGGTATGTCATACCATAACTCCTATTTTCTTCTTCGGGGTCCATGGGGTCCACAGCCATCACATTGGGGATATACCCAAGCAGTACCCCTAAGGGCGGGAACGCTCCTGTGTCTCGGAAGAAAGGAGGATCCTGCGCCCAAAGGAGGCATCCTGAGAGGCAAAGGTGTCAAATGCACAATATTTTATAAAGGTGTGGACAGACGACCACGTGGCTGCCTTACACAACTGTTCCGCAGATGCGCCCCAGCGGGCTGCCCATGAAGGACCCACTGACCGCGTAGACTGTGCCCTGAACGAGTCTGGCACCCTACGACCCACCTGAGTATATGCCTGTGATATGGTCATACGAAGCCATCTTGCTAAAGTCTGCTTATTGGCTGGCCCATCCCCGCTTATGGCAGCCATAAAGAACGAAAAGAGAATAAGACTTCCTCAACTGGCTGGTGCGCTCCACGTAAATACGTAAAGCACGTACAACATCCAGGGAAGCCTCACCTAAGGACAGCCCTGACCCTTGAAAAGCTGGGACCACAATTTCTTCGTTTATATGAAATCATGATACCACCATAGGGAGATATCCTGCTCGGGTCCGCAGCACCGCTCTATCCTGGTGGAAAACCAGAAAAGGAGAGCGAACTGACAAGGCCGCCAGGTCGGACACTCTACGAGCAGAAGCAATGGCCAAAAGAAAAATTGTTTTTGCTGTTAACCATTTGAGATCTACCGACTCCAATGGCTCAAAGGGGGAAGCCTGTAAAGACTTAAGAACTAAAGACAGGTCCCATGGTGCTACCGGAGGAACAAATGGAGGCTGCACCCTCAAAACTCCCTGAAAAAAGGTTTTAACATCAGGCAATGAAGCAACACTACGCTGGAACCAAACTCCAAGCGCAGAAGCCTGCACTCTTAGGGAGGCCAGATGAAGACCCCGCTCTAACCCTGACTGGAAAAATAGCAAGTACTCGGGAGATCCTAAACACACTAGGATCATATTTTCTCAGTTTACACCACTGAAAAAAAGTACGCCATACCCTATAGTAAACCTGGGCCGAAGAAGGCTTTCGTGCCCTCATCATGGTCTTTATTACTGGCTCTGACAACCCTTTGGCTCTTAACATGGAGGCCTCAAGAGCCATGCCATCAAAGCTAGCCGAGGGAGATCCGGATACCAGCAGGGACCCTGTAGCAGCAGATCTCGCCTGAGAGGAAGTGGCCAAGGCGTGTCCACTGAGAGGTTTTGTAGATCGGTAAACCAATGGCGCCTGGGCCAAGCAGGAGCAATATCACCATGGTGTCTTCTTATTTGAGTTTTCTAACCACCCTGGGAAGAAGAGCTAGAGGCGGAAAAAGATACGCCAGCCCGAACTTCCACCTTACTGAAACGCATCCGTGAAGTCTGCCCGTGGGTCCCTGGTCCTGGAGCCGTACCTGGGGACCTTGTGGTTGCGATTTGAGGCCATAAGGTCTACCTCTGGAAGACCCCATCTGTCCACCAAGACCTGGAATAACTGCGGGTGGAAAGCCCACTCCCCCGCGTCTATGTCCTGCCGACTTAGAAAGTCTGCCTCCACATTTTGTACCCCTTGTACAAAAACTGCCGCTATCGCAGGAAGATGACGTTCTGCCCATACTAGGATCCTTGACACTTCTGCCATGGCTCCCCGACTTCGGGTGCCTCCCTGCTGATTTAGGTAAGGTACTGTGGTAACATTGTCGGACTGTACTTGCACCGGCTTGCCGTGCACAAGATCCTGGGCTTGTACCAATGCCCTGAAAACTGCCCTCAGTTCCAGTACATTTATGGGTAGACAACTTTCTGCCCTTGTCCATCTTCCCTGGAAGACATGCGGGCCTAAAACTGCTCCCCAACCCCGAAGACTGGCATCGGTGGAGAGGAGAGTCCAATCCGATATCCAAAACGGCCGACCCTGGTTGAGGTGGTCCGTCCGTAGCCACCAGGACAGGGACAACCTGACCTCTGGGGATAGGTAGATCTTCTGAGATTTTATCGACCGAAAATTCCTGTTCCAGCGTGAGAGAACCCACCGTTGCAACGGCCGGGAGTGGAATTGTGCATATTGCACCATGCTGAAGGTGGATACCATTGACCCCAGCACTCGCATGGCCGCATGCACTGATACTTGCCTGTTGTGTAAAAGATTGCGTATGCGCCCCTGTAGGACCGCAATCTTCTCTTCCGGTAAATACAATCTCTGCTTTACCGAGTCCAGTCGTGCTCCTAAGTGCACCAACTGTTGTGCTGGTCGAAGGAAGGATTTCTTCCAGTTCACAACCCAACCGTGCCTCTGCAAACAAGAGATTGTCATCTCGAGATGCCTCATCAACTCCAGCGGAGACTGCCCTAGCAGAAGGAGATAGTCTAAGTAAGGCAAAACTCTGATGCCCTGGCGCCTGAGGGCTACCATTATCACCGCCATAACTTTGGTGAAAACCCGGGGGGCTGTGGACAGGCCGAACGGTAATGCCTGAAACTGAAAATGGTCCTGCCCTACTGCAAACCGCAGAAACTGTTGATGTGATACCACAATGGGCACATGTAAATAAGCGTCTTGAATATCGAGGGATACCAAACGTATTGAGGTCCATTAAATTTAGAATTGGTCGGAAAGACCCATTTGGCTTCCGAACCAGAAACAGGTTGGAATAAAACCCCTTTTGAACCTGTTCCTGTGGCACTCGGACAATCACCCCTGTCTTCAACAGGGAGTGAACAGCTTGCTGTATAGCCAACGCTTTCACCGACCCCACAGGCAGGGGTACGGAAAAAAACCTTTGGGGCGGACTTCTCCAAAACGTTAGGGCATAACCCTGGGAAACTATTTCCCGAACCCAGGCATCTGTTGTTGTGAGACGCCAGACGTTCGAAAACCGAAGAAGTCTGCCTCCTACCCTGGGATCCCCCAAGGGGAGGCCCATCCCATCAGGCCACGGGTTTATCCTGTGGCTTGGAACCCGGGCGTTTGGTTAGCCGGGGCTTTTTAGGTGATGGCTTTCTACCAACACCTGCTCTACCAAAAGGCTGCCCTCTGACCTTCCCCTGAGGCCGAAAGGAAGAAGACCTTTGTCTAGACCAGTGTTGGCTAACCTTGACACTCCAGCTGTTATGGAACTACATAACCCAGCATGCACTGCTACAGTTTTGCTATTAGGGCATGCTAAAACTGTGGCAGGGTATGCTGGGATATATAGTTCCACAACAGCTGGAGTGTCAAGGTTAGCCAACACTGGTCTAGACCCTGATGCTGAGGGTAACCCTGCAGCCTTAGAGGCTGCCACCGAGGCTACAATTTTGTCCAATTCCGAACCGAATAGGACTCTACCTGTGAAGGGTAGAGACTCTAAGGCCCTCTTGGACTCTGAATCAGCCTTCCAATCTCTTAACTATAATGCTCTACGAGTGACTACAGAGGCTGCTGAAGCTCTGGCGGACAATATTCCTGCATCTAGAGCTGCCTCTCCAAGGTAAGAAGAAGCCTCCTTCACATAGGAAACTATATCCTGCTGTTCTTTGGACAGCTCAGGCAAGGACTCAGCCAAAGCATTCATCCATTCTTCTATGGCTCTAGCCACCCAGGCTGTAGCCATTGCCGGCCGGGTAGCTGCCCCTGAGATCGAAAGAATCGTCTTAAGGCAACCCTCCAGCCTCTTATCAGTAGGATGTTTAAGGGAACAGGCTGAAGGTACTGGTAAAGTGGAAGACTTCATTAAATGTACCACATGCGTATCCACTGATGGTGGAACCTCCTATTTAGAACACTGATGAGAAGAAACGGATATAAAGCCGAAATCTTTTTAGCCACATGGAACCTCTTGTCCGGAGCCTTCCAAGCTTCACCCAAAAGTTCAGATAAATGCTCCGACCCGGGAAACTCCGCCTTCACCACCCTCTGGCGCTTAAACACCAAAGCCTTCTTATGTATAGGCTCTGCCTCCTCGATATTCAAAACAGCTTTGACCGCCCTAAGTAAGAATGGGACATCAGCCACCGGGAAAAGATCCCCCTCTTCTGTGGAGAGAGATCCCTGAGAGGATACTTCATCCTCCTCAGAGGACAAATCAGAATCTGTGTCCTGACTTACCTGTGTAGCCAAATGCCTTCTAGCTTTTGGCCGTACAGGTTTGGCTATCTGAGACGGCTGCTGAAAAGTCAAAGACGACGAAGGGCCTGCTTGCCCATGCGCATACATATCCATCCAAGATGGCAACATAGGAGGCATAAATACAGCTGGCTGCAATTGCTGCTGGACTTTCATCCCCGGAGCAGCTGGAACTGCCAATCTTTCGGCCACCTGGGCCATGATCTGGGAAAAAGCAGCCCAAGGGTGTTCCTGACCCGATGGCGGCAAATTTGATTGCTGTGGAGACTCTCTAAAACAGCAAACACATAAGCCATTTTGCACAAAGTCCTGAGAGGACAAACCTGCCTTACAGGCTACACATGATATCAAAAGAGGGGCCTCAGCCACCTGCCTTTCAGAATCTTTTGACATATTTTAAAGTCTAAATTATATATATATATGTGACCCCACCCCACACACCGACTGCAGGGAGAGAAACAGTAATGAAATGTAAGCAATACATACACACAGTTTCACAGGTCACAAACAATGCATATATACTTAGCAGAGTCTATGCAATTTGTTTAGGCTCCCATGCACTATAATTACCAAAGCCTAGTAAGCATATATGGAGCTTCTGTATAAATGATCCCAAAGGAGAAGTATACAGGGAGACTGACCCAATGCTTCCTGAGCGACAGCCATAGAGAGCACTGAGTGTGGTCTGTAGCTGACTCAAATAGAAAGCTGGGTAGAGCAACCCAAAAGCGGGACCTCAGGAGGGCCGTATTTCGGGTTGGGGGAGGGTCCGCCGGGGAAGCGTGCCTCCCCTATGCTGTATGGACCACCGGGCAACTGCCATGGCCGCCGCCACCCCCCCAGTGACTGGCTGCCCACACAGCAATCCTCCGGCCCGTCTCTAAGCCAGAGGACGGACCGCTTATGACAGCGGCGTCGCTTATGACACGGTCCCACTTACCTGCACCCCGCTCGATCGCGGTCCAGAGCCCTCTTGCCGGAGAGCCCCTGCCGAAATCACTAGCCGCGACTAGCGTTGCAGCGCTGGCTGGGTTTTCTGAAGCAAGGACCCGTGCGTCTGCTAGACGCGTGGTTCCTATCTGGGAACACGTGCCCCTGCCTTCCTGTAGCTTGAACTTCTGGACTGCCCTGCAGCCCCACTGCTAGTACGGTGCCTTCTCGCACCAAACAGTACACTGATGCCCTGTGACCAGGGGCGGGGGATATGGGGGAGGACCTAGTGCATCCTGGGAGCTGAGAGCTTGGATTAACTGTTTGGTGCCTGAATGAATCCATATACCCCAATGTGATGGCTGTGGACCCCATGGACCCCGAAGAAGAAATAAGTATTCTAAGTAATAAGTTCACAATGGCTTCTGTTCACAATATCACTTTGGTTGGTCAATTGCAAACACAGCTATGTTTATAACAGTCTATAAGTGTAAGAATACACTGCAAAGATAAAGCATATATAGAGGAATGGAAGAACAGGATAAAAGAGATACAGACGTGGACAAATTTGTTGGTACACTTACAGCTCACTGTAGACAATGGCAGGGGGGAATGTATTATAGCGGCACTCAACGTTCCGCTATAACGCATTCTGCTTCGTCTCTTTACCAAGGCGAAGCAGGAAGCACTACCGATGAGATGTATGAACAGCTCATCGGCCGGAGCGGGGGAGTGTTAACCCCCCCCTGCGGCGATCCCTGCTTGAGTACACAGCGCATCAGCCTAGTGCTGATGCACTGTGTCTCTGTCCCGGCCGGCTCCACTGAGCATACGCGGGATCTCACAAGTATCACAAGATCCTACGTGCAGCCCAGGAGCCGGCAGCCGCCGCAGCAGGGACAGAGCTATCCCTGCTGTGGGGATAGGTCATTGTCAGGCGATCTGACTGTTCATACATGGGCCAGGCTATCGGCGCTGCTATCTTGTAGATAGCAGCGCCGATAATGAGAGGGGTGCATAGCGCCCCTGTCATTTACCGCCAGACCCCCCGATCATACATCACTTCAGCGCTTCTTACATCTCTCCCAATGTTTCATTCATCCTGAAAAGTGATGATATTAAAAGCTATTGCCTCATGTTTACCTGCCTGACTTTAGTATGTCATTGCTTATTCTTCAAAGATAATCTAAAATGGCCTAGACAGATTTGTTTGTACCCCTTAGAAAAGATAATAAATAATTAGAGTAGTGATATTTCAAACTAATTTGTTTCTTGAACTAGCATCACATGTCTTCAATATTCTAATCAGTCATTCATTCTATTTACAATGGAGAAAAATAGTCACTCTAATGTTTGGTATCATCGTGTGCACAACATGGACCAGAGAAAGCAAAGGTGAATTGTCTGAGGAGATCACAAGCATGTCAAAGACAAAGTCTATAAGAACATCGCCAAGCAACTTAGATATTCCTGTGACTACAGCTGCAAATATTAACAAGTTTAAAGTCTATGGGACTGTAGCGAACATCCCTGGATGCAACCACAAGATAAAAATCGACCTCACATTAAACAGATGGATAGAGAGAATGGTAGAAAGTGAGCTCCATGGAAGACGACCCAGGTAGACTCCACATTTGAAAAAACAACATAAAGCCAGACTGGAATTTGCTAAAATGCATATTGACAAGCTATAATGCTTCAGGGAGAATGTCTGTTGGACAGATGAGTTAAAACTGGAGCTTTTTGGCAAGTCACATAAGCTCTATGTTCACAGATAAAAAAGTAAGCTTTCAAAAGAAAAGAACACCACGTATACTGTGAAACATGGAGGAGACTTTGTAAAGTTATGGGGCTGCTTTGCTGCATCTGACATGGGGTGCCTTGAATCTGTACAGAGCACAATGAATTCTCAAGTCTATGAAGGCATTCTAGAGCAAAGCTACCCAGTATCAAAAAGCTCCATCTCAGACACAGGTCATGCATCCTACAATAGAATAATAACCCACAACACACAGCTAAAAGCAGCACCGGAGCAGGGCTACCCGGCGCCTGTGCCTACCCTGTTCCCTAAACACGTCTCAAGAGGGGTTGGGGCTGCTATCAGGAGGAAGTGAAGAGCTACCCAGACGCTCCGAACGCCTCTACGCAATGCTGCATCGAGCAGCACTACTGTCCACAGGATACCGTTCCAAGCTCCCTGCTAACCAGATGCCCAAGCGACGGCACCATTTGCACACTCCTCTGCATGGCCCTGGCTAAAAGCACCCAAGAATGAGAATAAAACATTGAACTATTCTGAAGTGGCCTTCTGTGATCCCTGATCTGAACCCTATCGAAGAGCTGAAACATGCAGTCTAGAGTCAGCATCCATCAAACCTAAAGGTGCCCACACACAGCGATTTTTTTCCCGATCTGGCCGATTACGACACATTGGAACGACAGATCGGGTAAAAAATGCCCAAATACTGTAGTGAGTCTCCACTCACGATCACGATGCAATGCGCGCCCCCGCAGGTTGCACATCGCATCTTCAGATCTGCCGTTCAGTACGTCAGATCTGACAATCTAGGACACAATGCACTACAAAAAAGTCTGACTGCAGCAGATCAGATGAAGATTGGACAGCATATCGTGTGCCGAGCTGCCGGGGAGAATTTCAAGGGAAATCGGACACATCGTTGGATCGTAAGTATATCGGTATGTGTGTGGGCACCTTTAGAAAGCTGGAGCAGTTTGCTCAGGAAGAGTGGGCCAAACTGACAGGTGCAAAAGTCTCATTGAGAACTACAGAAATTGCTTGATGGCAGAGTTTGCCTCTAAAGGTCGTGCAACAAAATATTAGATCAAGGGTCCCATCACTTTAGTCCATACCATTTTCATTTGTTTTATTATTTATAACAATCTGTTGAATGGAAAATTAATTGCAAAGTCTGATTTATATTATATATGGAATAAACAATGATGAATGCCAAATACTTTTGTCACTTTCTAGTTATGTCAGAGAAAATATGGGTTCTTTTTTCATGGAAGGGTCCCAAATAATTGGTCCACTAATTGTGTGTGTGTATACACATACTGTATGTCCTTGTTCATCTATTCTCCGTGCGTTAAGAGACTTGTTACACAAGGCTCATGTGAGCTGCCGGCTCCCGTGTGATTTGGCCCGCGCCAGGCGTCTTTTTTTACCACAAATACGTCTTATTTGCAATAAGAAGCACAAGCAGACTTTGTGGATTAATATGATATGGCATGTGTATGTATGCTTTGTGTCCGACAGAGTCTGTAAAATCATCACAATGGAATGTGCTTTGGAAAACAGCCACTGAAACGAATGTTGCATTTTGTATACAGATACAGCTGTAGTCACAAACAGAATATACACATATCATTTTAATCAGCAAAGCATTGTGAATAAGATGCATGACCGGGTTGTGTTAATTCTGTCTCTTATTGACCAAACAGCCGACAACTGATTCTAGCTGCAAATCCTGATTGTGGTGTGCAGCTTGCACGTGACCAGTTTCTGCGTTCCAAGCCCACAGCTATGGAGCGCAGAAGAGGGAAACTGCGTTCCAGACCTCGGTCTGGTTTAGTCACACGATATCGGTGGGTCAATGATATTAGAGGATGTTATTTAATAACATAATTGATACAACGGATTTGAGCTTGGAACGCAGAAGCTGGTCATGTACAAGCTGCACACCGCAAATCAGGATTTACAGCTAGAATCAGTTGTCGGCTGCTTGGTCAACGAGGGACAGAATTAACACAAGCCGGTTGCGATCGGCACCTACAACTGTTTTGCCTGCACTTCTGATTTCTGTTTTAAAGTAAAAATAGTTGCTGTGTAATTTTTAAAACATATGTCTGGTTGCCTCCTATTGTTTATCACCATTACTAGCTCAACATCACTAATAGGTTACTTGTACAACCCCACTGGTTAATATTCATTATAAGAAACAGTTGATTATATTTGTATTGATTGAATAGCCCTATATAAAGGGCATCCTGGAGCATAGCCAGTTACCTTTGACAAAGCTGCAAGGCGGCAGCAAAATGCATTAGGTGGCTATTCTTTGGACATTGGGTTATTGCATTGGAAATTTCCAAACCATTTGGGACACAATCCAGATCGGAAACACCAGGATCTTCAATATCCAGAACAGAGGTCAAGGATTCAAGTATATGCATTAGACTCCCAAGCAGACTGGAACCAGTTCTAATTAGGATCCTCACCATCGTTGCCCAAAGCCAGCGACAGGAGGGGACTAAGGGGACACCCGTACCGGGCCCCGATGTCCAGACAGGCACAAAACACGGATGGCGGACTTAATGTTCCAGCTGCAGCCGCTGGGACCCATAGCTGCCGCCCAACCCTAGCTCTCCTGTAGCCTGGCCCGGACAGTGTTGGGCTCTTCCAGGTGGCTCAGCTGCTGCTGCAGTAGTAAGGACTGGAGTTGAGGCTGCCGTTAGGGATTGGACTGGGGTTGGAAGAAGGTGAAGGGAACAGAGGAAGGTGACAAGAGCTAGGGGCAGAAGGTGACGGGCTGGACACAGAGGAAAGTGAAGGAGGCTGGGGGCAAAGGAACGTGATGGGGGCTGGGGCAGAAGGTGACAGCGGCTGGAAGCAGAAGAAGGTGAAGGGGCAGAGGAGATGAAGTAGGCTGGGGGCAGATGAAGATGATAGGGGCTGGACGCAGAAGGTGACAGGGGCTGGACGCAGAGGAAGGTGATGGTGCCTGGGGACGGAGGAAGGTGAAGAGGGCAGAGGAAGATGAAGGAGGCTGGGGGCAGATAAAGGTGATGGGGGCTGGGGGCAGAAGGTGACAGGGGCTGGACACAGAGGAAGGTGATGGTGCCTGGGGACGGAGGAAGGTGAAGAGGGCAGAGGTTCTTTGCTGCTAACTTGCACTTGTCAGCTGTTCTATCAATTTATATGCATTTTTATGTACATATTTTTAGTGTGTTATTTGATAGGATATTAAATGTCTATTATTGATTTTATTATTAACATTGTTTCTAGCGCTGTCTAAACCATTATTTACAGGGTAATGCACCGTGCCATCGGTACTAAGTTGTCTAGAATTGGTTCGAGGAGCATTCTGGAGAGTTCCAATGAATGGCATGGCCACCATGTTTGCCCAACTTGAACCCAATCCAGCATTTACGGGATATCGTGGAGAGGTCCAATCGCACCCAATATCCTGCTCCTACAAATCTCAGGGAGCTGTGGGAAGCTATCCAGATGGCATGAGTCAACATCTCTCCAGAGGTCTTCCGTCCACTTGTGGAATCGATGTCACGTCAAGTTGCTGCACTTCGCCAGGCTAGCTGGAGTCCTGCAAGATACTGGGAATCTATCCCATGACTTTTGACACTAGTAGATAGATGGTAGGTCTTGTGGAATGTTTCTGGTATACAGTGGTTAGTAAATACCAAAAATGGTCCAAGAAAGTACAAACGTGAACCGGCAACAATGTCATTGGCGCCCAAGGCTCATTGAGGTGTGTCAGGGGTGAAGACTAGCCTGCCTGGTCCTATCCTACAGAAAAACTAATGTAGAATGACAGAAGTATTGGTTTTCACAAAGTTTGCTGCTTCAGTGTTTTTAGAACTTTTTGTCAGATGTTACTATGGTATACTGAAGCAAAATTACAAGCATTTCATATGTGTCAAAGGCTTTTATTGACAATTACATTAAGTTTATGCAAAGTGTCAATATTTGCAGTGTTGACCCTTCTTTTTCAAGACCTCTGCAATTCACCCCAGCATGTTGTCAATCAACTTCTGGGCCACATACTGACTGATGGCCACCCATTCTTGCCTAATCAATGCTTGGAGTTTGTCAGAATATGTGGGTTTTTGTTTGTCCACCCGCCTCATGAGGATTGACCACAAGTTCTCAATGGGATTAAGGTCTGGGGAGCTTCCTGGCCATGGAACTAAAATGTCGATGTTATGTTCCCTGAGCCGCTTAGTTATCACTTTTGCCTTATGGCAAGGTGCTCCATCATGCTGGAAAAGGCATTGTTCATCACCAAACTGTTCTTGGATGGTTGGGAGAAGTTGCTGTTGGCGGATGTTTTGGTACCATTCTTTTTCATGGCTGTGTTCTTAGGCAAAAATTGTGAGTGAGCCCACTCCCTTGGCTGAGAAGCAACCCCACACATGAATGGTCCCAGGATGCTTTACTGTTGGCATGGACACAGGACTCACCTTTCCTTCTCAGGACAAGCGTTTTTCCAGATGCCCCAAACAATCTGAAAGGGGATTCATCAGAGAAAATAATTTTACCCCAGTCATCAGCAGTCCAATCCCTGTACCTTTTGCAGAATATCAGTCTGTCCCTGATGTTTTTCTTGGAGAGAAGTGGCTTCTTTGCTGCCCTTCTTGACACCAGGCCATCCTGCAAAAATCTTCGCCTCACTGTGCGTGAACATGCACTCACACCTGCCTGCTGCCATTCCCGAGCAAGCTCTGCACTGGTGGTGCCCCGATCCCGCAGCTGAATCAACTTTACGAGATGGTACTGGCGCTTGCTGGACGTTCTTGGACATCCTGAAGCCTTCTTTATAACTATTGAACCTCTCTCCTTGAAGTTCTTGATGATCCAATAAATGGTTGATTTAGGTGCAATCTTACTAGCAGCAATAGCCTTGCCTGTGAAGCCCTTTTTGTGCAAAGCAATGTTGACTGCACGTGTTTCCTTGCAGGTAATCATGTTTAACAGAGGAAGAACAATGATTTCAAGCTCCACCCTCATTTTAAAGCTTCCAGTCTGTTATTCTAAAGCAATCAGCATGACAGAGTGATCTCCAGCCATGTCCTCGTCAACACGCTCACCTTAGTATCACCGACATGTCGTCAGCTGGTCCTTTTGTGGCAGGGCTGAAATGCAGTAGAATTGTTGCTTATGGGATTAAGTTCATTGCCATTAATTGCAATTCATCTGATCACTCTTCATGACATTGTGGAGTATATGCAAATTGCCATCTTAAAAACTGAAGCAGCAGACGTTGTGAAAACCAATACTTGTGTCATTCTCAAAACTTTTGGCCATGGCGCGTTGTGTATAATACACACATATATATATTATATATAAATCCAACACTCCGGCACTCACGGGTCCCACAAGTAGGTGTGCCGGGTGCCCTCCACAGTCGGCCTCTAACAGCTGGGCAAATTGAACATACTGAACGCAGGGCGGCACTCCGTAACAAACACATCCAAAAGCAAAACAACTACCTACTGCTTTTGGATATGTCTGTTACGGAGTGCCGCCCTGCGTTCAGTATATATATATATATATATATATATATTATATATTATATATTAATTATATATATATATATATATATAGTCAAAGAAGGAGAACAGTGCACACCACAGTAAGTAGTGTAAAGGATTTTTTAATTACAACACACGTAAAAAACTTACACATAAGTTTCCAGCAAGCAGCATACACGTTACAGCAACAAGTCGTGGGATTCACAGAAGACACAGAGCAGCACCAACTGCCTGAATATAAACAGCAACGCTTGTGGCCATAGACCGGTGTTAGCGGTGCTAGTGTCCCAGCTCCGACTCCCTAGTACAGACTTCACCAAGGTAACGGTGCTTTCACAACGTCGTGACGTCACCAAGCCACGCCGCAAACGCGGTTCGTCAAGGAGACTTCATCAGTGGGTGTAGCTAACCAGTGCCTTGAGCCCTTTTTATAGTGCTGGCACTTGGCATATAGCTATTTGCATAATAAGATAATTACTTATACATTCGTGAATTAGTACATACTATCTTCCTAAATTGACACAATCTAACACATTTACTTTTAATCATATGTTTTACATACTTTAATGATAATAGTGCAGCACAGTAATCCTATTTAGTTATTGGTCAGCGGGACGCCATTTTCTTGTAGTCCCATTTATAATTCATTTCATTATTCCTTGACTGTTATAGTAATATGTCTCCAATACTTGGAGATGCCATTTTGTAATAGATTATAATTCTTTGTTCTTGCTTATTTTTATATGTAAAAAGACCACACTATATAGGAAAACCGCAATCTGCACAATATCTTCATCATATTCCATTTAATCAAATGTTCTACATTTACTTAATGAACCAACAAAGTGTATTAAAGAATACAGTACATTCAGATAAAATAACCATAAAAAACAAAGTATCAGATAATCAAAGATGGTGAGTTTACCCAAATATAAACATATATAGGGAGTATTTTTCATTCTATTTAAGTAGACCATATCATAACAATTAAGAATATATAAAGTGCAAATCTAAAAAAAATTTTTTTACAAAATTTCATCTACACATCTCTTTAAAAAAAAAAAAAAAAAAAATTATATTATATATATATAATATATATAATTCTTAAAAAATTAATAAATATAAAACAAGTCTCTCTAAATTGTATAATTATAAATCAATACACTGGGATTTTTAATCGAGTAAAAACGGGACAATATCACATCCCTCATTTAAACCATGAGGGCTCATGGTATTCAGAGTGTGTATCCAGTATGTCTCCCTTCTTGCTAACTTCTTACCTAAATCTCCCCCCCTTTCGTCTAATGTTACATGTTCTATCCCTTTAAAGGAGAACCCATTTAACAGCGATCCCTGGCATTCCAAAAAGTGTCTAGGAACACTATGATTAAGAATCCTATTTTTGATATTTCTTGTGTGTTCCAGGACTCTTAATTTTTATTGCCTTTTTGTTTTTCCTATATATTTTTTCCCACACCTACACTCTATCATATAAATGACTGAGTTAGTGAGACAGTCAATTCGACTGTTGATTTTGATTTTCTTAGTATTATCAGCATTGTAGAGTTCTTTTTTATTCTTACTACAATGCTGACACATTTTACAGCGTGTACATGGAAAAAAGCCTTTGTTGTTAGTAAGAAAGCTGTTAGAATCTTGTTCCTTAATCGCTGGTAATTTACTAGGGGCCAAACTATTTTTAAGAGTAGGCACCCTTCTAAAGATGACATCAGGTTTATCAGGAGTTACTTTTTGGAGAACAGGATCTAGTTTGAGTAAATCCCAATGTTTTTCTAAAATTTCTTTAATGGCATTGCTGTTTATATTCAGGCAGTTGGTGCTGCTCTGTGGCGTCTGTGAATCCCGCGACTTGTTGCTGTAACGTGTATGCGGCTTGCTGGAAACTTATGTGCAAGTTTTTTATGTGTACTGTAATAAAAAAATCCTTTACTCTACTTACTGTGGTGCGCACTGTTCTCCTTCTTTGACTAGAAATCCTATACCTGACACCTGAGGAGGAGGCTTGGAGAAAAATGCTGCAGTTAATGCATAAAAAAGGACTTTGCCTACACTACAAACTGGGACTAACACTCTGTGCATGGTGATATACATTCATAACGTTGAGATATAAATATACAGAGCCGTAACTAGACATTTTGGTGCCCTGTGCCAGAAAGAGCATTGGCGCCCCCCTCATTTTGCAAAGGGACATAATGCACCCAAAAAAGGGCCATGGCTTCATGGGGAAGGGCCAGGGAAGAGAGAGGAGAGGCCAGCAGATGCTGGGGATAAAAGAAGAGGAAGCTATGAGCAAGAATGATAATAAACAGAAATTTGACAGGCCCAAACAGCGCCCCCTGACCTGTGGTGCCCTGTGCGATGGCACTGGCCGCACTACCCTAGCTACGGATATATATATATAGCCGTAGCTAGGATAGTATATATAATACACACACACACATTACGTACTCGCACTCTGGGTGCACTAACTGCCAGTTCATGTTTGCAGGTATTTTCTCTATCCTTAAGATTCCAGCAAATGTACGGTTGGTTAAACATCATTTGGACTGCAACAGCAAGTATGTTGTCTACATCTTGAATGCCCCTGCAAGCTGCTGTATGTGGGCAAGACCACGAGGATGCTAGAAGAAAGGATAGGTAAACACCGTTCCTCAATCAAAAAAAAAAAGGCTACTCACCGGTAGGTGACCAATTGGACTTAAAGAAATTGCCAGTGGCATGACACTTCATGGAGAAAAGACATACCTTGGGTGAACTCAAATGTTTCAATATAGATCATGTCCCACCACTCATGAGAAGGGGAGATCCTGAGAAGTTTCTCCATTTCTCCTTCTCCATCTAGGTGGCTTCAGCTAATTGTTCCTTGTTTTCTTAGCGTTTCATTTTCTGGCACCACCGGGGGGGGGGCAGACTGAGTATTTATTGCTGCAGTTGAGGCAATATACTATGTTGACAACAGAGCGCGCAAACATGTCATTGGGCTAAGGGCACTGCAGTGTGCCGATCTACATTCTTATATTGCATTTATTTTGCTAAATGCCGACACCTGTATGTGCCGACATGTCACTTGGTTAAGGACATAGCTGGGTGCCGCTTGAATATTTATTTTGCTAGAGTTGAGATAATATACCATGTCAACAACAGGATGTGCTGACATGTTATTGGGTTAGTGATACCGTTGTGTGTCAACCTATATTCTTAGTTTACTTTTTGCCTACATGCCGACACCTGACCGTGCCGACATGTCATTTTGATAGGGTTTACTCTATGTGCTGGTTCTTATCCATACATTTCATTGTTATTTACTCTGCAGCTGCTAGTATACTCATGTTTGCTCTTATGTGCCGACACCATCGTGTCGACTGTTTATGCTTACATAGTATCTACTGACACGGCCATCACTGTTACTGTGCCGATCATGCTGACACTCACTCTTATGTAGTGACTATATCCTATGCTAATTATGCTGGCCATTGCTGTTACCATGTCGACTTAGCCGGCACTCACTGTTAATAAACTTAGCCGGCACTCACTGTTATGTGGTGATTTCTTATCTTTACCAGAGTGTCCCTGTTTACAATGGCTCCCAATGAGTGACGGACTGCACTAAAGGCAGACGAGTCATGAGACGAGATTCTCGCCGGTGACCCGCCAACTCACTGCCCACTGTGTACTTCAATTAACCTGCTCCCAGACCATCACACAGGTAAATGTAGGCGAGCAATTACCAGGCTGTATGATTGGTTTCTTGTGGGCTGTCACAGCCCTTCCTTAGGCTCAGCTATGACGTGTTTGTTAGCCCCTGACGAAAACTGCCTGTGAGCAGTTGAAACAGACTGCTGGGCCTCTGATATTGTCTGTATTGTGTTTGCTTAAATAAACCAACTCATACAATCTTAGGAACAAAGGCCCTGATTCAGAGCTGGACGCTCTGACCAGAGCGCTCGCTCTAAATCAGGGCTCACCTCCATTAATATGGAGCGTCCTCCTGGACGCTCGTATAGCTGTGGGTCACCACCCACAGCATATACGAGCGTGCAGGATGATGGTCGCGATGGTCTTGACCATCGCGACCATCGAAACTGCGAGCAGAAGCCTGCGGTTGAGTTTTTCAACCGCAAGGCCAGGAGTGATTTTGGCTCTATCAGAGCCAAAATCACTCCCACTGACATCACTAGTGATGTCAGTGGGGCGGGCTTCAGACGGTAGGCGTTCCCTTGGGAACGCCTCCGTCTGGCAGGCACGCCCACCAAAGGGGGCGTGCTGTCAGTCAACATCGACAGCACGCCCCCTTTGATGAGACACTCCGAGCGAAGGAAAGTCCTTCGCTCGTAGGGTCTCGCGCATGCGCACGACGGAGCTCCCTCCGTCATGCGCAGTACGGACCATCGACCCACTTGCGAGCGGACAGCCGCTCGCGAGTGGGTCTGAATGAGGGCCAAAGTTCCTTGTTTTCAGGCGCTCATGTATTGAAACCAATTTAAATTAGCAGCAGTCACCTGTGAAGTCTGTGGAGACTTACTAGTGGAAAACAAACTATTCAAAAAAGAAAAATTGGTACTGCACTTATAAAAAGAATCTACTATGGCAGAAATTATCGACACCAAGACACGGCAGTGTTCTCCCCAGGCTGTTTTTAGCGGGCGCACCACCCAGCAAGAAACAGCTACCACCCGGTACTTCCCCCCCGCACCCATGATTCCTCTGACTGAAGTAAAGCCTCATGTGTCCCTCCCCTTGGCACTGTGTACCTCCTGCGCTGTCCCCAAGGGTGGCTGCCTGGCTGGCTCAGGTTAAACGGTGTCTTCTGGCACTGTCAGCGGAGGGTCAGGTGGCTAGACACAAGGAGCTGGATGTCAGAAGCCCAGGAGAGAGTGGCACCAGCACATCCCACAGCAACAGTACAGACAGGGGTTGCATGAATCCCAGGGGAGCCTCCAGCCAGGACGACCCAGAGTTGGACATCCTCCCTGCTAAACCGCAACCGCAAGGCAGCCACACAAGAGATGCACAGCAGAAAGGTCCCACAGTATGCCGGCATTGCAATACACCAGCGGGTAAGCTCAGTTGATGCACATGCACAGTGGAGAGGGCAGCTTATTAGTTTCCATGAGTTTGGCCTCTTCTCATGTACTTTTATGTCTGCATCCCTGCCATGTAAAATTCAAGCCATACAGCCAACCAATACAGTCTTAACAGTATATCAGCTGTTGGAATAAAAATAATTCTGTGGTGCCAGCAAGTGGGGACAGTATCTGTGTAGCCTGCAAGTGGGTACAGTATCTGGGAGCTGTATTAAAATAATTTCTGTGGTGCCGGCAAGTGGGGATAGTATCTGGGAGCTGTATAAAAAATAAATTCTGTAGTGCAGCACTAAATAACCTGATGCTGATTTCACTAGAGGGACCAGATCCCTCAACTTATTGGACCCACTTCAGTTAGGTGTTCGTTCCCAACATTCCACAGAGACAACACTGACTAAGGTAGTAAATGATCTTTGTCACTGCCAAGGCTAAAGGCCATTACTCACTTCTAATACTTCTAGATCTCTCTGCTGCCTTTGACACTGTTGATCACTCTCTTCTCATACAAACACTACAATCCCTAGGTCTTCAAGACACAGCCCTTTCTTGGTTCTCAACCTACCTATCTAATCGTTCTTTCACTGTCACTTTTCTGATTCTACCTCCACTTCGCTACCTCTATCAGTTGGAATACCGCAAGGCTCAGTCTTGGGTCCTCTGCTTTCTCAATCTATACCACCTCTCTTGGCAAATTAATCAGCTCTTTTGGTTTTCAGTATCATCTGTACGCGGATGATACTCAAATCTACCTATCCTTCCCAGATTTTTCACCATCTGTGCTGGTCAGTGTCACTGAATGTCTCTCTGCCATTCATCTTGGATAGCATCTTGCCACCTCAAACTTAATACTGTATATCCAAGATAGAATTAATTATATTTCCACTAGTCAATAGTAGTTACCAACCTGATAGCTCTATTACTGTTGACACTCGACAATCAACCCCACCCACAAGCTTGCTACCTAGGTGTCATCCTTGACTCTGAATTGTCTTTTGTTCCCCACATTCAGTCTCTCTCTAAATCCCATTACATACATCTAAAAAACATAGCCAAAATTTGATCATATCTTACAAATGACACTGCAAAAACTCTTAATACATGCACTCATTATTTCCGGCATTGACTATTGCAATAGTCTCCTTACTGTTCTTCCCAAAAACAGACTCTTGCCGCTACAATCCAGTTTGAATGCAGCTGCGAGGCTGATCTTTCTCGCCAAACATTCAGTGTCTGCTGATCCACTCGGTCAGTCCCTCCATTGGCTGCCGGTCTTCTACCCTATTAATATAAAATACTTACACTCACACATAAAGCTATTAGCCAAACCACACCAACATACATCTATTCACTTATCTCAAAATATCTTCCAACCTGACATCTCCGCTCTGCACAAGATCTGCGTCTTTCCTCCTTACGCAATACTTGTTCCCATGCAAGGTTATAGGACTTTTTTCGGGCTGCACCCACCCTGTGAAATGCCCTCCTACACACAATAAGACTTTCCGCTAGACTCCAAACATTCAAGCGTTCTATGAAAACTTACCTCTTCAGACAAGCTTATCAGATTCCATAACCTTTATAGCTTCCCTATCTAACTCCCTTCTTATAGTTTACACAAATCGCATTTTCTCAATTTCACATCCTCCTGACTCTAGGCCAACTTTCCAGTGTGACTGCATCATACAGCTCACCAAGAACCTCTGCAAACGGGCTGGACCAATTTTCAATATGTAGCACCTATCCTTGTGTATCAACACCTAATTCCCTATAGATTGTAAGCTTGCGAGCAGGGCCCTCTTACCTTTAGATCTGTCTTTTACAACCCAGTCTTGTTCTATTAATGTGGATTCAAATTGTAAAGCACAACGGTTAAGAAATAATCCTACAGACTTTGCTTATGAAAAAAGCTGCAAATGACTGGGCTTCTAAGAAGAAGAGGAGAATTAATATATAAAATGTTATTTCAAGTTGAAATCATTATAAGGTGAGGGTTTAAAACATTTTATTATTGCGAAGGCCCCCACCAGCTACTTCTTGATGCCAGCCGGCTGGAAAAAATTTCTGGGGAGAACACTGCACGGGTATGTATATAAATAAGGGACCAATTTTATTCCATCTAAAAATATATTATATAAATCTAATGCATATATAAAAAAGATCAGAAAAATTCATGTGCAATTTCTATATTCAAAAAAGACAGTACAATACACATTTTAATATCCCGCCGAAGAATGAATGAAAAAAAAAAAGAGTCCATAAAAATTAATTATCCAGAAAAAAGATGCATAATCGGGAGAATCCTTTATGTATCAACGTTTCATAAGCTGCGATAAATGGATTTCAACATATAAATTCTTTCTTTAGTGTGATAAAAAAGGTGCTCCTGGGACAAACAATATATCATCCACAGTCCACGATCCATGGAGCCGCAATGATGTGAACATAAATAGGAACTGTCCCAGCGTATAGAGGGCTCAGCCGTTAGTAAGTAAATGGGATTCACTAACAGGCTGGCCGCAATTCGGCACACACTTACCTGACTTTCCAGAGCTAATGGCAGTGTTCAGCTGAGGTCTCCAGCCGTCTGTTTATAGGTTTTATCAGAGTGATGTCAGCGCTGCAGTAGTATGCAGGTATTGGAGTAGTAAAATCTTTAGCGTGTCCGTAGAAATATACGGACAAAGCTCCCATAATAGGAGTGAAACATGTCAGAGTGATAGGATTTCATTGCTTCTATTGAGTGGACTTATTTATAGGACCCCAGGCTATATTTCTACGGTGTGTGTGTTTAACAGAAGGCAAGTAATCCGGGGGGTGTTTAGGGGTAGGCTCTGTGTGGCTTGGTGGGGGCCCCCACAACTTAGTTGCCCAAGGGCCCGCACATCCTTTAATCCGGCCCTGCAGATGGTATATCAACTTAGTTTCACAATGCGACAGACACTTATTTCTATCTCCTCCACGAATAGCTTGAGGAATGTGGTCGATGATTTTATATTTACGGCTAGATAATGGGTGGTTGAATGCCTTAAAGTGTCTCGCCACCGGCTGGTGTATATTTTTTCCTTGCAATGCTGCTCGGATGGCCGACCTGTGTAAAACCATACGTTCACGGAATGTTCTTGACGTTTGCCCCACATAACAGAGACCACAGGGACAGATAATGATGTATATGACAAACTGTGTAGTACAGGTGAGGACATGACGTATTTTGTGTCTATACCCCGTGTGGGGATGTTTAAAATAATTACTAGCTTCCATAAAACCACAAGTGACGCACAGTGGGCATTTAGAACATCCCGGTTTTTTTTTTTAATTTGTACTGATGAATTTGTTTGATGTTTTAATCCGGTCACATCAGTTTTAATTAGTAGATCCCTCAAAGTCTTTCCTCTTTTGTAGCTTGGAATAAGTTTCTTTTTTTGTAATCCTGGTAACTCTCAATCTCCTGTGACTATAGGCCACATGCCGTTAATAGCTCTTGGTAAAATTGGACTAGCGGTGGTATATTCTATGGCAAAAGGAATCTTGTTGGATATAGAATCCTTGTTAGAACTTAATAATTGATCACTAGTTATAGTGAGAACTTCTTGTTTTGTTTTTTTAAGTTCTCCCAAGTTATATGCTCTCTGTGCAAATGTATCCGTTACCTGAATGATTGCTGGTAATACGGGCTGCTCTGTATTTTTTGGTTATAGATCGACTTATTAATTAATTTTCCAATTTCACTATTACATTCAAAAATAGTTGATGGTATTATAGCTGTATTGGTATGTAAATTTGATTAGACTCTGTTGTTGATTGATGTTATTAATCAGATGAATTAATTCTGTTTCTGTCCCCGACCAGAACATAAATAGTCTATAAATCGAGTATATAGGACGATGTTTTGAAATCTCCTAATCAGAAAAAAAGAAGTGCTCTTGTTCAAAGATAAACACATTGGCGTACGATGGGGCCACATTGGACCTCATGGCACAGCCTGTTTGATGTAAATAGAATTGACCGTTTTGAATTAAATAAATTTAGTTTTAATGTCAATTCTAGAAGTTGCAAAATAGGGGGATGTCTAAGGCTTGAAAATGATTTTTAAACAAAAACGTGCTCATTGCTGACAAACCGAGTGTGCCGGATCACCGTATATACATTTTTAACATCCATCATGCATAGTATGGTATTGTTGGTATATCTGATAGTTGCTTTAATTTATAAAAAAAATTGCGTGGTGTCCTTTAAAAATGTGGACTGCTTTATGATATACGTTTGTATTAAACAGTCCAGGAATTGCAAGACCGATTGGAATAGTGAACCCTGGGTAGATATGATTGGTCTGCCGTGTAGAGTACTGGGACTATTGAGAACGGTTGCAATAAAGCCGAATATTCTCTCTTTTGTAGCAGGCCATCTTTGTGTGCTTGTAAAAGTAATGCATCTAGGATTTGTTTGTACATGCCAGTGGGATCACTTGATAATCTTATATAGGTGGTACTGTCCTCCAGTTGTTTATCCATCACCAGTATATATTTGTCCAGATCTTAGAGGACGGTGCCTCCGCTGGTCGTACAACAATTTAACTGTTATTCTACAAGTTTGTAATTGCTTGTCTTTCCTCTTTGGTCAAATTAGAATGGGGTATTTGATATGATTGTTGGTATTTATTCACCGACTCATCCAGAAGTTGTGAAAATGTTTTTAATGAAACGTTTTTTGATGGCAGATCAAATGTGGAAATTTTTCTATTCATAACGAGTTTGTGGTGAGGAGGACTATTGTCTTCTTCCTGATTCTTTTAAAGTGTTCTTTTAATCTAAGTGATCTATTAAGTCTATGTAAATCTACTTTCCACTGGAGTCCTTTATGAGAGTAGGATGGTACGAATGATAGCCCCCTATTTAGTACCTGGGTCTCTGACCATTAAGCCAACGATGCATGCGAAATTCATCATAATCCATTTGGACCATGTTTAGTTTTTTCTTTTAAAGTTGTTCAACTCTTGGCGGTACAAATTACACTGGGATTCCAATTTATACCAGAGAAGTTGATGGTTTTTATCCTCCAAGATGGACATATATTGTGTCATGTTGATGTTTATTTTTTCTCTGGTGTTCTGTAGATTTTTTCCAGCCTCCTCTATAACGAGAAGTATAAGATCAAGACTACATTTATTTAGTACTGAGATCCATCTTTTGCAGAGTTCCGCCTTTTTGCGGCCTATTGTGGGGATATCTCGAATCCTGAATCTGCGAGGGATTAGCTTAGAACGGTAATAATCGCATAATGAAGATCTGTGTAACAAGTAATCTATTTCTTTCCTTTTTCAACCGTAGGAGTTGGTGAAATAAATCTTCCACAGGTTGTTGCTCCTGATGGTCAGATACCGTTTTTTTTTTGTTTTTTTTAAAGAGTGGCTGAGGTTTGCGCTTCTGTAAAAGAGTTTCCCCCAGATAGTGTTGTATATCTGTAATATTTATGTTCTCCGCAGATGTTGCTTTGTTATCATATTGATTCGCTTCCACTCCTATAAAGGTGTATTACAGCCGCTGCTATTAACTAACACGTACCACTGGGAGGATCTCGGCTCAAGGAGCATGTTGTAAGAATGTTGGATACATTTAGTAACAGGTCACAGTATATTAGTTACATTGTAACTTAGGTGACTATTTACTAACCTGTGTTAGGAGATAAAGTGAACGGTGATAAGGTACCAGCCAACCAGCTCCTAATTGCCATTTTTCAAACACAGCCTGTGACATGGCAGTTAGGAGCTGATTGGCTGGTACCTTATCACCATTCACTTTATCTCCTAACACAGCTTAGTAAATAGACTGTTGCTAATATTCCCATAAAATTAGTAATTATAGCCATAGGCTTATATAGAGCATTAGTCTCTGTGAAGATTGAGATCTTTGATATACTTCTAATTAATGCATAAGAATATATAGAAACATTACCAGTCCATTAAGAAATAGTGCATATGTTTTATTTGTATGTTTTTATTTACACAGCACAGCATTATTGCACTAACACTTGTTTTTTATTTTTGTCTCCCCTGGCTCGCAGTGTAGCGCTGCATGGTGGGGCTGCCAAGGACATGGCTGACGTAATCTTGTACGGCCCGACCCAACTCTGTTCCACCCACCACATGCAGGGTGAGTCCAGGGTGCTTCACGCGCGACATACAGCACACTACTTAAGGTAAAACACTTGTTTTTGCACCTTGTTTAGCAAACGTGCTTATGAAAAGGTCCTACATGGCTTGAAACGTTGACATTCAAGTGCGTTATGCCAACTTCTTAATACAAAATTTTAAAATAGACAATGGAGTGTTGCCTCTTTGTTCTCGCAGTTGGGCACTATCGGCCTCACGAGAGGACTAATACTGTTTTAACTCTATTTGGGAAGGCACCATCAATATTGCACTTACTCATCCAGAGTGCCAAACCACAACCAAGATATATATATATATATATATATATATAAATATATATATATATGTATATATATATACACACACACACACACACTCCACTCTATTAGGCATCCCAGACCAATTGCCACCCCTCTGTGAAGTTTTCATCCAAATCCATCCAGTGGAAGGCCTCGGTTCAAAGTTTTGCCCAGTGTTCCCGGGTCAAAGTTCTGCCCAGAATACACAAACGGGAGGTCTGACCGGGACCTCAGCCACCTAGTATGTCTTCTGGGATCCAACGTTACCACTGTGTGAAGGCTTAGAACAGGCTCCCTGGGTCAAAGTTCTGCCCAGCGTATACGAAAGGGAGGTCTGACCAGGACCCTAACTCACCTAAAACCTGTCCAGGATCCAACTGGACCAACTTGCGTTGGCTTCATCCCAATCGGTGCGGGAGTGTCATATATATACACACACACACACACACAACATGAACTACACTCAATGGTCAATTTTTTTTTTTTAGTTACTGCTGCTCATCAGTGCAATTATCTAATCAGTTAATCACGTATGCTGCAGCGACTCAATTCATAAAAGCATACAGACATGGTCAAGAGGTTCAGTTGATTTTTAGGCCACTCCCTGGAATATAAAATAAAAGTGATCGAAGTGGAATAATTGTTGGTGCCAATTGAAGTGATTTGAATAGCTAAGAAACTACTGATCTGCTGGGCTTTTCACACCCAATCACTACAGTTTACATGGTGCAAAAAAAAAACAACCTAAATAAAATTCTGTGAGGAGAGGTGCTGTTGGTGAAAAAAACCTTAATTACGAGTGGTCAGACATCAATGGCTAGACTGGATCAACATTATTGATATAACCATGCATCACAAATAGTGGTATGCAGAAGAACATTTCAGATATAACAGCAATTTGAACGTTGAAGTAGATGATAGCAGAAGACTACACAGAGTTTAAAACTTGTCAGCTAATGGCAGGACACAATCTCACAAAAAATAGGCAAAAGAACAATGGAAAAGCATTGCCTGGTCTGAAAAATCTTGCTTTCTGCTGCAAAATGTAGATGTAGGGTCAGAAGTGGCATAACCAACATGAATCCTGTCTGTGTTCAAGCTGGTGGTGGTTAATACCAGCTGAGTATCATTTAAATGGCACTGCCTACCTGTCAGTGTATTCCAATGTTCTCCATAGTCAACACCAGCGCCGTAACTAGTGATTCAGATGCAGGCCACACCCCCTCCATGCGACATCATGTTGAGGGGGCGGGGCTACAATCGCCGGTGATTACAGCAATGCCCTGAGGATGCTCCGGGGGACTGTAAGGGCAACGGTGTGACCATCTGAAGTGTCCTTAGGACGCTCCAAGCAGCACTGCTGCAGAGAGTCATTCTAGGCACCCTGCTAGCCAGATGCAGGAGCCGTGGGTGAGCGGTGGTGCCGCCCACAGAGTGCTGCGCTGTGTGCGGCCGCACCACTCGAACACCCCTAGTTACGGCCCTGGTCAACACCTATGGCAGGTGGCAGAATGGGAAATTTGCAGTATGACAAATCTGCACCAACTGCATGATGCCATCAAATCAATATGGACCAGAATCTCTAGGGACTTCATCCCATCAAGATTTCAAGCTGTTTTTGGGGCAGTCCCACTCTGTAATTCAAATGTATCCTAATTATGTGGATACTGATATAGAGCGTCTTTCTTCAATCTCATAGCATTGATATCTCTCCCATATGGGCTTCCTATTTTGCTATTTAATGTTTTTTCCAAATAATTCCACTCAAAATAAAAGTTTAGAAAGGAATGGAGCGAATGTTGAAAAGTGTACTCAAGGCAAATGGATTATCTCCTTTTCAGGTACTTATGACAGAACCCACTAAAATGCAATATGTTCAACTGCTTGCTCCCAATCATTACACTGCAAATTGCATTCACATTGTATAGCACACTATAGGGAATAAAAGGTCTGCCAAAATGTTTCCAAGCAAGTATAGAGCAGGGAGCAAAGTTGTGTGTAATGTACACATTGTTCAGTGTTCTCCCCGTGATCAATTTCATAGACGCGCCACCTGACTTTTTTAAGATGCCACCTGGCACTATCCTGCTCCAGGGGTCTGAAGGCCAAAATCAGAATTGCGCTGCGCTTTTTACTTTGACATACATCCCTCCCCTGTCTTTAGGACGCGGTTTGGAGGGGGGCAAAATTGCAGAGAGGGTAAACAGAGTGGAGAGATGTCTGCACTCTTTATATCTGTATCCAGCCAGCAAGTGGGCAATATCGATTGTTGATATCGAGTTCAAAAGATGGATATACATATAAAAAATTTATTTCATTTAATATATTAGCATGAACCACAGTAGGAGCCAGCAGAGTAGAATATCGACTAGAACTTACATTTTTTGACACTCCTTTCGCTCACCCAGCATTGGGTCACCCATCTCCCCAAGAATTGTAGCCTCCACTTCATAGTGAACGACAAGGGCTTTCTCGCTTGGATGGACATCTATGTTTCCTCCTTTCACTTTCCTAAAAGAAAAAATAAATAAAGATGACCACTACAGACAGAAAATGATTTCAAAGAACCTTTATCAGTATCTCAAAAATAGGACTCATTTATTTGACAGTATTTATCGAACAATGGAATATACAGTAGCTAAATTAATTTACTATTTATTTATTGACATTTACAATAGGGAACAAAGCAGTAATAAAACAAGACTGGGTAATAACAGACAGACAAACAGGTAAGAGGGCCTGTACTTTTGCCTTTTTCCTTCAAAAGAGGAGGAATCTTCAATGGAACCCCCACTGTTTCTTCTACCACCAATAATCCTAATGCTTACATATAGCCAAGACCCCTGCAACGCACCCTTGTAAGCACCAGGCCCCTCTGGAGTAGGAGAGTTCCAGCGCAGAAGGTGTTAATGAAAGCTGGCTATTGATTAAAGGAGTACATGGCTCTAAATCAGGAGTGGGCAATGAGCTGCCCTCCAGCTACTGTTGGACTACACATCCCACAGTTGTACTATCAGGGTATACTAAAACTGTGGCAGGGCATGCTGGGATGTTTAGATCAAAAGCAGCTAGAGGGCAGCTGATTGCCATCCACTGCTCTAAATGCATCTGATCTGTTCTGCTCTAGGGTTGTCAAACTAACCAAGATGTGCAGTACATGTCCCGGCTATATGTAAATATAGGAACATGGCGCACATATGAGGTAGGATCCTAGGGAAGGGACACCAACCAAATAAATTTAATGGGCAAAAAATAGTATTTTAACAAGAAATTATAAAAAAAAAAAAAAAAGTTAAAAATGTATAAAAAACAAACAACCACAACAAAATCAGGACAATGAGCTTATACATACGTACTCTAATGTAGTATTAATAATCATGCTGTGGTGAGTTTGGAACGGCCACCCCAGATGTAGGAATCTATTGTATTTTTAAACTGAAGTAAATGTGAATATTCTGGAGCTTGAGACAATCCTCCTTTGTTTTACCATAGAATTCACTGATACACAACATTCAAGGAAAATAAGGATGTCTATATTCACCAGTAGGAAGCATATAAAAAAAAAAATAAAAAATAAAAATCAGCACACAAATGCATATAATACACACTCCAAATAGAAAATTACAAGATTAGGAGACTGTACAAAATCGGGTACAGTATATAAAAGCTGCAGACAAGCATACATGTAGCAATACAAAATAAGGACAGAAAACATAGCTGCGGCACACATGGGGAGTGTCCATGTCATATTGGATGCTGCTACTCTGGCAGTTTACACTTTTAACACAATAAAAATGCAGATTGCAGATCCATGTATTAGAAACTAACAGAACTGTTTGCACCTACTTTTACCCCTGCTGTTGAGTCATGGAAAAGAACTATTAAAGCGCTTTAGAAATCCAGAACTATAGGCGCCTGCCAAGGAGATGTACTGTAAAAGGCTAACAGAATGCCCCTGAGGACTGTAATATCCTACAAATAAGTTTAAATGTACAAAGGTATTTAAAGAAGACATGATAAAATGCTACGTAAGAATGTTATTGATTTAATAATAGCTGAATTTAACCTTTGCAAACATGTTGGTACTGAAGTTCAAACTGAGAATTGTTTGTCTTGATGAACCATTTTCTGTATGCAGCAAAACCTGATAGGCACAGAAGATAGCGAGTACAGTGAGAAGATGGGTCTCCACAAAAAATGCTAAGTCAACCGAGCTAGTAACATGCTGTTAATGAAGTCAGACTCTTAGCTAGTACATACAGAGGGGCATTATACTATGGTGTAATTTTGTGTGCACATGAGTATGTATATGAAGCACAGAATTCAGAAGTAAGTAACCTGTGGACACTATATTATAGCACTCCATATACAGATTCAGAGACTCAGTTGCACATAGAAATAAGTGTCACATATCAAATTAATCAGCAGAGTCTGCTGGTGCGTCCTAGTCACATGGCGACTCAGATGCATTTTCAGCTAAAAAAAATAAAAAATTACGCCCGGTGCTAGCAGTCTCTCACAGGACTGGCACGCCAAGAGGGGCTTTTTGGCCCGACTGCAGCAAAGATGTGTAAGGACACATCTGCGTGTATGTATATTATATTATACACTGTATATATATGATGGGTGAAGTGAATAACATGGCAAAGATGTATAAGGACACATCTGCGTGTGTGTATATTATAAACTGTATATATATGATGGGTGAAGTGAATAACATGGCAAAGAAGTGTAAGGACACATCTGCATGTATATATATATATATATATATATATATATATATATATATATATTGGGTGAAGTGAATAACATTGATTATCTCACTACATGTGTGTGTGTGTGTGCGTGTATGTGTTATATAATTTGCGTTGTGTTCTTCTTTCCCATTGTGAAGCTACCGGCACTTTCTGGTGCTATGTAAATAAAAGATGTTAGATCGTAAATAATAATGATTGTTAACGAATAATGTTAATGACAGAACTGTGTTGTCGAGTTAGAGGTAAATGTAAGCATGACTTTAGTCTAGAATAGTAATTAAAATCTGCTACTGGTAATACTAATCACACACAGTTTTGTAAAGTTTTAAAGCATACAACAGTTAATGGGGTAGATGTATTATAGCGGCACTTAACGTACCGCTATAACGCTTCCTGCTTCGCCTTTTACCGAGGCGAAGCAGGAAGCACTACTGATGAGATGTATCAACATCTCATCGGCCGGAGAGGGGGTGCGTTAACTCCCCCCTCCGGCGCTATCCGCTAGAGACTGCAGCGCATCAGCCTACTGCTGATGCGCTCTGTCTCAGTCCCGGCCGGCTCCACTGAGCATGTGCGGGAGCTCGCAAGTATTGCGAGACCCCCGCATGCAGCCTGGAGCCGGCAGCTGCTGATAAATAAAGTTTACTTCAGGTAACCAATCAAACATCAGCTTCATGCAGGAGTCATTTTTAAGTTGGATACATTAAGGTCTAGCTAGCTGGGGACTGTGGGCATGATTCAGAGATGTACGCTAAAGCTGCTGCTGAAGCTGCAAATTTGTACGCAGTGACTGTGCAAAAATATGCAAATGTCACAAGCACCTGGATATGTATTGAGATGCCCACCAACTGGCAGATCCAAGCAACTACGGGCCTGATTCAGACCCGCTTGCGAGCGCTATGCAATCGCAAGCGGGTCGATGGTGGCCCAGTGCAAATGCGCACGACAGAGCCGGCTCCGTCGTGCGCATGCGCGAGACCCGGATAGCGACGGGCACACCGTCGTTCTGGGTCTCGTACCAAAGGGGGCGTGCTGTCGATGTTGAGTGACACCACGCCCCCTTCGGTGGGCGGGCCAGAGCCGTGGCTGCCCAGACGGAGGCGTTCCCATGGAAACGCCTACCGTCTGGGGCCGGCCCCACTGACATCACAAGTGATCTCAATGGGAGAACTTTCGGCTCTGTTAGAGCCGAAAGCTCTCTGGGGCTTGCGGCAACGAGACCCTACCCACGAGGGTCTCGTCACAAGCCCGATGGTCGCGATGGTCTTGACCATCGCAACCATCTTCCTGGCTGCTCGCTATAGCTGTGGGTGGCCACCCACAGCTATGCGAGCGGCCAGGAGGCCGCTCTAAAAAACAAGAAGGCCGGCCCTGATTCAGAGCGAGCGCTCTGTCAGAGCGTCCGGCTCTGAATCAGGCCCTCCATACAAAGACGCATCATTGTTCGCAGAACAGTCGATTATTGGACTTCAGGGAAACCCTATGGTCACGCAGAATGGCAGCAGGAACTGAGACACCAGAGCCATTTTTATGGGATCTCAGTCACAGGTTCAGAACGCTCCGAAAACAGTAGCGACATGTCTACATTTGAGTTGTCAAGCCCCCGTTGCCGCCCATACATGGTCCTTGCTTGTCAATCACTTTGCAAATAAATCCTCACTGAGAGAGACACATGCGCAGATTACTGATAATCACTCAACTGCGTAAACATTGCATCCATCTCTGAGTCAGGCCCTATGTCTGATATTTCCAAGCCTGTAGGGCATTTATACTGCTTCTCACCAGGCCCGCTTTCTGCCCTAGTCCAGGGCCGCAACTGGGGGGGGCTGGAAGTGCACGTGCACCGCTGCACCTGCCGCCAGTGTCCTCCAGCCCAGCGCCGCAGGGGGGCTCCAAGCCGGACGCCCGCTGAGATTTTATTACCAGCCAGCGCCCGGCTCCTTCTGTGCAGCGCCGCGGTAGCCGGAGGCTGGAGTTCTCTCCTGAAATCCAGCTTTCGGCTCTCCCCACGGGTACTATGGGAGAGTTGTCATGACGTTTCTCCCATAGTTCCGAGAAGCAGCCGGGCAGACCGGACAGCAGCGGATGTAAGAGCAGGGTTTAAGGTAAGTGTTGTACTTTGTTTGTTTTTTGTGTAAGCGGCACTACAGGGGCATTACCATATGGGCACTACTACAGGGGCATTACTATAGGGGCACTGCTGTAGGGGGCATTACTATAGGGGAATTAGGGAATGGATGGGGGGTGACACCAAATTACTGTCTTGCCCCGGGTAACAAAACTCCAAGTTTCGGCCCTGCCTAGTCCACATATGTTATACTGTACCACACAGCCAAATCTTCATTGCTGCACGCCTTCAATACAAATACATGTATTCCACCACTAAATGATTGGTTATATACTGGCAGGTACAAATAAGAGAATAAAATGTGGTATGATGAGAAAACAAGAGGCATATGCCACTTCTGCAATACTGACACCTTAGCCTGGGCCTTTGAGGCCTTACCAGAACTGATCATTACAATTTCTCACCAGTTAACAAATTGGCCATTTTGCTTGTTTGTTATAAAAAGAAAAGAAAATATTATACTTATTAACGAGCTGATTTGTATGAAGAATGTATACACGTAATTATTTAACAACAATGCAGTAAAGTAGAGTTGTGTACTTTTATTTTCTAAACATTAGAATGAAGCTGGGCACACCCTGGCAGATATATTGGCCGATCAACTGTCAGCCAGTGTGTACCAGCAATGTCTGTGGATGATGTTGTTCACAGACATATTGCGTCGGCTGTGCTGCA
Source organism: Taudactylus pleione (assembly GCA_031769625.1). Classification (NCBI taxonomy): domain Eukaryota; kingdom Metazoa; phylum Chordata; class Amphibia; order Anura; family Myobatrachidae; genus Taudactylus; species Taudactylus pleione. The sequence continues at coordinate 633,999 of JAUIMM010000047.1, read as the reverse complement.
CAGCCCATGGGAAGATACTGTATGTCTGTTCATTGATGTGTGTACGGGCGATCAGCAAGTACTGTACACTTGCAGAGGAGGCTGCGGGGAGGGGTTCGGGACCCGTGGCCAGATGACAGTTGTTTAGTGTGTATGAACAACTATTATCTGCAGATATATCTGTTAGGTGTGTACCCAGCTTTAGAATCTGTTACTAAATGTATACAGCACAATTGTTCACTTTGTATCATATAACTGAAAGAACCTTAACCATCTAGCTTTCTCCCACCATGCTCCATACAACAATTAACCTATATCCACCTACTTCTCAATAACTGAAATATTATGTGCAGCACAGCTTCCTCACACCTGGATATTCTATTCAAAGAAACATTTGAAATCAAGAAATGTGTTTAGCATTGATGACTTTTGCTAACACGCTTTAACGTGTTTTATTTAATAGATGAAAGGCAACTAAACACGTGTTTGGAAGTAACAAGTCATTAATTAGATGCCAAAATGTGTGATATTTCAAAAGAAAGAGATCTCAAAAGGGCAACATGTGGGAGAGGAGAATCCAGGATAACTGAAAACTAGACAACTCCTAGATCAGGGGTAGCCAACCTTGGTCCTCGAGAGCTACTAACAGTTCACGTTTTCCAGACCACCTAGCAGGTGCACAGGTGTATTCATTACTCACGAGCACATTTGAAACTATCCACAGGTGGGCTAATTATTTCACTTGTGATTCTGTAAGGAGACCTGGAAGACATGCACTGTTAGTAGCTCCCGAGGACCAGGGTTGGCTACCCCTGTCCTAGATGCAACTTTGAATGCGCTATAAAAGATATATAATACTATCATGTTGTCTACATAACTGGTTTCCTGCTCTGAATAGCAGTCAAAATGACTATTTCAGAAAGCCTGTCTCCTTAATAACTCAAAATCCAAACTGCTAATTTGATATTTACCTCCAGTTGTAAGACTGTACGTTGGAAAATTAATTAGAGTAAATGGAAGCAGTGAAGCATTTCCTCGGATATAAAGGTCAGGGACAAGTACCAAGTCCTCTTGAACAAAAAAAGGACAGAAAAGAACTTACAAAGTGGCACTCTGTACTTTCTAATATAACTCTATAAAACATAATTTATAATTACTCTTTAACAAAAAGTTAAAAACTTCACACAAACAAAACTTGTTTTCTGTCTGTGTGCAATTTGTTAACTTTTAATTACACTTGGATAAAAAGTATGTTTCATAGAGTCAAGGTGCACCTACACCAACAATCTATTGGCCAGATTCTGTGTTTTGCCAATTAATTTGGAAAGGGGTACGCTGTACTGTCTGTAATAAAGAGGCCCATACATCAATTGCCCACGATCTTCGATTTCCCAATGATCGGCAAAATGCAACATTTCGGAAATCGTCTATTTGCCTATTCCAGCCAAAAATTATCAGAATCGGCAAATTGAGGATGGGATCCTTTATGCCAGACAGTACAGAGAGTGCCCATTTCCAAGGGTTCTTTGCTGCCCTCCTTGTTTTATTGAGTTAGGTACAGTAACTATTGGGAGTACTGCCCAAACCTTGAAGGTGACTTTTATCACTCATACAGTATGTGTATTATATGTACTGTATATAACTGCATCCATCCTGTGGAGAAAACTTCTTTGGAGGACTTTGTATACCAAGTCCTCCATTGGCCAACATAGGGCTTATCAAAATTACCTGAACTTTTTTCACCAGAAATTTGTTGATGTCTGAAGTTTTTCTGCTTTTCCCTGTTACAGATCTATGTTTGGAGGTCCCCAGTCTTGAGTATCTCTGGTTCGGACACTATTCTTTCTGAGTCAAAGGCCTCCTTTATCAGGTAGTCTACTATGGCATTTAGCCTACTATTTAAATTGACTGCCGATATGGCGAAAATTTTACATTTGTTACTAACGACTTTCCTTCTTCCATTTATTAATTTCCATAGAGTCACCAAAACTTTCAGCCTTAGATCAAGAATATCTAATTAACTGCCAAATGGTGACAATTTTGGCTTGTAGATGTAGCAAGTGGTTCTGAACTGAAGGTAGTGCTTGTGTATATGATGTCATCAATACCAAATTGGTCATGGATTCCCTGATAGTTAAATTTGGTGAACGATGTGCAGGATAAACTCTTGACTTGGACTTGACTCTGGAAGACCACACCTTTTGCAAAGTCTCTCAGCTGCACGACTTCCAGGACCTCTTCCTCAGGTTTAGTAAAGAAGAACTTGATTCCTAATCTTCCACCTATCCTACCTCAAAGAGGGCCTGATTCAGAAGTTGACGCAATGCCGATGTTTGCACAACTGGTCAATGTTTTTTATACTATGCATGCGTTTGAGTCACACTCAGCATGTGTTGCACTGGTTGGCTGACAGCAGTCGTAGTAAGTATTTGGATGCACAGTGATTCACAGTCTGTGTATGTTTCTGGCAAGTAGCATGGTGTGGCTAGTCAAACACAGGCGTGTCATGAGTATTTTGTAGGCGTGCCAGCATCTTTGCACGCAGCTTCACTGGCCCTGGCAGCTTACTTCCGACAGACATTCTGAGCAGCAATAGGGTTGCTCTGAAGTTCAAAGTGCATCCAATTGTGTGTCATTGTACGCAGTGGATTAAAGACAACCCATGGGCATATCTGTACTCATCACAGCAGCTGCGGCATTAGCATAACTTCTCAGTTCAAAAGAGCAGCCGTAACGGGATTAGCGTCCACCTCTGAATCAGGCCCAGAATACTGGGAAACATGTTTAGTTAAGTAGGCTGAAAAAAAAAAAAATACATGTCCATCAAGTTCAGCCTTTCATAAACTGAAATTGTGTTTATACAGAACAATAACAAAGGCTCCAGTGTGACAGTAACTAATTTAGTCTCACATATGGGGATATGTAGTTGGGCTCCTTCCTGACTATAAAACGGTCAACCTTAAATTTACTGTATCAATATGGGTTACAGCATCCTTTTGAAGTAGTTACCAGAGCGTCTTTTTCACGAATACCTCCTACTATGTTCAGCTGCAAAAGCCCAAGATGTTATTCCCAGCGGTCCATGCCCAACATGATCTATTTCTCTGATGGCGATCATTGTCTACATATCACCATGCTAACTTTGCAGCTATGATCTGTCCAGCCTGCTGATACCATAATGTGAAGATAAAAAGGAGTATTATGAAAAGTGCAAACCCAGAGTAAATTCTGTTTGTGATCTCTCAGGTCTGTGGTTTTGGAAATACAAACACCTGTTTCTATGTAGAAGTGGATGGATTTGTGAAAAAAAGGCCGCACTCAGCTTGGATCGCAAGTCTGCAATCGCATGCAGCACATTGCGAAAATATGCAAATTAATGCGAACGCAGCACTATACGAAGACACCCACCAGCTTATAAAGCCGCCCACTTCCCATTACATACATCTGCAAGTCAGCAAATACATTGGTAACATCGGACCCATACGCAGAGTTGTGGTTGAGCTCACAACCTGCAAAGCTTCCTGTCAACATGTAGAGCTCTGGCTGCGTTGCCGTCGCTGGGGCTTAATTATGCACGCCCCTGTAACGGCGTTCAAACTCACTGGCACGCCTGCGTTTCCCCACCCCCCCGCGGTGCATGCGCAGACTGCAAACATCGACCGGTTGCATGCGAACGCAGACCTGCGATCCAAGCTGAATGGGGCTCAAATAAAGCAGCATTTACAGGGCTGTAACATTTAGAATGTTGTACCTGGATGGATCAGCACAGCATAACTCCTACTTTTACACTATCATTTAAAAAAGAGAATGTAGCAATGACAGTAAGGTGTACACCCATTCTATGATTATGACAAGACATAAATGAGGCTTATCTGAGCGGTAATTAGGAGAAATATGGAGTACATGAAATGAATGAAGGGTGTGGCGTCACATTAAATCTATTCAAAATAGAACTAAGATAAGAATATTTACGTGAAGGACTTTAAAGCAGTTGCTAATTATTTTAGACTCATCGGGTGAAATGTAATAGGGTGAGAATTTAGAAAATGTGAGAGTTTAGCAGTAAGCTCTCACACTGTTACATTGGTCGAGGTTTAATGGGAAAACATCCGAATGAGAGTTTAAATCGTGAGAGTTTTTATAGTCTAAAAACCTGCAAGTTTTCATGTTCTTGACTCTATTACATTGGCTAAGTTTAAAAAGTGTGAGAGTTTTACTGCTAAACTCTCACATTTTCTAAACTCTCACCCCATTACATTTGACCCATCCTCTTTATCAGTAGCTGTGAGCTGGTCACATTTGCTGCAGGTCTCTTGGAGAGAACAGAGCCCTACAACAACAAAGGTACAGCTCAATTGGTATCTTAGCTTCTGACTACTTAGGATGAGCAAACCAAATATATTGGGACTAAGTAAACATCCACTTAGTTCTACAGCAGTAAGCATTGCTGCCACACAGTTAAGGGAGGGGGGGTAATGGATTTGATTCCATAGAGGACTATATGTGTGGAGTTGGTATGTCCTCCCTGTTGTTGCATGGGTTTCCTTAAGGTGGTCCAGTTTTCTTGCACAGTGCAAAGCCATATGATAGGTTGACTTCTGACGCCATTAACCCCTTACCTGGTGACATTGTATGTGATGCGACCAGAGCCAGCATTGCTACAGTTGGCAAGGTCCCATCACATGCGACTGCAACACCCCGCTCTGTGCCCAGGTTTTAGAGAGGAGATCTGTTCTGCACAACTGCAGAATGGATCTCCTCCGACTCCACGGACCACTCATAAGAGACGCCTCAGAATACTGTGCGAATGGCACTCCAAGGGCATGCGCCGGGGAACACAGTGAGGAGGGGAACTTAGCTCCCCAACAAGAACTATTTGGCTGAGTGTCTCACTCAGCATGTGAAGTGCTACGATGCAGCGACCATAGTTTTTTCCAATCCAAGTACAGTTTACACACAAATATACAAGAGTCACATATCAAATTAAGTAGCACAGTCTCCTGGTACATCCTAGTTGCATTGCAACTTAGATGCATTTTCAGCAAAAAAAGATGCCTGACGCTAGATGAGCAAGGACACATCTGTACCCCCACAATGATGGAATATTCCAGCAGGATAATGTACTGTGTCATCGGTCCCAAGTTGTCCAGAATTGATTCGAGAAGCATTCTGGAAAGTTCTGACGAATGGTGTGGCCACCACGTTCGCCAGTGAACCCAATCCAGCATTTATGGGACGTGGTAGAGTGGTCGCACCCAAGATCCTGCATCTACAAATATAAGAGAGCTGTTAGAAGCTACCCAGATGGCATGACCTCTCCAGAGGTCTTCCGTCCATTTGTGGATTCAAGTTGCTGCACTTTGCCAGGCTAGAGGGGGTCCTACACAATACTAGGAGGTATATTTACTAAAGTGCAGGTTTTTAGAAGTGGAGATGTTGCCCATAACAACCAGATTTTACTTAACATTCATCTAGCACACAGGTTCACAAACTCAGTCCTCAGGACCCCCAAACAGTGCATGTTTTGCTGGTTTCCTCACAGAATCAGTGAAATAATTAGCTCCACCTGTGGATCTTTTAAAATGTGTCAGTGAGTAATGAATACACCTGTGCATCTCCTGGGTGACCTGGAAAACGTGACCTGTGTGGGAGTCCTGAGAACAGAGTTTGAGAACCACTGGTCTAGCACCTTCTAGAACAGTGTTGGCTAACCTTGACACTCCAGCTGTTGTGGAACTACATATCCCAGCATGCCCTGCCACAGTTTTAGCATGCCCTAATAGCAAAACTGTAGCAGTGCATGCTGGGTTATGTAGTTCCATAACAGCTGGAGTGTCAAGGTTAGCCAACACTGTTCTAGAAGATAATAGCTACAGTAGAATGGCTGGTTTCTATTGGCAACATCTCCACTTCTAAAAACCGGCACTTTAGTTAATATACCCCTAGGCATCTATCTCATGACTTTTGCCACTTCAGTGTAAATGAGGTATATAAAGAAATGTTAATAAAGAACCTTAGCTAACTGCTCTGGTGATTTCATATTATTATCATGTCAATGCCATTTTGAGCTGGATAACCCGAGAGCAAAATAATTTACTTTTAATACTTTGACCTATTGTTTTATTTTGTTTTATAAAAACATTTAATAAAGAAAGAAACAGGCAATTAATGTTTAAAATACACTTAGCTGGTAATTTAATTGTTTTTGTGTTTTGTAGCTCCCATCTAAAGTGACCGGGAGTTATTGAATTGCTCTGGACGACCAGCCATGAGGCTCCATTTAATGTGGATTTCTGCTCGCACCTCAGGGGGGTGCAAGCAGAAAATAAGAGTTATGGTATAACATACCTTTGTTAACTCTTTTTCTTCAAGGTCCATAGGGTCCACAGGAATTACCTTGGGGAATGTGGTTGGAGTGATCCAGGCACCAAACAGTTACAAGCTTTAGCTCCCAGAATGCACTGGGTCCTCCTCCATATATACCCCGACCCTGGCTACAGGCATTTCGTTTGTTACCAAGCACAAGGCAGGAGAAGGATAAGATGAGAAGGAAAGACAATTGTACCTCAGAAACACTCTCTCTAAGAAGAGGGAATCATAGAAATATAAAAGAAAATTACCCAATAACACCAGGTGCGTTAGGGTGGGAGTCCTGTGGACCCTATGGACCTCAAAGAAAAAAAGTTAACAAAAAGGTATGTTATACCATAACTCTTATTTTCTTCTTCGGGGTCCATAGGGTCCACAGGAATTACCTTGGGGATGTCCCAAAGCAGTTCCCTTAAGGGTGGGGACGCTTCGGTTTAGTAGAAAGGAGAATCCGACGCCCAAAGGAAGCTTCCCGAGAGGCAAATGTATCAAATGCGTAAAATTTTACAAAAGTGTGGACTGAAGACCATGTGGCTGCCTTGCACAATTGTTCAGCAGAGGCACCACGACGAAACGCCCACGATGGTCCCATTGATCGAGTAGAATGTGCTGTCAATGTGTTTGAAACAGAGAGATCGGTTTGTGGTTAAGCTTGAGAAATTGTCATACGAAGCCACAGCCATACAACACAAAAAAGAATCCGATTTCCTAATGGAGTTGGTGCGAATCCACGTAAATACGTAGGGCGCGTACAACATCCAGAAAAGCTTCACGTACAGAGAGGTCTGAAGACTGGAACCACCATTTTTTCATTTACATGAAAGTGGGAAACTACCTTAGGAAGGTAACCCGCCCTGGTACGAAGAACAGCTCTATACTGATGAAAAAATAAAGAGGGAGAGCGACAAGAAAGCTCTGCCAAATCAGAGATCCTGTGTGCAGAGGAGATAGCAAGAAGAAAAACGGTCTTTGCTGTCAACCACTTAAGGTCTACTGATTTCAGGGGTTCGAATGGGGGGAACATGTAGAGCCCTGAGAACCAAAAGACAAATCCCATGGAGCGACCGGAGGGACAAAGGAAGACCCTGAAAAAATGTCCTACCATCAGGCAGTGGGGCAATCCATCGCCGAAACCAAACAGAGTGTCAATGCCTGAACTCTCAGGGTGGCCAGGTGGAGACCCCGCTCTAACCCAGGCTGAAGAAAAGCAAGCACTCGAGAGACCCTAAAAACTTCAGGATCATATTTTCTATATTTACACCACTGAAAATACGAGTGCCAAACTCTGTAATAAATGCGTGCAGAAGAAGGTTTCCGCGCCCTAAGCATCGTCTGAATTACAGAACTGGTAAAACCCCTGGTTCTTAAGATGGAAGATTCAAGAGCCACTCCGTCAAAGACAGATGGGGAGGTCCGGATACAGGCACGGACCCTGTGCTAACAGGTCCGGCCTTAGAGGAAGAGGCCATGGAGTGTCTATGGAGAGACGCTGAAGGTCAGTGAACCAATGAAGTCTGGGCCAAGCAGGGGCTATCAGTATTACTGTTCCGCCCTTGAATTTCCTAATGAGAAGGGAGGAAATAGATATGCTAGCTTGAAGTTTCACTTCACTGCTAGAGTGTCCACAAACTTGGCTGCAGGATCCCTGGTTCTGGACCCATACCTGGGGACCCTGTGGTTGTGGAAGTCCCCATCTGTCCACTAGGCTCTGAAATACCTGCGGATGAAGAGCCCACTCCCCGGGATGTATACTACATGCTACTGCAGTGGACAGGCCTGCCCTTCAGTATATCCTGTGCCTGAACGAGTGCTCTGAACACTGCACGCAGTTCCAGGATGTTTATGGACAGGAGACCTCTCATATTTGGGAAACTCAGCCTTCACAATTTTCTGGCATTTAAACACCAAAGCCTTCCTAAGTTCTGGCTCCTCACTATCTACAGTATGTTTACCACAGCTTTGACCGCCCTAATCAAGGAAGGAACATCTGCTGTAGGAAAATGGTCCTCCTCTCCTGAGAGAGTTTCTTGAGAGGAGCCCTGTATGTCCTCACACTCATCAGAAGATGCATCAGAGTCTGCAGGCTGGACGGAGTGATAGGAGAAAGCCGACCGCCTTCTGTTTTTAGGCTATACCGGCTTAGCTGCTTGCAGCGTTTGCTGAAATGCAGCAGGGAACTAAGCCATACTCTGACCTGAGTGGGCATAAACATTCATCTAGGACGGATGCATAAACATAGTAGGTTGTAGCTGCTGAGGGTACCCCATAGTAGGGGCCGGCATAGGAGCAGATAACCAGTTTACAACCTGCGCCATGATCTGGGCAAAGGAAGACCAAGGGGGTTCCTGCCCAGGAGCTGGTAGATTTGACTGATGTGATGACTCCTTGAAACAGTGACCACATAGTCCATTCTGTATGAAATCCTGAGGGGACAAGCCCACCTTACAGGCCATACATGAAACCAACACAGGGCTTTCGCCTCCTGTTTTTCACTTTCTTTGGACATAATATCCCTAATGTTATGCAAAGTAATATAATACAATGTGACAGTGTTTTCACACCCAAAATAACCCACACACCTGTAGCAGAGTGCTTATGAGGAGAAACAGCAGTTATAGTTATAACTGACAGTTATTCAGGAATTAAAAAGGCAGTATAACACACAGATTTACACAAGTAATAAGCTCTTAGTCAACTACGAACAGCACACGAGGCTAAGTAGGATATTGAGCTCTGTATTACCTGGCCACCGAAGGAGAGGTATACAGGGAGACTGACCAAACCTCCTGAAATCTGCAGCCACCGTGAGCACCTGAGAGTGGTCTCTGGCCATTTCACATAACAGGGAGGCAGGTGGAAGCAACCCAGATGGAGGACACCTCGTCTCTGGACCAGCGTCTGGGTTGGTGGAGGGGCCGCCGGGGAGAGCGTACTTCCCCTAGGCTGTATGGATCCACCGGGCTCACTGACCTATACATGGCCAGCGCCATTATCATCCCCGGCTGTCAGGAGAATCTCATGTCCCGGTGGTCTAGTTGGGGAAGCAGTTTACCTTGTTCCTTGCAACAGCGGCCTCTGGCAGGTCTCCATCGCCGGAAGTACAGACTGCCACGTGGTACCCCGCCGTCAGCGGCCTGCTGGGAGCCACCTTGCCTGCATCCCCGATGCCTCCAGCTGCAGTCCTGGGCTCAACGCTCACTCTGCTGACGCCCGCCGAAATCACCAGTTCCCTCACTGGGGTTGCGGCGCCGGCAGGAGTAGATGGAGAAGCAGCGCGGGCGTCCATTTGGACGCCTAGTGTTGCTTACTTATAGGAGAAAAAAAACGGTACATCCGTATCTTTGCGGCCCCCTGCTGGATGTGTGTTGAAGATACGGAAGTAGCGTAAACTTCAGGAAATACTATTCAGTCCCTTGCGGGCTCGCTGCGCTCGCCACGCTGCGCTCGCAACACTGCGGGCGCGGTGGCTCGCTTGCCACATGGATTTATTCCTCCTCCATGCCCATTTGGATGGTAGGGAATGACGTTTGACACAAGCTTATAAGCCAGTGTCCAACGTCATTCCTTACCATCCAACGTCATTCCCTACCATCCAAGTGGGCATGGAGGGGGAATAAATCCATGTGGCAAGCAAAGCGAGCCACCGTGCCCGCAGCGTGGCGAGCGCAGCGACCCCGCAAGGGTCCGAATGGTATTTCCTGAAGTTTACGCTACTTACGTATCATCACTGACTAGTGAAGATACGCAAGTAGCGTAACCAGAGGCCGCAAAGATACAGAAATACCAAAAAAACTTGCTTGGGACTGCTGAAGCAGTCCCCTGTTCACCAGGTGCACTCCTGCGCAAAAAACAAAAAAACTGAATTCCTGTAGCCAGAGGCGGGGTATATATGGAGGAGGACCCAGTGCATCCTGGGAGCTAAAGCTTGTAACTTTTTGGTGCCAGGATCACTCCAACCACATACCCCAAGGTAATTCCTGTGGACCCCGAAGAAGAAATATTGCTCTCAGGAAATACAGCACAAAACGGCATTGCCTTCTTTCATTGACATCAGAATGTTATGATATGAAATGTAAATTACGGCTTTGGTGTTGGTCGCGAGAACCAGGTGCTCTTTAACTGCAGAACACCTAGCACTTAGCAGCGAAGAAGCAGCTTGGTTCAGCTAATCCCATGCATTAGGGCGTGAGAATGTGGCTGTAGCGTCCATTTTAGGGATGGTCGCCCAAACAATTCAATAGTGCAGTTTAGACAGAAGCTACAAATAACTGATTGCCCCCTAAGTGTACCATCAAATGGCCAGTCATCATGTTCCTCTTGTTTATTCTCACTTGTCTTTTGGGCAATTCAATTAAAAGCTATGGCATGAGTTGCTGGTAAAATGGTCAGAACACAAATTCACAGCTGCAAACATCACAAATTATTATGAGGTATGAATACCCCATAAAGCACAGGTTCTCAAACTCGGTCCCCGGGACCCCACACAGTGCATGTTTTCCAGGTCTCTTCACAGAATCAAAAGTGAAATAATTATAACCAAATGTGGATCTTTTAAAATGTGTCAGTAAGGAATAATCCTGTACACCTACTGGGTGACCTGGAAAACGTGACCTGTGTGGGGTCCTGAGGACGGAGTTTGAGAACCACTGCAATAGAGGCATAAAAAACAAAATCTGCAATATTGGGTTACCACATGAAGCAGCAATTGCACAAGTGCACATCAGCGCTAATTGAATACAATGATTAAGTTAATCATTAAGTTTATCGTTATTAAATGATAAATCACCAATATCATTGCGTGTGTATGCACTATATCATGTATTGCGCTCTCCAGTATGGTCGTCAGTCACTTCGCCTGATCTTTCTGCATGGTAGGCTGTATTTCCCCTTCGCGCTAGGGACCTGGAAGTGACGTGAGGGCGGAAGTGCAGTTCCTCCCTATGACAGCCAGCTACAGAAATACTTTGTCCCCACTTACACAAGTTTGCTGTCGGCTCGCCACGCTTCGGGCATGGTGGCTCGCCACGCTCGCCACATGGTTATATTTCCTCTCTATGCCCACTTGGATGGCAGGGAATGACGCCGGACACAGGCTGATGATGTCAGGGTCCTCTCGGTGAAGGGGATTTAAACATTACCCTTTCTGCATGTTCAAAAGATCGGGCAAAGTAACTGACGATACCATGCAACGCTATGCAGGGGGAGGGGCGTATTGGGCGGTCGGGCACTGGATCGCCCTGTGTGTAGGGAATGCCCAGTATGTCGCCCCTTGGATCATCGGTCTCATCGTACCATGTGTAGGCACCTTAAATTGTTTGTGGTTCGAATTAGTAATTCAGTCATGGACATTGTAAACAGAAATGACCCAATGTGCTCCACAATTACTTGACACATGTTTATGTCACGCTACTGTAACATGCAGAGCTGCACTCAGGGATAGCAAATGCCATACACCCCAAAACACCTCCTTTTCCTGTAGTGCCACCTCTATTTACTGCACAAAGCAATAGGCCACGTCTGACACACTCACATATATGAATCACAATGGTTTTGGTTAGTGCCCAACAGCACTGGGCTGAAATAGATACATATAATATTATGTCTACGGTGCAGACTATTTGCAGAGTCATTACATAAACAGTATCTGGGAAGAGATCGAACATAAGCTAGTAGCCATGGTCCTGTACATAAAGCAGCAGTGACCCCTGAGACCATAACAAACGCCCCTTGCCACGCAACATGAAAGACACATTCACCTCTTTAGGTATCTGGCGTCCTCTGACTGCATCCTTATAGCACCAGTGATGTCTCTGCGGGGGTACAATACCGGGAGACGGGGCTATTGTGAAGCAGAAGAACGAGAAGGTTTGTTGTTGTTACCAGGGGAGGGGAAGAAACGGCCGCTGATGCTGCTGCTGTCTCATTCTAATCTACACTAGCAGGACAAGAGGCCGGGTGACGTCAACGTCACATGATCATCATCGCACATAGAGGCTGATGCACCAGGGTAGGAGGCTCTCGGACCGGCCGTAGAGAGCTGTAGAAATCCGGTAGCATGAAATAAGACAAGTTTAACATCTTTGTTAATATTATTGTTATTATATAACTTGCCTGAACATATATAGTGATATGTGTGATTGCCTTCTTAGCCTCTTGTCAATATGTAGCAAGTAAGCAATTCAAGGCACTCTCAATTTTACACATTCAATATACACAACATATAGTATACAAATATAATAAAATACAATAAAAAGTATATATGTAATTATAAATGCACTTGACTATTTTTCATAATAAAATATAGTCTGGATTTTCAGCAAAGTTAATTCATAGAATATTCAATATCTTCACAGCACAACTTGTGATCAATAAATTATATCTTAGGCAGAAATATCAATTTAATTGGTGCTTGTATACAGCCCGATGGATATATAACTTTTGTTTCAAATTGTATCATTCCATCATATCTGAGTTATTCATCTGAATGACGCTATAGTACTTGGCTGCAGCCCCCCCAGTAAAATCCGCCACCTCAGTGTAGTCAGTGCAGTATGTGACTGCACTGGCTACACTGTGACTGGCAGTGGCTTCCTATTGGAAGTGCTATCTGCCAGTCACATACACAACACTCAGTCTGGAGTAGAAGTCACCTCCCCCTGGAACTGCCATTCCGGACCAGTAGGAAGCCGCTGCTCTGTCTTTTTGCCAGCCCTACCCAGCTCCTAGGGGCTGCAGACAATGCAGCCCTTTGGAAGCTGGTGATATGCGCATGCACAGCTCCCCGCCGGTAGTGCGCCTATTAGATCGGTTTTTCAGGCGCCGGGATCCGGCTAGTATTCAGTGGATGGTTTTTTTCTTCAGTCCCCTCTTTTTCTCAGCGGTGACAGCCCCCCTCCTCTAAGAGGGTAAGAGCTGCCACTTGTACTCAGGGTGATTCAGCTTCGGACAGAAATGCAAAGCTGCACACAACTCCGTCCTTGCTAATATGCAAAAGCAGCAGGAGCTGTATGACACCCTTTGCTGCATTTGCGATCCCAGTAGCAGGTTACAGGCTGGGATCACCATCGCTACCATCGGTCGCATTGGTGAATGGCGCCAGGCCGCTGGCCAGCTGAGTAAGCCTTAGCTTACGCAGGCTGGCCGGCTTGCAAGCAGCCCCATGCCTTTCCACTTTCAGTAAACAAGGCTGACAGTCCCCCATTTTACGGAAACGTCGGCCGTCTCGGCTCTCGCACTGCCCCTTTAATGCCTCTGCCTGTCAATCAGGTAGAGGCATACTAGGGGCTGCATGAGACCACACAGGACCTGTTCTGCATATTTGTAGAACGGGACCTGCGCATGTGCAGATTCCTGATAATCGTGAATCTGCGTTCAGATTTGTGAAATGCTGAATAAGCCTCTCAGTCTTATATTGAGGTACAAATATTTGATTCCCGTCTCCCACATATCGACTGCTGACAAGCCAAATATCTGCCAGTCACAACCCCGATATATGGGAGACAGGAATCAAATACATGTCCCTGAATGAAAGACTGAGAGCCTGATTCAGCAACGACCGCATGCTAGCAGATGCACGCATCCAGCCGCTGCGAGAATATGCTAATCAATGCATACGCACGGAGACCACAGCACAAGAAGCAGACACCCAGCAAAACATAAAGCCGCCCACCTATGCCGTGATTGACAGCGTAAACATTGGGAATACCGAGTGCCATTGCAGCTGCGTGTAAGCTAAGGGTAGACCTTACCCTGCTGCAGGACTTGAGAGATTCCTGCACCCAGAGAGGTGCCCAGCTGCATGCGGCGCCGCTGAGATTAATTTATGCATGCCCCTGTAACGGCGTGCGGCCGACCACCCCCTTGTCACCACCCACAAACTGCACTTCCTGTCAATCAACATTGAATGTCTCTGCGGGCACCCTGCGTACTCTGAGAGAGCCCTTAACGTACTCAGCAACCTGTTCACGCACGTGCAATGCGATGCATATGCATGTGCAGATCGCAAACATCGGCTCGCACTGTGGGCCTGATTCAGACCCGGACGCAAGCGGCCGTTCGCTTGTACGCATTCGATGTTTTAAAACCACGCATGCGTCCGGGTATCACTGCGCATGTGCGGCCGTATCTTTGTGGTCATTTTTCTTTCGCTCGTATATACAGCCAGCAGGAAGTGCTCTGTGTAACTTGATTGACAGAATGGTCCGTTTATGGGTGTGACGGGGGTGGAGATGTGAAAACGCAGGCGTGCCAAGCCGTTTTTTGGGCGTACATTTATCTGCTGCGAGCGGAAAATGTGAGCGGAAGTAGTGATACGTCACTATGTGATCTGGTTTCCATTCTGACTGCTCGTTCAACTTGTGGTAGGGTATTGGCAGGGCCGTCTCTTCCATTGGGCTTTTTGGGCAGCTGCCCAAGGGCCCGAAGCTCCAAGGGGCCCGCCAGCCCCCCTGCAGCCGCGGTCAGTTGTTACATGCTTTTTTTTTATTATCACTGTGTTCCGATCCGCCATTCCCCCTAACCCCCCCCCCGACCTACCGGGAGCGCTTACTACAGCTGCACCCTCCCAACCCGCGCTCCACCTCCCCTGCCTGCTTCCTCAAATCAATGGGCCTTCTGCAGATGACGCGCAGCCTGTGCGGCGCAGGTGACATGATGATGTCACGCTGTGTATGACCGAGTGCCAATGAAGAAGAGCGGAGGAGCCGGAGCAGCGCGCAATCAACAGGACGACGAATCTCCTCAGTAAGTGAATCATGCAGAAGGAACTTGTTCTGTGGTCGGCGGAGAGAGGGGAGGAGGGGAGAAGGGGAGGGTGTTATGTGTATACAGTATATGTGTGTTTGTGTTATGTGTATACTGTGTGTGTGTGTTATGTGTATACTGTGTGTGTGTGTGTGTTATGTGTCTACTGTGTGTGTTATGTGTATACTGTGTGTGTGTGTTATGTGTATACTGTGTGTGTGTTATGTGTATACTGTGTGTGTGTGTATGTTATGTGTATACTGTGTGTGTGTGTGTTATGTGTATACTGTGTGTGTGTTATGTGTATACTGTGTGTGTGTATGTTATGTGTATACTGTGTGCGTGTGTGTGTTATGTGTATACTGTGTGTGTGTTATGTGTATACTGTGTGTGTGTGTGTGTGCATGTTATGTGTATACTGTGTGTTATGTGTATACTGTGTGTGTGTATGTTATGTGTATAGTGTGTGTGTTATGTGTACTGTGTATGTTATGTGTATACTGTGTGTGTATGTAATGTGTATACTGTGTATGTTATGTGTATACTGTGTGTGTGGGTGGGTAGGGGCCCCAGAGCATCGCTTTGCCAGGGCCCACACTGCTGTTAAGACAGCCCTGGGTATTGGATCTCGCAAAGACGATAGTGTATTCGTAGTTACCTAAAGGAATCGATGTTTTTTTTGTTTCAAAAGACACAAATCCAATCACCTAATAATTGGTTAGCTTGTTACGATGTAATTTGAAATGTACCTGTTGTATTTTACTAACTTACGATCGCATGTTTTTTTAATTTAATTTTATTTTTTAATGCCACAAATTCTATCACCTAATAATTGGTTAGCTTGTTGTGTTTTATTTTTTAAATTACCTGTTAACTTACGTTCACATGTTTTCAAGGTTTTTTTGGTTCATAAATTTATATATATATATATATATATATATATATATATATATATATGTATATATATATATATATATTTTTTTTTTTTAAATCTTAGGAATGTTACCTTTGTAATGTTTTTAAGTATGTTTGATCGAGTAACTTTTACCCAGTTGTCAATGATTTTTCAGACAACTGTTTAAATATTTGTTTTTATTTTTCAGTAAATTTCATTTATAAACCATGTCAGTTTCTTGTTTTTTGTAAACAATTGTAACTTACATATTATTTTTAAAAAGCCATTTTTACCGAAAAAACAATAAACAATAAAATAAACTGAAAAACACAAGAAAGGAGATGTTGTTTTTTTTTTTGCACAAATATGGGGCAACGACAGAGATGAAAAATGGGACATTTAGCCAGTGATGTCAACGCCTTCTTGGGTGCTTGGCCTGTTGTTGCCGGCCACAAGATGTTTTTCTTGTGGTCCTGCGGCTGGCCTGGCCAGAGCCAGATGGTGTATCCTCTGGCCTAGGCATAGGGCTAGGCACATTTGGAGGGATGGCTGATGTTGTGCCAGAGGTGGAGGGCCTTGATGGTACTACAGGAAGGGAGGGTGGCTCCAACATGCGCAGGCGGACGATCTGCTCCAGGGCTGTTGCAATTCTCCCATTGGCCGCAGCAGTTTCCTCCAGGGCGTCCGCCACCCACAGCAGATTGGCATCCATCCTCAGCAGAATCTCTGTTTTAATCAGTTTTTTCATTGAGATCTGTGATGAGGGCCACTGCCTGCGAGGGAGGTTGCCCAGGAGTGGCCGCCACAGGGTCCCCAGGTGGATCTATTGGTTCCTCCCCTGCGGAGCCAGCAGATCACTGCAGCCAAAGGTCACCTCTGGAGCAGACTCTTCTTCTCTGCCTGTAAAAAAAGAAAAAATTTGTTTCGTTTTTAATTTGTAATATTATTTTTTTAAACAAAATGTAAATATTAAACAACATTTACCTGCAGCAACATGTGGAGCCGCAAAGTCTGGCATGTCTGTGTCCATATTGGACACGCCAAACACCTCCTCATCCTGCACACACCCCTGTGCCAGCTCCTCCAAATCCGTCAGATCAAGTGACACAGGGGTTGGCCCACCACCTGTCCCACCTGCATGCCTAGCCCTATCTGCCAGTTTTTGTTTGAGGCGGTATTTGAAGTCGCTCCATCTGTTGTTATAAAAATGTGTTTTAGTTTGACATTTATAATTTCATTTGTACATTTAAAATTGGTTCCTGCATTAACGTACCGCCTTTTGACTTCTTTAATCGAATGATATGAATTGCCCACTCCATTGACAGCACTGGCTATGTCCTCTCAAATTTTCCATTTCTGTGTTGCACCCATATTTCTGTGTGCCAGCTATAAGTTTTCGATGCACATTTGTACTAAAAACTCCATCTCCTTTCTTGTGAATTGTGGCTGTCTTTTTCTTTTTTGCCTGCCCTGGCTACTGGGCCCTGCAGCCTCCTCATTCTCAGCCTCAACACCTTAAAAAAATGAATAAAAAGTAAATTTATTTTTTTTTGCGAATTTTTCATTCATGGGCTAAACATTTCAGTTTACTTACGTGGAGGTATTGTATTTTGGCTTTGCTGCTCCTCCGTGGTCATTTTTCCACAAATGATATAAGCAGACCAATTTTGGCCTGTCGTGATGTATTTATAGATCCGTGTGCATTATGCGCCTGCATCATGCTGTGTGCGCGGCTATTTTGCATCATTGATTTGTGCGGGAAAGTGAAGCCTATTTAAGGATTTTTTTTTTCAGCCTTTCGGTGTGCGTTGAGGTTGTTTGGTGTGGTTTTGGTCGAGGTCGGAGTTTGGTGGCACAAAAGTATTGTAAGTTCTCGTGAAGGTAGGTACATATTTTATTTTTATTTTAGTTTCTTTGTTTTTTAGAATGGTGGTTTTTTTAAAGATTTTAAAAATAGTTTTAACTTTGCTTTCATTTAGTGGTTGGTTTGGCAAAGAAAATTTTTTTGATTGTCCAGTTTGGAATTTGTTGTTTCGTCTAGGTGTGGTAAGTAGATGTGGCATATTTTGTTTAAATTTTAATATAATAAATTACACATATTTTGTTCTTGATCAGCCTGTGCAGATTCTTGTACCTAAAAACATGTTTTTATCCAAATATTTTCTAAGTTGTGTTGCCTATATTTTTAACAAGTGTTTATATTATTTTTTGCGTAATCAAGTAGCGTTGTTTTTTGCATTCTCATGTCTTTAGGTCAAGCGTACTTTAATGCGATAATAGGAATAGTAGCGTTGTTTTTTACGTTCTCGTGTCTTTAGGTCAAGCGTACTATAATGCGATAATAGGAATAGTAGCGTTGTTTTTTGCGTTCTCATGTCTTTAGGTCAAGCATACTATAATGCAATAATAGGAATAGTAGCGTTGTTTTTTGCATTCTCATGTCTTTAGGTTAAGCATACTATAATGCGATAATAGGAATAGTAGCGTTGTTTTTTACGTTCTCATGTCTTTAGGTCAAGCGTACTTTATTTTTTTTACTGGACAACAAGACTTAACCTCATCTGTGTAGTGCATGCAGTGGTGTTGATGTGGGCTTAGCCTGCCTTGATAATTCTTAAATATTCACTACCCTTTTGTTTGTTATTTTTCTAACAAAAAACATGTAGGATTTCGTGAAGATGTCCCTGCCCAACCATGTAAGATTCTGCCTGTTTTATGCTAAGATAAGTATATTTATAATTTTTAAAATTATGATTCTAATAAAATTTTGGGTAATATTTCAGATTGATGTTGGTCATCTCATAGTGGCGATGGTCCCAGACCCTGACCAACCTGGACATCCTCCTAGGCATAGGCCTCGTAGGCGTGCAAGGCCCCAGATATTTCGAACACGTGTCACCCTTTTTGGAATGCCAGATGATGTGGTGTTAAGGCGTTACCGCCTACCACCACAAATTATCCTAGACACTCTTTAATTAATAGAGAGTGATCTTGAAAGGCAAATTAACAATCCAACAGCAATACCACCACTAACACAGTTTCTGTCGGTGTTACATTTCTGTGCCTTAGGATCCTTCCAGACCATAGTGGGAGTAGTGGCTGGCATTTCTCAGGCCTCCTTTTTCAGGATCCTGAGGTGCGTGATGGATGCCCTGTTTAAGCACCTCCATCATTTTATTCATATGCCATTGGATATGGGGTCCCTTGCTGTGGTTAAGCAACATTTTTTCAAAATTGCTGGCTTTCCACACATCATAGGGGTTGTGGATGGCACTCACATACCACTTCAGCCTCCAGCAGTGCTGGAGGCTATTTTTAGGAACCGTAAGCATTTTCACTATATGAATGTAATGGTGGTATGTGATGCCTCCCTCCAGATCCTGTCCCTGAATGCTAAGTTCCCCGGCAGTGCACATGATGCGTTTGTCATCTGGCAATCAGGGCTTTGGCATAAATTAAACAACCTACAAGCTGGTGATGCATGGCTTCTGGGTAAGTTGGACACATAATTTTATGACCTTACACAGTTTTTTTTGTATGTGTTGGTAAATTTGGTTTATTTTTCACGCAGGAGACAGTAGTTATCCTTGCACACCCTGGCTGCTCACTCCTTATTCGGTCCCTACACCAGGGCCACAAAATCAATTTAATTACTGCCACCAGGCAGGTGGTAGAGCGCTGTATTGGCCTTTTAAAAGGCCGATTTAGATGCCTCCAACGCTCTGGTGGCGACCTAATGTATTTGCCGGCTATGGTTTCCAAAATTGTGGTCCTGTGTGGGATATTTCATAACATTGCCATAAGGAATGGGGTCCCAATGCAGCCAGAGGATGCCTTGCCAGAGGATGGCCCCCCTGAGGTTGGTCGTCATTTTTTCAGGTAAGAAATTTTTTTTTAATACATATAAAAGAAGGACATTTATGTGTTTTCACTTTCCAATGTTTGACTTTTTTTTTGTTTTACATTTTTCTGTTTCTCCATCACATAACAACAACCTGCATACTACCTGAAAAAAACTGTCTGTGACAAATATGATTCAAATTTGGACTTTACACCTGGACAAATGTGACTTTGGCCTGATTTTGGACAATATGTTGGCATGCTACATCTACAACCAGTTCTTGATTTTGTTTTATTTTGGTGTGTGTATTAAACCTGTTTGATTCAGTTGTGTGCATTAAAAAATATTAAAAAAGACCTTGTTTGTCATTATTAATTTTACTCAAAAATTAACAAGCCAAAAAAAAATAATTGCCATTAACTTTGTAGTTTGGGGCCTAGTGTAAACTGATGATAATAAATGTGCATGTTTATTTGTGTAATATGTTTTTTATTGGCCATTTTTAAGCATGTTTATAGAAATCGAAAGACATTTGTATTTTGGAGTACACATTTAAAAAAAAAACTGCGTCTAAAATGCATTAACTACATATGGGTATTAGGGAGTACCAGTATGGAGTTAATGACAAATACAACCATGATGTGTTTTTGTATTTTTAAAAAATTAAAACAAAAATGTACCAGAATGTATGTAAAGATATTGTTTAAAAAAAAAACATTGTTTTTTTTTTAAAATAAAATGACCTTTTTAAAATAAACAACATTGTTTGGACTATCAAATGTTTTTTACCAAAAAAACCTAAACCCATTCTACACATAAAAACATATTGCTTGCCCTTGGTTTATAATGTGTGAGGCAACGAATGAGAGTTTTTTTTCAAAAAACAAATTTATTTTTTAAACAAACAAAACCAAATAAAAAATAACAAATTAAGGATGGTGCAACAAGGAAATGACATGGTTCAAACAAACCAGCATTTGTATTAAATGGCGTCGTATCCGGTGCATTTCGGCCGCTATGGCTTCATCCCGCATCCGTGGCTCTGATGAAAGAGAATTTTGTATATTAATAAACAATACAATATAATTATTTGAAAAGGACAGTATGATTAACATTGAAAACATTTTAACATACCAAGCCAATTGTGTTACCCATTTCACAGTAATGGCAAAAATCAGCAAAATTCCCATTTTTAAAAACATTACATAACAGTATATTATTAATTTTGATAAATTTAAAAGGCATTACCTCATGATAAGAGTGGGTAGACCAATCTCTTTAGAATCTGAACTAAGCCTAAGACAATTAGCAATGTTTTTTTTTTTTTTTCTAAATGGGCCCAGCCACACAAGTCGTGTATTGGGCTGTGTCATATGCACAATGCAAAAACGTCACTTTATTTTTCAAAGTAATTTTATATAAAAAAGCCGATTTTTAAAACAATGGAATTTGGATGTACACAACATAAATACATTTTTAAATAAAAAAGGTCATATTTTATGCAAAAATAAGGTGCAAAAAAACAAACAAAAAAAAACATTGTGAGTGCCTCCATGTGACCAATTCTTTAAAAGTAAAAACTCTAAAAAACAAACAGTATGGATAATCCACCACCAAACAAAGTAATTGTTTTTGAATGTTCAAACATGTGAATACTGGATTCAACATTGTATGCATATAGGGCCCATTTACTGTAATGACTTGCACAAAAGGCAAAAAAATTGCCTGAGGATTCCGGGACAGGGGCAGAGTGGGCCGAATCCTCCTCAGAGGGGGACGTCGGCCAATGCAGATGGGAAGAAGGAGGGGTAATTTGGGAGGCAGACAAAGGGGAGGGAGTGGACAATAGGGATGGTTGGTCAGGGGATGGAGGGGTAATTTGGGATTGTGGTCCAGGAGAGGGAGGGGTAATAGGGATGGCCAGATCAGGGGAGGGTGGTGTAATTTGGGAGGAGTGGGCAGGGGATGGCATTGGTGGAGTTGGGGATAGTGGACGTGCAGGCCTTCTCCGGCATCGCTGTATCCGCTCTTGCCCTAAATGATGCATAGTTTTATTTAATACATAATTTTGAGTTTGAGAAATAAAAAACATAACATATTCACATACTTTTAATCCCCCCCCCAAAAAAAAAAAAATATCAAACAAAATTACATCAAGGTCTCATTTATAAAAAAAACAAGGCCATACAGCACACATGCACACGCATTAAGGCTTATTTACATTTGCACACGCATTAAGGCTAATTTACATTAGCAAAGTACATTATGCAACTAAGATTGGCATACACATGGAACCATTCACATATACACTTACGCTGACGGATCCGCAGCCGCAGAAATTCCAGCATGCCAGGTGACCTGCGGCGCAGGTCCGACCATCGCCGCTCGAGTCGGCTGATGGTCCTGCGAAAGCCGAGGGAACGCAAACGGCGACGCACCTCTGCGTACGCCATACACTTCATAAGGTTGGTGATGGGGGGCAGTCTATTCGTCAAGCACTGGTCCATAACCTCTGTCAGGACCAGCAACTCACGCCATGTGAATGCACTGGCTCTCATGATGGCAATGATTTTTTTATGCACAAAACTGTTTTATTACAGGTACCAAAAAAAACTGATTGGCTAATGAACTTTCAGAAATAACATAGGATAAATTCTATTGGTTAATGTTTTAGTCATATGAACAACCCCAAAAAATATATTGGGAGTTATGATTGGCTTGATGCATTTAGGTGTGTAAGCAAAGTTAAGACCAAACAAATAACCATATATTATTTTTAAAAAACAATAAAACCAAACCATTAATACCAAACAAACCTTCTTAGGACTTAAACTAAAAATCAGCTTTGTCCAAAAATCCGTACGGATTCAGCGGAGAAACTGGCAAACAAAACAAACACAATAAAGTTTATTAACATTCAAAAAAAAAAGCTTGAGTGAAAACATTTGACCAACAATTAAGTTAATTAATGTAATGATTGGCACCAATCGATTAACGTATGTTTGCCGAACGAGGAACAGGGCAATCGAAAAATGACAGGGTTACTTCCGGAAATTACTTGTGCGAGCGCAACCATCATCAAAAGACGAGTAGAGCGCTCGCTATTTCTGTTGCTCGCTATCTAGAGGAGAGGTTGGGTGAATATGCGGCGGCAGCCTAGCTACGAGCGGCCACACATGCGAGCGCATTGTTTTACATATTCCCGCTCTTACGTACTGCGGGTGAACACAGATTTACGTCCGGGTCTGAATCAGCACCTGTGTGTTCTCTCACTTGTGTTGCTTGCTGAATCAGGCCCTGAGTACTATAGATTCATTCAGATGAATAACCCTGATATGATGGAATGATACAATTTGAAACAATAGTGATACATCCTTTGGGCTGGATAGAAATAAACAATGAAATTGATATTAATTATTGATTACATGTTGTGCTGTGAAGATCTATTGAATATTCTATGAATGAACTTTGCTGAAAATCCAGATTATAGTTTATTAGGAAAGGGGAAAAAAAGCGTTCTGCGCTAAGTGTGGTAAAATAAGCTGCTCAGTTTTAATACATTTCATTTGAGCGCTAGTGTGAGTAAATGTGATGTGTGTGTGTGTGTGTAAATAAAGCAAATGAGAAAAAGAGGGAAAAAAGGGACCTTTTAAACTGATGAAAAACAAAACACCTTTTAAATAAATGACAATTGAAAGGGAGAAAGAAAAAGGAAATTAATTAACCACTTGTCTGACAGTCAGAAATGCCCAGTGAGCAGCTTGCTGGAAGATAATCTTCCAGCAGCCGCCAATCTCAGAGGGACCTCCCACTCCCTCCGCACCCTTGTATCCTCCCCCTGCCAGATCACTGCTAGAAGCAGTGATCGGGAAGCCCGCCCACACCTGGTGGCTGTAGAGGAGACGGAGCAGCCGCTGGGCTCCCAACTTCCCCTCCTCCACACCGTCTTGCTAGAGGAAACCCAGGCGGCACCCACACCCGGCAGATGCAGAGAGGAAGGAGCAGCCACCAGGCAAATAGGCTTGCAAAGCATCGATGGTCTATGACCGATAGCAAGTGGTTTTGCCTTCGCTGAAGGGCACCGATGCTGCACACCGATGGCAGCCGCAACCGATTTTCTGGAAATATTAGTGGCTGCGGTTCCAAACAATCAATGCTTTTTATTGATGGTTGACTCATCGACCATAGATGGTACACCTGTCAATAGTTATCATTACAGTATACCATAAAAATTGCTACTTTTATGGTATACTGGGCCTAATCCAGAACCGCTTGCAAAAAGCGAGCACTCGCTCTCAATCAGGGCGGCCGCTTGTTTTTTTAGTTGCGGCCTCCTGGCTGCTCGCATAGCTGTGGATTACCACCCACAGCTTATGCCAGTGGCCAGGTGATGGTCGCCATGGTCAAGACCATCGCGACCATCGGGCTTGCGACGAGACCCTTGTGGTAGGGTCTCGTTGCCGCAAGCCCCAGTGGACTTCCTGCTCTAATAGGCCACCCACAAACTGGAGGAAAGCCTCAGTTTGCCCAGCCACCCCCCTCCCCGCCTACAAAACGGGGCGAGCTGTCGATCAACATCGACAGCCGTCCTGTTTGTTGCGAGCACCGGAGTGAGTGCTTTTTGCGCTCGCTCCGGGGCTCGCACACGTCGCGCGTGCGCACTGGCCCACAATCGACCTGCTGTATGTAAAAATTATTTTTTAAATAAAATAATGTTGGATAAGTTTTAAAAAGATGTTCTTAACCTAATTCAATCATAAAAATCTGACAATTTCTGAGCGTTTTTTGGGAAAAGTATTATCCAGTTAAGTGGTTAAAAGCAAATAGTATCCAGCAGAAAGTGACACAATAAAACACAATGGGGTCTATTCATGAAGATGTGCGTTATAGAATTTCTACTTATCACTATAGATCTATAGTTTTGATAAGTAGCAATTCATGTACACTTACCTGTTTCCTGAGGCGAAGCGGTAATTCTAGGTCCTGCGATCTGGTCTTCCCTTCTTCTCTGCATCTCTGTTTTTATTTCTTCTGCGCATGTGCTGACGTCTGTGTGAACATTACGGCGTGGGCAGTTACGATGGAGGTGACCTGGACTATGCATAAGCCAGGTCACCTTAGTTAATGGCTGCAGGGGAAAGAATGGGGGGGAAAGGCGTGGGGGCCGCGGGCAATCCGGATGGAAGTGACTTGGCATATGCACATGCTGGGTCACAATACAATAGCGGCGTCAGGATCAATGGGTAGGGGGCACTGGGTCAGTTGGGGCAGCCGCCAGACAGTAGTCAGCAC
Source organism: Taudactylus pleione (assembly GCA_031769625.1). Taxonomy (NCBI): domain Eukaryota; kingdom Metazoa; phylum Chordata; class Amphibia; order Anura; family Myobatrachidae; genus Taudactylus; species Taudactylus pleione. Next base: position 608,881 of record JAUIMM010000047.1, on the reverse strand, counting down.
AGCAGGAGGTGACACGGGATATGCATATGCTTTTCTGCTAGCAGCCAGTCAGAGGTGCCCAGGGTATATACCCTGGGCGCCTCTGATTGGCTGCTGGCAGAAAAGGGGACGAAGACAACAGGGAGAAGGAAGGAAGACAGCTGTTGCTCTTCTCCCCTAACAGCACTGCTAATGCCATCCCGAGATGGCGAATGCAGTGCTAAGCAGAGGAGTGGAAAGCTGAGGTTTCCATTTATTTTATGAATCGCAGTCACCATACAAATGCATTGTGAAGTAATATGCTTCTCCAGCGGTATCCTGCTCTATGAATAGCACAAAGCAGGGAAGTGCCCTGTTTTCAGCTAAACAGGACACTTTCCTCCTTCATGAATAGACCCCAATGTGTATAGTCTTTTTAGAAAAAAGGGTCTAATGGCGACTAGATCGTGTTGTGGTTTTAACAGCCACAGATAGTACTGGTGCAGGCTTGCAGTGACAGACCGTAAGCTTACCCTAAACCTCCCGATGTCTTATGGTCTGGGGTGAGGGAGTCCTCACAGTCTGGCTGCTTGTGGCTTTGCTGACGTTTTGATGACGTCAGACGCTGGGACCGCTTCACTGTGCTCTGCCGTGTGCAATGTCCGTAGGGCATTGTGCTGTTGCCCACTGGCATCCACCCCCAACTGTTAGATTGGGTTACTCCTTTCCCCCCACTTTCCCCAGGGGAAGGGGTATTACACATAGATAATAGGTGTATTGCAGCCCTTGTATATTTGTATATATATATTGTGGTGAGAGGGGTTGTCTCTCACCTGAATTTCCCACATTCCTGTGGGATTAATTCCCTCCAAGGGAGTCTAAAGTGAAGCCTGTCCAGTTTGCAGCAAAGGAGATTTGGAACGCTGGGTTTTCACAGTTACACAGACCCAGCTGCAGTTCATCACCCAGGAACAGGAAGAGTTTAAAACTCTCAAACACCCATTGCTCTGGGCACTGATGCTGACTAGCGGCCAGTTTAGTAGGCCAGAGTGTTGTAGTGCCAGGGACTGACCATTAAGCACTGTGTGTTGAGGCCTAAGCCTATTCATGCTAAAGTGCAGTGTCTGCTGCTATTAAAAGACACTGCTTTACCGAGTACCTGCCTGTTTGAGTCCTCATTTTTTCACCCCCGTGGTACATTTGGTGGCCCGTATAGGGACTTGCACTGCTGTATCACAACACAAATGCTAGAACGCTTCCAGCGTAGCAAAGGATCTGACAAGGCAGAGTGTTCGGTATACATGAGTATGGTTAGCAAACCAGAGAAACCGCAGTGACACTAAGAACACTGTGTAACTTGCTGTGCACTATAAGAAAAGCTGTTTGTGTGTACTGAGAAAATCAAAGTTGTTTTTTTGTACTGAGGTGCTTAGAGGCCCTCATACATCAGCAATTGATTGCAGCAATCGTGCAATTTGCAATCGATTGTGTATAAAATTCTTTCCCTTTTTCAATCGATTGCAGAATTGCCACAAACGCTTGAAAAAGGGAAAGATTTTTATACACAATCAATTGCAAATTGTACGATTGCTGCAATCAATTGTTGATGTATGGGGGCTTTAGAATTATCAAATGCTGATTAGTATGTTCACTAGCTAGTGTTTACATGTTGTTTAATTAGTTTCACATGCTGTTGGAACAGAGCCAGACTGACTTACTGAGTTTCAATTAACCACTGCATTGCTGGGGAAAAGAAAAAATAAGCAGTATTATATTTTTCTGTGTTAAACCTTGATAACTATTGCATTGCTGAAAGAAAGAGATATATTTATTTTTGGGAAATACTGGCTTGTCCTCTAAAAGCACCTAGATTTGTACATACACCTCCCACTGTAAAACTTGAGAAAGTTTTTCGCACTGTAAATTTGTTGGCCTCTCACCAAAAGACAGAGGAACAAGTATTGCAGCTGGTGACCCAGTCAGTGGGCACGACAGGTGCAGGGCATTTAAAGAAAATGTATGCCTCAGATGACCCAGGGCTTATTTGTTGACATAATATATGTCATACAAAGTATAGTGTATGTAATAATTCTGACATATACAGGACCTGCAATCAAAGTGTGCCATTATATGCGGCAGTAGGGCCATCCTGTCTGAGATGTTTTTAATTCAGATGTAGGCTCCATTCCAGATCATTTGAGCAAGTTCTGGAGTCTGGGGGATCAGCAAAAGAACTTTGCATTGCTCTGGACATATATGAACACATGGAATCGATATGATTTACTGCCGGCCGCATGGTTCTAATCCCGACAGCGGCAGCCGGGCAGAGGTGAAAATCCTGATCATCCTTTTTGGTAAGTATCGCTAACCTAATTCCCCCATGACACTTAGCTCTGTGGGGCCGGGCAGGCGGATAGCAGCACTGGCAGGCTCCTTAGAGTGTGTGGGTGATGTCATGATGTCACCGGAGCGCTGCACTACTGGGAACTGGACTTCTGAGGCTCCAGAAGCTGTTTCAGGTTTATTATACTTCAGTTGGTCGTGATCTACTGGCGGATCCGCCGTGAGCTACTGGTAGATGGTGATCTATCCAGGGCTGTCTTAACAACAGTGTGGGCCTGGGCACAGCAATGCACTGGGGGCCCTACCTACCCATTCACGGGGAAAAAATGCAGTGCCCCTTATACAGTGCCCCCAGTAGTGGTCCTCCCTGTGCAGTGCCCATTGTGCCCTCAGTAGTAAGCCCCTTATATAGTATCCCCAGTAGTAGTCCCCCCTAGGTAGTTCCCACAGTAGTGGTACCCTCTATGCAGTGCCCCCAATAGTGGTACCCCTTATGCAGTGCCCTTTAAATAGTGGCCCCAGTTGTAGTCCCCCCTATGCAGTACCCCCAGTATTGCCCTTTATGTAGAGCCCCCAATAGTGGTCCCCCGATGCAGTGCCCCCAGTGGTAGTCCCCCCCATGCAGTGCTCCTAGTAGTAGTCCCCTCCCCTTGTAATGCCTTAGTAGTAGTGCCCCTAGTAGTAGTCCCCCCTTGTAATGCCCCTAGTAATTGTTCCCCCTAGTGTAGTTCCCCCAGTGGAGGTCCCCACCCTATGCAGAGCCCCCAGTAGTGGTCCTCCGATGCAGTGCCCCTAGTAGTTGTCCCCCCCTTGTATTTCCCCTAGTAGTAGCCCCCCCTTGTAGTGCCCCTAGTAGTGGTCCCCCCCTTGTAGTGCCCCCAGTAGTAGTCCCCCCTTGTAGTGCCCTTACAATCCACAACATGTATGGACTGCATTCTAGTTTACCAGCATTTACTCCATTACCATCAGCTTTAGTTCAGTCCTTCCTCTGAAACTTTGCCAAGAATTGGCAGCAAATGCTGGGCCCCTTGTAAAGCATCACAATGCTACAAAATTCATGCTGATAAGAAATATGAGCCATCCCCAGTCTACAGCCAGGAGATAGAGGACCTCATTTAGAGTCGGTCGTGCGCATCCAATGTTTTTCTTTCTGTGCCTGCGCACGGCTAGCTGTGCGCATGTGCGTACGAGCTCTACCGATGCAAAATACTGTCGGTCGTAGGGCTTCCCGAAACGGAAGTGGGTTGCGAAAGTTGATTGACAGGAAAGTCCGTTTGTGGGTGTATACGGGGGTGGTGGTCTGCAAACGGAGGCGTGCTTCAGCATTTCCAGGCGTTTTAGGGGAGTGCATAAATTATCTGCTTCATACGACCATGAATTGCGGATGCATGACAACGTCACTCTACGAACAGGATGATCGTCCAGGCCAAGGTAGGCAAGAAGCGTCCGTAAGCCACAACAGTACAATCGTTAATCCGATGTTACTTGTGATGTTTCTAATTGGAACCACACAAACCAAGCAGCTAAGATTGGTGCATTGTAACTATTAACACTGCTAATAACCTTGTAAATGATTTCACTTGCATGTGCATTAGGGAATTCATAACACAACTGTTTATTTGTGCTTTTTAAACTTATATTTTTCGGGCAATTTTTAAAACATATAGCATTGTGTTTTGCGTAGCAGCCTTTTCAGATACCATACTTTTTAAACCATGTATACATTGATATAGTTAAATTTAGACATTTTGTTAATAAAAATTTTTATTTTTAGGAAATTAGCCTTTAATCACAATTTTAGTTACAGTATAAAAATAAAAAATAAAAAACACAATTCTAAAATTAAAAAAAAAAGCTTGAGACATTGGTGACAAGAAATATGGGGACTGGACAAGAGGTGAGGGAGGAGATATCCAGGGCTACTTGTGTCATTTGGGCCGGCTCGGAGGAAGAGGTAAGCTACGGACAGCCGACTGGCGTGTAACCCGCTGACTGGCCTGGCCAGAGGTAGATAGTATTTCCCCAGACCTAGGCATAGGGCTCTCCATACTTGCGGGGGTGGCTGTTGGGCTGCCAGAGGTGGTGGTCCTGGGAGGAAAGGAGTCTCACTCCATCATGGCAGGTGGGTTTGCCTGCTCCTGGATATTGGCCCAACGATCTATGGCCCCAGCAATGGTCTCCAGGGCCACCGCCACCCTCACCAGAGTGGTCTCCATCCTCAGAAGAACACATCTGTTCTCCTGAGTTTGGGAGACCAACCTGGTGAGGAGAGGCACTGCTCGTTCCGATGGTTGCCCTGGAGTAGACTCCACAGGGTCCCCAGATGGAGTACTTGGATCCTCCCCTGCAGAGTCTCCATCTGTGCTGGACCCAGACCTGACCTCAGGAGCAGGCACTACCTCCTCTGTGTCTGGAAAAAAACAACCCCAAAATGTGTATTTTTTATTAAAAAAACGCATACACGTTTTAGCTTTATACTTTTTTGAGTCCAAAAAATATTTACATTCTTACACATGTGGAGCGTTGAAGTCGGCCATGTCAGTGTCCATAGTGGACACGCCGACCATCTCCTCTTCCCTGAGCCAACATCTCCAACCTCGTCAAGGTCAGCTCCTCAGGGATGGGACCACCACCTGTCCCCGCAGCATGGTCCACCCTACTCGGTAGCTTCCTCTTCAGCTGGTATTTGAAATCAGTCCATCTGACAATGTGATTTGGCATTTTTTAAGGGTTAGTTTATTTAATTAAAATCTCGCTTTTCACTTCAGGACACACACAATATCATTTTTTTACCTTTTTTGATGACTTTCATGGTTCTGTGGGTTGTTCCCACAGCATTAACAGCCCTGGATATCTCCTCCCAAATCCTGTCTTTGGCTCCAGCCCCCATATTTCTTGGGGCATGGACAAGGTTATCCATTGTCATGGTCACCAATGTCTCAAGCTCTAGCCTTGAAAATGGTGGATTTCTGTGCCTTGGCCTGCTTGGCCCCACCTCCTCCTCCTCTGGTGGTGTAGTGGATTCCCAGCACCTACAATATTTTTTCATTTTAATTTAAAAAAAGCATTTGTGGAAGATATGAACTGTTATTGTGTTTTTTAAAAAATGTGTTTAACACTTACCTGCCTCATTTGTCCTCTGCCCACCATGCTCCTCGCTTGCCATTTTCAAAACTTGTGAGAGAGCATGAAGAATAGTGCAAAAATAGTGCTTTTGATGACTATATTATAGATGTGAGCGCATCCCTGGATTGGTTACCCGTGCATCCCTATTTGCCTACGTACAATGCACACCTTGCCTGCATTCCATAATCACTGCGTGGGTTGTCCGAGATGTGAGCGCATCCCTGGATTGGTTACCCATGCATCCCTATTTGCCTACGTACAATGCACACTTTGCCTGCATTCTGTAATCACTGCGTGGATTGTCCAAGATGTGAGCGCATCCCTGGATTGGTTACCCGTGCATCCCTCTTTGCCTACGTACAATGCACACCTTGCCTGCATTCCGTAATCACTGTTTGGGTTGTCCGAGATGTGAGCGCATCCCTGGATTGGTTAACCGTGCATCCCTATTTGCCTACGTACAATGCACACCTTGCCTGCATTCCATAATCACTGCGTGGGTTGTCCGAGATGTGAGCGCATCCCTGGATTGGTTACCCGGGCATCCCAATTTGCCTACGTACAATGCACACCTTGCCTGCATTATTCAATCATTGTGGTTTTTATGGCCTTATTTAAGGCAAAGCCAAATGTTCCCTTACTTGTGAGTTGTAGTTGGAGTGATTTGTGGTGCAGGAAGGGATTGCTAGTGTTTACAGTGTTTGGAGTTGTTTGAGTGGTGCTTGTGTGTGTTGTTTGAGTGGTGCTTGTGTGTGTTGTTTGAGTGGTGCTTTTTTTTTTTTCTTTTTTTTTGGGTGGTGGGTTTTTTTTTTTGGTGTTCCTTTTTTTTAATTTTTTTGGGTGGTGGGTTTTTTCTTTGTTTTTTTCTTTGGTGCTTCTTTTTTTTTTTGGTGTGGTGGGTTTTTTTTTTGGGGGGTGGGTTATTTTTTAATTTTTGTTTGTCCATGAATTTAACAAACCCGGTTACTTTGTGTGTTTGGGTGGACGTGTTTTTGGAGGAACAAAATAACAATGTTCTTTGCAGACTCCAGTAAGTGTGCCAGCCTACTGCAAGCTGTTTTATTTTTTGGAATTTAAAACCAAAAAAAGGACATTATTCAAAAAATTATTGTCATGTTCTATTGTTTTGTTTTAGGTGTTTAACAGTCCAGTTTGTACTGGATTCAGGTAAGTGTCTATTTTTAAAAACCTAAAAGTTTGTTGTATTTAATAATGAAGTGTTTTATGCTGTCTTTTTTACATTTAATAATGCATTTGTGGTTTTTATTGATAAAACAATAATTATGTTTTCAATTTTTAATATTGCCCAATTTCAAAGTTAAGGATTGTTTTAACAATAATAGTAGTAATAGACGTTTTTTTTTTTCTAAATAATATTTTCTTTTTCTTCCATAAAATAAAAACCCGTACACAAACAACACCTGTAGGGGTTCCCGAAGATGGCACAGCCCGACCCTGTAAGAATATGCACCATTATTACTAAGCTAAGTATTTTTTGAAAAATATTGAAAACTCTTTCTCAACAACACTTTTTTTTAAATTCTAACTTTACAGAGCGACGTGGGTCAGCTAATAGTGGCCATGTTGCCCCCCACCAATCTTCATCAGCCTCCTCCTGGGCGTAGGCATAGGAGGCATGCAAGGGCCAAGATATATAGAACACGTTTCACCCTTTTTGGAATGCCTGGATGATGTGGTTGTAACCACTTATTGCCTGCCTCCAAATATTATCCTAGACACTCTTTCAATAATAAAGAATGATCTAGAAAGTCAGATTAACATTCCTACAGCAATCACACCACTTACACAGTTGTTGGCTGTGTTACATTTCTGCGCCTCAGGGTCCTTCCAAACCACTGTGGGGCTGGTGGGTGGCCTCTCCCAGCCCTCATTTTCACGGATTCTGAGGCGTGTGCTAGATGCATTCTTCAATCATATAGCACATTTTATTAGTATGCCTTTGGATACGGAAGCCCTTGATGTGGTAAAGAAGAAGTTTTTTGAGATTGCAGGCTTTCCACACGTCATAGGGGTAGTGGATGGCACTCACATAGCACTTCAGCCCCCTGCATGCAGGGAACAAATCTATAGGAACCGTAAACATTTCCATTCACTAAATGTAATGGTGCTATGTGATGCCTCCCTCCAGATCCTCTCACTGAATGCCAAATTTCCAGGCTGCAGCCATGATGCGTACGTGATCCAGCATTCAGGGATTTGGTCAAAATTAAGCACACTGCAAGCTGGTGACGCGTGGCTTCTTGGTAAGTATAAATCCAGTATGTAGCGATAGTAATAGTGTAAACATGTTTTCATTGACAATTTATGGATTTTTTGGTGTCCCATTTCCATCAGGTGACAGTGGATATCCTTGCATGCCCTGGCTGCTGACTCCTTATTTGAATCCCACACCAGGGCCACAAACTCTAAATAATGCCGCGATTACTGCCACCAGGAAGGTGGTGGAGCGCTGTATTGGCCTTTTAAAGGGCCGGTTCCGGTGTCTCCATCACTCAGGTGGTGCACTCATGTACTCGCCGGATATGGTTTCTCGCATTGTGGTCCTGTGTGGGATTTTACACAACATTGCAATAAGGAGTCGAGTACCCATGCAGCCAGAGGATGCCTTGCCAGAGGATGGCCCCCCGGAGGAAGGTGTTGGGATGCTGTCGGGGGGGGGCCAGATGCGATTCTGTGGTCTCAAAATTTTTTAGGTAATAATTTTTTACTTTATTTTTAATTTTACACTTAGAGCAAATGTATTTTAAGGTGAACCTAATTTTTATTTTTTTTTCACAAAAATCACAACACTTTCCGAAACTGAAAAACTAATGGAACCCATTGGCAATACCCTGTACTGTTTTTGGACAACTAACATAATTTTTCCGGATATACCACCACATGTTTAGTTAATTTTGATTATTTTTTTTTATTTTGTCTGTTAAAAAAGAAATATTATGTTTGAGTTTTGCTATTGTTGTTTATGTCTGACTAAGCAAGATATTTTATTTTAGAAAAACCTGAGGCCATTTTTTGTGTGATTCTGTGATGAAATGCTTTTTACAATTAAAAAGCATGTTGGCAACATGTTTGTTATTGAATAATGTTTTACAAAAAAAAAGGTTTGGTGTAAATGTATTTTGAAACCCATTTTGAGGTGGATAATGTAGGGCAACCCCAAACAAAAAACAAAAAAAACATTACTGCAAATGTTCTTAAGCTTAAAATAAACATTTTTGTATTAGTTACACTATGGAAAGGCACCCAGCTTTGTTCACAAAGTATTTGAAATGCAGAATTACACCATTTAATTTTTATGAATAAAGAGGACAAATGTTTTTAGAACATAAACTTTACTGTAAATGTAAACATTTTTAAATGTACAAAGGGAAAAAAAAACTAAAAATGCTCCAGACTCCCCACAATCCGCCATAGACATCCAATAGATGGCCACTTATTCGAGTGAGCTCCTCACGTATTCCAACAAGTATGTTGGTTAGATCTGTGGACAGAAAAATTTATTTGTAGGTTAAAAACATCTAAAAAATGACCCACATTTTAACATTAAACATTATTCAATGTCCCAAACAGTGGGTAGACACAATGATGTTAGGGTGTGTTCTAAATTTTACTCCACACAACATTATTATTATGTAGAAACTTTTATGGTGCAAAAACACTTTGAAACCCTAACTATGTGGCTTAATCAAAAATACCCTAGGATGATTTATAAACAACTGGGAGGTGTATTCTTAAGTCATGATGGCCATATCCTTAAAACACACTGCACGTATTCACTTCTAGAATGTTCTTGATAATCCAAAACTACAATGTGTTTGTTTGCTATGGCTAACATCACTTTTCCTAATGAAGTTACATCTTAGTACATTTTAAACACAGTGTACACAACATTAACAAGGTTAGTCTGGTTCCTATCACCTTCCCAAGTTCTGTGACATGTTTTATTTAAATCTAAAATACAAATCAAAATGTAATCAATTTTTACACCAAAAAAAAGCATTTTGTAAACCCCAAAAGGCATACATTTTTGGGCACCCCAAAAAAAAAAGGGCCCAGGTACAAAACATAACCACAAAATATTGAGTAACAGGATTACTGCGCAATGATTATGACACCCATATTGTAAAAATGAAAACAAACACACAGCCAAAATATAAAAAAAAAACATGGATAACAACAACGCTCCAAAAAACAAAAAACATAATATTAAAAAACACATACCATCAGAGTGTGGCAAGGAAGCACCTGATGGAGATGGTGCTGGAGATGGAGATGGTGCTGGAGATGGAGATGGGGAGAAAGTTGGTGGAATGATGGGAGGGGAAATGGACTTGAAAAAATCCAACGGAGGGGATATTCGGGTTGAGGACTCGGGCACGGGAGTGGTGATTTGGGATGAGTGGGCAGGGGAGGGAGGAATACTAGGGGAGTTTTGGAAGAGGGAGGGAGGGTTACTGGGGGAGTATGGTGGTGGGGAGGGAGGCCTGGGTTGAGCGGATGGGGAAGGTGAGGGAGGGCTGCAGGTTGGGACCTGCATTGCGGCCAAATCTGCGGCCCTTCTCTGTCTCCGCTGTGTTTCTAAAATTTAAAGACATTAAAAAAATCAAAGTTTAGTTTTCACTTTCGGCTACACAATACAAGTACACTTTACACATTCAGGACAATAATGACAACATACAGGAGGGTTTGTTTACATTTAAGAAAAGAATTGGAAAAGGAACAGACATTTTTAACAGTCCACTAATTTTAACATCTATACAAATGCATACTTACGTCTGCGTAATCGCGCCCGCAAATTAGCCAAATGGACTGGCGACCGGCGGCGCAAATCGGACCACCGCCTCTCTAGTTGTGCTATATTGCCCTGAAATCCAGCACGGCGAAGGGCTCTCCTCACCTCCGCATAGGCCGCACACTTTAAGCTGTTGGAAATGGGTGGCTGGGCGTTTGTAAGCCGCCTGTCCAAAATGTTTACCAGGATGCTCAATTCCTGACGGGTAAAGGCCGTGGCTCTCATGATGGCAATGGCCGATTTTACAGAAAACATGAAATATGCATGGGGTAAAATAAAGATGATTGGCTAAAATATTTACTCAGTTTCCTAAAAAAAAAACACTATTGGACAATCCTTTAATCATGTGACCCGAAAAATAAGGTCAGATTTGATTGGATAAAACACGCAGTGTGCAATTGCAAACATAAGAGTGCAAATGATCCTAACGCAAAATGCACATGCATTTTTAAAGTTAACACAATTAGCAACAGTACATTCACAGATAACAAACATTACTTTGTTTTGGAATTTAAAAAAAAAAACGAGAACGGGGAAAACCCCCACAAAAAAACAATAAAGTTTATTGACACATTAAAAAAAACTGAATAAAAAGAACAGCAAGAGTTAAACACTCTTAATTAGATAATTGACAACAAGCTAATAACAAGCTGTTCGATAGTCCATGTAAACATGACATGTGACCATCAATACAACACATACGGCCGAAACCATCACAACATAATTTGCATACAGCGACTGACAGCGCCTGACTACGACTGTCTCGTTCGTTCGATCAGATCAGTCGGTAGTTAGAGGAGGTGCAGTGCTAACGAATGGGCGTCACTTTGTTTACGATCGACCAGCCGTACGATCGCTTCCGTTTATGATTTTGCGGCTGTAGCCCGTACGACCGTGCGGCCGCTACGACCGACTCTGAATGAGGTCCAGAGTCTGGCTGTCTGCCCGCAACCTATGATTCTGTACTATTCATGAAATTTGCTCCCAAATCATTTGGCCATTCATCGCTTAAGACATCAACCCAGTTTTCTATAAATTGCCTCCATATCTCTAGATCTCCAACTCATTTCACATATCTCTACTGATACATCTGGTACTTAACCCATTATACTCTCCCAATCAAGACTCTCTGAAAATCCAGGCTCAGCACGGAGAAGAGTATGAGATCAAACACATCTTGGACTCTCGAATCAGACATGGACTGCTTCAGTACCTCATAGATTGGAAGGGCTACGGTCCTGAGAAAACATCTTGGATCAACACTTTTGACATACATGCTCCTGAATTGGTTTGAAAATTCCATCCAAAATGTCCTTCTAAACCACACATAAATTGTCCAGTGGCCACTCCAGGATGGGGTGGTGCTGTCACACTTCAGGGCCATGTTCCCACTGGCCTAGGCTGGCAATTCTGAAGGTTAAGCTTGCCCATCTGCATGTGTTTTTGGCATTCTCATCTGGTTCCTGCAGTTGTGTAGCATGGGTGCCACCTTCTTTGCTGAGCTCTCATTCAACAGAGTAACTGCAGACCTGCTTATATGCCCCAGTAAGCAAATTGGTGCATTGAGTGACCTATTTAAACTTTGTACTCATTGCCAGAACAAATCTTCACCCTAAAGAGATCAGTATCCTAGCTCCTAGCTTCGTTTGCATCCTGCTTCTGATCAAGTCTCATTCTCTGGTCTCCAGCTCTATTTATTAACATTATTTTTACTAAAATAAAGTGAAAAAGGGTGTTTTCACACACTTTTCACATTATTTTAGTGTCACCTAAAGTTACTAAAGGGCAATTGGAGTAGAATTCGAAAAATTCTACTCCAAGCCCTAATGATCATTTATTTTTAGCAAGCAGATCGCATTTCCCATGATTGTAATGGGAAATGTGATCTGGCCAAATTTACTAAAAATAAATTGTGAAAAAATACCAGGGAAAGCCCTGTGATAATAATGCCACCTGGAGGTGGCGTTATCCAGGGTCTTCCCCGGTTACTGGACTCCTGCTCTGCTCTAATGGGCAGAGCAGAGACCGGAGCCGGCCCCAGTGATCAGCTGTGTGGTCTAAACAGACCACATGCTGATCACTGCTAAAAAAAAGAAAAATATAAAAAATAATAATTTACGTGAGTCCAGGGACCGGTGATTGGGGCTCCCGTGATGTCGTCCCTCCGGTCAGCTGGTCTCCCATCTTGCACTGGGGCTTGATCGTCACCTGACCAGGTCCCAGTGCAGGATGGGATCAGGGCCGTTTCTAGGGGCAGGCGACCTGTGCAATCGCACGGTGTGCGCCGCCCCCGACCCTTGCTGCAGAAACAGCCTGTGAACTGCCGGGCACCCGCTGAGATTCAGTTACCAGTGGGCGCCCGGCAGGACAGAGCAGCCGGAGATGGAGGCTCCGGCTTCCGGCTCCCCCAGTGTGCACTATGGGAGGATGTCATGACATCTTTCCCATAGTGCAGAGGAGCAGCCGAGTGGAGCGGGGCTGAAGGTAAGTATTAGTGTTTGTTTTTTTTGTGCAGGCAGCTTTTACTAGGGACAATACTTGGGGGGGCACGTCTGCTGGGGGAGGCACGTCTGCTGGGGGAGGCACTACTACTGGGGACACCCGGGCACTACTACTAAGGACATTACAAGGGGGGCACTTTTACTGGTGGAGACACTACTACTGGGGGCACCTGGGCACTACTACTAAGGACATTACAAGTGGGCACCTACTGGGGGAGACACTACTACTGGGGGCACCCGGGCACTACTGCTAGGGACATTACAAGGGGGCACTTCTACTGGGGGAGACACAACTACTGGGGGCATCCGGGCACTACTGCTAGGGACATTATAAGGGGGGCACTTCTACTGGGGGAGGCACTACCACTGGGGCCACCCGGGCACTACTACTGGTGACATTACTCTGGGGGAACTTCTGCTGGGGGAGACACCACTACTGGGGGCACCCAGGCACTACTACTAAGGACATTACAAGGGGGGCACTTCTACTGGGGGAGACACTATTACTGGGGGCACCCGGGCACTACTACTAGGGACATTACAAGGGGGGCACTTCTACTGGGGGAGAAACTACTACTGGGGGCACCCGGGCACTACTGCTAGGGACATTATAAGGAGGGCACTTCTACTGGGGGAGGCACTACCACTGGGGGCACCCAGGCACTACAGCTAGGGACATTACTCTGGGGGCACTTCTGCTGGGGGAGACACCACTACTGGGGGCACCCGGGCACTACTACTGGGGACATTACTCGAGGGGCACTTCTACTGGGGGCATTGCTTAGGAGGCACCACTACTGGGGGCATTACTCAGGGCCCAGGGGCACTACTACTTGGTGCTTTACTACTTGTGGCACTACTACAAAGGGAGCATTACTATTGGGGGCACTAATACAGGGGCATTAATACTGGGGAATTTATACAGGGGGCATTACTATTGGGGGCAGTACAACTGGGGCACTACAACAGGGACCATTACTATTGGGGGCATTACTGATGGGGACATGACTACAGGGGACATGGCATAGGGGGCACCACTCCTGGGGGCACTACTACTGGGTGCACTGCATAAAGGGCACCACTACTGTGGGCTCTGCATAAGTTGCACTACCACTGTGGGCACTGCATAAGGGGCACAAATACAGGGGACACTGCATATAGGGACAACTACAGGGGGCACTGCATAATGGGCACTTTGCCTGAGAGCCAGTGGGGGGGGAGCCTAAGACCTGTCAGGATGGAATGGCAAGGGAGGGGGCTGGAATGAAGTGTGTATTATGTGAATCTTGTTTTTTCAATGTGTTTTATGTGGTTCTGGATTTAATAATGTATTTGAGGTGGATGTGGTTTTAAAACGTAATTTATGTGCCTCTGGCTTTTCCAATATATTTTATGTGGAAGTGGTTTGTTGCAGTGTATTTTATGTGGATCTGGCTTGTATTTTCAGTGTGCTGGGTCCACTCCCAACGCGACTAAAAACGAGTGTGATGCAAGGTCATACATCTGCAAATGTCACACCAAAGGCATGCACACACAAATGCGGCGTGGGCTTGTGACAGCTAGGCCACGCCCCATCTTTTGAGCGCGTGCCAGAGGCACATGCATGCTGTCTGTCTTTTATTTAGCTACATATATTTTTCAGCGCTTTGCCTCTGACAGGTTAGCCACCCCTGTACTCAGTAGTCACAGTGGCTGACATTCTGTGGTCTTTCGAGATCACGCTCCCTTACTGTGATACCACACCCCCTCACGGTGAGGCCATGCCCACTCCACAATATTACTGCTTCTTGGGGGAGGGGGGGGGCGCATTTTGACTGCTCGCACTGGGAGCCTCAGACCCTAGAAACTGCCCTGGATGGGATGTCAGCTGACCGGAGCCACGGAGGACATCACCGGAGCACCCATCACTGCAGGTAAGTGTAATTAAGGGAGGGGGGGTTGTGGGGGGCTCACGATTGCGGGGGGGTGGGGCTTAGTGGCAGGGGCAGGGCTTAACGACGGCCGGTCGGTGCATGCGTGGGCACTTGTCATGGTATTTTTTGTGAAAATACCGTGATAAGTGTGCGGAGGGGATTCGCAGGGACAGAGCTTTATCGCAAGCTCTGTCCCTGCAAGGGATTTTTAGTAAATCCTTGTATTATTTATCTGAATTCATAATCTGGATTTAGTCAGTAATATCACACTACTATCTGCGTTCCCACTGCGGATTGTAGTAAATAGAGCCCTTAGTCTCTGGTCTCTAGTATTGCTATTTATTAATGCAATTGCATTTCTGTATCTGACTCAGAGCCTGATTCAGAGATGTAGAGTATGCTAATGCCAACACAGCTGCGATTTTGTACACAACAGCTGTGACAAAATATTCAAATGTCACAGCTGCTGGGATTTGTATTAAGATGCCCATCAGCAGCTTCGCACAACCAAGCATACAAAGAAGTAGCGGGTCACAGATCTGTCTATAATCAGACTTTTGAGTAACTCTATGAACACAAAGAATGGCCATGAGAGCAGAGAAGCTGGAGTCATTTTGATTGCAGGCAGAGACATGTCCTGTATTTGAGTCGCTACCTCCCCATTGCCGCCCACAAACTAGAGATGTGCGCCGACCCCCCATGTTTTGGTTTTGGTTTTGGATCTGGATGTCCCCTGGTTTTGGATCTGGATTGGTTTTGCCAAAACCTCACCTCCGTGTTTTTTTTTCGTGTTTTGGTTTTGGATCTGGATTTTTTCTTAAAAAATAAAAAAACAGCTAAAATCACATAAAATGGGCCTTTTTTTGTTCCTACGGTATTAATAACCTCAATAACATTTATTTCCACTCGTTTCCAGTCAATTTTGACCACCTCACAGCTCACAATATTGATTTTTCATCTAGTTAAAGGGCCAAAAGGTTGCATGCAGCTTGCTGGCTCAAAACTGATTGCTATAATTATTAATAGAGTTGAGGACTGTGCAAAGATGATGGTTGGGATACCTTTGAGGATTGAAGAATTGATAGTTGATAGTTGGTGCAGCCCCTGGCTGTAAAATTGATAATAAATTAATAAAAAAACTATTGGTTGCAGCCGCTGGCTGAATAATTAATAAAAATAAATTCATTGGTGCAGCCCCTGGCTGTAAAATTGATAATAAATTAATTAAAAAACAATTCATTGGGTGCAGCCCCTGGCTGAATAATTAATAAAAAGAAATTCATTGGTGCAGACCCTGGCTGTAAAATTGATAATACATGAATTTAAAAACAAATCATTGGTTCCCAAAACAACCATAGCATTAATAAAGGAAAGGAAATAGGTGCAAGACGGAATAGTCCTTGGGCCCTCCCACCCACCTTTATGTTGTATATAAAACAGGACATTCACAGTTTAACAAACCAATCATTTCAGCGACAAGGACTGCCAATTGTGGCTGACATGATTGGTTTGTTTGGATCCCCTTGAAACAAGCTGCCAATGTGCATTGGAAATGGAAATGATCCCATACACAAACTGAATTTACATTACATCAGATGTCATCCTCGTCCTCGTCATCCCCATCAGTGTGTACATCCTCTTCTTCACACAATATAAATTAGTCCCCGCTGGAATCTACCATGGACTCCTCTGTAATTTTTGGATGTAATTGTTGCTAGAGGTCTTCCTTGTGGAATTTGTAACTCATTTTAATGAACATCATCTTTACCACATTTTGAGGAAGTAACCTCCTACGCCGATCACTGACAAGGTTGCCAGCTGCACTGAAAACTCTTTTGGAGTACACAGTGGAGGGTGGGCAACTTAAGTAATGCAAAGCCAGTTTGTGTATGGGACTCCAACTTGCCTCTTTTTCCTGCCAGTACTGAAAAGGACTGTCTAACATGCCTGTTAGGATATTATCTCTGAAATAGTCCTCCACCATTCTGTGAATGAAGACCGTATCACACATAGTCACAGTAGAAGACATGTCACTAGTAGGCAGTTCTCTCAGGCCTGACCAGATGTCATTTTTTGGTGAATGATCTGCATGACCAGCAGGTATGCTGTGCAGAAGAAAACTGAGTTTTTTCCTGGCAGCTGGAGAAACTGAAGGAGGACATGATGGCGTTTCATATGTGGCTGCAGCTACCAATTTATTTACCAACAGCTTTTTGCACAGTTTTAGATTTCGTTCTGTTGGAAAAAAAACTCACAAGGTAGGACTTAAACCTAGGATCCAGAATGGTCGCCACAACACGGAAATTATTCTCCAATGCGCTTGAGTAAGGTGCATTCCACCTCCACGGCCTATGTCATGGACTGTTGTATAGCCCTGGATGGCCTTTTGCTGTTCCTCCATCCGCTGAATATATAGAGGGTAGAATTCCACCGAGTTACTACCTCTTGCTTCAGCTGATTTCAGGGCAAATTTAACAGTACCTGCTGGTCATGCAATCTTCGACAAGCGGTCGCCGAATGTCTAAAATGTCTGGATATTTTGCGGGCCACCGAGAGTATCTCCTGCACGAGCGTGTCAGATTTTAAATAACATTGCACCACCAAAGTAATTGTGTGAGCAAAACATGGGACGTGTTCGGATTGGCCCACATGTAATGCTCTCACAATATTGCAGGCATTGTCCGAAATCACAAATCCCGAGGAGAGTCCAAGTGGGGTATGCCATTTAGCAATGATTTCTCTGAGTTTTTCTAAGAGGTTCTCAGCGGTATGCCTCTTAGTGAAACTGGTGATGCACAGAGTAGCCTGCCTCTGTATCAGCTGTCTTTTGGTAGATGTTGCTGCTGCTGTTGCTGTTGTAGGCAATACACCTACCCAGTGGGCTGTCACAGTCATGTAATCCTTAGTTTGCCCTGTCCCACTTGTCCACATATCAGTGGTCAAGTGGACAGTGGGTACAACGGCATTTATGAGGACATTAATAAGGTTTTTTTTAATGTCCTTGTACAGACTTGGAATTGCTGTTCTAGTGAAGTCAAATCTAGAAGGGATCTGGTAGCGAGGACACAGGACCTTAATGAACTGTTGAAAACCCACTGCAGTAATGGCAGATACTCGACGCACATCTAATACCAACATAGTTGTTATGGCGTCAGTAATCCACTGTGCAACTGGGTGGTTGCTGTCAAACTTGTTTGACAGTTAATTGTTTTTTGGAGGATACGCTACAAGTAGTCTTCCTGCTGGTCCCCTTCTGGGATGAAGATCCAGTCACAGCAACAGCAGCAGCAGCAACATGTGTAGTCAACAAGGATCCTTCAGAGGAATCACGGATAGGAGAGGAGTCAATCATGCTTTGAATACCAACACTGGATGCATCAGGACTACTCCCGATGACGAATGAGGATGTTGATGATGCAGGTATTGGTGTTGGAGATCGAAGGCGCTTGGATCTCACAGAGAGCGAGCAGGTAGGTGATACAGGACTTGTTACTTTTTGATTTTTGGAACTTAGCTCCAAACACTTTCATATTTGATGAATGCACTCCAAGTGACGTAACAAGGAGGAGGTTCCTAGGTGGTTTAGGTCCCTCCCTCTACTCACTCTTGCATTTCAACAGTCACATATGGCTTGACAACTGTTGTCCAGATTGGGGTGGAAATAAATACACATGTGAGAAGTAGATTTTTTTTGTCTTTTGTCCCGGCATGACAACAATGAGCTTTGGTTTTTTCAATCCATGGGCAACAGCTGTTGCCTTACTTACACAAAGGACATCATCGGCATCAACATCCTCATCACCAACATCTTCATCATCAATATCCTCATCATCCTTAGCGTCTTCAACTACCAAAATATCCTCCTCCTCCATGTGCAATTCCACAGAAGCATCCTCAATGACTACGTCTGCAAGATGTTGACTGCCCTTCCCCACATTTACAGAGGGCACACAAATGTTGGAACTTGGAGGATCCTCCAGTACACTATTACTTAGGTCTGGCTCACACATGGCAACCGCGGACACACTTGCACTCTCCTCGAGGATTTGTGATTTCGATTTCTCAGGGCACACAGTTGTGTTTTCCGAATGGCTATCAGAATCAGCAGTCTTCCTAAAGAAAGGCCAAGGCCTTATCCTTTCCTTGCCACTTCGTGCAGTGAAGGGCATATTGCCAATTTTTTGTTTATCTAAAGGCAAATTTCCTTTAATTTTTTTTTTCTTAACTTCAGTACAAGTAGCTTTACCATATTGATGGCGTGACTTAAGCCCTGGGGCATGGGCCTTCATAGAGGATGAGGAAGTTAACGGCCATACACTGCTGGCGGCAGCTTCAACATGTGGTTCTTGGCCTTGCTCTCCTGTCATGTGATAGCCCTCCATATTTTCTGTGGTCTTGAAGCAGTGTCACAAGCACCAATAGTGTAGCCAAGGTGCAGTTACAAAATTCACACATGTGCAGTCGTGCACACACACAAAATATTAGACAAAAAAAGACAATTGACTTTTATTTTTTTTCAGCTCCAGAACTTGAGCCCAGAGCACCGATTGATTACGACTGGAGTCAGGCAGCACTAGGTTGCAACTTGCATTGCTGGCTGGATCTTGTGCGGTTAAGCCTAACACGCATGCACACACACAGACAGTAAAAGATAAAAAAAAAGACAATTGATTTTTATTTTTTGTCAGCTCCAGAACTTGAGCCCAGAGCACTGATTGATCATAACTGGAGTTGGGCAACATTAGGTTGCAACTTGCGTTGCTGTCTGGATCTTCTGCGGTTAAGCCTAACATGCACGCACACACACAGACAGTAAATGTAAAAAAAAAAACAATTGATTTTTATTTTTTTTCAGCTCCAGAACTTGTGCCCAGAGCACCGATTGATCACGACTGGAGTCGGGCAGCACTAGGTGGCAACTTCCGTTGCTGGCTGGATCTTGTGCGGTTAAGCCTAACTCGCACGCACACACAGAAAAATATTACACAAACAGACACTTTTATTGTTTGTTTTTTTGACTATTTTTTTTTGTTTGTTTGAGTCCAGAACTTGCGCCCAGATGGACGCAGCAGAGCCCAGATGCATTCTGCACCAGCCCAGATGGACACAGCAGACAGCACAGCAGCACCACCAGCCCAGGACAGCAGACAGCACCAGCCCAGAATGGGTCAGCAGTCCACCAGCCCAGGACACAGCAGACAGCAGACAGCACAACACCAGCAACTCTCCCAGCCCTACACTACCCACCCTCCCTGTTCAGTCTCTACAGCCGGAGTTAAATGGCATCCGCCGCGTGGTCCCTATATACTACATTGATCATAGAGATGTAAGCTCACGAACCGCAAGATTTCCAACTCTATGGATTTGCCTCAGTTTTGAGATCCCAGTCAGGCGGGAAACCCAGAGCCTGCTTGGATCCAACTCGGATCTGCCAAATTCGGGTGGGTTTGGATCTCTGAAATCCGAACCCACTCATCTCTACCACAAACGGTCCCTGTCAGTTAATCACTTTGCAAATAAATCTTCAGTGCAAAGAAATATAGGCAGGTACTTATCCATCACGCAATACCATCAGGGAGGCTTCTGATTAGCTCCAAATTTATTCTGCAGCAGGACCCCAAGCATACAGCCAATGTCATTAAGAACTAACTTCAGCGTAAAGAAGAACAAGAAGTCCTGGAAGTGATGATATGGCCCCTTGATCTCAACATCATTGAGTCTGGGATTACATGAAGAGGCAGAAGGATTTAAGCAAGCCTACATCCACAGAAGGTCTGTGATTAGTTCTCCAAGATGTTTGGCACAACATCCATGCCAAGTTCCTTCAAAAACTATGTGCAAGTGTAGCTAGAAGAATTGAAGAATGAAAGGCAAAGGGTGGTCGCACCAAATATTGATTTGATTTAGATTTCTCTTCTATTTATGCACTTTGCATTTAATTAATTGATAAAAATAAACAACTAACACTTCTATTTTTGAAAGCATTCTAACTTTGCAGCATTTTTCCACACATGCCTAAAACTTTTGCACAGTACTGTGGGCCTGATTCATCACCGATCACAACTGCAATCCAGGCTGTGATTGTGCACGTAGATCCACTGCGAAAATATGCTAGTGTTTGCAATCACTATGCCATCGCAGCACAACATGCATAAGGACGCCCACTTCCCCTTACATACGTAATACACTGCAATTCTGCGGAACCATCGGTATAATCGAGTACCATTGGAGCCTCACACACATTTGCACAAGGTCAGACCTCAAGCTGCGTATGCCACTGCAGTGACTAATTAATGTACACCCCTGTAACAGCATTCAAACGCACTGACACACCTACATTTCACCGACCATCCCCATCAACAACCCCAAATGATCACTTTTTGTCAGTCACTCTGTGATGGGTTTGCGTAGTGTCTGCATTCACAGTTTGATCGCAGTAAGACCTTCGTGTACGCGCACTGTGATGCATATGCATGCGCATAATGCAACAATTGTCCATCTGTGTTCGTAATCGCAGTTGTGATCCGTAATGAATCAGGCCCTGTAAGTATGTGTATATCTATAGAGAGAGAGAGAGAGCTCATGGGTGGCACTCACAGGACTTCACAACTATGGTAATAAATCAGGAGATACAACTCCAACCTTTGATTAACGTTTCAGTTGTTATTTCAACTTTCATCAGAATCAAATAATGCATTACAAATAGCTCACCTTTATTGCTTCATCCCATCAAGATGCTGTTCTGGTTGCCTCCTCCTGGGTCAGGTCGATGTATGATGATGTCACCGGCCGGTGACGCGCACTCCCTGGTGCCTCCTGCTCCTGGGAGGTTGCTTAGCAACAGAATTGCAAAAACATTCACCTGGGTGCATGAATTACAAAGCGAATAAACAGGTCCTGCAGAAAGAAGTTCTGATGTAAATCGCTACAGCAGCTTTATCCATATCCTAAGGCCAGCGATATTAAGTGTTATTTATACCATCTATCCATAAATAAGCACCTATTGCAGACAGCTAATATGCATGAGTCCAAGGAAAACATGAACTATTAAACCTCATGATGCATTATACCATTGCTGGATTACTGAAGCAATTATCCTATGCAGAATATAATCATTACCATAACAATTGTACTAAGTGTTTGTAAGAATATTAGAAAATTCTAAAAACCATTTAGGCTAATGTGTGCATTAAGTCCATTAGGAGATATTGTATTCAAGCGGTGTATCCTCCTCGCCTCCATCCTTAGCAGCATTTTCCCTGTTACCCCCTCTCTGTTGCTTGGGTGCCTTGTCGATAATTTTATATCAATGTTGACAGATTGTGCTTAAGTTCCTTGAAGTGCCGTGCAACTGGTATATCCTGCTCACGGCCACCTAGTCCTAAACGTATAGATGATCTATGTAAGGCCATATGCTCTCCAAATTGCCTTGCGGTCTTTCCTACATAAAATAGACCACAAGGACAGCGAATGTAATAGATGATATATATGCTCAGGCATGTAAGAACTTGTCTAATTTTGATAAGTTTGCCCATTTGGGGATGTGCAAAAGAACTACCACATTCCAGGTAGCTTGGACATAATAATGGCCACAATTCCCTAGCTGTCCTCATGGCATATGCACTCGCATGATTATTTCTTTGGACAAAAGGTATTTTCTTAGACATCTTTTTCAACTTTGGTATCAAGGTCCTGCTTCTTGGTATTTTTAGAACTTTATTTTTAGCTTTCACTAATTCATCCTGGTTGTATCCCCTAATTATGAATTGATTTATCATAATATCTGTCTCCCTGATCGTGTCTTCCATATTGTCAGATATTCTATGTATACGGAGAAATTGTGAGTATGGGAGTCCACGTATTGTCGATGGTGGATGCTGACTAGTAGCGTGTAACATTGTATGTCTGTAATTTTTTTTAAGAGACTTGTAGTAATACATCATCTATTGACACTGTCATATCTAGATAGTCCACTGAAGTCTAACTGATGTGTGCTGTAAATTTAATCGTCTTATCCTGCATATTAATCTGCAAGATCATCTCCTCCAATTGCACTCTTGTGCCCTTCCAGATGAGGAATACATCATCTTTGTACATTGTGAAATATAAAATATTGGTTGCAATTGCCGAATTGGCAAAAACAAATCCCTCTCTACTTCAAATATATATGCATTTGCAAAGGCTGGTGCCAGGCACGAGCCCATGGCACAGCCCTGCACCTGCACATACCACTTGCCATCAAAAAGAAAATAATTTCTCGTCAATGTTAGCCATAACCGTTGAATAAAAAAAGACAAATCCAGACCCACATGCTCACTACTTGCTGCTTCTAACCCCTTTTCGTGGGGGATATTCATGAATAAGCTCACAATATCAAGTGTGCAAAGTACTCAACCTTTAGGCAACAGTGGCAGTTGTTGAAATCCAAGGATGAACGTAGTAGTGTCTTTTAAATAGGTAATTTGCACCTGGATGACCGGGTGAAAAAATTAGTCCAGATATTGTGATACTTTGTGATAGATGGAATTACAGGCTGAGATGATGGGACGGCCAGGGTGCTGAGTAGGGTGTTTGTGAATTTTTAGCAAACTATAAAGTACTGGAGCAATCGGAAAATCTTGTATCAAAGCTCTGTGCACGTAGTTGGAAATTATGTTGTCCTTTTCAGTCTGCGTCAATACGTTATCCAGTTCTTTATTAAAGCTCTCAGAAGGATCCATTTCTAATTGCCTGTACATGTTCTCATCCCCTAGTTGTCGATATATTTGTTCTTTATATTGAGTCAGATTTTGTATCACGATACTGCCTCCCTTATGGGCAAGGTGGATCATTATACTATTATACTACTCAAGCTCTGTTCTCGGTGGAACGAGAATACGATTCTTGAATACAAAGAGTTAATCAAGCCACACAAGTAATATATGTTAAAAAGACATTTATTACAAAGTAAAGGAAAGAATACTTGCTTGTCAGTTCTACTTAAAACATAGATGGCTTCATTCTTCCCAGGAGCCTCTTCCTCCAACACCTTGGAGCTGGGATCTCATACATCAAGCATAGACAAAAGGCTAACTGTATACTGACAGGTTACCTCTTATATAGGAAGGCACCCCCATGCATAAGCAATTTAACAAGTACAAAGGTCATGTTAGGAAATATAAGTAAAAGAAAGAGGAAAGAATAGACAGGGGGCACTGCTGCCTCAATTATGAATGTTGGACATCTAACTATTTATGAGAGGCATAGTGTATGTACTCAGGTAGACACTGTTGACCCAGGATTAATAATGTATGGCCACATATCTGGACACAATAAGACACTATTTGCTTAACTTAAACAGTGAACTTTGTAATGTCCTTGGGTTCTCCTTGTGCAATGTATATATGTATACATTGCACCCTAACTATCCCTTCTAATGTCTGACACAGATATCTATTACCTTTTATACATTTATAAAATCACACAACAATATGGCTTCCAGGAACCATATTCTGTATTCCTACCACAAGCTCTTTAATGCCATAATTTCTTCCCTGGACATATTGGGACGGGATCATTTGTCACATTTAGGATACATAGGATCAAAATTTGTTGAAGGTGTAATAGTTGGTATTAATTCAGGAGTATCACTCTCACCCAAACTTTTGATGTAAAAAAATTATTTGAGTCTCATCTTTCTGTTGAGCCCATACAGGTCAAGTTTCCATTGAAAATCATCCTTATTACAGGAGGGGAAGAATGAAAGTCCCTTGTTTAAAACTTTTAATTCCGTCACCGATAATTGTTTATACGATAAGTAGAATACTAGGTTGTTTTCTTTCCCTTTGTCTTCCTTGCGGTAGGTTCTTTTGCGTTGCTGCCCCCGACGGGTACAGCGCCTCCTTTTGCGCCCCGTCAGGTGCGGGTACTCACTCCCAAAGGAGTTTCTTAGATTTCATACTTGTTTCCTCAGATTCGCTGTGAGATGTATAACCACCACTTGAAGTTTCAGTATCCTGCGGTCTAGGTCCAGCACGTCGCATTCTACTCCGTATATGTGTTTTACCATCTGGGTTATTTACCCTCATATATACTCTCCCTTCCTGGTAATCCTTTTGGACTGTCAAAAGTATCTGACGGTTAAATCTCACTAACTCAGCTCTATACGAATCCACTTGCGTTGACAGTTTATCAAGCCATTTTGTTTCAGGGTTTCCTTTGAGGGTTTCAGAATGTAATTTTTCAAAATCAATCTGCTTAGTTTTAATGATGTTCATTTCTCTTGTAGATTCCTCGATAACTAATAAAATTAAGTCATAGCTGCATTTGTTTAAAATTGCCACCCATTTCCAACAAAAATCTTTATTATATTTCCCTATTGTAGGGGTATTACGAATTCTAAAACCCCTGGGGATTTGGTGGTTTTCTATGAATACCTATAAGTCGCTATTTAGCGCTGCAAGTCGCTTAAGAAAGAATTGCTTTCCAGTCCAATCGTGTGGTTCCAAAGCACAAAAAGTTATTTATGTATAAAGGGGTAACACGATGTAAGATTTAACAATTAGAGTAAAAAGCAATAATAAAGTACAGCTCGATACATACGTGTGTGCACTGGTCCCAGTATACAGTCATCAATCCAGATGTCTGTGGTCGCAAGAAGATGTCCTTACACTGAGGTCAGCACACAACTTATATACCTTACAGGTTTCAGAGTTAACTTTGTATAGAGAAAAGGGGATGAGGATATCCTAAGCACTGATGGGACTACTGACAGAATCACTTGTGTAGTAGATGTATTCCAAAATAAGTATACTATGTGGGTCAAAATCCCAAGAAGTCTCTCTAAGGAGGTGCACCCTCGAGAGTTGTATTATATGAGAAGAAAAAGAAAGAGAAAGATACTCTCTTTTTGTAGGGCACTCAAACTACTATAATATATAAAACTTAGCTTTTAATATGTATGCTATTAAAATAATTAAATAATGTGACAAACATCTATACGTGAACACTGATGAAACAAAACAAACACAACATGTAATCTGGGCCACAGTAGGTCCAGTTATGAGTGACTGATAAGAGTGTCATAATTTTTGTGTCTGACCCATTTTGGGATTTAGAGATCAGATATATATAAAACTTTTTTTCCCTATCTCTTATCAGTCACTCATAACTGGACCTACTGTGGGACCTCATCGAACTTATAAAGGAAGTTTGGGGGAATTGAGACTACATTATCTAGGATGTTTAACGGAACATTTACAATATTTTATCATACATGACCAAGCCTATTCACATGTTATTATCTGATGGTACATTCAATTTCAGGATTATAATGCAGTTCTTTATCAAACTTAGTACCTACACCACCACCACTCACCACCATTAGGATTTACTTTTCATGATTTACCTTGGTGGTACATTTTCCACACTTCAGTACAGTAGGAACACATCTGACACATAAACCAATTACTAAGATGACAACAAGTATAAGAATAAGAAGCTTACCTACACTAGCAATCATCTCCTGTGCCCACTCTCCCAGACCGGAGAACCATTTTATAGGATTTAACCATGAGAAACATTCTTCTACCTTTACCTCAGTCTCATACAAGGAAGTATTATGGTCCTTCCGAAATTCCCACTTCAGTTGTAGGATTTCATCCATTCTCTGGTCAATCACCTCTTTGGGGTCATTAGTATTATTGGTGATGTACGTGCAACACTTGACACCAAATTGGGTGGCCAAAGTCACACAATATCCACCAGTAACAGCTGCCAGGTAGTTTAACACTAACCTATGTTGTACCAACTCCTTTTTATAAGCCTGTAGCTCCTTACCCGTATACCTGAAAGTGTCATCATACATCTCGGTGATAATGTCTAATTAACCAGGTCTTGGATGTATCTAAAATTTAAAGTTCCCCGAGTGATCCTGGTGGGATCTAATGCTACCCAAAATTTGGAAACCAGTTGTTTCACTAATCAACTGTGTGGCTATATGTTCTTCACCAGGGATCATCTTTCTTTTGTCACGATGTTCATACTGTGTGTGTATGTATGGGTGGTGCGGTTTTATGGATACTAATCATTTCATCATGTGTAAGGGTCATGATTTCTGGTAGTACCCTTCCAAGATAACATAAACCCTCAGAGCTCGGAGAGAGACACTTGTATGCTTTCCTTCCATATATAAAATACACATCATCCGAGAGAACGTAAGGAACAGAATGCATCATTATCATTGAACACATTATTCTTACAAAGAATCCTGCTCCCATTTCCCCCATTTGACTAGTACACGTTTCTGTATAATATTTGCACAGTACCCTAATGATACGCTGCCAACCATTACTGTATCGTATCTACATGTGTACCTATACCGGAAGTATCTCCTGCTTGCAATAATTCTGTGTACAAGTTCAGAATCGATAGGCTCATTATCAGCTCAGTGTGAATAAGTCATTGTCTGATTGTTCCAGGTCACCTCCCAATTTTCTGGTTTTCTGAAATTTGTGATATTTAAGCATATCAGGGATCTATCTATCTGGTACTGGTGGAGCTTGAGACTAGGGGGTCTAGATATATTATATTTCTTGTCCACCAGTCTTCCCCCATGTAATTCAAGTACCTCTGCTAACTTTAATGGGTATGGCACTAATCCCGAATTACTCTGTCCTTGAGGTACGTGAGAGCATACCCAACATTCAGTCTGATTTAAGACCTTACCCACCAAGGAATGGTAATCCTCTACAGGATGCTCGCCCAAATACAGATTACTCTTGCACTGACATCGTTTGATGCATTTCTCATCAACTATGGACCCACAGTACTCGCAAATACAATATTCATCAGACAATAACCCCTCACACCGACTCCGAGTTTCAAGGCTAACAGATCTCTTAACAATCCCTGAACTGAGTTTGACCATAGGTTGCCCTGATTGTTCTATTGCTCTCTCCTCCGACTCCACTCTATCGACATCACTATCGGCCTCCCTCTCCGTCATCTGTCCTCCGTCACAGAAATAGGAAATCCTGAAACAAATAAGAATGAGGAACAAGAAGAGGACACAAAAACAGATCACCACTCCATTGCTGGAATAGTAATCTGCACACGTCTCCAGCTCAGGTGTTTTCACTGAAGTCTCTAGTTCTCCCGGAACAAGCTCACAATCGAAAGGTCCACGTTGTCTGTCTCGACTTCTACTTGTACCTCCTTTGGCCGATTGACCTTTCTGCAGTGAGTGGAATGGACCCAGGTATCCCTTTCTGCTATCTTCAAAGATGTGGTACTTGTCATCAGCACCTGGTAAGGACCTTCCCACCGGTCTGTCAAACAACCTGAGCGTAAGAAATTTGGATCATAACATATTCTCCAGGTTCAACATCATGACAGTTTGTTTCTGGCATATCAGGTAACAACATTTTCAGTTTCTGTTGCTGTTGTTTCAGCTGTCTACTAATTTTTATAAGATATCTCATAGTAACCTCATTATTAGTCTTCAAATTATCCTGTGGACTTATAAGCAAATGAGGTTGCCTCCCAAACAGTATCTCAAAGGGGGACAGATTAAGAGGAGATCTGGGAGTGGTTCTGATGCTATGGCGGATGAGTGGCAAGGCTTCTGGCAATCCTAATCCAGTTTCAGCCATGATCTTACTCAGTTTATTCTTAATAGTACCGTTCACTCTCTCCACCTTCGCACTGGCTTGCGGTCAGTAGGGGGTGTGAAGTCTACTATTAATTCCCATTAGCTTACACATGTTCTGGAAAACATCACCAGTGAAATGAGTACCTCTATCACTTTCTATGATTCTAGGGATACCGTATCTGCATACAAAGTCCTGAACAATCTTCTTAGCAGTAAAAACAGCAGTATTAGTGGCAGCTGGATATGCCTCTACCCAATTAGACAATACATCAGTACAAACTAATACATACTTGAGATTCCTGCAAGGTGGTAATTGAATTAAGTCAATTTGTATTACCTGAAAAGGACCATCTGTCGGAGGGATATGGGATGGCTCGGTTGGTATTGTCTTCCCGACATTTTTCCTCAAACAAGTCAGAGTGGAAATTGCTCTCTTTCCAGCTTGAGAAGACAAGCCGGGTGCACACCAATATGCTCTGACCAACTTGCACATACCTTCTTTTCCCAGATGAGTCAGACCATGCGCCACCTCAGCCAAGCTTGGGTAGTATGCCTTGGGAGCAACAGGCCTACCTTGTCCATCTCTCCAGAGTCCTGAGGACTCCTGACCACATCCCTTCGATCTCTAAACTGCCTTTTCCTGTAGGGAACACAAATCTTGCATTTCAATTAATTTCTGTTTGTCTATTGTCTGGAAGACCATCACATTGTTAGTTGTTATGTTTATGTGTAACCCTGCTGCCCATTTGGCAGCTTCATCTGCTCTGTTATTGCACATCGACACCAGGTCTTCTTCACATGTGTGGGCTTTGCATTTGATGACAGCTACTGCCTTGGTAATTGAATTGCTGTCAGAAGTCCTTTTATGTGCTGTGAATGTGCTACTGGTGTGCCTGCTGCTGTCATATAGTTCCTAATACACCAAAGAGCCCCAAAATCATGTACTATCCCGAAGCGTACCTAGAGTCAGTGTATATGTTAGCTGATTTACCTTCTGTCAACTCACACGTTCTCCTTAGGGAACACAAATTTTGCATCTCAATTCATTTCTGCATGTCTATTGTCAGGAAGACCATTACTTTATCAGTTGTTAAATTTATGCGTAACCCTGCTGCCCATTTGGCAGCTTCATCTGCTCTGTTATTGCCCAATGACACCGGGTCTTCACATGTGTGGGCTTTGCATTTGATGACAGCTACTACCTTTGGTAGCTGGATCACTGTCAAGAGTCCTTTTATGTGGTGTGAGTGTGCGACTGGTGTACCTGCTGCTGTCATAAAATTTCTTAGACACCAAAGAGCCCCAAAATCATGTACTTCCCCGAAGGTGTACCTATAGTCAGTGTAGATATTAGCTGACTTACCTTCTGCCAGCTCACACGCTCTCCTTAATGCCACCAGTTCAGCCACCTGGGCTGAGTGAGGTGGACCAAGGGGTTTAACTTCTACAACATCCTCGTCATTTGCAACAGCATAACCTGTACATAATTCTCCTGTGTCTGTTTGTCTATGACAACTCCCATCCATGTAAAATGTCAAATCTACATCTTCTAATGATGTGTCACGTATGTCTGGGCTTGCAGTAAATGTCTGATTCAAATATTCCGTACAATCATGTGTGTCAGTATACCTGCAAAACTCACCTTCAACCAGAAACTCATCTTCCTCCATCCTTTGTGCATCTCGAGGCACATATGGTAAGTACATTGCTGGATTTAACGTATTGCACCTTTTAATGGTAATATTTGCAGGTACCACCAGAGCTAGTTCCCATTTCGTGAACCTTGCTGAAGAGACATGTCTGGTTTGGGCAGAATTTAACATAGCAGATACTGCATACGGTGTATAGACAGTTGTATCATGCCCTACTACTACGTCCTCGCTTTTATTTACCAGAAGAGCAGTTGCAGCTACACTTCTTAAACACATAAGGAGTGATCTTGCCACAGTGTCCAATTGTGCACTGTAGTATGCTACAAGTCTGCTAGCATCACCATGTTTCTGTGTGATGACACCTGCTGTGCAGCCATCAGCTTCCGTACAATATAACTCAAAGGGTTTTTCATAATCTGGTATTCCCAGGGCAGGTGCTCTTGTCAGACTATCCTTAAGGTTAAGGAAAACCTGCTCTGTTCCTTCAGTGTGTATGACACGGTCGGGTTTTGAGGATGAAACTAAGTCCTGCAATGGTAAAGCCAAAATAGAGAAACCTGGGATCCACATTGTGCAGTATCCACAAATGCCCAAGAAGGTCTGGATTTGCTGCTGGTTTTGCGGCAGTGTCATGGTCTGTATGGCCTGAATTCTGTCCATTGTCAAGTGTCTTAGCCCCTGGGTTAGACAGTGTCCCAAGTATTTGACCTTAGTCTGGCATGGCTGTAATTTGTCCTTTGCAACCTTGTGCCCTGTTTGTGAGAGATGAAGCAACAACAGTTTAGTATCATTTAAACATGACACAAACAAATCAGAGCACAACAACAAATCATCTACATATTGAATGAGGACAGACCCATTGCTTGGTTGAAAAGATTGCAAACAGTCGTGTAAGGCCTGAGAGAAAATACTGGGTCTATCTATGAAACCCTGGGGAAATCGTGTCCATGTGTATTGTACCCCTCTGTAGTAAAAAGCAAATAGATATTGACAGTCAGGGTGAAGAGGAACAGAGAAGAAAGCAGAACATCGATCCATGACAGTAAATGGGTAGCAGATGGTCAAATCTGCATGAGGATGACAGCTGGATTGGGTACTACGGGGAATTGGCTTTCAACAACTTTGTTAAGCCCCCAAGATCCTGCACTAATCTATAGCCCCTCCCCCCAGCCTTCTTCACTGGAAAAATAGAACTGTTGGCTGGACTAGCTGTACAAATTAAAATCCCTTGCTGCAATAACCTCGCAATTATGGGATACACCCCTAGTTCCACCTCAGGCTTTAATGGGTACTGAGGGATTTTTGGAGCCTGCCTACCACTCTTCAAGTTAACCATTACAGGAGCTACATTTGCCATCAATCCAGTGTCCTGTCCATCTTTGGTCCAGAGAGAACCCGGTATTTGCAATAACATCTCTTTTACCTGAGATGGACTTTGTTCTAAAACGGTAGAGTGCAACATCAACCTTTGTGGTGTGTCCAATATGTCCTGTACCTCATGTGCAACCTTTTCTGATATATCTAGGAATATACCATCAGGGGTACAGTATATGACACATCCCATTTTACACAGCAAATCCCTTCCCAGCAGGTTAGTAGGAGCCGCCGCTGCCAGGAGAAATGCTTGGTTTGCAGCGGCCCGATAGTAACATCTGCAGATCTAGTTAAAGGGTAACCTCCCCGTTACTCCCATTGCTGGTATGGTCTTGTTGGTAATCTGTAAATTAAATGGAGAAGTTATGATTGATCTGGTCGCCCCTGTATCTACAAGAAAAGTGTGCTTAGTACCAG
Organism: Taudactylus pleione; assembly: GCA_031769625.1. Classification (NCBI taxonomy): domain Eukaryota; kingdom Metazoa; phylum Chordata; class Amphibia; order Anura; family Myobatrachidae; genus Taudactylus; species Taudactylus pleione. The sequence goes on along the minus strand of JAUIMM010000047.1, from coordinate 577,154 downwards.
ATATATCAACTGTTATTGTAGGTTCTTCCCTAGTATTCTCAGTTAACCTGACTGGCTGTAGACTACAGGTATGACCTGACCCCTAGCACTGACTATCATCCTCCAGCAGAGAGTTTGCTGTCACTATGTGAGCGGGTAACCATTGGAAATTTTCTGAATCTTGAGAGTGCCCTCTCTGAGTGTACCTAGGTGTTCCCTTCTTAGGTGGCCCCCAACTTCTCACTTTACAGTCCCTTTTTAGGTGTCCTTCTTTATTACAATTAAAACACCTTACTGTATGATTTCATTGCTGGTATGTGTTGTAGTTATGTGACTGTGTAGGGAATCCCTCTAAAGCCTGAATACTTACTGCCATTAACCTCTCACTCTGTGCCTCTTTCTTTTTTGGAAATGTTCTAATCATGTTCTATGGCAGATTCTCTAAGTGCATCTACAGTAATTTCTCTCCAGTTAGGTAGAGAGGTTTGCACCCTGGTCTTTAGATTATCTTTGAGACCATCCATTAGTACCATTACAGCTACTTCCCTGTGGTGTACATCATCATTAATATCTGCTATCCCAGTGTACTGGGTTATTGCAAGCAGCACTCTGGCAAAATAAACTGCTGCAGATTCACTATCCTTTTGTTAAATAGGTAAGATTTTACTCCAGTTAACTACCACTGGGAAATATATAGCCAATTGTGTGATTATACGTTTTATATATTTACCTGGTTATCCTCATTCGTTAAGGATTCATCCTCCTCCAATACACAATCCTTTATAAACTTCTGTACATCAGTATTGGAAGGGAGACAGGCCCTTAACACCACTCGCCAATCTTTCTTTGTTGGCTCATGAGCATTACCTAAATCTTTAACAAATTTCTGGCATTTGGCTAACTCTTTCCTAGGGTCTGGGAGTCTGACATAATTGAATGTAATTCTGCTCTCTTCCATGGACAATGCATTGCTACATTCCTTATGGGAACTATACCATCTTTGTCCGGTTTCCCATTGGGAACTGCAATTGTATGGACAGGATGTACACCTACCACATCACTATGTTAAGGATTAATAATTGGACTTATTGTTTCAGTACTATGGATGTTACCTCTTCTATTACGGTCTCCACTAGTCTCACCAATTTCAGCTGCTAGCCCTGCTGGTTGGATCGCTGCCTTTCCTCTCTGTGGAACATCCAGTATATTAACAGCATCTGTAATGGCTGAAATTACAGTAGGTTCATCATCTTCTACAAAAACATTTTCCTTGAGGGGACTTAAATCAGGATATAAGTTACTTATTATTATTTTTTTGTTTTTGGTATCAGCTGTACTCTCACCTGTGGCTGCATATGGCGACAGAGGTGCGCATGCGCTATCTTCTTTATGCATGGCAACACTACCTTGCAGCGCGGGTATGCTACCTGGTGGCATATTGCTTTGCGGCATGAGTACGCTGCTTTTCAGCTTGCTACTTTGCCACATGTGTATGCTACTTTGCAGCGCGCCATTTTGTGGCACGCAATTTTGCCACGTGTTCCCCTCACGCAGTCACAGCTTTAAACAATCATTATACTTTACTCTCTTCTTCAAAGATTTGACTAAACATATTTTATCTCTAACATTACTCAGTACATTCTTTGGTCATCTTGACCCATATATCGCAGTATGCTGTAGCATAAGCACCATACTTCACATTCATTATATACCTTGCCAATCTAATAGGCCCATTCATAAGCAGCACCTCATCAACCATCCCTAGAGACTGCTTAGCACCCATCTGGGACAATGCTTTGGCTACTTTCGCTAGAGATTTCGACTGGTGGATGAATTAAACAAGCTGTGTCCACTCACTTCCACCCATTGTGCACCGCCAACTGCTAAGCGTTTTTTCCGTTAGCATGCACAATGAGGAAACAGAAAATAGCCTATGCAATTATTCTGCTTTCTGGTCAAATTAACCAAGCTTTGTCCGACCGCTTCCTACTTTGAGTTACTCGCCACTGGTAGAATCTAAGTATTCCAATAACACTTAGCCTTGCCAGTGATTTCCTCCCACGATCCCAAGTCACAATCACAGTTTACACTATGCGGTCTGATCGCATTGCCCAGAGACACTAAAACTTATCAATGGACTTTGCGATTAGTATTGGGGATTCGGCTGAGAAAACAACCTCCGTTTTCTCACCCAGTTATACCTGCTATGTATACTGCTTCGGCTACCCTAATCCACCTCTTGGACACCTTACCGGCCCTGTCTATTTCAACAGTTCAAAAATTAAAAACCTTCTGTTTTTCTTTTTCCTTTTCACATCACAAGCATACGTTCACATTCATATACCTTTGTTTTCTGCACAGAAAAATGCTTTCCCTCCATGACAATATCTATTCAGAGGTTTTAACAAGTGATATAAGACTATCAAAATGATTGCTTAAACATGTGGCAGTATTGCAGGGAAGACGCATACGCTATTTGTGAATTGCCTATTGCAGCGCAAAAGTGACAATAAAAGAAACTGACTTTTCTCTCTTGTCCCTGGATTCTAATCAGCGCTCCTTAGATCACACAAAAACGGATATTCAGTTTCACAACATAAAGTTTTAAACAGGTTTTAAACAGATTGGTTCTTACCCATATATGATGCGTCCACCCTTTGTTGAAGAGTCGAAATCCGTAAGCTATGCGTGATCTCTGGTAAGGTGATATCAGTCGTGAGCCCCCATCTATGAATACCTATAAGTCGCTATTTAGCGCTGCAAGTTGCTTAAGAAAGAATTGCTTTCCAGTCCAATCATGTGGTTCCAAAGCACAAAAAGTTATTTATGTATAAAGGGGTAACACGATGTAAGATTAGAGTAAAAAGCAATAATAAAGTACAGCTCGATACATACGCATGCGCACTGCTCCCAGTATACAGTCATCAATCCAGACGTCTGTGGTCACAAGAAGATATCCGTACACTGAGGTTAGCACACAACTTATATACCTTACAGGTTTCAGAGTTAACAAAGAGCCAAATTGACAGGTTCTTATTGGTTCTTGCTTCTGGTCAATCTGGTCATTGGTCAGTTCATATGGTGTCATCAGGGGTATGGCTCAATCCTCCAACAGTCACATTGTGTAGTTTCCCGCCGAACAACTGGTTAACACTGCCTACAACACTGCATACTAGTAATTATTAGCTAAAAATACCTTTCATATCACTGGTTATTAACTATAATGTGTGGGAACCATCTTGCACATATGCGTTCGCATATGTGCATCGGTGTGTTGAAATATGTGTAAATATGTGTCGGTATGTATGTGACTATATACAGATGAGTGTCCATGTGTAAGTATGTGCATATGAGCGTCTGTGTATGTATATATGTATATATACATTTATATGTGTGTGCGTTATGTGCATCAGCGTATGTGTGTTGTGGATACGCATTTTAGCGCATCCGGTTGCACCGATGCAAAATAGCATCCTAGTAATACATCATCAGACCATAGACAACTATATCGTCAGACAATAATTGTAACGCGATCATATCCAATTATTTGACTTTGACACTATAGTAGTCGGACAGGGTGACCCCATGCATAAAAAAAACCAGTTTCTTTTTTGTGCAATTTCAGTAACTGAAAAAAATAGTTGCTTATTGGATTCACTGCCGCCAGCTGCAGACAGATTTTCTTTAAATATTATGTTCTCCACATCAGTGTCAGTGAAACTCCAGACTTCACCTGCAGGTAATTCCACATTTCTATAGCCAGTTTGTGACATGTTGGCCATGTATCTATTAGTGCAGTAAAACAAATGTTGCCCAATACATATGAATGAAAGGAAATAATTATCCAAAATCGGCAGTGCCTTGTAACACAATTTCACTCACGTCCACCCAGTGAAACAATGCTGGAATATACAGGTATATGTCCAAAAATATGGCACTCCACTCCTTTTCCCAGTACTAATAGCCTGGGTGCCTTCCCTGGGTGTTGGGCAACATTTGTTTTACTATAACGACATTATTGACAGGGACTTCCGGGGGGCAAGCCATTGGATGCGGATGCATTTTAGCAAGCTTCCAGCGTGGTCTCCCATAACAGCATTTGTAGTGCACCCACGCTATTGCTAATTGGTGGGTGATTAGGGCAGACCGCCATGGATGCTTCCAGGGAAGGCTCTTGTAACTGTTGAAGCTGGATGATTGGCTGAGACCAGATCTCAAGTTAATATCGGGCAACGCCATTTTATGTTGCCCCTGATGACGCCATCTTGCGTCGTCAGCATGAATCATTGTGTGCGATGCTAATAATCTATTATTAGCATCATGCGACTACATTGCTACCGCATATTGTTAAAAGTCCTACCATACCCCATACGCACATTAAATCATACAAATAATATACAAGACGCACAGCGCACAGTTGCACTGTTTATTAAAACACTCTGCACATAAATTGCACCATGCATTTAAGTGACTACACGCAATATCCTTACACTTACACATACCAACACTTATAAAAAGGTTCCCTAAGCATTAAGGTTAATATTAGAGGTTTTATATGTTATCAAGTGTATTGTGAAATACATATATTTGGTATCTAAGGTTTAGTACATGATAAGCAGACCATGTTTGGTGCCATTCTTAACCACTGTTTATTTGCAGACTTCTGGTTCAATCGGCAAGGAAATTGCAACATGTGTTTGCAGTTTATGGATCATAGAGAGATAGGCATTGAAATGTACTCTGTAATGTAATGTTTATTAGCCAGTTTAGACTTGTTCTTCGGCAGGAAAATGCACACAAAGAGCTATTGTAGGGCTGAACTATTACAATACAAACTGACCTATGAACTGTATCGTAACAGAAGAACCAGGAGAAATAACCAATGGGATTATGCCAACTCATTCTATTGTATTGCCTATCTCTGCAAGGGTACATATGCAAGCACTCTAGATCTGGTAGTTAGTCATCTTTCTTTCTGTTGGCGGAGGTTTCATAGTTGATGCCGGGAAATCTGGATCCAGAGTGTATGCATATGTATCGACTGTACCTTGTATTTTGTATAACTTTTGCGCTAATTCCATTATAGATCAAGGCGTGTAACTATAAGCTTTTATGTGAATAATATCTTTTTGTGCTTTGGAACCACAATCGAAATCTGGAAAGCAATTATTTCTTGTGCGTACGCAACACTAAATAGCGACATTAGGGTATAAAGATTAATAGGAATCCATAGTTGGGGGCTCGTCGCGTGAAGTCAAGCTACCACAATTAATACGGTAACACACATTTATTGGTCTCTCACCAAAGGGTGGAGGCGCCGTACGCAGGAAAGAATGCATTGCCTTTGAAAACCTGCTACCACTTGATGCTGAGAGACCGCTATCCGTTATTGTGTGAGTTAAAGGAGCGCTGACTAGGATCTAGGGACAAGGAAGGAAGAGTTGTTTTCTTTCATTGTTAAAATTTTGTGTTACAGGATAAGTCGCACAATAGCATGCTCATATTTCCTGTATTGCTGCCACGTGTTCAAACGGTCATTGTATGTATAGCTTGATTGCTTGTTAAACCTCTGAATTATACTGCTATATTAAGGGAAAAAGGTTTTTATTTTCTGCGCAGAAAAGGTGTATGTAATTGAAACGTGTGATTGCAAAGCAAAGACTAAGTGTGAAGTGGAGGCTACTGTCTGTTAAGCCTAATTGAAACTCGGTAGGGTGCCCGACGGGGCCGTACAAACTACTGGGCCAGTGTACAAAGCTGGTACATTGTCGTTATCGAGAAACTAAGGGGTTTCTTGGTCCGGCACCCATTAATCGCAAAGGCCATTGATCAGTTAGGTTCTTTGGGCAATGCGATCGAACCGCATGGTTATATAAACCATGATTGCAAAGTGGGTTGTTGTGGGAGTGAAACTGCTGGCAAGGTTAGGTGTTATTGGAACTTCTAGATGCTACCAGTGGGAGTAAACTCAAAGTAGGAAGCGAGTAGTGAAGCTTGGAGTTAAATTCATCACAAGTAAAATAATTCGCTAGGCGGTTCCTCGTTTATGCACAATGGACTATTTCGCCTAGCGGGGAAAGTGGTGTATAGTGGGAAGGAACGAGCGGTGGAAGCTCGGGTTTAATATCGTCGCAGGTAGAATAATTTTCAATAGGTGGTTATTTTGCTCCTTGTTGTGCAAGCTGACTGTAACGCCAGGCATGCCGACTGTGCATAATGGGAGGGAGTGCATGAAAATCGTTCACCAATCGAAATTCTCTAGAAATTGCTAAGCATTTTCCCAGATGGGTGCGAAGCAATCTCTAGTAATGGTCGATTATGTGCTGCTGATAGAAGGGCCGACTGGATGTTATGTTTAAAAAGTATGGGGCATACGCTACTGCGTATTGCGACATATGGGTCAAAATGACCAAGAAATGTAGAACACCTTTTCCTAAGATTGGTAGCTTTGATTCGGAGGTTCTGAACAATGTCAGAGACAGTATATGTTTAGTGAAGTCTCTGAAGAAAAGGGTAAAGTTTAATGATTGCTTGAAGTTGTGGCAGCATTAGGGGAACATGTGGCTTAGCGGTGTGCACGCGATGCAAACTAGCGCTGCGTGCACAACGCAAGGGAGCACGCACTCAAATAGCATTGTGTGCATGCCGCAAAGTAGCACGCACACACAGCAAGGTAGCATTGCAAAAGGTAATGTTAGTAGCGCATGCACACCACCACCACCCTATGCGGATGGGGGTGGAGGTACAGTCGATCTAAAAAATCATAAAAATGTAACAAGTAACTTGTACCCTCTCCTAAGTAACTATAAGGAACATGTTTATGATGCAGATGATGAACCTGTTGTGATGTCTGCTCCCATGTTGCACAAATGTTAAATTTACCACCACATCAAGCACAGGTAGCTGCCCCGCTAGTACCAGAAATGGAAGTAGCCCCACCAGTGCAGGAAGTATTAACACTCGCTGTAACAGTAGCGGAGATTGCTAATACCATATGTAGTAGCAATAGGCTGAACCCTCAAACAGGTAGTAAGGCCAAAGGTAGCAGTGTGGCAGGCCTCCATCCCATCCGGACAATAACTGTTCCCAATGGGAATCCGGACGCACATGGTGTAGAGGCCCAAGGAATGTAGCAATGCATTGTCAATGGACAAGAGCATAACTACATTCTATAATGACAGATTTCTCCGACCCTAGGAAAGAACTAGCAAAGTGCCAGAGATTTGTAAAGGATTTAGGTAATGCTCATGAGCCAACCAATAAAGATTGGCGAGTGGTATTATAGGCTTGTCTTCCACACAATACTAACGTGAAAATTTTTATCACGGCCTGTGTATTGGATGGAGATAGTCCCATAACTGATGAAGGTAATCAGGACAATATAACCCACATTGTCACCCAATTGACTGTATTTTTCCCATTAATTGTTTACTGGAGTAAAATCTTCACGATTAAGCAGAAAGAGAGTGAGTCTGCAGCAGATTACTTCACCAGAGCACTGCAGACTATTACCCAATACACAGGCATAGAGGATATAAAGGACAACACCCATCACAGGGAAATGACAATCACAGTGCTTATGGATAATCTTAAAGATCCTCTAAAATCCAGTGTTCAGACCTCACTTCCTGGTTGGAGAGGAGTTACAGTAGACACACTCAGGGAATCTGCAATTGAACAAGACAAAAACATCTTTAGGAAGAGAGAAATGCAGAGCGACAAACTAATGGCTGTTAATATTCAAGCTCTGGAAGGAATGCAAATAACACCGCAGCACTCTTATCACACTCAGCCACAATACACTCAACCCATACAACCTCCAAACCCTTATCCCTATACACAACCACAATCTTTCCTCATTCCCCAACCCACACAACAACAACCTTTCACAACACATCAACCATGAAGGTGTTATAGATGTAACAAGTAAGTTCTGTAAGGCCGACATACCCACAGAAGGAGCACAACAGTCAGGACAATTTTTGCAGCAGTGAATGCTTTACTGGAAGAAGATAGTCAGCTCTAAGGGTCAGGTCACACCTGTAGTCTACAGCCATTCAGGTTAACTGGGGATATTAGAAAAGAACCTGTAATGACGGTTGAGGTATGCTGGTAATAAACATTCTGTTCTTGTAGACACAGGGGCGACCAGATCAGTGATAAAATCTCCATCTAATTTACAGTTGACCAGCAAAACAGTGCCAGCAATGGGTGTAATGGGTAAAGTGCAACATTATCCTTTAACACCAAATCTGCAGAGGTTACTATCGGTCCATTGCATACCAGGCATTCCTTTCTCCTGGCAGCAGCGGCCACTACTAACCTACTGGGAAGGATTTGTTATGTAAAATGGGATGTGTCATTTATTGTACCCCTGATGGTATATTTTTAGATATCCCAGAGAGAGTTGTGCACAAGGTGAGAGCTATATTGGACACTCCCCAAAGGTTAATGTTTCACTCTACTGTTTCAGATAAAAATCCATCTCAGGTAGAGCAGATGTTATCTCAAATACCAGGTTCACTTTGGACCAAAGATGGACAGGACACTGGATTGATGGAAAATGTAGCTCCCATAATGGTAAATTTAAAAAGTGGTAGGCAAGCTCCATAAATTCCCCAGTACCCGTTAAAACCAGAAGTCGAGTTAGGAGTTTATCCCATAATTGAGCGGTTATTGCAACAGGGAATTTTAGTCCGTATAGCAAGTATAGCCAATAGTCCCATTTTTGCAGTGAAGAAGGCTGGGGGGAGGGGCTATAGATTAGTACAGGACCTTAGAGGGATTATTAAGGTAGTTGAGAGCCAATTTCCCGTAGTGCCAAATCCAGCTGTCATTCTCATGCAAATCCCACCAACTGCAACCCATTTTACTGTCATTGACCTCTGTTCTGCCTCCTTCTCTGTCCCTCTTCATCCTGACTGTCAGTACCTATTTGCATTTACATACAGGGGGGTACAATACACATGGACACGATTTCCCCAGGGCTTCATATACAGCCCCAGTTTCTTCTCTCAGGCCTTACACGACTGTTTACAATCTTTTCAACCTGCCAATGGCTCTGTTCTAATACAATATGTGGACGATTTATTGTTGTGTTCTGATTCGTTTATGTCATGTTTAAATTATACTAAACTTTTATTGCTTCATCTCTTGCAAACAGGACACAAGGTTGCTAAGGACAAATTACAGCCATGCCAGTCCAGGGTTAAATACTTAGGATACTGTCTAACCCAGGGATTATGACATTTGACTACTGACAGAATCCAGGCCATACAGACCATGACACTGCCGCAGAACCAACAGCAAATCCGTAGCTTCTTGGGAATGTGTGGATACTGCAGAATGTGGATCCCAGGTTTTTCTATTTTGGCTTTACCATTACAGGACTTAGGCCCTCATTCAGAGGCACTCGCAAGAAGTGAGTGCTCGTTCTGAATGAGGGCGGCCGCTTCATTTTTGAAGTACATTCTCCTGGTAGGTTAGGTAAGCTATGGGTTACCACCCACAGCTTAACGACCGACCAGGTTGATGGTCGCGATGGTGAACACCATCGCGGCTTGCGACGAGACCCTAAGGTTGGGTCTCGGCAGCCACAACCCCAGGGAGCTTCCTGCTCTGAAAGAGCAGGAAACTCCCCACTGACATCACTGATGATGTCAGTGCGGCCGCTCACAAAATGGTAGGCATTTGTAGGCCCGCCTACAAAACGGGGCAAGCTGTCGATCAACATCGACAGCCGCCCCTTTTGTACAGAGCTCCGGAGCACAAGAGTTTCTCTCTCGCTCCGGGGCTTGCGCACGCACAGTGCGGCCGATGTGCGTGCGCAGGGCTAACTATTGACCCGGTTGTGAGCACATTGGTGCTTGCGACTGGGTCTGAATGAGACCCTTAGTCTCTTCCTCAAAGCCCGATCGTGTCGTACACACAGAGGAAACAGAGCAGGCTTTCCTTAATCTTAAGGATAGTCTGACAAGAGCACGTGAATTGGGAATACTGGATTATGAAAAACCTTTTGATTTGTACTGTACGGAAGCTGATGGTTGTGAGGCAGGCGTCCTCACACAAAAACATGATGATGCCAGTAGACCCGTAGCATACTACAGTGCACAATTGGACACTGTGGCAAGATCACTAAAAAGGGGTTTAAGAAGTGTAGCAGCAACTGCTCTTTTGGTCAGTAAGAGTGAGGATGTAGTATTAGGCCATGATATGATTGTTTATACACCACATGCTGTATCTGCTTTGCTGAATTCTGCCCAAACCAGACATGTCTCCTCAGCTAGGTTCACAAAATGGGAACTAGCTCTAATAGCACCTGCAAACATCACAATTAAACAGTGCAGTACATTAAACCCAGCAACGTATGTACCATATGTGCCTCAGGATGCACAAAGGGTGGAGAGAGGTGAGTTGCTGGCAGAAGGTGAGTTTTGCAGATATACTGATGCACATGATTGTATGGAATATTTGAATCAGACCTTTACTGCAAGACCTGACATACGTGATACACCTTTAGAAAATGTAGATGTGACATTTTACACGGATGGGAGTTGTCATAGACAAACTGACACTGGAGAGTTATGTAAAGGTTATGCTGTTGAAAATGACAAGGACATCATAGAAGCCGAACCTCTTGGTCCACCTCACTCAGCCCAAGTGATGGAGCTGGTGGCAGTAAGGAGAGCATGTGAATTAGCAAAAGGCAAATCTGTTAATATCTACACTGACTCTAGGTACGCCTTCGGGGTAGTACATGATTTTGGTGCTCTATGGCATCTAAGAAATTTTATGACAACAGCAGGCACACCAGTCGCACACTTAAAACATATAAAAGGACTATTGACAGCTATCCAAATGCCTAAGGCAGTGGGCATCATTAAGTGTAAAGCCCATACATGTGAAGAAGATACGGTGTCACTGGACAATAACAGGGCAGACGAAGCTGCCAAATGGGCAGAAGGGTTAAGAGTAAACATGCCAAATAATCAAATGATGATGGTTTTCTAAACGATTGATATGCAGAAATTAATTGAGATGCAAAATTTGTGTTCCATTCAGGAAAAGTCAGTCTGGAGATCCAAGGGATGTGGGGAAGAGTCGTCTGGACTCTGGAGAGAGGGACAAGGTAAGCTGGTGGCACCCAAGGCATATTACCCAAGCTTGGCTGAGGCAGCGCACAGTCTGACACACCTGGGAAAGCAAGGTATGTGCAAGTTGGTCAGGGCGTATTGGTGTGCACCAGGTTTCTCTTCCCAAGGTGAAAAGAGGGCAATGTCCTGTTTGACATGCTTGAGGAAGAACATTGGAAAACAATACCAACCGAGCCATCCCACGTTCCTCCGACAGATGGACCTTTTCAGGCAATACAATTTGATCTCATCCAATTACCACCCGGCAGGAATCTCAAGTATGTATTAGTTTGTACAGATGTGTTTTCTAATTGGTTTGAGGCATATCCAGCTGCCACTAATACTGCTGTGTTTACTGCTAAAAAGATTGTTCAGGATTTTGTATGCAGATATGGTATCCCTAGAATTATTGAAAGTGATAGGGGTACTCATTTCACAGGTGATGTCTTCCAGAACATGTGTAAGTTGATGGGTAATTAATAGTAGACTTCACACCCCTCATTGACCACAAGCCAGCGCCAAGGTGGAGAGGATGAACGGTACTATTAAAAATAAACTGAGTAAGATCATGGCAGAAACTGGACTGGGATGGCCAGAAGCCCTACCACTAAACCTTCATAGCATCAGGACACCTCGCAGATCCTCTCTTAATCTGTCCCCCTTTGAAGTACTGTTTGGTAGACAACCTCATTTGATTATAAGTCCACAGGAAGATTTGAAAAGTAACAACGAGGTAACTGTAAGGTATCTTATAACAATGAGTAAACAGTTGAAGCAGCAACAACATAAACTGAAATTGTTGTCACATGATATGCCAGAAACAAACTGTTATGATATTGAACCTGGAGAATTTGTTATGATCAGAATTTTCTTGCGTTCAGGTTGTTTGACAGATCAGTGGGAAGGTCCATATCAAGTGTTGCTGACGAGTACAACTTCCTTGAAACTGGCAGAGAGAGATACCTGGGTCCATTCCACTCACTGTAAGAAGGTCAACTAACCAGTGGAGAAACAAGGCGGAGTCAAGGCAGATAACGTAGACCTATCAATTGCGAGCCTGTCAGGGAGGGTTAAAAGTTGCAGTAAGACACATGAGATAAAGAAATTTGTAGATTACTGTCCCAGAAATGGAGTGGTGTGCTGGGATAACGTTTGTGTCTTCTTACAGAGTTTTCATCATCCTAGTTTGTTTCGGGATTTCTGGTTTCTGTGACGGAGGACAGATGGTGGAGAGGGGAGCTGATGGTGATATCGATGGAGTGGAGTTGGGAGAAGGAGTGCTAAACCAATCGGGGGAGTATCTGACCAAAGCCAGTACAGTAATTGTTAAGAGATCTGTTACACTCATAGACAGTGTGAAGTCTGAGGATTATTGTATGTGTGAGTTTTGTGGTCCCTAGTCGATGAGAGATGCATCCAACGGTACCAGCCTAAGAATGACCCATATTGGGGTGGGTATCCTTTAGAGGATTATCATACAATGGTGGGCAAAGTTTTAAACCAAACTGACTGTTGGGTGTGCTCTCACGTGCCTCAAGGACAGCATAATATAGGGTTAGTGCCATTTCCATTAAATGTCTATGAGGTCTTAGAATTGCAACAAGGGAAGACGCTGTATGGAAAATTTCTTATGTCCAAACCACCCCATTTTAAACTCCACCAGTACCAAGTGGATAGATCACCAACTTCAGTAAACCAAGAAATTGGGAGGTGACTGGGAATAACCAGACGATGACCGTCTCACTAACAGCTGATAATCAGCCTATATATTTTGAACTTTTACGCACAATTAGGTTAAGTGGGAAATACTTTTGGTATCGGTACACGCTAAGTGACATCAAAGAAATGGTTGGTAGTGTACCAGAAGGGTACTGTGCCAGGGGTTATACAACCAGAAATGTGTGTTAGCCAGATGGGAGAACCTGAGATAGGATCGTTTGTTAGGGAAATGTGTTGGATGATTATGATGCATTCTATTCCTTATGTTCTCACTGATGATGTATATTTTATATGTGGAAGGAAAGCATATAAGTGGCTCTCTCTGAGTTCAGAAGGTTTGTGTTACCTGGGAAGAGTACTCCCAGAGGTTATGACCCTTACATATAGTGAAATGCTTGGTATTCATAAGAACACACCATCACCATATCTTCACACACAGTATGAACACAGAGACCAAAGAAATATGATACCTGGTGATGTACATAAAGCCACACAGTTAATTAGTGAAACAACTGGCTTTCAAGTTTTAGTAGCATTGGATCCCACCAGGATCGCTCGGGGTACTCTAAATTTCAGATATATTCAAGATCTTGCTAAATTAATAGATAATATCACCGAGCTGTATGATGACACGTTTAGGTACACAGGTAAGGAGTTACAGGCCTACAAGAAAGAACTGGTGCAACACAGATTAGTATTAAATTATCTAACAGCTGTCACTGGAGACTACTGTGTGACATTGGCCACCCAATTTGGTGTAAAGTGTTGCACATACATCACAAACGATACTAGTGACCCCAAGGAGGTGATAGACCGAAAGATGGACGAAATTCTGCAGTTAAAATGGGAATTTCGGAAGAACCCTAATGCTTCAGTGGCTAAAGTAGAGGAAAAGGTAGAAGAATGGGTTTCTTGGTTGAACCCAGTGAAATGGTTCTCCGGACTAGGAGAGTGGGTCCAGGAAATAGTTGCTAGTATAGGTAAACTCCTGATCCTCGTATTGGTTGCCATCATAGTAATTGGCTTATGTGTCAAATGTGTTCCTACTGTGTTGAAATGTGGAAAATATAAAACCAAGGTAAATCGAAGGAATGAATTTATGATGGTGGTCAGTAGTAACAATATGAATACTGAGGTAAATGGAGAACTGCATTACAACCCTGAACTTGAATGTACCATCAGATGATGTATAAATTTAGCCATGCATGAAATGTATTATTAAATGTTATTTTAAACATCCTAAATAATGTAAGTCCCTATCCCTTTCAAGACTTCCTTTATAGGATTGGTGCATCCCCACATCTTTCCCATGATCTTCCAAGATCCGTTGTGTGCGTATAAGGGTAGTTTTATGTCCCTCCCAGAGACACATTATTGATGGTTTAATGACCACATTGTGCCATCCCATAATATAACATTAAATAATATGTCATAGTGTAAGAAGTTTTTTTTTTTAATTTAAGACCAGAGGGCCTGATACAGAGCTGCTCACAAAAAGCGAGCGCTCGCTCTGAATCAGGACGGGTGCTTGTTTTTTTTAGTTGCGGCCTCTTGGCCGCTCGCATAGCTGTGGATTACCACCCACAGCTTATGCAAGCGGCTATGATGATGGTCGCAATGGTCAAGACCATCACGACCATTGGGCTTGCGACGAGACCCTTGCGGTAGGGTCTCATTGCCGCAAGCCCCAGTGAACTTCCTGCACTATTAGAGCAGGAAGCCCACCTACTGACATCACTAGTGATGTCAGTAGGGCCGCCCACAAACAGAGGTGTTCCTGCAGGAATGCCTCCATTTGCACAGCCACCCCCCTTCCCTGCCTTCCAAACGGGGCAGCTGTCAATCAACATCGACAGCTGCCTTTTTTGGATGCGAGTGCCGGAGCGAGTGCTTTTTGCGCTCGCTCTGAGGCTCACGCACGCACAGTGTGCACGCCATGCGTGCACACTGGGCCACCATCGACCCGTTTGCGAGTGCTTGCGAGCGGGTCTGAATCAGGGCCAGAGTGTGATAGCGTATTGTGTGCTATCAACGGGTGGACTGTTGAAGCCGGATGATTGGCTGAGACCAGATCTCAAGTTAATATCGGGCAATGCCATTTTATGTTGCCCCTGATGATGCCATCTTGTGTCGTCAGCATGAAACCATTGTGCGCAATGCTAATATGCTATTATTAGCATCGTGCAACTGCATTGCTACTGTATATTGTTAAAAGTCCTACCATACCCCAAACGCACATTAAATCATACATATTATATACAAGATGCACAGTGCACAGTTGTGCTGTTTATTAAAACACTCTGCACATAAAACACACCACGCATATTAGCGACTACACGCAATAGCCTTACACTTACACATACCAAAACTTATAAAAAGGTTCCCTAAGCATTAAGGTTAATATTAAAGGTTTTATATGTTATCAAGTGTATTGTGAAATACATATATTTGGTATCTAAGGTTTAGTACATGATAAGCAGAGCATGTTTGGTGCCATTCTAAACCACTGTTTATTTGCAGACTTCCGGTTCCATCGGCAAGGAAATCGCAACATGTGTTTGCAGTTTATGGATCATAGAGAGATAGGCATTGAAATGTACTCTGTAATGTAATGTTTATTAGCCAGTTTAGACTTGTTCTTCGGCAGGAAAATGCACACAAAGAGCTGTTGGAGGGCTGAACTATTACAATACAAACTGACCTATGAACTGTATCGTAAAAGAAGAACCAGGAGGAAGAACCAATGGGATTATGCCAACTCGTTCTATTGTATTGCTTATCTCTGCAAGGGTACATATGCAAGCACTCTAGATCTGGTAGTTAGTCATCTTTCTTTCTGTTGGTGGAAGTTTCATACTTGATGCCGGGAAATCTGGATTCAGAGCGCATGCGTATGTATCGACTGTACCTTGTATTTTGTATAACCTTTGCGCTAATTCCGTTATAGATCAAGGTGTGTAACTATAAGCTTTTATGTGTATAACATCTTTTTGTGCTTTGGAACCACAATCAAAGTCTGGAAAGCAATTATTTCTTGTGCGTACGCAATGCTAAATAGCGACATTAGGGTATAAAGATTAATAGGAATTCATATAACAACGCCAGCTTCCTGGGATGCTGTAACCGCCGGAGTCCAGCCTTACAGGCCTTTGGAGTAGGGGCCATTTTAGACAGGCACCTGGCTGCAGATCACAGTGCCCGCAACACTCACGCTGGCTGTGACAAGTGGAGCCTTACTTCAGCAACTGGAAGCCAGTGTTAGCCTCTGCTCCCCCACCTGAGGAAAAAAAACAAAACGGATCAAGGAAGGTACTCACTGAATTTCCCTTACTAGAGCATTAAAACTGTCCCATCTTACAAATATGGTGCCTGTTGCCATTTGTCATAGGACACTCTTCCAACATATTTCAACTGTACTGTAGTAGTAATCAATATAGTGCAATCTCTGCTCCTGTCACACTCTGCTCCCTGGGCAATAGGGCTTTCTTTAACCCACTTTTCAAAAGAGACTGGTGCTTTCCCTATCTATAGTCAAGGAGAAATATGTGGCTAAGACACAAAGGGGTCCCAGAACCTCTTAAACAGGGTGAAGAAAAGAAAAAGCAACACTCTCTGATGCCTCATCCTCCCCAGTCTCCCCAAAATGAAATGATCCACTAGAAACAATACTTGAGTCACAAAATTTCAGTTCCTCTTCAGTACAAAAGGCTAAAGAGATTTCAGATATAATATCACCTCTACTTGACATAAAGATTGCCCCGCTCATGGAAGCAATAAATTCCGCTGCTACACAATTAAAACAGCACTCCACAAGGATAACAGAAGCAGAGGAAAGAGTGTCCACCCCAGGACCGTAACTAGGGTAGTGCGGCCTGTGCCATGGCATATAGGGCACCACAGGGCAGGTGGCACTGTTCAGGCCTGTCAATTTTCTGTTTATTATCATTCTCACTTGTAGAAATATTTTATCCCCAGCTTCTCCTGGCCCTTCTCCATGAGGCCATGGCCCTTTTTCGGGTGTGTTATCTCCCTATTTAATAAATAGGGGTGGCGCCAATGCTCTTTCTGGCACAGGGCACCAAAAAGTCTAGTTACGGCTCTGGTTCACCCTAGAAGACGAGTTATATGAGGCAAAAACACTTCTTAGCTTTCAAGATTCTACCATAACAGCTCTTCAAGACAAGTTAGAAGACCTTGAGAACCATAATAGTAGAAACAACTTGTGGCTTATCGGCCTCCCAGAATTGGTTAAGCCATGTGATCTTCTCCGTTTGGTATTCTCCTGGCTACCTGAGGCCTTAGGTCTATCTATACTTAATGCTCTGATTCTGCTAGAGAGAGCACACAGAGTTGGGCCAGAACGGCAATCTTCTCAACAACAATGCCCTTTCCCAGTTATATTTAAATTGCTGAACTGTCTGGACAAAGTGGATTTTAGATGCTTACCATAAAATACCGGATTTCACATATGAAAGTACCAAGTTATTACTCTTCCAAGACTTTTCATTACAAGTTTTGTCTCATAGAAGAGAATTCACTCCTTTTTGTAAGGAGCTATTCAGCAAAGGGATGCGATTTGCATTACAATATAATAAGTCAGTGCAGAACTTTCTTCAATCCCTAAATGCAAAAACTCCATGTTCCACCGATGACAGAAATGATTAATAGAGAATCGTCAGATAAGTATATGTGCTGATACACCACACGATTTATTTCTCTGGGATGTTATTGATACTAATATTGAGACCTTTCACTGTCTATGTTACTCAACCAGAACCCTAAGATATATGTGTTTTATCACCTCAGGTTTTCTCTTTCTTATCTAATATGCTTAATTTTTTATTTGAGCACCATGTTTGGGTGTTATATTGGGCTCATAAATTAGAAAAGATATTGATGAGTTGAGTACTGATCGATATCACAATGTTGCATAGTTTCCAAGTTTTCCAAACGGGTTGCTATGGTCTGAATTAAATACATTCTGGACTCCTGTCTCGTGGCCGAGTCCATTGGGCCAGTGCAAACTGTTAGGATCTAGGTCTATTGTGGACCCGGGGTGGTAATAGGAGCAGACACCGAACAGATTTAAATTGAAAAGTGGGTTTTTTAATGGGTGAACTTGCAGACATGTACACGGATAAAATAATGTCCAGAATATTAAGAGGATAGTGATGATTAGAAACTGTACTGAAGTAAGAATAAATAATGTCCAGTTAGTGGCAGAGCTAATAAAAAGTCTTTGTAATCCAAAAGGTCACTGCAAGGCTGCAGACAGAATAACAGTTACTGATTGATACTGGTGAGATGAAATCCAGGGAGGTTATAGAGTAATTGGATTAGCAGAAGCTGATGAATTGAATGGAGAGTTGTACTGTGATGGCTCAGTGTAGAATTAGAGCGCTAGGTAAATGGAAGCAGTGTAGGTACAGGGTTAAGTGCACACTCAGGTTCTTTGGCAGGGAAAGGATAGATAGAAGGTGTAGGATGGTTCCAGCAGGAGTCTGGGAGCAGGCAGGGTGATGTAGACTGCTGGGAAGCTGGGATTCAGCAAAAGCACAGGTGAGCACTCAAACAGACAGGTTTTCAGGAGCACAGGAACTCTCTTACAGCATGCGCTGTGAAACACGTTGCACTGGCAACTATGGGAAGCTCTGAACTCCCTTAAGTACCCAGTGCAGAATCGTGATAGGTCAGAGAGAGCATGTGACATGCCAGGACTAGAGCAGCTAAGTCCCATGACCAGAGGCAAGATGGTGGCACCCATACCAGAGCGGAGTAGAAACACCACCAGGCCTACTCCGGGCAGAATGACACAGTGCCCGCGGAACACTTCACACAGCCAATGCCCACTACCAGACACCAGCCCTTCCGCCAGAAGGACCACATTACAGCGCCCTCACAGGTAATACCCATCAACCCTATGCCGAGAAACCCTGGTCATGACACATCCAGAGTGGAAATAAGTAGGCAGAGTCTCCTGTGGAGACAGGGAGAAACTACACTCTTGAGGAGGTCAAAACTTGCTGGGTGACTGGTTCACAAAAGACTTGATTTGGATATTTTAGTAGCAAGAGCAGGACTTTTGGAAGGCTCAGCAATCACTATGTCTGGTTCCCCAAACCTCCTAAGGACAGCACAGCCAAATGAATCTAGATCATAGAGAATGGCGTCACTAGATCCAATATAGTCCATTTCTTAGCTTCTCCTTTAAATGCCAAAAGCAAGAACAAAATGTTTTCATGCTGAGAAGAATCTGGAGGAAGCACCTGGACTTGAAGCATTAGGTCCCGAAATTGTTCCAAATTCTCATCAGAGATAATACAATCAGGGTCTTGAACAGGCATGACAGATTGGGGATCCCCAGTTGGGGTGGATACATCAGACTTCCCTCTTGGGAACAGAACATCAGACTTCTCTTTCAAGGTATGTAAATTGAACTCCCCTCCTGGTGTCGGTACTTCACACCTCTCCTCTGAGGTTGGTACATCAAACTCCCCTCCTGAGAGCAGTACTATAGAGACCTCTTCAGAGGGCGGTACTTTTGGCACAATTTCTGAAGTCAACACATGGGATTCCCCTTTTGAGATCTGGAAGACTGGAATCGGAACATCCTCATTTGTGGTTGGTACATCAAACTCCCTTTCTGGGAGCAGTACATTGGAGACCTCTTCAGAGGTTGGCCTACTGGGGTCTGGACAATTGAGACATCGGAACTGGCACAGGCAGAATCCGGGTTGGGACCGGAACAGGCAGAATCTGGGCTGGGACCGGAACAGGCAAAATCCAGGCTGGGACCGGAACAGGCAGAATCCAGGCTGGGAACAGAACAGGCAGAATCCGGGACGGAACTGGAACAGGCAGAATCCGGGACGGAACCAGAACAGGCAGAATCCGGGACGGAACCGGAACAGTCAGAGGAGACCCCTCCAAGGGTAGGAAAATCAGGTGTCTCTCTTGCTATGAGAGGTTTTTCGACTTTAATGTCAGAAGTTCTTCCTGCAAAAGAACCAACTGAACCCTTGCTAGTAGAATGAGAGTCTTTGTTTAATTGGTTCCCCAACTTGAAATTTGGTCCACTAGTGATGGGACCCAAATTATAAATAACTGTCTCCTTTTGGGGAACCATGGTATCTTTGTCAGGAATTACGGAGTCTGCGGCATTAAAAGGCTTACAAAGTGAGTGGTTAACTTGAAGCCTAGGACTTTGAGGCTGATCATTTCTTCTCGGTTTACATAAAAACAGTCTGCAATAAAATGATTAGCGCTCCCACAGTATAAACAAACAGAGACAATTTTCCCTATTGCCTTTGCCGCTCGGCCTCAGAAAGCCTAGGTTGTAAGTAGCTCCGATAACCACCTTCCTTCTGCATAGAGGATGGCATTGCAGATGAAAGGAAAGTGGAGTCTTTCATCTCTTTTGTTTCTGCTGGGAAGGATGGAATCTCTTCAAAGTCTGGTAAATTCCCAAAAATTTTTTAACTAACATATTAGTACTAAACAATATTTTTTGTAACTTTTCCTCCCTAGATTGATTCGCTAGATGCATCCGAAGAAATCTGGGAGGCTTGAAATGTTTGCTGCTGCAGCACATCCACATGAGAACATAATCCAAGGAAGGCTTGAAGCAGCAGTGTTTGTATGCTCTCGAGGTTCAGAATTTTGTTTGATAGTCCCATATCAGGATTTGACAGGACAGAGACCATATTGAAAACACTCCAGTAGAGTCTATTTTTTTTTAGGCCATTTATAATGTTACAGTTGTTTGGGGGTCCAGACGACCAGAATACCTCTCCTTAAGGAGAGAGACACCAGGAGACATAGGGTAAAATCAAAGTAAGTGACTTTATTGTCACAAAGCAGGCAAGAACATATAAAAGAATAGTCCAAAGTAGGAACGGTGCAGCTGAATGCCGATGGTGCGGCTGAACGCCGATGGTACGGCTAGGGAGCCGATGGTGCGGCTAGGGAGCCGATAGTGTGACTAAGGTGCCGTTGGTGCAACAAGGTGTCAATGTGGCTGGAGAGCTAGTAGAGTGGCCAGAGGCCGATGTTGCTGCTTGGGAGCTGATGATGCGGCTTAAGAGTCGTTGGTGCAGCAAGGTGCCGATGATGTGGCTGGAGAGCCAGTAGAGTGGCCAGAGGCAGATGTTGCGGCTTGGGAGACAGGAAACAATGTGTGTGCTGGTGCAGCTTGGAAGCCAGGAGGCAGGCTGTGCAATAGTGTGGCTTGGAAGCTGGGAAACAGTCTGTGCTCTGGTGTGGCTTGGAAGCTGGGAAACAGTCTGTGTACTGATGTGCAGCTGAGACAGTCTTGGCAGGGTCCTAAACAGAAGACAGGTGGATTCAGATGCTGTAGTAACACATACTGGAGGCAGCGAGGTGGAGAATCCTGCAGGTAACAAGCTGAATGCAGACAGACAGGACTATGATATAATACTGCAGGGTTGAATGGAGACAGGATCCTGATTCAATAACAGAAGAACTCAGTAGACTGGCAAACACTTAAGAACTGAACACAGCAAGGAGTGAAGGCCTATTTGTAACTTAAAGGAAGCAGGGTCCAATCAGAACCAATTCTTAGAGAAATCAATTCCTAATCAAAGGCATGTATGCACCTGCTGTGCACACAGACAGCTATTTAATTAGTGAGCACATGAGATCAGCACATAGACAAGCAGAAATGACAGGCTATGAGCTGTACACAGACAAGATAGGATTACATGCAGTATCCCAGTCGCAACTATGGTTGGGACCTGCCACCAAGATGATCCACTACCCACGGATCCTAACAGTACCCCCCCCTTGAGGGTGGACACTGGACACCCCAATGTCACTAAGGGGAGCAATAATCTTGGTGCAACAGAAAATGATCAATGTCTTTTATGATGTCTCTTCTTCTTCCCAACCTGGTTAGGCATAGCAATGGGGATCATAAAAATGTTATTACAGTCCACAGAAAGTTCCTCCCAGAATGTTTTGTCTGCTACTGGATCGTAGTCAGAACTAGAGTCGTTATCCTGAGGCAGAACCATCCCCTTTCTTTTGGCAAAGGAATTCTTCACAAATTGAGAAGCTGATGGTTTACTCTTTTTCAAATTCACATAAGACTCATTCTCAGCAGAAATTATCAGGCATCCAGAGTGGAGATAAGTAGGCAGAGTCTTCTGTGGAGGCAATGAGAAACTACACTCTTGAGGAGGTCAAAAATTGCTGGCTGACTGGTTCACAGAAGACTTAGCTGATCTTGATTTGGATATTTTAGTAGCAAGTGCAGGACTTTTGGAAGGCTCAGCAATCACTATGTCTGGTTCCCCAAACCTCCTAAGGACAGCACAGCCGAATGAATCTAGATAAAAGAGAATGGCATCACCAGATCCAATATAGGGCTCAGACCATTTCTTAGCTTCTTCTTTAAATGCAAGAACAAAATTTTTCATGCTTAGAAAGATCTGGAGGAAGCACCTGGACTTGAAGCATTAGGTCCAGAAATTGTTCTAAATTCCCATCAAAGATAAGACAATCAGGGTCTTGAACAGGCATGACAGATTGAGGATCCCCAGTTGATGAGATCAGCACACAGACAGGCAGGAATGACAGCCTATGAGCTGTACACAGAGAAGACAGAATTAGATGCAGTATCCCTGTCGCAACTATGGCTGGGACCTGCCACCAAGATGATCCGCTACCCACGGATTCTAACATTTAGGCATGCTAGCGCAGAAGTTACTAAAACTTACTCAGCAATGCTGAGCAATCCCACTAACACTAATAGATGTGCATATAAAGAAGCTAAGGCTCTTTATGATAACCTTAGTATGGAGCAAGCATAACTGAACACTGGGCCTGATTCAGACCCGCTCGCGAGTACTCACAAGCAGGTCGATGTTGGCCCAGTGAGCCAAAAGCATTCCAGGGCTTGCGGCAGACGAGACCCTACCACAAGGGCCTCGTTGCAAGCCCGATGGTCGTGATGGTCTTGACCATCGCGATCATCTTTTTGGCCACTCGCTATAGCTGTGGGTGGTCACCCACAGCTATGCGAGTGGCCAGGACTCTGCTCAAGAAAAACAGGTATGTCCCTGATTCAGAGCGAGCGCTCTGTCAGAGTGTCCGGCTCTGAATCAGGGCCACTGTCATGTTTGGCTTAGGGAAATCCCTTACTGAGGGGATGAAAGCAGAGATCAGGGAGGAATCAGAGACATGGGGCCTGTATATATGATCTCCTCATCCATGTCACAAACCATGCTAGAGACCTCTGGCTGAGACCCCTGCATCTCCCCTTACGCTTATGTCATCGTGCCTTGCTGAGTCGCCGGCTGCTCCTGTCAGTGGAATCCAGAGTGGGGCCTATGCCTGAAGGTGGTTTCCTGCATCCCCGCTGTTGCCTAGGTGTCCCAGCTACACTTCCATGCACTTCCTGCACTTCAGGGTGTCAGACCTCCGGATCATGGGCGTGGCCATCTTGGATCAAGTCAGGTGGTCCAAATCCATCCAGTCAGCAGCACTCTCCAGTTGCTACAGCCAATCAATATCTAACCAGGGATATAAAAGCCGTTCCCTGACTCATGGCCAGTACAATAGTGCTTTGTTCCTGTATACTCCAGTCAGGAGTACTCCTGCTTTCAGTCCTGCACACTCCATCCCGGAGTCCTATTCAAAGTGCTCACCCAATTCTGCACACTCCATCCCGGAGTCCTATTCAAAGTGCTCACCCAATCCAGCACACTCCATCCCAGAGTCCTATTCAAAGTACTCACCCAATCCAGCACACTCCATCCTGGAGTCCTATTCAAAGTGCTCACCGAATCCAGCATACTCCATCCCAGAGTCAGACTCAAGTTCTCTCTCCAATCCAGCATACTCCATCCCGGAGTCACATTCAAGTATCCAATTCTTATTCAGCAAACCTCAGCCCGGACTCTATTTAAAGTTTTAATATTCCTCGTCTAATTCTACAGTTCCAAGTCTACAGTCCTTGTCGACATGTTACTTCATGTACTCCAGAGACTTTTGTGTTATAGTTTTATTCAGTATCTTTTGTTGCGCATCTCTGCATAGAGGACATTATTCTACATCTCATATTAAAGTCCTCATTCAGCTGTATGACCAAGAATTACATTAAACCATCTAAATTCCAACTACCCACTGGTCCAGGTGTCTCTGTTCATCAACCCAGTTCGGGTTCACCAATCCCAATTACCCGAGCTGTGACAGTTTGTACTAGCCCCATGGATCCGTCTGGTACACAGAGCCCTGGGCCTGGATCTGTCCAGGATCTACTGAATCACCTGGGTAGACAAGAGTCGGCTCAAGTACAGTTGATGCAATATGTTCAGGATATATCTACTGGTCTGGATAATGTTCAAGCTCTCCTCTCAGGAATATCTAGAGCAGATCTCCAGTCCAGTAATCCTATTTCTGTAACCACTCCCACAGTGGCCTCTGCTCCAGTGCTAGAGTGAAAGGTGCTTCAGTGTTTACCAAACTTGACTTAAGGGGTGTGTATAATCTGATCCGTATACGTGAAGGAGATGAATGGAAGACTGCATTCAATACCAGGGACGGGCACTATGAATATCTAGTGATGCCCTTCGGCCTCAGCAATGCCCCGGCAGTCTTCCAACATTTCGTTTATGAGATCTTCCAAGACCTTTTATACAAGTCAGTCGTAGTTTACTTGGATGATATTTTAATCTTCTCCCAAGACCTTCAGACACAATCGATCCCAAGTCAAGGAAGTTTTGCTTCACTTAAGGAAAAACCTGCTTTTCTGTAAGTTAGAGAAATGCACCTTCGAGAACTCAACCATTCCCTTTCTGAGATATATTATCTCTGGAACCAGTCTACAAATGGATCCACAGAAGTTGCAAGCCGTTCTTGACTGGTCTTTGCCTACCACCTTGAAATCCATTCAGCGGTTCTTAGGATTCGCCAACTACTACCGCAAGTTCATCAAGGGGTTCTCCTCATTGGTTGCTCCTATTACAGTTCTCACTCGAAAAGGTGCTAACCCCGGTGTAGGGTCTCCTGAGGCTATTTTGGCTTTGCACCAGCTGAAACAACCTTTCATCTCAGCACCAGTTTTGAAACAGCCTGACGTGACCCGTCCCTTCATCCTCGAAGTAGATGCCTCTATGGAAGGGGTGGGAGCTGTTTTCTCGCAATGATCTGATGATGGCAAGTTACACCCCTGCTGCTTCTTCTCTCGAAGATTCCTACCTGCCGAGAGGAATTATCCCATTGGAGATCAAGAACTCCTGGTGATTTAGCTCGTGCTAGAGGAATGGCATTATTTGCTTGAAAGAGCCTCGTACCCTATTTCAGTCTTCACTGACCATAAAAATCTGCTTTACCTACAGACAGCCCGATGTTTACATTCCAGACAGGCCAGATGGGCGCTGTTTTTCACACAATTCGATTTTAAACTTTCCTACCATCCTAAGGCTGATGTCTTATCTCGCTCCCTGGATTCTGAACAGGGAAATATACAAGAACCTCCTCCTCCAATTGTGGAGCCCACATCCTTTGCCTCTACCAGACTCTCGTCAAATCCTCCTCAGGGAAAGACCTTCGTGGCCCCAGATCTTCGTAAAAACATGTTGCATTGGGCTCACGCTTCCCAATTTTCTGGACATACTGGGGTAGAGAAGACTGTCAAATTCATTCAACACTCATACTGGTGGCCTACGTTGAAGACTGATGTCAAAGATTTTGTTGCTTCCTTCGTCAAATGTGCTCAACATAAAATCTCTGGAAGAACATCTGCTGGTCTATTACATCCGTTGACTGTTACTCGACAGCCCTGGTCCCATTTATCCATGGACTTTATTATGGACTTGCCCCCATCACAAGGCCACAATACCATAGATTCTATAAGATGTCTCATTTCGTGCCTTTAACAGGTTTGCCTTCAGCGTCCCAGCTTACACAGCTCTTCATTAAGGAAATTTTTCATTTGCACGGTCTGCCTCAAGATATTATCTCCGACAGAGGAGTTCAGTTCGTGGCCAAGTTTTGGAGGTCCCTGTGTTCACCCCTCCAAGTGAAACTTAAATACTCTACGGCCTATCACCCTCAGACCAACGGGCAGGCAGAGAGGTTGAACCAAGACCTTGAACAGTTCCTGCATCTCTTCATTTCTTCTTCACAAGACGATTGGTTGGAACTACTTCCTTGGGCCAAGTTTGCTCATAATGATCGCTATCACTCCTCCACTGAGAACACACCCTTTTATACTGTGTATGGTCAACATCCTTGCCTACCTGAGTTCCCACTGGTTCCGACTATTGATGTACTAGCTGTTAAAGATACCCTCCAGCATATGACGGCTATCTGGGACAAGGTCCATTCTTCATTGTTGAAGGCCTCCATACGCTACAAAAAGTTTGCTGACCATAAGAGACGAGCTGCCCCGAAGTTCCAACCTGGAGACAGAGTATGCTTGTCTACCCGAAATCTTAGACTTTGCATCCCGTCTATGAAGTTCACTCCTCGATTCATTGGTCCATTTTCAGTGGAAAAGGTTATCAACCCAGTGGCTGTTAAGTTGAAGTTACCTCCTGTCTTATGAATCCCTAATTCGTTCCACGTGTCTCTCCTGAAACCTTTAGTTTTGAATAAATTTCAAAGAGCTCTCCCTAAGACACCTAGTATCCACACTCAGCGTGGACAGGAATTCAAGATCCAAAAGATTCTGGATTCCCGCTGCCGCTATGGATGACTCCAATACCTTATTGACTGGAAGGGCTATGGCCCAGAAGAAAGAACTTGGATTTTCACTACTGACGTCCATGCCCCTGCTCTTCTGAAAGCCTTCCACGTCAAGTTTCCTCACAAGTCTAGGAAGTGTCCGAAGTCCTCTTTTAAAATGGGGGGCACTGTCACAAACCATGCTACAGACCTCCAGCTGAGACCCCTGCATCTCCCCTTGCGCTTATGTCATCGCACCTTGCTGAGTTGCCGGCCACTCCTGTCAGTGGAATCCAGAGTGGGGTCTATGCCTGAAGGTGGTTCCCTGCATCACTGCTGTTGCCTAGGTGTCCCAGCTACACTTCCATGCACTTCCTGCACTTCAGGGTGTCAGACCTCCGGATCATGGGTGCGGCCATCTTGGATCAAGTCAGGTGGTCCAGATCCATCCAGTCAGCAGCACTCTCCAGTTGCTCCAGCCAATCAGCATCCGACCAGGGGTATAAAGTCCTTCCCTGACTTTGTCTTATGGCCAGTACAATAGTGCTCTTTGCTACAGCAAGACCTTTGTTCCTGAACTGCACTGGTTTCCTTTCCAGTTTGCCTGCCTCAAGTTCCTGTATACTCCAGTCGGGAGTACTCCTGCTTCCAGTCCTGCACACTCCATCCCAGAGTCCTATTCAGAGTGCTCACCCAATTCTGCACACTCCATCCCGGAGTCCTATTCAAAGTGCTCACCCAATCCAGCACACTCCATCCCGGAGTCCTATTCAAAGCGCTCACCCAATCCAGCACACTCCATCCCGGAGTCCTATTCAAAGTGCTCACCCAATCCAGCATACTCCATCCTGAAGTCAGACTCAAGTTCTCTCTCCAATCCAGTATACTCCATCCCGGAGTCAGACTCAAGTTCTCTCTCCAATCCAGCATACTCCATCCTGGAGTCAGACTCAAGTTCTCTCTCCAATCCAGCATACTCCACCCTGGAGTCACATTCAAGTATCCAATTCTTATTCAGCAAACCTCAGCCCGGACTCTATTTCAAGTTTTAATATTCCTCGTCTAATTCTACAGTTCCAAGTCTACAGACCTTGTCGACACATTACTTCATGTACTCCAGAGACTTGTGTTATAGTTTTATTCAGTATCTTTTGTTGCACATCGAGGACATTATTCTACATCTCATATTAAAGTCCTCATTCAGCTGTATGACCAAGAATTACATTAAACCATCTAAATTCCAACTACCCACTGGTCCAGGTGTCTCTGTTCATCAACCCAGTTCGGGTTCACCAATCCCAATTACCCGAGCCGTGACAATCCATGAATATCAAACATTGGTGAGATCTGTGCAAAGGCTAACCAACTGGGAGGTGTTCACCAGTGACCCCTCCAAGCGGGATATGGGTTTAAGCTGAACCCAGCAGGCAGGTCATGGCCCTTTGGACAGGTGTCTGATACCGTGGGAATAGAGACAATATAACAATGGCCCAAGAGATATACTTCTAAAAAGAAATACCTTTGCACAGTAGATTGGCACTTGTACTGGTAAGTAGGCAAGTGTTTTGACATACTATTGTACCAAGGAGTGGCACCTTTAACTGTACACTGGAAAAGGGGTACTTGACGCAATGATCGTGCCAGGAGGTGGTACTTGTATTGCACACAGGCAAGATGTTCGGACGCACTGTTGCACAAGAAGTTGGCACTTGTATCGCACACAGGCAAGATGTTCGGACTCACTGTTACACAAGGAGTTGGCACTTGATAATTGAGGAAATCACGTAGGGAACCAAATGTATTACTTCTATAGCAATATCTTCCACAGAATTTAAAACACTTCCAGTACATATAGAAAAGGCTTTCCTTGAATATTTTTAAATACTATATCAAGCACCCACAGATACACCCTCTGTAGGCATTGATTTTCTGAGACAAGTTGACCTCCATAAACTCGACAATGATGATAGGGAATCCCTTACTTCACCAGTGATGGAATTAGAATTTTCGGCCATTATTAAATCGTTACCCACAGGTAAAACATCGGGCCCAGTCGGTTTTACGGCCACTTACTATAAATTAATTACACCACAACTTATTCCAGATCTTTTAACTCTATACAACTCTATTCTTAATGGCAACCCAGCTCCTACAAATTTTAATACAGTTCGCATTATCTTATTGCCCAACTCAGACAAAGATCCCACCCTAGTCTCCTCTTACAGACCAATATCTTTATTGAACCAAGATCTGAAAATATTTTCTAAATTAATAGCTTCAAGATTGCAGTTATTATTTCCTAAGATGCTACATCCAGTGCAAACAGGTTTTTATTAAAGGCCATCATTCGGTACACAATGTTAGAACATTGGTAGCATCTTTACTTAAATAGCAATAATTAAAGAGACAATGTAGTAATTAGTTGTGATGCGTATAAAGCATTTGATAGTGTCTTGGGCTCACTTAGTTAGGATGTTTCATCACCAAGAATTTGAGCCAAAATTTATTCATGTTTTCAATACACTTTACCATAACCCCACTGCATTTCTCATGGTTAATGCACTGAATTCCCGTTAATTTGCCTGGCCAGAGGCACTAGACAGGGATGCCCCCTCTCACAGCTACTATTAACTTGGCACTAGATCCTCTCCTGCGACATTTTTATGCAACATTTTTATGCAATGATTGATTGGCAAGGCATTAAAATTGGCCAAACAGAGATTAAATGCTCGGCATTTGCTGATGACCTCCTCTTATATTTTACAAACCCAAAAATGGCGATACCCAGGCTGATGTTGAAACTTCAGAATTTTGAGGACATAGTCGGTTTCAAGATGGATTATTCTAAAACCATGGCTATGGCAATTTTTCCAGAGACAAAAACTAGGTTGGGGAGACACCTTCCCTTTTCAATGGGCTAGAGATAGTATACGATATCTAGGGGTCACTATTCCTTCATGCTCTTCTAAGATATATGATGAGAATTATACAGCACTTTTACAAAATACATTCTGATTTTCATAGATGGCCCATTTACCCCTTTCTTATATAGGTAGATGTCATCTCTATAAGATGATCTGCTTCCCTAGATTGTTATATGTACTTCAAATGCTGCCAATATTACTGACTACACAAGATTTGAGTTTGCTAAATAAAGCTTTACAAAAATGTGTTTGGGCAGGAAAACGACCACAAGTCTCCTTATTTAAATTGCAACAGAGACAGGAATTAGGTGGACTAAATCTCCCCTGCCTTAAACAATATGCTTTAGCAGCTTATTTCAGAATTGCCATTGATTGGATAAGATGATAAGGTGTAGATATGTAAACTTCTAGCTCAGTAGAGCAGGCCATGGTACCAGAGTACAACCTGGTCTCTCTCCTTCATGCATGTCCTCATTTATTACCTAGAAAGATTAAAAAAAATATATTGGTGTAAAATACTTGTGAAGCATGTGGAGGTCGATATGCTCTATTCTAAAACTATCTAAATACTCCTCACTTTTTCTTCCCTTGTGGGGCAACCCTGCTTTTCACCAGCATAGAACTTCCCCACACTTTTATTTATGGTACAAGGTTGGGTTACGTTATGTATACCAATTTCTTGATGTTGGCTCTTTACAATTACTCACAAGGGTCTAATTACAGGAAAAATTCCCAAGATTATTAATCCCTTTGTTTAATTTTTTACAAGCAATGAGTTATGTACAGAAGGTTTTACACACTCTAACAACTACTGATTTGGAATGTAGATTAGATGATGTGATCCGACGTGGAACCTCTTTTCATTCAAGGGCTATACTTAATATTGAGTCAGGCACAGTAGGTCTAATGAAATGGCTTGTAGATTTCCCAGAGTTGTCCATGCAAACCATTCTGGCGTCATACCTACAAATAAATAAGTTATTGGTGTCAATCTCGTATATGGAAATGCATCATAAAATTTTCATAGAGCTTACTTCACAACGAAGCTTAAATATCTCATTGGAGATGCTCCAAATTTGAACTGTTATAAATGTCAAGCTCCTAACGCTGACATAGGGCCTGATTCAGAGCCGGATGCAATTAGCGCTCGCTCGTCCAGAAAATAGGGGTGGCTATTCAAATGAACCATTCGCTCTTTGCGGTCTGTTCACGCCTCTAGGTCTGAACGAGCGAACAAAACTTGCGGTAGTTTTTTTGATAAATATGCCCCCTGGCCGCTCGCATCCTATTTATTAGATTAATCGAGTACATCGACCAGCGTATGAACTGCTCGCTATTCTTGTGGTTGGTTTTTGCTACCACAATCTTGCGAGCAGTTCTGGCTATAAAATAACCCAGTGACGTGGTCAATGACGCTGCTGTTTTAATTATGCACACCCATAAAACGCCCGTTTTGACATTTAAGCACGCCTGCGTTCGGATCTCCACTCCCCGTTTTCAAGCACCTTCCCCTGTTACCACCCACATACACCTCATTCTGTTACTCAAATTATTAGGCATTCGCTATTTTGCGAGCACATGAATTTCGACCGCACTGACTGGTTCGCGCATGCGTTTAACGATCCGTACGCATGCGCAGTTGGGCAAACATCGCTCGGAGCGAACGAGCGGCCGCTTACGAGCGGCTCTGAATCAGGCCCATAGTAAATTGGCTTTGGGATTGCCCTAAAATACAAATTTTGGGGACAGATCTTCAAAATTACATTAATCACACCTTACATATTGCTTTTAACATATCTAAAGTATGGGTTTTCTGGATTGTACATCCTGACAACGCTAACATGCACCTTCAAAAAGGGACACGTAACTTACTTGCTAAATTGGCAGCTGCTGCCAAAAAGACAATCTTATCCAAATAAATAACACCAGATCCCCCCACAATGTCCTCATTAATCCCAAGAATCTAATTTTTATTTATGATGGATTGGACAGAGACTTCTTTACATAAGGAGTAGTTAGTTTAAATTTTGCCCTATATATATATTTGCCCTATATATATATTTTGTCACCAGAATTGAAAACTGCTTTGAGGGATTGTTTTCATTTAACGTTGTCTTACAATCTAGAAGTTCTCGCTAATGGTATAGCCTTCTGAAAAGATGTATTTATTAATCATAATACCTGGATGTCAGTAACTATGGGCCAAATGTAATAGGTAGTCAGTTTTAGTAACAGTACAAACTTGCACTTTCTCGCACTTTTAAAAAGTGCGAGTTTGTACTGAAACTCGCAAATTCAATAGCCTGCAAACTTTTCAACTCGAGGATACTGCATTTGCGAGTGCAGGCGAGTTTAGGACTATGTAAACTGACACCTTTTAATGCGAGTAGCATTAAAAGGTGCGAGTTTTAGAGAAGCCATCACAGATCAGTGAGCCCCGTGATGGCTTCTGTGTGTGTTAAAAAAAACAAAACGTGCACCCCCTCCCCAAAAGCATAACCAGCCCCGGGCTTTATAAAGCCTGTTCTGGTTCTAAAAATACAGGGGCCAAAATGCGTAGGGGTCCCCTGTATATTAGGAACCAGCACAGGGCTTTGTTGAGCTGGTCCTGGTTCTGGAAAATCAGGGGACAAAACGAGTAGGGGTCCCCTGAAAATTCCAGAACCAGCACCGAACTCTTTCTAGCAGGGGGATAATGCCACAGCCAGGGAAAACCTTTCACCGGTTTCCCTGGCCAAAGCATTATCCCTGACTGCTAGTCAGTCCAGGCTGGGGATCCCTGGGGAGTTGGGTACCCCCCCAATAAAGGGGTACCCCTCTCCAGGGCACCCCAGGCCTAGACTGATAGCCCGGGTCTATCCCCGGCACCCTAGGGCGGTGGGTGCCGGGTTGATAGTGTAAAGTGAAAGTGTAAAATTAAATTTACCATATTGTCTTTATTTGTAGAACCACAAGTACCAGCAAGCCTCCCCTGCATGCTGGTATTTGGAGAACCACAAATACCAGCATGCGGGGCATTACGGGCCCGCTGGCACTTGTAGTTCCACAACTAAAGAAATACATAAAAAAACAAACTTACAACGTGAAAGTATAATTTTAATAAAACATACATGCACACTCACACTCACACTCACACATACTCACCTATTATCCGAAGTAATCCATAGGGGTGTACCTGAAAAAAAAATCCATACTCACCTCTCCTATGCGTAGATCACGTCCTCTTCTCCAAGTAGGCAATCCAGGGGTTAAAATAAAAAAACGAAAAAAAACGATCCATGCGTACTGAGCAAAGGTATGTGTGTACACATACCTTTGCTCCGCGTAAATGACCGGGGCACACGTGTGCCCCGGCAGTGCAGGGGCCGCCAGCCAATCAGGGAGCATCTCCGTCGGAGCAGCTCCCTGATTAGCTGAATGCGGCCAGCCTCTGTCTCCCTTAGACGTCTATGGTGAGAAATCCCCATAGCCCGTCTATGGTGAGAGCCGCTACATAGTAACCGCAAGATTAATTGATGTTAATCTTGTGGTTTACATCAATGATACAATGTCGCGACACACATACCTTTGCTCAGTACGCATGCCCCGCATGCTGGTATTTGTGGTTCTCCAAATACCAGCATGCAGGGGAGGCTTGCTGGTACTTGTGGTTCTACAAATAAAGACAATATGGTAAATTTAATTTTACACTTTCACTTTACACTATCAACCCGGCACCCACCGCCCTAGGGTGCCGGGGATAGCCCCGGGCTATCAGTCTAGGCCTGGGGTGCCCTGGAGAGTGGTACCCCTTTATTGGGGGGGTACCCAACTCCCCAGGGATCCCCGGCCTGGACTGACTAGCTGTCAGGGATAATGCTTTGGGCGGGGAAACCGGTGAAAGGTTTTCCCTGACTGTGGCATTATCCCCCTGCTAGAAAGAGTTCGGTGCTGGTTCAGGAATTTTCAGGGGACCCCTACTCGTTTTGTCCCCTGATTTTCCAGAACCTGGACCAGCTCAACAAAGCCCTGTGCTGGTTCTTAATATACAGGGGCCCCCTACGCATTTTGGCCCCTGTATTTTTAGAACCAGAGCAGGCTTTATAAAGCCCGGGGCTGGTTATGCTTTTGGGGAGGGGGTGCACGTCATTTTTTTTAAATTTAAACACATTTTACATAAGTACACACAGAAACATGTACATATCTCATGGATATGTGCATGTTTCTGTGTTAATCTAACCTGCTCAGGATGTACTCGCTAGCCTGAAGCAGGTCTATTATTTGGGGACTTTGGGTAATCTTTTTTTTGCGAGTCTGAAACAGACACTCTATTACATTGGGCGATTTGATTGTTTTCAATGTGAAAACATCTGGATGCGAGTTTGAGAATGGAGAGTTTTAGTAACTCTGAAAAATGTGAGTTTTAGTGAACAGACACCCTATTACATTGGAGAGTTGTGAAAAATTGCGAGTTTAGCACCAAACTCGCCATTTACCAAAACAGACTACCTATTACATTTGGCCCTATGTCTTTTCCCTATATATATTTTTGTAGTGAGATACAGTATATCAGAATATTAATCAAACTGGAGTTTTACCCCAGTAATGTATGTTTATTGAGGCTCAGATATCCCTGGCTATGCAAACTGTTATTTCTGGATTTGTATTGTTATACATATTTTCTGTTTTATGTCGACTATATGTGTAAACTATAAATTCACGACAGTATTCTTTTTATATTTATCTTTATTGCAAAGATATAATTTGTATTCTATTTTGACTAACTCATCAATAAAAATTATTAAAAAACAAAAAAATAAAAACAAAACAACATCTACAGGTCATTACAACTCAATACTCTTTGGGATGTCAGATGCAGAGGTCATATGGTATTTTCATCTGCAACCTCATAATATCATGGACACTGGGCCTAATTCAGTAAGGGTCGCTATTGCTATCACTACAATCAAGCTGCCACTAAAATAAGCTAAGTTGTGAATTATTTAGAGGAAGATGTTAAAGTGTTGTGGTGGGAAAGCCTGTTTGGACAGTCTAAAATCAAGATCATTAACCTTTACCTTCACAAACATTAGTTTTTATTTTCTTGGTACAAAAGATTTACCTTAAGGCGCATATCCACTACACGAGAAAAATGAGTGATTGAACGATTACGACATCGTTATCGTTCAATTGTTCATTAATAGTGCAGTAAAATGCCAGCAATGACCAGTGATGCGCGCTCCTGCTGGTAGTTGCCGGCATCTCTCCTTGCCTGAACATGCAGGCCAACCTGCCGATATCGACAGATTGTGCATGTTCGGGGATGAGGGAGGGTGCCTTCACTGAATGACATATCGTTCAGTATGTGCACATTATCCACTACACAGGGTGATGAACAATTGAACGATTACAATGTTGTAATTGTACAGTCGTTCCACTCTCATGTAGTCGATATGCACCTTTACTTAGATACTTGTCTAGACACGGTCAGCCTACATGTGGAAGAACAAAACTTTAGGACTAAAATATATCAAATGATGGACTATAAAGTTAATTGTGGGCTGTATACTATTTTCATATTGATTCTGTCAAGGCTGGCTGGGTGTTGGTCTCGTGCGAGATACTGGCCACGGGAGGGGCAGACTTGATGGATGGAAGCAGGTGAGGTGGACGAATGTAGTTCCTGCTCAGGACTAATGGAAGAGCCTTAGCTTCTAGAATTGGGTTTACTTCTCAAGGTGGAGATGAGAAACAGATTTTAGCTATGCCATGAGAAGTGCAGTGGTAGCTCTGTATTTTTTTTTCAAAAATGGATAAAAACATCAAAATTCATGTATTTTAGGCTAGGCTTGTTTTTGTTCCTATGGTATTATTAACTTCAATAACATTAATTTCCAGTTAATTTTGGGAGGTGGAGTATGTATGTAGTGGAAGGTAGGGAAAGGAAGGTAGGATTGATTCAGTTAATTTAAATGTTTAATTCTGAAAATTTTAATTTATTATTTTAATTTTAATTTATCCCTCTGAAACTTTTTAATCATTATTGCTCTAATCTATTACTAATTTGCAACTTATTTTTTAACCAAAAATAATACAGGTTTAAAAGCCTAGGATTCCTGACAAAGAAAATGAAAAGCTTCACTGCAGAGCTGCAAATATTTCAAAATTCACCAATCCCTTCCCCAAAAACTACAACCCACCCTTACCCGAATGAAGAACTGTCATGGGCATTGTTGTCCCTTACCTCTGTTCTCTCTGGTGTTTCCATTCCAGTTACACCTGTGCCATCCCAGTAAACCAATCTGAGGCCAAGAGTGCCAATGATGACCATACTCTGACCCCAGTGGAGGTCATCCTGTTTTAGTCCGTGCCTGTCTGAGGTTCCAGGAATGTCAACCAGGAGAGCAGCAGTGGTCTGAAGGTGCCACCGAGTGGCAGACCTGTACCGAAGCAGGGTATTTGCAACATTCTCTTGCTATCCTTCCACAGTTAAGTAGAATACTAAAATGATCCCATTGATTGCTTGATTTATCCATTAAGTGATTGAATAATTGAGTAGTGTTGATAATTTAACAAAAAAAAGCAAGTCAGAGAAATGGAAAGCATTGTTAACAAACAAGCATCCAAATCTCAATGTAGCTGATTGATCAATATTTGATTAGTGTTGATAAAGCAATTCAGAGAAGTGGTAAGCATTGTTAAAAACAAGCATCCAAAATCCCAGTGAAGTTGATTAATTGAAAAAAATTGATTAATAGATTAGTACTGATACATTTAATTGAGTAGGCCTGATAAATTAACAATAAAAAAGCAAATCAGAGAAGTGGAAAACATTGTTAAAAAACAAGCATCCAAAATTGCAATGAAGTTGATTGATTAATAACTGATTGACTAATTGATTAGTGTTGATAATTTGATTGATTGATAATCGATTGAATAATTGATTAGTATAGATAATAAAAAAAGCAAATCAGAGAAGTGGAAAGCATTGTTAAAAACAAGCATCCGAAATCCCAATGAAGATGATTGATTAATAATTGATTGATTAATTGATTAGTGTTGATAATTTAACAAAAAAATAAATAAAACAAATCAGAGAAGTGGAAAACATTGTTAAAAAACAAGCATCCAAAATCTCAATGAAGTTGAATGATTGATAATTGATTAGTGTAGATCATTTAAAGAAAAAGCAAATCAGAAAAGTGGAAAGCATTGTTAAAACAAGCATCCAAAATCCTAATCAGGGGTGTATCTAGAGGTCCAAGCGCCCCTGGCAAAGTAAGGGACTGGCACCCCCCTTCCTCCCAGATATTTTTGGAAAAACAAAAAAATTAGACAATTGCCCCCTTTCCCACCACATATTATAGATAGATAGATCAGCGGCCGCACTGGTGATCCAGGGTCTCTCTATCTCTCTACAGCAGCAAGTCACTTTGGATCCGATCAGTAATAAAGATCTGATCTGCATTGGGCACCGAGGGGCCCTCTCAGAATGGGGCCCAGGGGTCCTCGGCAGGCATAAACTCTCCTGGAGACTTAAGTTTAGTGAGGACTCTGCCCAGGGGTGGTCACACAGTGACATTGTAACTGGCCCTATGGTTAGATACTACAAGATTTGCTAATGTGTTCTAACAAGTGAATGAAATAACCCTAACCCTATGTATAGAAAGCAGCCACCTTACATCATGATCCAGTAAAGTGCACTTCGTCGCTGGCTCAGCAGGTACTGTCCCAGCGACAGCAGCAGCCCTCATTGCCATCTGCCAGGTACTCTACCCACTTGGTGCCAGCTCCTGTGCCCCCAGCCCACTAGGCTATATATATACAGTGCCAGCACAAAACAGCAGGCCCTTACCTGTATAGAAGCGGATGAGACAGCCGATATCCAGTTCCATGGCCCCCTTCTGCACCCAGCACAGGTCCCTGAATCCCAGCTGGTAGAGTTAGTCATTCTGCACGAGCAGCGGCCTATCATGCGGCTCCAGTCTGTGACTTCTCTCCCTGTGTAGCTGCACATACAGGGCACCCAGGGCCAGGACATGGTGCAGGAGGCGCACCTGGACTGTCACTGCCACACATGGCTGTGGCTCTGCACTCAGCTCCTCCACAGACTACAAGGAAGATGAGGATGCGGCCCTGCAATGGAAGAGCTCCGGTCTCAGGCTGTTAGAGTCCCGGAGCAGAGCCATGCCGCTGCCCACCTCCCAACACTCCCTCCCCAGGCATCTGATCTCCGGCACCTGCGGCATACCCACACAGGCTCCCACGCGAACGCCTCCATCTCTGCTGTGTCCCCTTGGAGGCAGACGCACATCATGGGCCTGGCCTAGCACTCTCAGCACCCCAGATGAGTCTACCCCCAGCTGGAGCAGGCGGGCAGATACAGGGGCGTATATACTCTGTAGCTGCGGGTGACACCACCAGGTCGGCGCCCCCCCTTTGGCTGCCTCCCCTGGCAAGTGCCATCCTGGCCAATGGGTAGATACGCCCCTGATCCCAATGTAGTTGATTGATTGATAATTGATTGATTAATTGATTAGTGTTGATAGTTTAACAATAAAAAAGCAAATCAGAGAAGTGGAAAGCATTGTTAAAAACAAGCATCCAAATCCCAATGAGATTAATTCCTCAGGATTTATAGCCTAGTCAATTTGTATAATTAATTATATGATGTGATGATACTACTCTATATTTGCTGATAAGATGCAGGAAATGGGGCCTATACAGTATGCCTGGATGAGAAGCCGGTGACAGAACATAAACACCCCAGTAAAGTCAGTAATATACAGTGTACACAATTTTGGCAAAGCCAATAATAAAAAATGGTGTATATTTAAAAGGTCATGCACAATTTAACAAACCAATCACTTCAGCAACTGTTGTGGCTAAAGTGGTTTGTTTGTTTGGGCCTCCACAAAACAAGATACCAAAGGGTTTAAGGCAGCTAGCAGTGTTGTGAATGATCAGCGTGCTGTTAATGATCTTTTCTCTATAGTGGCAAAATGTCAACATCATCCTTCTCACCCTTATCAGTGTTAACATCATCTTCACTCAATATTAACTCATCCCCGGTGAAATCCACCATTGCAGAAATCTCTGTACTTTGATGTAATTGGCGGTGAAGGTCTGCCTCATGGAATTTATAGTTCATTTTGAAGAACATAATCTTTTCCACATTTTGAGAAAGAAGCCTCCTATGCCAATCACTGGCAAGGTTCCCAGCTGTGATGAAAACTCTTTCAGAGTACACACTGGAGGGTGGGCAGCTTAAATAAATCAAATCCAGTTTGTACAAGGTCTTCCAAATTGCCTTTTTTTCTCCCAGCAGTCAAAGGGACTGTCTGACATTTCTATTTGTACATTGTCATTAAGTTGTACAGCGTACAACTACTAGTATTCTTGATCCCTTCTGGGATGTAGATCCACCCCCATCAGCAGCAGCAGGCCTAGTGATCGAGGAATCCTGGATAGGAGAAGACTCAGATAGCCTTAGCAAATTGGATGCAGGTCTAGTTTCAATCATTACTGAGGAGATTGATGATGAAGGTGTTGGTGGTGGAAATTGCAGGTACTGGGATCTAGCTGAGAGATGGGAGTTAACTGACACTGAACTGCTTGTTGTTATTACTATTTTGACAAAAACTTTTCATGTACGCGCTGCACATGACTTAACAGGGAAAAGGTTCCTAGATGGTTAATGTCCCTACCTCTATTTACTTTGGATTCACAAATGCTACAGATGGCTTGACAACGGTTGGCATGATTTGGGTAAAATAATTCCACACATAAGATGTGGGTTTTTTGTATTATGCCCAGGCATGATAATGGCCTTCTTATCACAGGCAGTAACTGCTTCCACTGGTGTTAGACTTGAACAAACAACATCCTCATCATCAACATCCTCCTCATTAACGGCATCAACAACACAAATATCCCCCTCATCCTGTTGCATTTCCTCAGTAGCATCCTCAGTTTTTATGTCAGCATCTTTACTTGTAGCGATCATCCCAACATTAGCAGAGGTTGCAGAAATGGTGGAAGGAGACTTCTCTATGTGTCCTATATCAGAAAGTTCAGGCTCACACATACAGTAGCACTCGTGGACACCCTTAGACCCTTCTCAAGGATTTGTGACATTCTGAACACAGTTTGTTCTTCTGCCATAGTACATTTTTTCAGCACTAATTTTCCTGTTTTAATATTTTGACACCTTTTCTAGCGTGAAGGTGTTGTATCATCATCTGAGATAAGAAGATTCTTGGCATTTAAAATGTCATGGAGAATGTCAGTAAATCTAGAAGATTATATATATGAATATTTTGAGGCTGCTAATCATTATAGCATTAATAAATACAATTAATAAAACATATGGAAGTCCAACACCTCTTTATTAGTTACATACGATTTCTAAAGATTTTATTTTTGTTTATTACACTTATGTACCTTTCTCCCTTTTTTTCTGTTATGCAGATTTTTCCTGGGTATGCGAATTTAGGCCCTGATTCAGAGCCAGATGCTCTGACAGAGCGCTCGCTTTGAATCAGGGCCGTCCTTCTTCATTTGTGGAGCGGCCTCCCGGCCGCTCGTGTAGCTGTGGGTGACCACCCACAGCTATAGCGAGCGGCCATGATGATGGTCGCGATGGTCAAGACCATCGCGACCATTGGGCTTGTGACGAGACCCTTGTGGTAGGGTCTTGTTGCCGCAAGCCCAGGAGTGCTTTCGGCTCGTTCCCATGGGAACGCCTCCGTCTGGCCTGCTACGCCCCTGGCACGCCCACCAAAGGGGGCATGCTGTCACTCACCATCGACAGCACGCCCCCTTTGTAGTGAGACCCATAGCGACGGCTTGCCCGTCGCTATCCGGGTCTCGCGCATATGCACGACGGAGTCGCCTACGTCGTGCGCATGCGCACTGGGCTAACATCGACCCGCTTGCGAGCGCTCAGCGCTCGCCAGCGTGTCTGAATTAGGCCTTTAGTGAGTTATATATGTATCTTCAGTTATATTTAATTCATAATTAGAATCGCATGCAGTATAATCCATATCTGTATATAAATATACTTATGAAACTGCTGTTTTTATGCAGATAACCACTGAATATGTGCATTTTGAAAGTAAGGTTTATTTCTCCTATTCTATGTCTAAATAAAATATGGATTGTTTTAAATATATCTGTTTAGTTTAAACATATGTGACAAAGTAAAAATATATCTAATATTTATTTTATATTTGTTCCAAATTCCTGTTGATAATATCTGGCTATATTTTAGTTTGAGAATGTGCCATGATGATAATACTCACCTCAAGCTTAATGAAAAGCTGGACGAGTTTTGTTTTTGCATAAGTTTTAATTATGTATCAAATATACTAGGCTGATGCTAGAAGGGAATGAATGAGCTAATTAAACAGCAGAGCATAAGCATTTCTCTGATTGGCACAAGAATCCGATAAAAGGCTGGAAAGTTTTGAGGGGTGGCACTCCTGATGAAACAGCCCCTTGTCTGTGGCTGAGAAACGTGTCAAGTTCCGCAAACTATGCTAATGATGATACCAGGAAGCGCTCACCTACAGATCCGGCCATATGTGTCCCGTGACCAGACAGGAGATCCAGCCAGCGCGGTGTACATTGAAACACAGCCATCTGAAGCCTGGACAGAGCAGTGGAAAGAACAACTACCCGGGGTCCCGCACATGGTAGTGGTAAGAAGCACCCGCTTGGTAGTACTCGGCTTCCACTGTGCCTGGCGGTTACTCTAACATTTTTCAGTTAAATTGAGCCG
Source organism: Taudactylus pleione (assembly GCA_031769625.1). Lineage (NCBI taxonomy): Eukaryota > Metazoa > Chordata > Amphibia > Anura > Myobatrachidae > Taudactylus > Taudactylus pleione. Next base: position 535,950 of record JAUIMM010000047.1, on the reverse strand, counting down.
TGCATGGCGAGTTCATATTATTGTATGATACAACTGCTTTATAATACTCCTTTCACAATGAAAATGAAAATCACGGGTAGTCACTTTTACCCGGTAATTTACTAAACAACCCAGGATTTTTCCCTGTGTGAAAGGGTCATCCCGGGACTAAATTCCCAGGTCTCTGACCCTGGTTTTTCAGGGTTGTATACCCGGCAATTAAGTCCTGAGTTGACCTTTTCACACAGGGAAAAACCCAGGTTGTTTAGCAAATTACCAGGTAAAAGTGAATTACCTAGGATTTTCATTTTCCTGTGTGAAAGAGGTATCAGACAGAAAATGGCAAAAAACCTGGCACGCAAAATGCCGGGTAAAAGCTGGGTTTTTTGCCATTTTCCGTCTGAAAGTGGTATCACATTGAACAACTGATGGCTTATAGGAGCTTTTAACTGCCACTAACAAGTCATGGACAGTTATTTTTTGCATGAAACTAATCTATTCCAAAGAGAATCTGTATGGTACCAATTGACTGTTACTTTTATAATCAGTCCTAGGACTGCATGAATATACACACAGCTGGCTCACAGGAGTTCTCAGTTGCCACTAACATATTTTGGAGCACTACTGTTCGCATATAACTAACCTGTTTTGGATTCTATTTGCTACTAATTGATTGCTGCTTCTTTATCAACGCAAAGACTGCATGAGTTTACATACAGCTGGCTTTTGGAGCTTCCAATTTCCATTAATTAGTATCAGAATATTATTGTTTGCATGCAACTAACCTATTTCAATAGGATTCTGTATGGTACTAACTGATTGCGTTTTATAATCAATTCAAGGACTGCACAAATATAGTAAAGTCCATATCTGTTTCACCTACAATTATTATATTGCAATTATTCTGGATTGGAGAACTAATATAAGTGGTTTATCATCATCTACCCTTTTTCTTGTGTAGTCACATATGAACATGAATACTTCAAATATTGATTCATATATGCTAATATTTTTGCTTAATTATCTTTTTAACTTTTTCTGTTTGTATTTTAAGCTTTTGATCAGCTGATATGTTATCATACTTTACATATTTTAGTATAGTGTTATAAATTGATGTCTTATTAAACTCTTCTCTTTGGTGATTTATGTTGAGATTTAGACAGAAGAAGATGCCTGACTGACAGCAGTTGCAGAACCACCACTCACAAATAGAGGCCAAGGCCTGAGCCTTTTATTGCCACTGTATGTGGTGTATGTCATGTTGGAAATTTCATGTTTTTCTTCAGGAAATTATCACTTTATGAGAGGTGATGATTTTTTCAGCAATGTCAAATATTATTTTAACTTCAGATGCCCTGACTTAAACTCTCTATGCTCTTTAGCACTGGCTTTGCTAGATGATGTTGAAGGACTAGTATCATCATGACAGGTGGCAGCAGCTGCAGTGCTAGTATTTGGTTTCTGCTACTTCTTTTCTCACGACTGATCATGACCTATATCGATGAACACACACAAATTGTACAAAAAAAATAAAAACTTTTTTTTTTTCACAAATGACAACTCTCACTGCGGAGTCACAGTTCTTATATTATGAACACATTGCAGCACGGCACCTACAGCACACACAAGTTGCAGTATGTTTTGGGTCATTGCCCTGCTAGAATATGATTTTTCTCCCAAACCTTAAATCTCTTGCAGACTGGAACAGGTTTTCCTCTAAGGTTTGTCTGTGTCTTTATCCATCCATTTTGCCATCTTTTTGACAAGTTGTTTCAGTCCCTAAAGTATGGAAGCATTCCATTAGCTTTATGCTTAAATAGATGCTTTATGGTAGTGATCATGTTCTTGTGATATGTTGGACTTGTGCAAAACATAGCACTTAGCATCACATCAAAGCCAAAAATGTCTTGGTCTCCCCAGACCATGCATTCTTCCCCAGCTTGGCAAACAAGTATCCAACATTCTTTTTCTGCTGTTGTTTCTTCCTTCTGTCAGAGTAGCCAAAGGTCTTATAAGTGCCATCATAGCATTGAATAATCAGTTTTGGACGATGACTTATGCTGAACAAATGATCAGTTCCTCAATTTCTTTAATTCCATGATCTGGAAGCAAGTGAACGCAAGTAAGGGAGATGTAGAAGTGTGCGCATATCAGTTACATCTCTACTTAAGGGGTATTATAAGGCTGTAACAATGTTGTCATGGAGGCAAAGATCAAAGATTTATGAGAAATCCAGTGTTAAACAGAAGTTTACAGACACCTGTTTTCATACAGATATTTTACACTAAGTGCACCTTGATGTCAAGTATCAAACTTGGGGGTGATGTGCCAATGGGCGTTATGTGTAAAATTAAGTAAGGGAAGTGCTAAGTAAAATACTGGTAGCCCCTCTAGTGGTGACAGTAAATCAGGGTGATCTTCAAGGCACCACAAAAGACAAAGACAGGTGCCACTGAAGCAGCAATGTTGCCACCACCTCAGCCTTACACTTGCACTGCACCACTGGACAAACAGCCCTAGTTATGGCCCTGGGCACATTGTCATTTGTGGACATGGTACATTGTATTATATACATTTTAAATGGGTTAAGATTAGGCAGAAACAGAAGAGATTATAGAGCTTAGTGTAGTTTTATTGTTTTGCCAGTAGTTTGTTTTGCTCCTTTTATTTTACATACAGTATATTGTTAGACATTGAAGTTGAAACTTGATACATACTGTAGGGCCTAAATTTAGAAGTGAACATAGTTGCAACTGCAACTATTTTTTTGCCACAGCCACTACTGTTTCTTTATGCTAATGCTGCAGCCAATGGTCTTCCTACTGAGACGTTCGCCGATCTATTGCTGTGTGTATTAAGGTGCACCATCGGTCTCATCATTGGAGTTTGCACCAGCCCTATGGAGGCGCAGAATCTCCATCTGAACATGGCAGCAGTTGTCAGTGCAACTCTGTCTTTACTAAAAGTACAAAAAGAAAACTGGGAGTGCTAAAAACCACTAAAAATATATATTTAATACCTTATGCAGTATAAAAACATGAATAGAATCAAGTGAATGTAAAAATAACAGATGACAAATATCATGGGATATCCAGAAAAGGAAACATACAATATATAATCACACTGTGGCCACAGGAAAAAAACAAAAAAACTAAAAATTAATAAACAGTGTCCCAATGAGTAAAAATATGTAAAATGTTCAATATCTCATAGCAACTAGGGAGATGCTCTGTTAAATGTATCCATAGATTACAGGAATGAGATCAATTGAGAAACAACCAAATAGTTATCTCATAGCAAGTAGATACTTTGAAATGTATAATACAAATAGTCTGTATTGAAAGACAAGTCTGGGTATATGTGTCTATAGTCCAGCAATCTGTGACTTTATACAGCCTCCATTATAAGACAGTTTAAATGGTACCGTAGTGGTGCAGGCACAGCGTGGATCTGGGAGAGGTCTCTCCTGAATCGTCCGGCAGGGAAATCCTTAAGGTCTGGCGTGTAGCAATATTAGTGCCTTCATGTGTGGAATGGAGCACCGCTGTGTAGCGTGGATGCACACAGACCGCTGTGGCACAGATTGTGCCCGATGAATGAATAACGGTCCCGTCATGCGGCAATGCACCCGGAGTCGGCTGGACACTCAGCACGAGTGTAACGTAACAGTCCTGGGTACAAGAGCATGCGGGGGTAAGAACCTGATGCATTTCTCAGTCTATAGTGACTGGCTGTTTCCTCAGAGGTGAAACCCCTCACTCTACTCCAGGACTTAAGTAGGCAGTAGTAATTAAGTAAGTAGCTAATTAGAGACAGTTGTAGCCCACACAATGCATATGTAACCTGGCCGTTGAAGAGCTTAGTGAAATGAAAAAAAAAAATATATATACATATATATATGTGTGTGTGTGTGTGTATGTGTATATATATATATATATATAGTTGGGGGATAGTGATCAATTGTTAAGGTAAGTAAATTATTAAAACGAAAAGATGTTGAAAATAATTACAATATCAAAAATAAGGCACTAAATTAAATCTGCAAAACATGTTTAAGAATAATGGGCATAGTGCTATAAGTGGAATTGTTTTTAATAAAAAATCTCAAATGAAGCAAAACTAAATTAAAAGAGAAATAAAAACCTAAATTCTAGACATAAAATTATCAATGTAATAAATATAGTGGATGGGCTAAATGAACCTCCTATATATGGAATAAAAAATTACAAAAATAAAAATAAATAAATATGAATATGGAATATAAAATAAATAAATAAACAAAAAGGATGAAAATAAAAATAAGAATGACGACATCACAAAAATAAATAAAAATAAACACTCCAATAGACTTCCTTGTAAAAGGTTCCTGAATGTAATATATTATATAATCATACAAATTGAAAAGTCATGCCGACAGACAACTAAAACCAATAAAAAAATGATATTGAAAAGAGTGTAGGTGAAGGAGAGATAGTGGAGATGTGATAGTGGGTTTAGGATGAAAAATGGCATTCCTCCCCACACAATGAGATGTATTTAGACTCAGAGTGTGAGGATCGACGGCGTTCCCACCTACCCCCATAAAGCACAGATGGTGGTTGGGGTTACAAATGGATGGGAAAAAAATGTGATGAATGGTGTCTTGGTGAATGTGAATGTGGTGGATGTGGAATGGTGGTCGCTGACCAACCAGTGATAATGATCATGTGAAAAATGTGAAAAAGGGAATCAGCGGCGTGCTGCTATCATCCAGATATATTTAAACTCAGAGTGAAGAAAGGCGGTGGTTCCAAGAAAAATGAAAAAGGGAAATGTGAGAAAAGGGAAAGAATGATGATGAGATGGGGCCATGACGCTGTAACAACTGGTGCCGCACAACTGGAAGATGAGTGCCATACAGTCCCTAGGGAAATAGGCTCCTGGTGCCACAACATCAACAAATGGGGTTACATACTGTAGGGCCTAAATTTAGAAGTGAACATAGTTGCAACTGCAACTGTTTTTTGCCACAGCCACTACTGTTTCTTTATGCTAATGCTGCAGCCAATGGTCTTCCTACTGAGACGTTCGCCGATCTATTGCTGTGTGTATTAAGGTGCACCATCGGTCTCATCATTGGAGTTTGCACCAGCCCTATGGAGGCGCAGAATCTCCATCTGAACATGGCAGCAATTGTCAGTGCAACTCTGTCTTTACTAAAAGTACAAAAAGAAAACTGGGAGTGCTAAAAACCACTAAAAATATATATTTAATACCTTATGCAGTATAAAAACATGAATAGAATCAAGTGAATGTAAAAATAACAGATGACAAATATCATGGGATATCCAGAAAAGGAAACATACAATATATAATCACACTGTGGCCACAGGAAAAAAACAAAAAAACTAAAAATTAATAAACAGTGTCCCAATGAGTAAAAATATGTAAAATGTTCAATATCTCATAGCAACTAGGGAGATGCTCTGGTCTTCCTACTGAGACGCTCGCTGGCTGCAGCGCCGGTCCATTGCTGTGTGTATTAAGGTTCACCATCGGTCTCATCATCGGAGTTTGCACCAGCCCTATTGAGGTGCAGAATCTCCGTCTGAACATGGCAGCCGTTGTCAGTGCAACTCTGTCTTTAGTAGCTACACACCCGTATCTGACTAGCCATCGCCATGTTACCTCCCAGTAACGCGCACTGAAATCCCCAGCTCTTACATACAAATTCAGCAGCTTAGAGCGGTAACCATCAGGATGTATGTGCAATGTGACTCGGAGGCATGCGCACACTGACAACAGCGGCAACTTTTGTGCGGCATCAACACTCTGTGCACCACTTAATCAGGCCCATAGTTTTTTTTTATATAAGACCTTAGCCATTTTCCCTATATATACAGTGGGTATAAGAAATAAACTGCAGCCTTTGAAATAGGTATTTTGAATGAACATTATAATTGACATAAAAAGTTTGATTCGACAAACCAGGTTTTCAGTTAGTTCAGAACAGGCTCTATACAGTATGCCTTGTACGATCACTGAGAGGGAACTCTGTGGACAGTAAATTATCCAGAAATAGAGTGGCCTTTTTAGCTCAAGTGAAACCCATTCAAGGAGCATCTCATTTTACACTTGTGAAGCAGTAAATTCTTGTCTGAGGTTTACTAACAGTTCCCGTGGACACCTGCTGTGTGCTCACAGAATATGCGCAGCCAATGCCAGAGGCTTGTACTTCCCTGGTCATGGTGTAAAGTGTCAGGATAAAACACAGTGACTTAGAGAACTGTGGATCATGATTTACCTTTTCTTAACAGTAAATACACAAACATGGAGTATCTGGGAGCTCACCTTGCCTTTAAGTCGCGCTGGCTCAAGACAGATGAAGAGCTTTGCAGGCACAGCATGTCGTTTGTTCTTCACAAGGCTATAAGGAATGATTTCTTTGAGAGCTATCTCTATTTGTTAGAGAGATATCCTCTAGGTAAGTGCAATATCTTTTTTCTGAGAATCATGCTGGGCAGAATATTCTAGTTTGTGCTTTATAAAGCAGCATAAATCTTTTTTCCTAGCCGTCACCTGTAAATGATAAAGGTAAGTACAGTTTAAAACAATGTTTGTACTGAATTAACAAATGTTTATTTATATATAAAGACAAAATGCTAAATATTAAAGATTTTTATGACAGAGGATACATTGTTATATGTATTGTACAGTACTGGCAAAATACTGTGAACTGGTGCAAAGAGGGGAATTCGATTATAAGCAAAATGTAGTAGCGATATAAGGCTGTGTACATCATCTATAGTTATGGTACAGTAACATCCCAGATTTTCATATGCACTTCTATGGGGTGTGAGGAAATATCTGTTAAGGTCCTGGCAATGAGACAGCGGAGCGCCAATATCTTGCACAGGAAATACCTGTTTCAAACTTAAGAAAGTACTGTATACTCTCATGCTGGCCATACACGGGGCGATTTGAAAATGTACAACACCTCGGTACGTTTTCAAATTCAGCCTGATACATCATATGCTGCTGTGAATGGTAAACGGAGCATCTTACAAGATGCTTCATTTAAGAAACGAGAAGAGTGTCCCCGCACAGGCTGAGAAATTCAAATTAGTATTGCCAAATGTTTACAGTTGTGTGGCAGTGAGTGATCAATCTCAAATTGTAGTTGGAAATGTCACTAATTCTGATGCCATCAACTTATATATACACGATTGGCGGTGCTCCCCTAGAGTTAAGATACAATGGAATCAAAAAAAGAAAGGAAAAGAAAACTCTTTTGGCTGGGGGCACAAACTTAATATAATCTATTAAAACAAAGTTTATTACATAATCTTCAATTTACGTACATAAAAGACATAACACCATATATAGACAGATAAATTACACAAAGGTTGTATGTTAATTAATATACAACCTTTGTGTAATTTGTCTGTCTATATATGGTGTTATGTCTTTTATGTACGTAAATTGAAGATTATGTAATAAACTTTGTTTTAATAGATTATATTAAGTTTGTGCCCCCAGCCAAAAGAGTTTTCTTTTCCTTACTTTTTTTAAGATGCTTCGTTTACCTATTTAACAGCATGACGGATCGCAGATCTTATGGGTTTTCCATAAGACCTACAATGCCGATGTATGATGGCGGGGATGCGCATCGCCATCATACAGCATGCCAAACCTCACACAACGTGCACGATTGATCATTGCGATCGAACAAGATCGTGCACATTGTATTAAAAAATCTTACCGTGTATGGCCGGCATAAGAACAAAGTAAATATTAATTTTGTGTGTACATTGTATATAAAGGTAGAAATTGAGTACTATCAATCAGGGCTGTAGAGCACCGGCCCGATCCCCATTACTATTGGGGACATGGCCTATTTCAATCCCCCTTATAATAAATAAAAATAAGGGTGTTGTGAGCCCCTCAGCCCGACACAGATGTTACATCATGATGTTACATGAGGTGCGCCCTTTAGCCATACATACTGTATACAAACATCTCGTAGTTTCCTGTGAATCCAAAGGGGGTGCAGGACAAAATGTGTGAAGTTGTATCAATGTTGTGCTACTGTTATCAGCTTCATGCACCGTTAAAACAACATCAAATCACATGCATCGCTCCAACATCACTTAGAATTGAATCTTCACTTTTGGGTGCAATGTTCAGGGATTCTATTTTGTTAACCTGCTGCCGGTGTGAATATTATACTTTCGGTTTATTTTTATATGTTCTGTTTTTTTTAGGCCTGATTGATGTTTGATATACAGCCACAGACCCCTAAGCAAGAAATTAATTAGGCATTAATTTGTTGTAATAACAAATCCTGAGTCTTCGGGACAGGTGCTCTGATAGGATCCCGTCTCTGCGATCACTAAAAGTGAAAAGATGGCATCCAGGATCACTTTACTTTCTATTTCAGCCAGCTGCACATTCGTCCACTTATGTCAATGCTTGTGTGAGCGGGCAGCAGAGAGAAGGGATCCTACGGATCCATCTCCTGAAAATATTCTGCAGAATGTAACTCGTAGGCTACACTGAGTTAACGCCTCTATGGAGGCTAACGCTGCTGTGGGAAATGGAGGGACCACTGCACATATAGAGATAGCTGCTGCAGTCCCTCTATGTTACATTGGGGTGATGCTTAATATTTGTGGGTACACCCTAATAACTGGTAGTTTTGGGGGACACCTTTACTGCTGAACACACATTGAAAATTAGTTTAATAAATATTTTAATTTACATCATACAACTCATTTAAGATGTTGGCAGTATTAACACATCTTGTCCTATTCAGAGAATATTTATGATTAATAAGTCAAATATTGTTTTAGAAATTGGTGAAGAGTCAATAAAATATTCAGGCAGTGGTTGTGTTCAGTATTACTTAGGCTTGGTATATCATCCCTTTAATTCAGGACACATATGAATTACACAGATTCTGTGGCTGGCTGACTTCCAGTCTGCATTTCGCCTTGTTTTAATCAGTCATAGAACCTGTGTACTTCTAATGATGTACTGAAAAATTGACTAAAGGCTGCTTCACAGAGTGTAAATCTATAGCCTATTACATTATTACATAGTGTGTATGAATACTGTATTGTCGTTACCCCTAAATAATCGCAAGACGCTATTTAGCGTTACCTGTCACACAATAAATAATTGCTTTCCAGCAGAACTGTGTTTCCAAAGCACACAAAGTTCTTATTGCAACAAAAAGTAAGTTACACGCTTTGATCTATCACAATTAGCGCAAAGACAATTAAACAGAAAAGGTACAGCTTGATACATACGCATGCGCACCGGTCCCAGTAAACAGTCGTCACTCCAGAAGCCTGTGGTCATCCAAGAAGAATGGCTACTGACTGGGACCGGGACATAGGTTATATACCCTAACAGATCATGACAAACATAATTCCATTGGTTCTTGCTCTTGGTCTTTGTAGTACGCTGTAGTTCATAGGACAGTTCACTAGGGGTATGTCCCAATTCTCCACAGTCTCTTGAGATTACATTGTCTTTCTTTAATTGGTTTAAGACACTACATACAGAGTATACATTCTAACCAATAATTTCCTATGATCCATAACTATCAAACTCAAGATGCGACTCCCTCGCTGATAGACTAGAATATATGGAAATAAACAGGGTGTCAGTATAGTACCAAACATGCCATGTCGACAATCTTGTATACCTTAAATATCATATACATACATTTCACAACATAATTATATGCTACTAAAACCTCTAATATTATGTTTAATGTAAAGGAACCTTTTATGAGTGTGTATATTTATGATTATATGTAAGTATGCATTGTGCGTCTACACGCAGCGTAAAAGGTGCGCTGTGTGCAGGAGTTGTGTACAGCGCAAACATGTGCTGTGTGTGTTTATTTTTACAATAGCAACTGTGTATGTGTGCATGCATTGTGGATACACATGCGATCGTTTAAGTGTATGTATGTGTATGTATATATATATATATATATATATATATATATATATATATATATATCTATATCTATCTAGCTTTATCCAGTAACTGGTATTATTGATATTACTTCTGTCCGAACTAAGTTAAAAAATGACAGACAATGGAGTTGTTCTGATCAGAGATGGCCAGCAGATACTTGATGGAATCACAATGTAATCAAAGGCCTCTCCAGCCTATTTGGAATGTAAATGCTAGTTCCTTTAGACATACAATGATAGTCAGACTTAAAGACAATGGTTCATTCAAAACACTCGTCTGCACCTCACAGAAACATTCGTCTGCACCTCACAGTATGTGTGTGTTTTTCAATTACTAGTCACAGACATGTCGACAGGACTTGTTTCCCAGCACTGACCAAACCTTGCATTTTTAAATATATATAAAGTCTTTAAATACATATGTGTATCCGTGTGCATTTATTATGTAAAGACTTTAACAGTGTGCAGTAACACGGCAAATGTACACGACGCTAAATAGCGCCGTACACAATGTTATTATACTGACTACACCAGATGGCGTCATGCAGACAATTCAAACATGGCGTCTTCAGATATTTTAAAAGATCTGATCTCAGCCAATCATCCAGCTTCGACATGTGCATTTCTGTTTCTTCTTGGAATGGATGTACAGTATATTGGGTTGTATACCGGAAAGACTTTATCCTGCAATTACACATGGACATTTAAATGATTGGTCTAGTGTTAAAGGCAAACATCCATGACACAAATCTTTCACTTACATGTGTCCACAAACTGTAAGGATCTACTGAATTGATCTGTGTTACAAGTTCCTCAGTTGCTAGGCGATCTGTATGCCACAGGAGGTCATGTGTATTATCCACAGCACAGCGTGATTGGTTCCTCCTTCTGTTTGTGCATGCTGGCCTTTTGCTGCCTCACCAACTATAGCGTTTCTGTAGGTTCTTTCGGCTCAGCTGCATGGTCAGCATTCTGTATCTCCTCGTGGTAGTGTGTTCTGGTTCACCAGCTCATTTGCTCCCTAGCCACACCAGCAGCTTCTGTGTTGCCACCGGCTCACCAGCCTCTCCATCAGCTACCAAGCCACACCAGCAGCTTCTGTGCTGCCACTAGCTTACCAGCCACTACATTGGCTTCCCAGCCACACCAGCAGCTACTGTGCTGCCATTGGCTCTCAAAGCCACACCGTAAGTACACAAACTTGTGTACCGGCTCTCAAGCCACACCATTAGCTCTCAAAGTCGCATTGCAAGTAAACAAACTTATGTACCGGTCCTGAAGCCGCACCATCGGCTCTCAAAGCCGCATCACAAGTACTCCAACTCGAGTACTGGCTCTCAAGTTGCACCATCGGCTCTCAAAGTCGCACCTAAAGTAAACCCAGTTGTGTACCGGCTCCCTAACTGCACCATCAGCTCTCAAAGCCCTATTTCAAATACACAAACTCCTGCTACCGGCTCAAAGCCGCACTGTCGGCACCTTAGCAGCACTATTGGCTCTAAAAGCCACACCATCGACTCACTTACTTCTGCTATCAGCTTCTGCTGCACACACCAGTTCCAAAGCCGCATCATCGGCTCTCAAATCCGCACCACTTGTACACAATTCCTGTGTCCGGCTCTTGCCGCATCATCGGCTTCTAAGCCACATCATTGGCTCTCAGAGCCGCACCACTTGTACCCATACTACTGCTCTCAGCTGCACAACCGACTACATGGGCCACAACACTTCATGATAAGGATAATCCATTGTTGGTAACAACAAGGGCTTGCTGGCAATCTTAAAGCTGATATCTAGGTTGCACCACCTGTTTCTCTGCAAGACTCGCCCAGATAGAGGAACATGGTCTCTCAATCACAAATTATGTAATTTAATTTCAGGCTGCTCTCTCAATTACTGAGCTTTCTGCAACCTCTCATTGGTATATTGTTCCATAGATGCCAAGGCCTTCATGGATGCCATTTCCATGAAAAATTTTACAGATTTGGATTTTACAGAAATTATGACATTGCCTTGATTCTGAATATCCAGCTAACGGCTGTAGATGGATGACCCATAATACCAGCATGAGTCTAAACAGGTGCTGATGATGTGTCAATTTTAGTCTCTTAGAGTTGATATCATTTAGCAACATAAACACCCCAATCATCTTGTATTTTCCTTAGACATAAACTCTATTGGAGTGCTAAATAAATTAAGGAGTGGGATGAGTTATGCCAGAGCACTTGCCTACCAATGTGTGAAATGGCAATAATGGTCTGTGCTTCTATCAAAAGAAAGCAGACTAGGCCTAGTTCAAATGGGCTGCATGTGAAATACCAATGTTTCAACATGGTCTTTAACTAGAAGCAGGCAGAGACACTGCCACTTCACAGAGAATGACCATATTACCTGCCATCTGTCATGATGCAACATAGGGCCAAAAATACCTGCTGTTGAGCCTGTGTCATGGGCCATTACAACCTATGTATAGGAGAATTTTAAGCCAGCGTTTATCTGTTGTGGGTTCTATTTTGTGGCAAGGAAAAGTGGTTCACTATTGGGTGCTCAACAAATCACTTTTAACAATACTTGCTCCCTATCTCTGATCTCTGTCCTCTTTGTATGTGCTTCAGGCTAGAGTCTTGACCAATTGATCCTGCATAGGGTGCTCAACCTGATATGTGTCCGGTAGGCAAGGAATAATGGATGGTCTTCAATAGAAATGATGGCCTCTCTGAATACCAGGTCATGCCATTCTGCCTGTGCAATGCCAAGCCATCTTCCAAGCATACTGTATGTGAATTCCTTTTTTAGAGACCTAGGAGTATATTTACTAAAGTTCGGGTTTTTAGAAATGGAGTTGTTGCCCATAGCAACAAAAAGGATTGTAGCTATTCTCTTCTATAATGAGCTAGATTCATCTTAAGTAGTATCTGATTGGTTGCTATGGGCAACATCTCCACTTTTAAAAAAAAAAAAAATAAATGCATGTTTTTAGATCTGTTTTTATAAAATTTTCAAAGAAAAAATGAGGTACAAACAAGAAATTGGTTGTACACAAAAATTAGATCAGTTAAAGATACAAGCAAGGACATAACAAATAATGGTTTAGGTGTAGCAATCTTGAAATTTTTTGGCATTGTAAAATCCGATAATTTATTAACACCAATATCAAGTGTTTGAAATAGCAATACAGCTACAGTATTAGAAGTTTAACCATATTTGAAAAGTGGATCATTATAGATTATAATCCCGGTAACGAAACATATGTTTAAATAAAAAATCAGAAAGGGATGAAGATCAGGGGGCGGGGAGATATGTTGGCAAATGGTGTGGCTAGGAGCTTTTGGTGTAGGAACCATTCAGTGCTTTCGAAGAGTTTAAATATTTTGATTTGAGTGTCAGGCTCCAGGGAGTCTATAAATTTTTCCCATTTGTTATAGAAACGGATAATAATTTATTTTTCAGTGTAAGGAAGGGTGGATCTCTATTCAAGAGTAAATGGATTAATATTTGTTATTCTGAGAGGGAGGGGGAGGAGCAGGAGGTCCAAAGCAATAATATAACTTTTTTTGAGATTAGTAATTAAAATGGATAGAAATGGAAATACAGATATACTAAGTGGGCCAAGGTCCCAATTTTTAAAATTTGCCAATAAACACGCTAAGGGGTCAGGTGGAAAAGCAATAGATATAATAGTTTTTACATAGTTAAGAACTTTGTTCCAAAATCATCGGATCTTCCCGCATGACCAGAAACAATGGAATAGTGTTGCTTCTGAGTGATGACACTTGGGACATTGACCTAGACTAGAAGGGTTTACATCTTTAAACTTTATATTGAGCTGGAGAAATGTATGCCCTCTGCAGGGTGCGCGCATGTACTTCCTATAAATAGGCTGAACCTAGGGCCTTCAAGGTTGAGTCATAATTTTGTAACCTAATTGTGGGGGAGTTAATCTCAGGGATGTCTCTCTGCCACATTAGGCCTAACCTCTCCCAATACTGGGTGTTTGAGGATTGGATTATATCAGAGTAAATTAATTTAGTTTTATATTGAAAACATTCACATAAGTGCAGAGCAGTTATGATTGGGTCTGGGATTGATGAAGGGTTGATTGGTGATAAAGAAGAGATATAGTGACAAATTGGAGAAACATAAAAAATTGGTGCTGAGGCAGGTTGAATTTTTCTCGTAGGGTTGAGATTTGTTCTAAATTGCCTCCTGGGTCAAAAACTTTCGAGGCTATTTTAAGACCTTTGTTTATCTATGTAAAGAAGTGTGCATTAGAAAGTGAGGGGGTAAAGGAGGGATTTACCCAGAGTGTTGTGTAGGGGGATGCATAAGGATTCCTTTTAAATGTCTTGTTAAGTGAAATCCACGATTGGTAAGTGTCATGAAACATGATGATTAAGGATTTGTATAGGGATATCTGATGATTTGGAGTGAGGAATTAATTTTTATTGATATGTTTAAGATCTTTAACTTTTAGATGGTTGGGGAGCATTTGCATGAGATAGAATATTTTTGGGAATATGACACTTTTGAGTATTGCTATGCGACCCATGAGGGAAAGGAGGAGGAGTTTCCAGTTGTCCAGCATGGTGGATATTTTAGAGATAACAGGGGTAAAATTCAAGTCATACAGTTTAGAAAGGTTGGGGGAGATGAGTTATCTTTGAAGAGTTTATATGGAAGAAAGATGTGGATTGGATTAGGGAGAGTTGAGGTTGAGGGCCTCCTAGAGGCATCAATTCAGATTTGGAGATGTTGACTTTGCATCCTGAGATAGCACCAAATGAGGAAATAATCCTCATCACTTCAGGAATGGAGGAAGCTGAGTTCGATATGAAAAGGAGCATATCGTCCGCGAATAGTCCTACCTTTAGTTCAACATCTCCAACTTGAATGCCCTGGAAGGAGGAAGAAGCTTGCAGGGCTATTGCCAGTGGTTCTAGTGCAATGTAAAATAAAAGGGGGGATAAGGGACAACCCTGCCTGGTGCCTTTTTGTATAATGAAGGCAGGGGGGAAGTTGGCCATTACATGAAATTTGGGTTTGAGGTTGAGAGTAAAGTAATTTTATTATATTGGTGAAAGGGTCTGGAAAGCCGAATTTCTGTAAAGTTGAAAATTGGTGTTGCCATGATATGAGATCAAAAGCCTTCTCTGCATCTAGGGAGAGAATTAACCTGTTAGAAGAGGCTGAGGAATGAGAAGGCGCAGAGATAGCTGTTATGACCCTTCTAATGTTAACTACAGAGTGACGTCACCAGATGAATCCGGTTTGATCTTGATGAATGATATGGGGTAAAATCAGTTTTAAATGGTCAGCTAAAATCTTTGCTAGGAGCTTGTAGTCAAGATTAAGTAGGGAAATGGGTCGGTAGGATCCTGGGCAAACCAGGGGCCTGATTCAGAGCCGGTCGCTATTTGCGCTCGCTCGTCCAGAAAATAGGGGTGGCTATTCAAATGAACCGTTCACTGTTTGCGGTCTGTTCACGCCTCTAGGTCTGAACGAGCGAACAAAACTTGTGGTCGTTTTTTGGGAAACTACGCCCCCTGTCCGCTCGCATCCTACGTCATGTCCGCTATTTATTAGATTAAACGAGTACATCGAACAGGGTATGAGCTGCTCGCTATTCTTGTGGTTGGTTTTTGCTACCACAATTTTGCGAGCAGTTCTGGCTATAAAATAACCCAGTGACGTGGTCAATGACGCTGCTATTTTAAATATGCACACCCATAAAACGCCCGTTTTGACCTTTAAGCACGCCTGCGATCGGATCTCCACTCCCTGTTTTCAAGCACCTTCCCCTGTTACCACCCACATACACCTCATCCTGTCACTCAAATTAGCAGGCATTCGCTATTTTGCAAGCACATGAATTTCGACCGCACTGACTGGTTCGCGCATGCGTATAACGATCCGTACGCATGCGCAGTTGGGCAAACATCGCTTGGAGCGAACGAGCTGCCCCTTACGAGTGGCTCTGAATCAGGCCCCAGGTCTTTACCTGGTTTTGGGATTAGTTTCAGGATAGCTGAATTAAAGTGGGCTGGGAGGGAGTTTGCTGTTAACATGGAATTAAATACAGATACTAGTGTGTCACCTAACCTAGGGAGTAAGATTTTATAGAACTCGCTACTAAAGCCATCTGGGCCAGGGGCTTTGTTAGGTTGTAATTGTTGAATAGCTTTATGGGCTTCCTCTAAGGTGATGGGGGAGAGCAGGGATTGAGCCTTTTCGGCTGAAAAGTTTGGGCAAGGCAGGGAGTCCCAGGAATTAAAATTGGAGGGGGAGGAAACTGGGAGATTGGTCCACAAGAATGGATGTAGAGGGAGGACTAGGTGGGAGGGCGGAAGAGTATAAATTAATAAAGAATGATTTCTTCCACAATTTCAATGTTGGATTCAGTCAAGGTGCCGGATGGGGTTTGTAGAGGATGGACAACCATTGACGGTCTAGTACCATTAAGTAAATTTGATAAAAGGCGACTTGTTTTATTGCCGAATTTTTGAAATTTATGCTTGAATGAGAATAGGTACCTGTCCCCCATGGATTGCATAAATTCCTCAAAATGAGTTTTCACTGTGAGGTATAATTCCTTATTGTGAGGTGTGGAAGAAAGTTTGTATTGCTGAAAGAAATCAGAGTTGAGTGACATGTACTGTGTGGTGTATTTTTTGTTGGAGTCGGAGGTGTAAGAGATGATTTCTCCCTGCAATACTGCTTTGGCTGCTTGCCAAAAGAGTGTTGGGTTTGATTCTAAGTGTAAAGCTGCCCATCCACTAGATGATTTTGACTGGTGATTGCATGATAATGATGTCGTAATCGTGCAATCGCTTGCAAATCGTCTGCAAATCGGGAACTTTACAGTCGGAAACGACCAGCGATGCGCGCGTGCGCTGGTCGTTTCCGACATCAATCATCGGGCAAACATGCTGGTCAACCTGACGATAACATCAGGTTCAGCATGTTGCCAGATGATTGATGAACCTGCACTGAAAGACTGCTCGTTCAGTGTAGGTTTATCACAGACATAGAAACGACAGCACGATTACAATGTTGTAATCGTGCTGTAATTTCTATGGTCTGCTAGTGGATGGGCAGCATAAGAGATTGTTGTTTTTGTAGTTTTCCCAGGCAGAGAGTAGTCTATCTCTGAATTTAAGTGATAGGGATAGATAAGACGGAAATTTCCAGAGTTTGACCGAGCCTAGCTCATCTGGTATGTGCAGGGTGGCAGATATCAGGACATGGTCGGACAGGGAGATCAGCTCGATGGTAGAAACCATAACTTTAGGGAAAAGGATGAGTGAAAAAAGGAGATAGTCAATTCTGGAGAGGGAAGCCCCCCGTGTTCCAGGAGCCTATTTTAATGTCAGACATATATCAACATTGGTCTCAAAGCCCCAACATGAAGGTAGACAAAAACACATTGCATCTGGCTAAATGGGTGATAGGTTAAGGAGATGGGGTGAAGGATGAGGGGATGGGAGAAAATAAAACATAATGAACAAGTGAAAGCAGGTCATGGAATGTGTCAGTCAGAATTACAACTTGAGCAATTATATAAGAACATTAAACTTCCAAGGATTACAAGAAAAAATACGTATGTGACATATATTGAGATGAAAAGCATGTAATATATTACAGCACAGTAAACAAAAAAGTCTCCTATAGCGGGGTATGCCTAACTAAATTACAGGTATAACTGAAAGATGATCATCCTAAAAGAGTTGCTTAATAACGTAGATAAACAGTCACAATTTCACGCTCAGTGAGCATAGGTAGGAGGATATTAGGTATTGAGTAACTTGCAGATTGGACATGGCTAGAGTATCACCCTGGGTTGGGAGCTGGGGTATCAGCATCTTGCATGGTAGAAAAAGAGAGTTCTCGTAGATACTCTGAAGCATCATCTGGTGTGGAGAACTCTTCATAATCTTTGCCATCATAGATGCGTAGCCCGGCGGGGTAGAGCAACCCAAACTTGCGACCCTCAGAGATCAAGCGTGAGTATAGAGGGGAGAGGGCTTTGCAGGCCCTTGAGAGTTCTGCAGAGTAGTCTTGGAACACATAGAGATTGTTGTTCTCCCATTTCAGCCCTTTTATTTTCCTAGATGCAGACCAGATTTTTGCCTTGTGTAGGTAATTGAGGCATTTAAAAAGTACAACCTGTGGATGAGGTATTAGTTTGCGTGGGAGGGGGCCCCACTCCATGTACCTATTCGATAACTATGTCTCTGCATTCAGTTTCATTGCCCAGGAGAGGTGGTAAGGTATTGCGCACAAAATTATCAAGTGCTGCTCCTTTAACAGATTCAGGAATGCCTACAAGTTTAATATTATTCCTCCGGGACCTGTTCTCTAGGTCATCGACCTTATTCCATTACTGTAGTTTTCTTTATGAAGGTTTGAGGCTGATTTCTGGAGATTGCCACTCTCATGCTGTGCTGCTCTGTGTCTTTGACTCGCTGTGTCAGTCTGCTGAGCTGACCTGTAATGTCTGCCACTGCTTGTGTGAGTAAAGGGGTCACTGTGTTTTTTATGGCTACAACTATATCGCCATAGGTGGCCAGATCATCTGGAGAATGGCATACCTTATAGGGAGTAGAGCCCTCTCCCTCAGCAGCAGCTTTTTTTGATGCCAGGGACAGCACTTAAGACTCTGCATCCGGCTCCATGTTGGCTGCAGCGCGGTGCTTCTCCTGTCTGGACGTCTGAGTGGGCGTGTGCTGCAAGGAGTACAGAAACCTGTCCATGCTAGTGACAGGTACCATGCAGGACCAGACTGGGGGTGTTATCGAGGCTTAGGGGGCATTGTGAAGGGTGTTACTGGGATGAGGTGCGGGAGCCCTGAGACAGAGCTGCCTTACTACATCAAACCAGAACCGGAAGTCAAGAATATGCATGCAAGTATATACCCTAGGGTGAAGTCCCTAAGAAACTGGGGTCCCTATTCCTAAGGGCAACTAGCCCTGGACAGAAATCTTGTATCTGTAACCCAGGGCTTTGGGTACAGAGGTGATCAATAATTAATATTTATAATTAATATTGTTCTTTACAGGTAGATTGCTGATCCCAGCAAAGCTGAGAGGGCATAATGGTAATGGAGAACCACAAGTATAAGCATGGAAATATGGGCCTAGTGGCACCTTTGAGCCACCTGTAAAAAAATAAATAAACTGAAGACAGTACACAAACACCATAGTATAAGTTCCTTTATTAAAAAAAACACTCCACACACATTGCTCACTCAATCCAATGGAAAGGTCATCTTTAGTCCATGGTACTCTGCAAAAAAAAATATAATAGACAATGCGACTTGTCCCTTTTGGGGCTCTGCCGAGACTGAGAGGTCTCCCATGGACACTTTCCACATTGCTACCTCATTCATTTATATGGAGAGTGTCCGTGAATGAACTTCACGAGAGTTGTGTCATTTATTATTGGAATTTTTTTTAGCATTTAGGGTTTTGTTGACCACATATAAAAGATATGGGTGATTTCTTCTAAAAACTTTGTCATTTGGGGAATATTCCTTCTGAAGCTCTTTTGGCTACTATTGATGTAAGTTTCCACTAGACCATCATCTCACATGATGATGGTGTAGAGTCAACTAGAACAGCATTGTTGTCTATGAGGGACACAACAAAAATCCATTCCTATGGACCTTCCCCTTGTTAGCACGGCCTTCCCTCATAATCAGCCCCACCCAAACTTGTCATCCAGCCTGCCTCCACTTGTAAATTAATCAAATTATAAGGGGGGGGGGTTAAAAGCAATTAAAATCAGATTAAAAGTAGACTTCCTGTAACCTATCTACAGTGAATTAGTTAAAGTAACAGGATACTGAAAGAATGAAATTAATGAAATTAATTAAAAGTTGGTCAATAGCAGGGGAAGCTAAACACTGGGGTGGGGTGGGTGCGGAGCTGCCTGATCACTCCTCAGATCTCGCAGCCAGTTATTGGAGGAGTCTGAAGTAACAGACAGTTAAACTGACTTCTGACTCACTGGCTGAGAGATCAGTAGAGAGTAGTCATCAGCCTGACCTCACACTCTCCTCCAGCACTGCCGGGCCTGATGTGCTCTGGCTCTAGGGGGCCCCCTGACAGAGGGGGACCCAGGTCACCTAGCCTTCAGGTGCCCCCTTAATCTTGCTCTGCAATAATCCACAGTGTAGTGGATGATTTACCATGTAGTGGTAAAAAAAGAATACACATCAAATACAGATTACCTTTCTCCAGTGATAATATAATATACACCCTAACCTGCCTGTGTGCCCTGATGTATGTTGGCCTGACTATACCTTTTTGCGAGGGGATGGCAAATCATCGCACCTCTGTAAGACAGGCCATATATACAGGAGCCACTAATGAACCTGTGGTACAGCTATTAAAAAAGGACACTCCTAATCGGCACTCTGCTGTATGATTTTTGAATGGAAACCACCACTCTAACAAGGAGGGGACAAATAGCTGGCGCTCAAACGTAACAAATTCAAATGGATTTATGATTTAGACACAATCTCAACTAAGGCACTAAATGAAAGCAATACCTTCAATATGTTACTACAATAAATTGGACTTATATAATCCTTATATATATTGGACTTACATGTTCTTCAGATATGTTCCTAATATTTGTAAGTACCGGCTCATTGAGTATTATTTTTTGTGACTTTACATCACAATGGATTGGCCTATATACAATTCTCTTTATGACTGATCTGTACATCTTTCCCTCTCTTGTGTTGTGTTGATTAAAAAAATCCCTTTGGATTTGATTTGGGACTTTAAGTAGGATATATGTATGGTCATACTTTTGGTCTCACTCTGCCTGGCTGCTGCTATCTCTGGTCTCACTTAGGTTCAAGCCTGCAGTTCAACTACGGCTGGCTGCTACTCTCACCAGTCCCATTCCGGTCCAAGCCTGTGATTCCACTCAGGATGGCTGCTACTCTCACTGATTCTATGTCAGCTCAAGTCTCCGGTTCCACTCTGGCTACTCTGCAGTTACCGCCGATCCCATTGCAGTTCAAGTCTCCAAATTCTACTCTGGTTACTTTGCTATTTTTTACGCTGCGCGCGATGTCAGAGCACACTTTGAGAAGCTGGCACAGGGTGCTCCGAACCCTGGAGCCGGCCCTGTTGAAGTTGAGCTACTGTATGCCTGTTGGATATTCAATAAAGGATGCTCCCCAAAAGCTCTAAAAGTTGTGAGTGAGTGCTGGCACAAACAACACCTCCCCCCACCTGCTGCCTGCCCACAAACCACTTTATGTTACCAAAGCGGGTGCTACCCATCTCCCCAACTATGCCACCTATTACTGGCAATAGGGACATATTGCTGGGAGGGACTTCCACCCATCTGCCCATACAAACAAATTCCCCATAATGTACCCTTGCCTAGTGAGAGCTATGTACTGCTTGAAAAGACTGTTGAGTTCGGTGTTCTACTATCAGAGCTTCTCAGGTCAGGCCAACAGACCCAGGCTTTGCATCTCCTTGCAAATATTTTCAGTGTTCCTCTGTTAGTTTCAGTTCTGTTTGGTGAAGTCCTCTGTGCAATAGTACAAGTGAGCGAGTGCCCCTTGCATGGTGTACATTGTGGGGTCTTGCGCACGCTCAGCTCTGCACACTGTCCCCAAGCACAGAGCCCACCTCACTGCCAGGAAACACAAACACCTATCAATAATATGAAACCTGTCCTACCCCAGGGTCATGCTGTGCTCCACATATATAGAGTGGTCTATTGGGTCACTATGGGGCTCTTTGTTGTATGGAGTAACTCAGGGGCTTGTCCAATGCTGTGGACGGATTGGAGGAAAGACAGCAGTGAGTCGCGCATGCACAGAAGCGCCAGGTCAGAGGTCATGCCTCCATGGAGATCCGCTCCGGGTCCTGGTGATCCTCTAACAATTTCAAAATGGAAGAACATAAAGGGGACAATTCCATTAAACGTGAATCTCACAATGTTGTAGTGTAGAAACCCTTGCACTCGCGGTACATCACTATCACACCGCTCCTTTTATCTTGCATTGCCAAATGATTTGTGATGTGTGTGCCCCAAAAGAGTGTCCAGCATTTGAGTGAAGGAATTGCTGATGAATATTTAAGATAGATTTGTTTCCTAAACTAGCAATGAAGCCGAACTAATTTTTTTTTTTGTGGGAAGTTCCTCTTCATCTTCGTCATAATGTAGGTTCAACTAGGGCCTATCATTTGGGTGAAATGAAAATTCTTTCAAGAAGAGCATTTTCATGATTAAAATGTAAGCATGGAGTGAACGTTGAGATTTGTATTTTGAATGAAATGAGAGAAATCCAATTGCAATATGAGAAAACTTGAGAAACATTTAAAGAAATGGGCAGAATAGGTGTTGCTCATGGTATCCAATTATATTCTAGCTCATTTATTTTGTATATTAAAGAAAATAACAGCTAGAATTTGATTGGTTGCTATGGGTAACACCTCCACTTTTGTAAATCCAAATGTAAATGTAACCCTAGAGATTTTCCCAATGTGTATTTGTTAAATAGTTCCAAATGCATGAGAGAGAAAAAGAATCTAGAAAAATCTGGTCAAGAATTTCTTTTTTGTAGAAAATAAAAAATATCTCCTGTTTGGATACATTTGAGGGAGCAGAAATCAAAGGCTTGTTGTAAATTTCTTCAAAATATTTACAGATATTTTATACAGTTTCATCAGTAGTGTGCACTCATTTAGAAATGTGCACAGACTCCTGTGTCTTGCCTTTGGTTCTAAATCATTGTTGTATTTGGTTTTGGCAATACCACCCTCAATTGTTTTAGTTTTGGAATTAAAATTTTTTTTTATAAAAAAATGGAATTTGGACCTACTTTTGTTTCTACAATATTATTAACATCAATACATTCATTTGCAGTCATTACCAGTCAATTTTGACCACCTCACAGATCAATATTATTTTCCCCAACTATGGCCAAAGGCTGCTGCGAGTTGGCTGGCAAAACTAAGCAACAGTGTAACAACACAAACACAAGGCAGTTTAAAGGAATATAGCACATCTATGAAACATAGTGGTACAGCAGTAGCAGACAGAATGGCAGTTTAATAAACTATATGACCCTATAGAATGTTTTAATTAAACAAGTACTAATAGCCTAAAAGTAATAGCCTAGTAGAAAAAATAATATATTACCTATACCAACACACTTCTCCAAACAGCAAATCACAGTCCTCAGACCAATATAGGCAATTCAAGTCAAAGTATCAGCCTAGTAGAAAAGATAATAGTTAAAGTTAATTAATAACAAACTTCTCCAACCAGCAAATTACGTGCCTAAGGCCAATACAAGAGTCTAGAGGTGAACGGAATTAATGAATTAATCAATCAATTAGGGGGAATATAAAAGAGTCTCATTACCAGAGGGAGCCTTTTCCGTAAATTTAGTCTGGCTGAGAAAATACACTGACTTCTTTATTTTCCATAATAGATTATACATATTCATACTTTAGTCATCCCTATTCATATTCATTGTATGGGAGCATAATTGCTTGGAAACTTGTAACCTTGTCTTCATCCAGTCAGAATATTGCTGTGTATTAAAAGTCCAGAAAAGCCTGTCAAACACACACAATCTTGACAAAGCCCATAACAAAAAGTGGTGCATTGGAATTGTCCTTGAGTCCTCCCACCCATCTTTATTATTATCGTTTATTTATATGGCGCCACAAGTGTTCTGCAGCGCCTTACAAAGTACCAAATAAGTGACCAATGACTTACAGTACAATACAATGCAGGACAAGGACATGAATAATATACATTGCAACATTTGTGACCATAACGGAATTGGTAAGTCACACCGCCGATCGCATGGACGGTGGTTCAAATCCCGGCAGCGCCAGACCGACGTGGAAGGAAATCCCGATTGTCCGCAAGGTAAGTATTTCCTAACCTAATCTACCCCCTAACCCTAACCCTCCTTTAGGGTGTCTAACTCTATCCTCCCCCCCCTTGTGCCTAACCCTAATCCCCCTTTCCCCGCCATCTAAACCTAAGTCCCACAGGGGGGTGCCTAACCCTAAGATCCCCCCGGGGGTGCCTAACCCTAACCCTCCTTCCCCTATCCTAAACCTAACCTCTGGGGGGGTGCCTAACCCTAAGTCCCCCCCGAACCCTAAACCTAAGCCTCCCCCCCGCAGCTGACCGCGCTCGGCGCCAGGCATCCCTTCGATCGGGATGCCGGTCTCCCAGCATAGGTTAATTAACCCTCGCTGGGATTCTGTAGTGGAGATGCCGCCGGTCGGCATAGCGACCAACGACATCATAAATGCATACCACCATAACACCCAAATAAGCAACAGAGCATAAGCAACCAAGTGTTAGGTGCCCTAGTGGGGAGTAAGAAGTAGATGAAAGTAAAGTAAGGAGAAACACATGAGTGTAGAGGGCCCTGCTTGTAAGAGCTTACATTCTAAAGGGTATATATGTTGTATGTTAAAATGGACATGAACAGTTTAACAAAACTTCAGCAACAGGGATACCATTTTTTGTCTGAAGTGCATGGTGTGTTTGCCCCCCCCCAAAATAAAATATCTTGGTGGTTTGGTTAAACCAAGCTACTGTACCAACGGGCTTAAGGCTTAAAGTATTGCTAATCATTATCACAGTTAAAAGATATCATCATCCACATGATCACTGTTGTTAAAATCTTCATTACACAATATTAGCTCATCCCCACTGGAATCCACGTTTACAGAATTATCTATACTTTGTTGTAATTGGCAGCAAAGGTCTTTCTCATATAATTTGTAATTCAGTTGCTGAACATCAGTTTTCAAAATTTTCTGGAATTACCTCCTATGATGATCGCTCACAAGGTTCCCGGCTCTACTAAACACTCTTTCCGAGTACACACTGGAGGGTAAGCAGTTTAAATAAACCATAGCTAGTTTGTACAAGAGTCTCCAAATTGCCTTTTTTATTCCCAGTATTTACTGGACTGTGTGACATTTGTACATTAACATTAAATAATTTTCAACCATTTTATTTTTTTATTTTTTTCAATTAATTTTTATTAATTTTTAACAAGAAAATACACAAATACAGAAATAAAATACAAAAAAAGACACAATACTTTCAGTTATAAGAGTTGCAAATAAGTAGCACAAAATAAGTAACATAAAAATAAAATAAAACAAGGGGAGAAAATAAATATAAAACCGAAATGAAAAAAAGAAGGAGAAGGTACCACAGTTCACAAGAATATACAACACATATACATTGTATCACATTCAAAATGCCTAACTCAGAGTAGAATCTAATATTCAAAATATTTTCATACAGAAGGCGTATCCCTAAACACCTTCACCAACAGTTACAAATTCCTGCCATTTAGACCATAACCTCAATGGCGAAGAAGCAGACATTGAGTATGTGACATCCACAGTTTCCATCAAAAATGCAAATTGTACCTTATGTATAATTTTATGAATAGAAGGGAGAGTAGATGATTTCCATAATTGTGCTATTGCTGTCTTGGCTGCTATAAGAACATGACCCACTAAATAACAGTCAGTTTTGGGCATACCTAAAGGGTAAACGTGTAGTAGCGCCAGAGAGGAGGATGGCTGGATATTCACTTTCAATACCTTAGAAATCAAATCAAATAGATCTTTCCAGAAGGCCTGGATATGAGAGCAACTCCAGAGAATATGAAATATATCTCCAACACTCATATTCATCTCCAACAGTATTTTGATTGCGTTGGCCATATTACGTGTAATTTGGCCGGAGTGAAATATAGCCTAAGGAGTATTTTATACTGTAATTCTAAATGATTATAACATTTGGACAATTTGTGGGTAGTAGTGAAAATAGATTCCCATTGCTGAGGAGTATAGGCCTCCTGAAGATCAGACTCCCATTGCTCTTGGGACTTAGATTTAACTGGAGGGCTAGCCTCGAGTCACATGGAGTACCAAAAACCAATAGTACCTTTAGAATTACTTCTTTTTAATTTAGCCAAGATATCAGCCGAAGGTAATTCCAAGGAACCGCATACTTTTATTATAGTAACCACCCAATGTTGAATTCGAAGATAAGAGAAAAGCTCTCCAGGCGGCAACTGAAATTGGGATTGAATTTGAGAAAACGGGATTAGAGAGGAAGAGCTCGAAATGTCAGCGATGGTTTCAATCCCACATGAACGCCAAATCACCACTGATAAGTCTGGGATTAAGCGAGCAATAGCTGCTAAAG
This sequence comes from Taudactylus pleione, assembly GCA_031769625.1. Taxonomy (NCBI): domain Eukaryota; kingdom Metazoa; phylum Chordata; class Amphibia; order Anura; family Myobatrachidae; genus Taudactylus; species Taudactylus pleione. Next base: position 509,764 of record JAUIMM010000047.1, on the reverse strand, counting down.
ATAAGGTTTTAGCTGGTAGTTTGATACATTTAGATTGCAGTATCATGTTGTCCCACCTATTAAGAGAGTCGATTATGGCTCTAGGAGTATTATTTGATAAAGGGCGCATTTGTTTGGGAGTCCATATTAAATCCACTAAAAGATACTCTATCAATAATGCCTTTTCTAAGTCAACCCACGGTTTAGTGTTAGGGGGAAGAAACCAGTCGCTAATTTGTGAAATTAGACACGCTGACTGATATAGCTCTAAGTCTGGGATTTGTAACCCCCCCCTGGATTTTAGGTTTAGTCATACGCTGGTAAGCCAGCCGTGGAGTTTTACCTTTCCATATATAAGACACAATTAATTTACGAGCCTTAATTAGGATTCAACCATTTTATTGATGTACAGTATCAGGTTGAGTAATGGTAGAGGTGTCAAAATATGTGGGCAATTCTTTTAAGCCTGACCAGATGTCATAATGTTTCACTCTGGTGCATTGAGTTGACGAATCATCATCATCACCAGCGGGTCTCTTGGAAAAGGTAATTTTTTTTTCTGGCAGCAGTATTTGCAGGAAAAACTGAATCTATGACTTAACCTAGGATCAAGCATGGATACCAAAATGTACTGATCCAGGTGCAAGATGTTGCAAACCCTTTGGTCCTGGCGAAGCGAATAAAGAACTTGATATACAAGTCCATCATACTTAGTGAAATTGCTTTGTTTCATCTCCTCATCCAGGTTCTATAACTGCTATTCCGGTAGTTTAATTAACGCTATGACCTGGCTTACTGTACTTTATTAATTACAATTTCAAATGGTTTCAGTAGCTTGCATAAAACTAAATGTTGTGTGTGCTGCACTAATGTAACATGACCCCCCCCCTCTCCCTATGTCATGGTTGGATAAGTATGATTGGATGGCATTTTGCTGTTCCCCCAGTTGCTGAATCATATAATGCTTCAATCTGTAGCATGGCAAATGGAGCTGATCTTGCAGCTGCTGCAATCTTCTACATGTGGTTGGTGAATGCCAAAAATGCCTAGAAATTTTATGAGCCACAGACAGCATCTCCTGTTTGGACCTGTCATTTTTAAACAATTCTAAACCGCCAAGTTTATTGTATGCGCAAAACATGGTATGTGTTCAAAATTCACCCAGTTGTAATGCTCATACAATGTTACTTGCATTATTGGAAATGACAATTTCTGTGGAGAGTATTAGCGGATTAAGCCATTTTGCTATCAAATCCCTGAGTTTTTCCAACAGATTGGCACCAGTATGCCTCTTATTGAAGCTACTGATACAGAGAGTAGCCTGACTGTGAATGTGTTGGTGTTGTGTGTTAGATACTGCTGCTGAAAGCGATACACCCACCCAGTGCACTGTTACAGTCATGTAATCTTTAGTTTGACCAGTACTGCTTGTCCACATATTTGTATTTAAGTGAGTAGTTGGTACAATGGCATTTTCTAGGCAATAAATAACTTATTTTTAACGTACCGATACAGGAATTGCTGTTTTGTTAAAATAGAATCAAGATGGAATTTGGTAGCATGGACACATGACCTCAACTAATTGACTAAAACCAGACCCATTGATGGCGCTAATTGGATGCAGATCTAATGCAAACATAGATGCCTTGGCTTCAGTGATCCACTGTGCAACAGGATGGTGGCCTTTATACTTGGTTCCTCTTGTGTTTGGTCCCCTTCTTGGTCCCCTTCTGTGATCAAGATTCATCCCCAGCAGCAGCACAAGTGCGCAAGGACTCTTCTTGTGAATCCTGGATAGGGGAGGAGCCACTTTGCTTTTGCAATTTGTATGAGGAGGTTGATGATGAATGTGTTGGTGGTGGAGATTGCATGTACTGGTATCTATCAATGCTGTTGGTAGCTGATGCTGGACTGCTTGTTAACATTTTACAGGATTTTTCAGGTTTTTGAGAAATAAATAGTATGAATGCTGCAAAATGACTTAACAGGGAGGAAGTTCCTAGATGGTTAACGTTCTTGTGTCTACTTACTTTGGCACTACAAATGGCACAGATACCTTGAAAAATATCAGGGTGTGGGTAATGGTGGATTTTTTGGTCTTTAGCCCAGGCATGACAATGCATTTCTTCTTGTCACTGGCAAGAAGTGTTGCTACTGTTGACTGACTTACTTTGACACAAACATCATTCTCCTGAATTTTATAAACTTGCTTTTTCCAACACATTCATCATCAAAAGCCTCATAAGTTACACAATACACAAATATCCCCCTCATCCTGTTTCATTTCCAAAGTAGCATCCTCAATTTCTATGTCTAAACCATAATCATCATTACTTTTACTACTACTAATACTCACATTTGCAGATGATTTAGAAATGGTGGAAGGAGGATTCTCTTGGATTACAGTGTCAGAAATGTCACACTCACATATAACACTCATGGACACCCTTAGGGCCGTATTCAATTGCCGGCGAAAAGTCCTGGAGCCAGAGTTTTTGCCATCATCGCTAGTTTTGGCTCCGGAAAAGTATCGCGCTCATCACCGCGATTCGCCCTATTCAATTGCGTCCCAGCAAAACTGGAAACGGGGAAAAGTCTTGTCAGATTTGGGGAAATCACCCTGACACCCCTCAAAAGATGCACTGACATGGGGGATCACTATGGATACCCCCGAATAGTCCTGCTGATGGTATTTGGGGTACTTAAATGCTCTGAATTAGTGCTATTTTGCGTCTTTGCACAAGTGGTGAAAAATAGCATTTATCAGTTTTTTTTCCAAAAATAAGTAGCCCTAGCAAATTCGGGGTACATGAAAATGTATGCTAGCACGGTTTAAAATTGCTAAAGTGCGTTTTCACCCCAAAAACGAAAGTACCTTTTTGGGGTCGTCTTAAGTATTTTTTTTTACTTTTTTTGATGCAGTTTACCTTTGGGGGCTGTCCCAAGGCTGCAGGTGTGTTCCCGCAACTTTGCACCTCAAACCCCCAATTCTGCACTTTTTTCTGCCTCCATTCACAGGCGAATCTTTTCCACTGGTTACAAGTCGCAGACTTTTCGCTCCAGCGAAAAGTCTTTGCAATTGAATACGGCGGAAAGCTTGCGACAGGCAAAATGACGTCATCAGCGACAACTTTTCACCTAGAACGGCTTTTCGCCGGCAATTGAATATGGCCCATAGACTCTCCTCAGGAATATGTGAAGTTTGCATGCACACAGTTTGTTCTTAGAGTTCTTTTTGTGCACTGAAATGCCTGTTTTATTGGTGCCACATCTAGACTCAGAGCAAGAAGGTTTTTCATGTGAGATTACAGAAGATGGCTGACTGATTTTGGCCCAGTCTTTTGCAATAGCTATTCTAGTGCATTAAAGAGCAGTAGCAGGACCATCACTCACAAATAAAAGCCATGTTTTGAACCTTTCCTACCACTGCTTGTAGTGTATGGCATGTTAACAATTTTATGGTTTGCATCTGTAACTTTTCTCTTCATTATTAGAGGTGATAGTTTCTTAAAGATTGTAAAACATTGTTTAGATTTGGTGTTCCTTTTCTTACACCTTCTTACCCCTTTATCTTCTTTAAAAGTAGATACTTAAGATGTACTATGATTGCCAGCAGTAGTACTGGATTGCTCATGTTCTTCTATTGACTGATCCATGATTGATTTTATTTTTTACACAAGGACAGGAATAAAGCTACTGTAGTTGATCTTAACTGCCACCACGCCAAGTGAATGTACAATGAGATAGGGAAATGAGGGTCTTACCTTTATTATGCAGTTGTATTAAAAGACTGGAGATGTCATCTGAGGGATATGATTTTGCATATGTTTGTATTTACATCTATTTCTCAATGTGTACTACTTTTTTTTCTACACCTCTGTAACGTTAGCTCTGTTCTACTGAAAATTGAAAATAAAAATACATCTTAAAATAAAAAGACTGGGATTTATTTTTGTCACTGGAAAAGTGTATTTTTTATGTTAATAATGTTGGAGTGCAGCTAACTAGGACATGACAACACACAGTAAGTACAGTAATATATGCTGCCTCTCCAAAACACACACTATTGAAAATTATTATTTAAATTTAATTATAAAAGACTTAATGTTTTTTTGACAGCAGCAAAACATTTCTTTTTTTCACATATTATTTTTGGGGTGCAGCTGACGGGGACACGCCCACTCCCAGTAACTACAGTAATATAGACTGCCTCTCCAAAACAAAACACTTAGTCTTGAAAAATATGATTTAAATTAAATGATTAAAAATATATATTTTTTTGCAATTATTTTTTTTATAACCGGAAAAGAAGTCTTCTTTGGGGTGCAGTTTACTCAGAAACAGCAAAGAATTTTTTGGACATACTGTCTTATCCCTCATACACAAGTAACAATATATATACTGCAGTGTAGAGAGATATCCTCATGAAAATGAGTGCAATTTCACTTTAACAAACATACACAACAGTCTGTTTGTAGCACTGGATTGTATGTGCTACTATGTCTGACAAACACACACACAGTAGCCTGTTTGCAATTTGCAGTGCACTGGATTGCAGTTGCTAGCTAGGGTGTCTGACAAACAAAAAAACAGACATACATAGTGACATAGATGCCTGCAGTCACCGTTCCAACCTACTCCAACCACCTACTACAACTCTCTCTAATCTAATGGCTTCTTAAGGGCATCATTTAAATAGCAAAACTAATAAGAAATATGAGTGAGAATCTCTAACTTGAAGGAAAAGGGTCTCTCTCAGTGAAAAGCAGGTTTTCTGAATTATGGGGGAGATGTATCACTAGCCCTGTATCTCCCGTTATTTGAACCTGCTTTGCCTATTTAACGCAGCGAAGCAGGTCCCTGCAATGGCAGTATGTATTAATATCTAGTTTGAGAAAGAGGGAAAGTGTTAGATTATTTAGATTACTTGTTTGCCGAAGTACACTCTCCCTCATTCAGCTTTCTTACATCGCGGGTCAGGCTCTTTGTGGTGTGTTGTTTACGCATGCACTGTACAGTACAACAACCTGTTACCTGACAGAGCTGCCCGTCATAGTTATTTCTTCCCAGCTGACGAATGATGCTTTTTGAGAGTAGGGAAGTAGTTTTGGGTTAACCCTTCTTTATGACACCTCCTTACATATTAAATATGTTATTTGCTTCTACTTGTCTTTTTAATATTTATATTTTTTGGGAATCTTATCTGCTGCACTACTGCTACTGGAGGGGGAGGAAGTCCCTTCTTTTAAATGATTGTATTACACTATAGGTTCTTTTATTTTGCTTATTATGTAAACAAATTATAAATGTGTCTTGTTACAGAGGTGAAGAGTTGGCTTTTAGATATCTTCCTCATCTCTAATGTGTTGTAGCCAATACAATATTTTTATTATCAAATGTGCTGTAATCATTACTTTTCAATATTTTTTTCTACATGCTATTGTTTGTGTTTTAACATTTTTTTGTTAATTGGCAGCTAGCATGTTTTTACTAATCTATATTTTTGCGAATACATCAGACAGATAAACTAAGCCTCAATGGCAGGGATAGGGGCTCCAAAAGGAAGCTTGTCCATTGTGTTGCTCAATTAAGTGCTTTGTACATGCGTGGTCTGGTATTGACAATGGCGCAGATGTGGAATCCTTAGCCTGGTGTTTTTTGCGACCAGTTGTCCATTTGCTACAATGGGCTAAAGACATCTTCTGATGGTTTGGGCCATTCTCAGGAATCCTTCGCATTTTTGCGTTTGGCAAGTTTGGCAGCATTGCATCCCCCATAAAAACCTATGGGTGTTTTGGCTGCTGGTGGGAATAGAGGGATTGCATCAGATTTTGGAGATATCTACTGCAGTCCCTCAGTCATACATTCGGGGGTTACTAAAAATTTGCGGTTATCCCCCAAAAACTAGCTTGTTTTCTGTGCATAAGCCACAAATATTTCATTTTCCAGGGGCCATTAGTGACTTATGAGACATTTGGCACTTTTTTTCAGGCCTCAAGAAGTATAGGCTGGCGAGAAGCATTTGCCCAGATTTATGTATATATGTTTTAATTATAGTGTAGACCTTTTTTTTATTTGTGTGTTGGTTAATATTTATATAGATCATTAGATAGATGTACATTTATATATAGTGTGATTTTTTTTAATTTCTAAGCATTATTTGTGTCCTAATTTACATTGAATATTTCAAAAAAGCAAATTAAGTTTTAAACATTTTCATTTTTATGAGGAAGAAACTTGCGAATAAATCCTCACTGCGAGCAAAAATTAAACTTGACACATGCGCTGTGCATCTCAAGACGCCTGGACAGATTACTGATAATCACTCAACTACATATTGCATCAATCTCTAAAGCAGGTCTATAGTACACTGTTAAACAAGTATGCATAAGTATGACAAATGCATAAAAGGGCTTTGGACACAAGTGGAAATTACTTTTACACAATATTTCTTTGTTAGATGAGGGGGTTTTGTTAAGGCACTAGAAATCCCAATTTAACCCACCCACTTATGAATTAACATGGCATTCAGCTGCTGTGCCAGAATATAATCTTTCCTCATGTATCAATTAACAGCGAAAATGGCCATCTTTTTCGCCATCTGCGAGAAAACGTCAAACAGGCAAAAATGGAGAAAAAAACTGGAGAACAGTTTTCTCCATCCCAGACCAGGAGAAAAAAAGCAAAATCTCTACTTTTGGATAAAAATGTGGGGATTCCTTTCAGAACCCTTTGGACACCCCCCAATGATAAATGACCCCAAAGTTTTTTCGTAAGTTGCGTACTGTGGTGAAAAACGACCGCACAAACTTTGGGTGTTCTAAAAGCCTCACTTGTACACACATTGCCCCCAAAGCCTCATATTTACACACACTCTGCCCCCATAGCCTTTCACACACAAGGACACACACCCTGTACCTATAGCCTCGCACACATATACACACACATTGAAAAATCAAATATCACCAAAAAGTTCAGGAGGCGCTTATATCAATCAATATGATTCCACACTTGAGTATCTGTAAGAGTGGTCACTCTAAGACGGCCTTCTCACTTGCTTGTTTCCAAACTGTGAACCTCAAAGAAATGTATAATCAAATTGTTCATAGTGTAGTAGGTTTTTTGATCTTTAAGATTATAACTGATCCCAAGTCCAGAATTAATTACCATATATGATGGTCTACAATATTAAGTAGACAAATAAGCACTTTATAAGGGATGGTTTGAAACCAATCGGCAGACAGCAACCTCACAAGAGACTTCTTCCATGTCATGATAGTCCCACCACAACTCCAAGTACATATGCAATAGATAGAACAAGCCTTCAATAGTGTAAAACTATGTTTATTAAAATTACAAACAAAATGAAACACCGCAATGGACTCTCACCGGGTATAATGGTCTACTAGATGTATCAGTAGACAAATATTGCATAGATAAAGGTGTCAGCCAGGCGTCCCCAGGAACTTCCGTCCATCTACCAGGTAGAATCCAGCTGCATCCCACAATAGAATAGGAAAACTAATTTCCAACGCATTTCAATACATTCACTGTGTATCTTCCTCAAGGAAGCCTCAAAAGCCTTGCTCATACACACAATGCCCTCACTAACACATTCACACACATACCACCTCCATAGACACACGCACACATTTCCCCCATAGCCACATACACTGTCCACTTAACCTCTTACATTCACACTACCATTGTAGCTTCACATACAAACAAACACACATTGCCCCCATATGCACACACGCACACTGCCCCCATTGCCCTACATGCACACACTTTCCCCATTGCCTCAGATTAGGGATGGGACATCAAATGAAAACATTGAGACTACTATTGCTTTTAGCTTTGATAACAAAACATTGGTTAGTCCTAAACATGGGTTTGGGAACACATGTATGCTAATGCATAGCCATTTTTTTTTTAAAATTAGCGAACTGGTTACTTAAACATTTAATAAACTAATGAACATCTAAAATTAACCTTATGTTTACCAAGATAGAGGTATATGTGTGTGTATATATATATATATATATATATATATATATATATATATATACACACACAGTATATCTGGATACCAGCACTGACTAGTAAATTATAAAAAGAATATAATGCTTGAAAAACAGATGCATAGAATAACAATTAACATTTATAAAAATATATCTGTCATACAGTATCACATTAAAAGAGCTCAATGCATGGTCATATAAGATGTAGGCCACTAAAATAACTCCTGAATAGGCACATTGAAATGCAAATGTACCTCAGAGTTTGTTAAACAGCAAATATTTATGAAGTGGTCAGGTATTTTGAACAGTCCTTTAGTGTGGATTCTGCAGATGGTAGGGCTGTATAGATGGTTCACTTGTAACTGTATTGATGGATCCATATGGAGCAAATAACATCCAGGAAAGGATAAAGGATTTTCCGCGTTTTGCTGTATAAGCGTCATCCAGCTTCATCAGCATGATATCCAGCGAAACGCATTAAGATGAAGTAACAAAAATATATAGATTGTCTAGCTCTGCAATACAAAGTTGTACAGTATAATAAAGGACAGTATAGAACAAAAAACTAGAAGATCTGTTGCAGTTCCAGGTATTATGAAATAGCTTGCAACATTACACATTTTAACCTCTAACTGCTGCAACTGTTGTCTGAAATAAGCCAGAGGTTTTACCTAGGCAACGATTTCAAGATTTTTTATTAAAGTTTTAAACACAATTCTGAAACATACAAACCAATTTCCAGAAATAGAACATATTACTATTCAATGAATATGCGAGTAATTTGCCATGTGAGTGGATGTATAATGAATGTCTGAGCAGCCTTTCCAGGCTCAACACACAATTTATCTATATTAAGGAATTCTTCTGTGTTTAATGACTCTAATAGGGGTATTCAATATGAAACGTTAACCTCGCCAGCGAGGTTTTCGCCGCACATCGGAGGGCTGACTCACCCATGTGGGAACTGTCAGTTGCCGGAGCCAATCAGCGGGCGCTCTTCAGTGAGCGCTGCCGCTGATTGGCTGGCGGGACTGCAATGCCCCGTGAAGTGCCGATAGCAGGCATTCGGAAGCTATCTGTATGTGTGGCAACACACATACAGATAGCTGTGTTGCATGAATCAGCTAAATGCCTTTTTTTTTTTTAAATCCCATGGATTACTGCGGAGACCAGCGCTGGATGTAGGTGAGTATGAAATCTTCCTTACAGGGCCAAGTTTTAAGGATCTCTACTGGAGAAGGGGACAGAAACTTCTGGTATAGGTAAGTATGTGTGAATGGGTAGGTGTATGTAATAAACTTATACTGGGCACGGTGTGTGTGTTTTGTCTTTTTTAACTATTTATTTTACAGTGAAATTACAGGTGCCGCATGTCTGCTGGCACTTGTAGTTCCACAAGTGCAAAATGGCAGGCATGCTGGCACTTGTAGTTCCACTGTAAAATACAATAGTGTTACATTATTTGGCCCCCCTATTACCCACATACCCACCACTCCAGGGGTATGGGGATGAGCCCCAGGCTTTAGCGTAAGCCTGTGGTGCTTGGGAGAGGGGGGACCCTTTTTTGGGGGGTCCCCGACTCCCCCGAGATCACCAGCTTGCGCTGACCGACTTGGGGTGTAATGCTTTGGACCTGGAGCCCCGGTGATTGGGTCTCTGGGCTGTGGCATTACACCCCGGTCGGTTGGGTCTAGTGCTGGTCTTAAATATAGGGGGTACCCCATGTAATTTTTGCCCCCTATATTTAAAACCAGCACTAGTCCCTGCAGCCTGGTGTTGGTTTCTAAAATACGGTGGAACCCTACACATTTTGTTCCCCGTATTTTTAGAAACCACCACTGGCTGGCAAGCCTGGGGCTGGTTTGGCTTTTGGGGGGGGACCTTATGTCATTTTTTTTCAAAATTTTTACAAATTTTTTTTACAGGTTAACAAAAACGGGAATTTTTAGGAAAAATTCTAGGGACCCCCCTAATGATGTCCAGACAAGGGGGATCACTATGGGTACCCCAATTTTTAACTCCTGAAGGAAGTCGGGGTTTCTAATAGCCACGGCAAGTGCATAAAAGCGACTTTGAAGAAAGTGGTGCAGAAGAGCATTTAGAATTTTTTTGGGGGAAAAATAACTATGCCCAGCAAATTTGGGGTACTTGAAAATGGGGGTCAGCATATTTTAAAGTTGCTAAAGAAACTTGAAAAAATCATGAAAAACCCACTTGCGCAAGGAGCTGCAATGAAAAAAACACCTGGGGCATACTTGGGGACCCCCCCAGAGTCAAGTTCACTATTTTTTAACTTTGTTCCCCAACATTTTTTTTTTTGACCCCCAAATTTAAAGTGCTTTTTTTGGGGTATCCCGATTTTTTTTTTGACACAGATCATTTCAAGGGGTGATTCTGAAGGGTGCAGGCTATTTTTTTTTAAGCTTGCACCCCTAAACTCCAATTCTGCACTTTTTTTCGCCACCTATTCAGTGGTGAAAGGTTATCCCCGTTTTTTTTAAAAGACTTTTTGAACCTGCGAAAAGTCTTTGAAATTGAATACAGTGTAAAAGCAAAACCTGCGTTAATGACGTCATAGGTGCGAAAACATCGCAAAAACTGAGTTTTCGCTCCTATATTGAATACCCTATAAAAATGTTACATTTCCTGGAGGATGGCTGGTAGGTATGTAATAAGTTTAGTTTGAGTTTTAATTTTAATTAGAAAAGCAAATTTATATGATAAATATTTTAAACAAATTTTTTTTTTAAGGAGATGCATGTTATCCTCTAAAACTCAGGCTTATGACCCCGGTATCCAAATGAAAAAGAATTCAGGAAATTAGCTACAACAAGGCTCATATTGCAACGACATCCTGTATAGAAAGAACCTTTGGAATATTAAAAGTTGCTCCCATCGCCTAGATACATTTGGAGAAGCACTTCAATATAGTGCCAATAAAGTTTGCCAATTTTGTTTTGTTGTATTTTACACAATATAGTATTGCACAAAACATTAATATAGATGTGACAAACATCAATTACCTTGAACCAGAAGTTATATCAGTGCAAGATGATGATGGTGCTGTTCTTGCAAATTAAATTCAGAAATAAATACTTCACACTTGAAATTTTATTAAAGAGAATATAATTGATATAATAAATATTTCTATAATGTTTGTTTTTGTATCTTATATTATTTTTTATTGCTTTTCTAAAAAAGTAAGCTACTGTTGGTAAAGCAAAGTCTTTGCAAATTAACATTTCTCTTAATATTTTCAACCAATTGTATAATTATATTAATAGGGGAATATGGTTAGGGAATAAGAGGTCGCACCAAGACTATTATCCATGCAAGATTACCCTGATTATCATCAATATACGTCTCAGTATCACATCACATACAGAGGAGCAACTCAGGGATATATCAATACCATACTCAAAATTATTTGACAAAGGAGTTGGGTAACATGTTTCCTTAGATGTTTATTAATGAAATTACTTGTTTTTTCACCCAAACTCTCAATCCCCGATACTATCGGTCTTCCTGGAGGTGTCATTTCATTTTTGTGTACTTTGGGGAGCATGTAAAATGTTGCTGTTTTCGGATTGTCTACCCATAAGTAATCACAATCTGTTTTCGTTAAAATTCCCTTCTTCTATCCTCTACTAATCAGATTCTAATAACTTTTTAGGTAATTTTGTGTGGAGTTGAAAATCAACTCTTTATAGCAAGAGACATCTTTAAGTTGTTTATAAGCTTCATTAAGATACATATCCTTCGGCCACACTGCGACATTACCCCCTTTATCAGAAGGTTTAATTTCTATGTCATCCCATCCTTGAATCTCTTTTAGTGCTTTATATTCCTCCATAATCAAATTGCATGTCTGAGGTGATTTTTTCTGGGAAATTTTATCAATTTCATTTGATATTTTTTAGTGTTTGAAATATTATTTTTCAAAATATATAATATATTTGTTTGAAATCAATTATTAACAATATAAAATACATGGAATAGGAGCACATAACTTTAGTAGGTGAATATTGATTTGTATTTTTATGTATTCATTTATTTATATAATTATTTTTATATATATTTTATAAATTTTTTGTATTAATACACATATTTTATAACCATAAGGTATACACCTTTCATCACCAATAGGAATTTCAGTAATAATTATTTATACATGAATTATAGTAAATTTACACTTTTTTTTATCACCAGATGGCATACATTTATTATCACTATTAGGTATAGTAATATTTATGTGATGGGAATGATTATTAATACTTGTGGAGGATTATTGGAATATATACACATATACATTCATTATAATATAATCACAGTATAATATTATTATTAAGGAATATACCTCTTTATTAAATTATATTTATTTACTATATTATTTTTTTCAAAAGTGAGAATAGTTATTAACACTCATGGAGAATGTATTGGAATGAATGTACACATATTGTATAATAATATAATATTAATATTAAGGGAGAAATATACACCATTGTTAAATCATTTTTTATGTATAAAATTGGTACAGATTACAGTCATTTATTTATGTCAGGAGATAGTAGAATATGTGGAGGACTATATGGTTAAGGGATTTCAGGTGATTTATGTACATCGATTGATAATATTCTATCTTAAACTTGCAACCTATTAAATAGATACATTGTATTCAGATCCATAATAGAGATCCTTTCTCTGATTCGATTGGATGCATAATATGTCACTCATGTTGATAGAGAGAGATAGGTGGACACTGGTATTTAAGGTGTGTTCTGATTGCTGCTCAGGTTGGCCTTGTGAAAAAGCACTGCAAAATGCACATCAGGCGTTTGCTGTGCCTGTCTGATATGTCATTGAATAATGCTGTATGTTATATATGAGTTGACTGTATAATAGAGATTGCACCGTGTCCCGCTTAGTACCCTTAGTGGCTGATACAAGTGGAGCTGTAAGGCGCACGATGCTGCAGAGTCAGTGCTGGAACAGCTGACAGCCGCCCGCCGATATTCAGCACGCTGAAGCCCAACATCAATTCTAAAGGGCTGTAGCTGGCTTACATTTGAGTGGATGTTTTACATCAATATATGGGATGATATATGAACATAAAAGGGATATATTTATTATGCCCATGATATACTCACACTCCTAGTATGTGTAATTCCAGGCTTATGGCTTGATGGTACAGCCTATGTGAACAGTGCGGGTAAACATCATATTAGATGGTAACACATTGAGACTCTCACTATAAGCATTTATATAATGTTCTAAAGAATAATTCGAAGGGATTCTCTATGTGATATCAAAGGGACATGGCGGCAATTATATACTCACTAAACATTTATGAGATCTAAAGGCGCATGCCTGTATATTGGAAATATATTGTTGAGCCCAATTCATATTACTTATATATCCATGTGATATTTTGATTCTATAAGAGTATTATACATACATAACAGCACGCTACATAGTGAATAAATTGAAGACATAATGACTGAGCACTAATTAATATTTTAAACTCTTTATTCCTTATTTCTATGTGTATATTTTGTTGTGTTTTTAAACTTTACCACTAAGGTGGTTATTAAAGTAACTAATAAATGTTATACTTTATGTTTAGTACTGTGAGACCTTGTGCACTCATATGGGGATTCTTTCTTCTTTCTTTTCTCTGTTTTGAGTATGCAATTGTATAATTAATAAATACATTATACTATCTTGTAATTTATTTGTTCATAAATTTATTAACATTTTTTCAAACATGTTAAAACTACCACTTGTTCGCAGGTTATTCATTGAAAACAATTTTTTTTTCTTTTATGTTTCTCACTATTTCATATATGATATTCAATTATTCCAAAGTTCAAATATTATACAGATGTGTCCTCTTGCATTATTGTCGCTTGTGCGGGAAATCGTGCCACTCATGGCACAATCGCACACCCGTGAATGTGACTCCATAGGATTGCATGTAGTAAACGCAGCACGTGGCATGGTGTAGCATGGTGCACTCAGTCGCGGCTAATCACATGGTGCAATGCATGCGCACGTTTGCAGCGCAATTGGCAAAGATGCAAGAGGACACTTCTGTTTGTAATGAAAGTTGATCAGAAAGAAGCAGTACTGCAAAAAGTCTTCATCACCATTTTTTGTTGTAAAGTGACCTTTGTCAAATATTTTTTTAGAGTAAATAATAGACATATAGAATAAATTAAAAAATTATTACTTGAAATATAAAATCTACAAATATTCTTCACAAAAAAAACTTTATAAAATGTATTGCTGCTTAAACACAGTTTAAAAAGAATACAATATAACATTTAACTGAATGTAAAATATTTAATAATAGATGTATTGATCAACATATACTGTAACTATATTATAAAAAAATTCCTGCTGTAAGGAATTATTTTAAAACCTGAAAATCTCTTTTAGATAAGAAAAAAGTATTCCACAAAAAATATAACTTTGTTCAACAATTTTGTAAAGTGAAGACGTTAACATTTTTGAGATACATTCATCAAGGAATATCTGATTCAATTTCCTTAACCTCTTTTTTTGGGGTACAGGTTGTATGAGTTTTAACCAGAGCAGATTTCAGAACTTGGTTGTTATTGTATTTTTCATGTTAGTCAGTAGATACTTTGTCATTTCTTTCTACAACTTTGTCGATATTTGAATTTTTGTAGTCTGAACTGATTTTATCTGATGATTTTTTTAAAGTTCTATCATAAACTTTAGGGATTCAGCAATAGAATTTAAAGATGTAGACATTTTTTTTGAGCATGTGTTCAGGGTATCGACAAATGTGGTAAAATTCCATTTAATTTAGATATTTTTATTTATTTCACCCATTTCAGTTTTCAAACAATAATGATATTAGTTGTAAGTAAATTGGAAGGAGTACTGTAGACATTTAAATTCTCTGCTTAATTCTGTACCACACTATTTACTACGGTTGATTTGAAATTTCAGAGTCCTGGAAGTAATTCTACGAAGATACAATGTTTTCCTCAATTATCAAAAAAAGTCCCTTTCATCATCTTAAGTTAAGTTTTTTTATTTGTAGATTCCCTGGAATATTTAGCAGAGTGTTGCTCTATAGAATTTGAAATAAATACATTTAAAATTAGAAGTTAAATTTAATAAAGCAGGGCTGCAGTTGGAAGGGGGGTGTCTCCATGGCTGTATTATGTTACTGTATATAGTAAAGCGTTATTAAGCTCCTGAAAAACTTTTCATTACCATGTATTTGCTGAGTATTGCTCTTATCTGAAACTTTCCTTTCAGTCCACAGTGCAGGACCAAAATGCATCTCTACAAATTATTTGGTCACTTGGTGTTAGTACTCCACCACAAAGTAATACGACACCTAATAATTTAAAATAGAAAGCATTTTCAGGGAAAAGTAGAAAAAACAGCCACAAATGAAAGTAACTTACATATGGGAGACGCATAAAAGGATGATTGTGTTTATTTAAAAAAAAAAAAGTGTTTATTTTGGTCAAATTTTGTATCTTTTTAGGTTGAATATTATTTATTTGCATTTATTTGTCTTCAAAACTCACTGTATCTAAAATGCAATTTTGCAAAAACTATACCAAAATACTCAAAAACTGTAATAAATAAACTGTGACAAGCAATCATAAAAATGTAATTTAACTTTAAAAAAATTACATTATTCAAGATTTATAAATATAATTGATTTCACTATCTTACCTTTTGAAAGATGTTTCTCTTTCATTGTATGCTTTAACCCTTAAAATATATTTAGATTAGTTTGTTCAAAATGTTAAATATATTGGTCATAAAAATTTAATAATGTAAAAAACAAAAACTACCAATTCATTTTCAATTTGAATTGTTATAAAAACGTGTAATAATTATATAATTTTGTATTAACATTTTTTTTTTAGATTTATTTTGCTAAACATCACCTCCTTTTGTTACAGTCTCAGTCCTGGCAGTGTTAATCTGTTAAAAAAATGTTATATACAATATTTTTTAAATTTTGCCCAGATTTATTTTAAATTTCTAAAACAGAATTTTTTTTGAGGTCTTGCTAATTTCCTGTATCCAAACCACACTTTACTCTACATATCACAGCAGGTGAAAATATTTCTTGTAATTTAAAATATGGACAGGTGGTCCAGCTCCGGTATTGTGTATTTTTTTTAGAAATTTTTTAGTGCAACTATTGCAGTCATGTGCAGATCTTTTACAAATGCCAAGTGTGCTAATGTCTTTAGCAATATTTTTCCATAAAGCCTCTTTACAATCACAGGATGAATATAGACAGATTGTCTTCCAAAAATGTTGTTATAATTATTTAGTGCTCCTATTAAGACCTCATTTTCTTCTAGGATAAATTTATATGCCCTCTAACAATTCTTAGAATATTTTATATGTTTTTTGGATCACCATTTTTTTAGAATTTAAATATCTTTTTTGGGGTGTAACATTTGTTATATCCTGATTAAACCTTGGTACAATCCTGCCTATAAACCTCTAGACAATCCTCCCTATAAACCTCTAAATATAGATGGCGCTAAGTAGCGCTATGACCAGTCGCACACCCCAATAAATGCTCTCAGTCTTTGGCACTTGTGGTCCAATGCACAAAAGTTATTATTCAAGAAAAGTACAGATAGTTACACGCTGTGATCTAAATACAATTAGCACAAATAAATGTATACAATGACTAGGTACCGTTGATATACATATGCATAAAATAGTGATTAAATGTCAAAATACAACCATACAATGAGAGAGAGAGAGATAAATGTCTGCTGAGAGCACATGTCCAAGATGGCTGGTGAGGGGGTGTGTGTGTGGGGGCGTTTGTGTGTGGGGGTTGGGAATGACACATGCCCTATTGTCCAAACCGCATGGTCTCTAGACAAACTCCATTTTGAAAACTCACATAATACACTCCATTTTGAAAGTAAGAAAACTCACATTTTGTTGTAACTCTGTAAATCATGTATCCATTAATGATCACAATTATAATAACTACAACAACCTATTTGTACTATGCAACAACAAAACTGGGTAGAATTATAACTATAATCACAAGACTATTAATTCACAACTTCCATGAATCAAGCACATGTTTCAATGGGGGGAGGGGAGTATCACATGTAATGCCATTGTCTAACCCACTTGCTGGTAACCATCTTTAACAAAAACTGCAGTCTCTATCTTACACACGGTTATTACTTATACCATTCAAAGCTGTTATTAATTAAACTTCCATGATATAACACTGATACCAGCCTATGATTACATTCATGATACTATACAAACTTATTCAGATAGTATTCACCATATAGTAGCCAAAATATCAGTACTCACAGTACACAATTCTATCATAACACTGAAATAACACCAAACCTATGCCAGTCTTATAGCCATGATCACACTACTAGTAATTCACCATTCCAATGAATCAAGTACTTGGTTCCAGGCCCTAACACAGCTCACCAGCGGATCTCAAACAATTATATCAACCAGCACCAATCATTACAAATACCATAGTTCTGTTTCACATACTACAAAAACTCCTTAATCAATCTCTTTCCTGCATGCTGATAATACAACCAGTATAAACAGACAGTTGTACACTGCAGCGTGGATGATAATCTTACAGGCTAGATCACACTATATCATCCACTGAATGCTAACACAGACTTATGAATTCCTTTAACTACAAATTTGTTACATACAATCTTTATAAGCTACATTACAGATTAACACACAAATAGCTACAGATACCCAAATATACTAACTACTGTATAGTTTAACAACAATATACTTAGCCATATTCCAGGAGTACAAAGTCCCATTTTTGGTTGTCTTGTGAGAGGAAGGCCTCTCTCTTCCAGTTCCCTGCTCCAAGTGTGTCTGCTAGCATGTGTGTTCTCAGACTATTTCTCTGTGAGTGTCCCCAGTGTGAATGCCATACTCCTGCCCCTCACCTGTGAGGCCATTTCCATAAAAGGGCATCCCAAACCTCCACCTTGAAACTCCTGTCCCAACAGTGTGAGAGCAGGCCACTGGTATACAAATGCTAATTAGATTGTAGTTTCAGTTAGCCATCTCTTTTGATATGCTGGTTTCTATGTAAACTTGTTCTGGGACCTGGCCCTCTCTGGATTCTAGTTGTGTAAGGAATTGTTTTTATTATATATTGGTCTTAATATATTCTATATTATATGGTGATATTGATATACCCTCTGTATAAAATGCAAACAGGCAAACACAATCTCATTGGATTTTGATAAGGGTCATAGTAGCATTCAACAGTTTCTTGATCTTGGTCTTCTTTTGCTGCTTTGTTCTTGGTTTTCCCGCTCTTGGTATGCTAATCTAAAGGGAAATACTAACATACATAGTACATTTCTATCACCTAATATCTTCCTAATCCATAACTTGCAGACTCATGTTGCGATCTTCACACCATTGATACCGGAAATCTGTTGAGACACAGTGGATCAGTACAACACCAAACACGGCCTGCTTACCATGTACTAAACCTTAGACATCAAATCTTTATTTCACAACATTAATAATTACTGAGTAAACCTTGAATAGTACACTTTAATACTAGGGAACCTTTTATGTAAATGTGCAGTGTGTAAGTATTGGGGAATAGGGAAAAGACGCTAGTTAGCGCTGTGCGACTATGTTATTTGAGGAGTACATTATGGTGCATGTTTTGCAGGGATAATTGTTTAATATGTTTTAGTGACTGTCTGTATTTACATGGTGAGGACTTTTAACTTCTTTCTATTGTGTGGGAATCGCACAATGCTAAATAATAGCATCGCCGTATATACTTATAATGGCGAGTTTCACTAAAATGGCGCTGGGCGGCAAGTCGCAAAATGGCGTCTCATTGCCATTTGCAAAATGGCATCGCGCAGATCTAATTTTAAACCGATCCTGTCTCAGCCAATTATCCAGCTTTGACAGTCCACCCTTTGATAGCAAACAACATGCTATCATACTCTGATTTTAAAATTAATTTAGGCTTACATTATGACATATCATTTTAATATTATATTATGGGATGTCACAAGGTGGTTCTTAATCCATCAATAATGTGTCTCTAGGAGGGGACATAAAACTACCCTTATAAGCACACCGCGGATCTTGGGAGATCATGGGAAAGGATGTGGGGATGCACCAATCCTATAAAGGAAGTCTTGAGGGGGAATAGGGACTTACATTATTTGAGATGTTTAAAATAACATTTTAATAATACATTTTATGCATGTCTAAATCTTATACATCATACGATGGTACCTTCTAGCTCAGGGTTGTAATGCAGTTCTATATTTATCTCAGTATTCATTCTACTATCAATTACCACTATCATAACCTCAATTTCTCTGTTTATTTCCCACACTTAATCATACTGTGTGTGAAGATATAAGGATAGTGTGTTTTTATGGATACCAAGCATTTCACCATGTGTTAGGGTCATAATGTCTGGAAGTATTCTTCCCAAATAACATAAACAATTACTGTACAGAGTTTGGTCAGATACCGCCCTTGTGTCTGTATGGCTCCTTCTCCCAACTCCACTCCAACGATACCACTATCGACCTCTTTTCCCACCATCTGCCCTCCGATACAGGAACAGGACATCCCGAAACAAGCATGAGATGAACCTGGAGGGAAACACAAATGTAATCACAACCCGCCACTCCATTGCTGGCCTAGTGGTCTGTTGTACTCTCCCCATTCAAGTGTTTCTACTGCAGTCAGTAGCTCTCCCAGTTGATATAGCACTCCTTCTCCCGACTCTTCTCCATTGATATCACCATCAGCTCCCCTCTCTGTCCTCTGTCACAGAAACCAAAGATCCTGAAACAAGATAATGAGAACTCTGGGAGAAAACACAAATGATAACCGCAGCAGGCCAAGCCATTTCTAAAACAAGGATCTACAAATTTCTTTAGCTCAGGCATCTCACTGTAACCTTTAATCTTCCCAGAACAGGCTTGCAATCGACAGGTCTGCATTATCTGCTTCGATTCCGCCTTGTCTTGCCACCGGTTGGTTGACCTTCTTACAGTGAGTGGAATGGACCCAGGTATCTCTCTCCGCCACCTTCAATGAAGTTGTACTCATCAGTAACACCTGATACAGACCTTCCCAACGATCTGTCAGACAACAGTTACCTCATTGTTACCGTTCAGATCTTCCTGCGGACTTATAATCAAATGAGGTTGCCTACCAAACAATATTTCAACGGGCAATAGATAGAGAGGGGGCCTTGGGGTGGTCCTGGTGCTATTATTACTCATCAACTTACACATGCTTCTGGATGACCACACCTGTGAAATGGGTACCCCTATCACTTTAAATAATTCTAGGGATACCGTGTCTGCAACTCTGCATACAAAACTCCTGAAGAATTTTGTTATTGGACCAGCTGTTCAATAGTTGTAGCCCCTGGGTTAGGTAGTGTCCCAAATATTTAGAAGATGGGGCTGTCTATGAAGCCCTGGAGTAACTGTGTCCATGTGTATAGTACCCCCTGTATGTAAATTAGGGGTGAGCGGGTTCGGATTTCTGAAATCTGAACCCCCCCGAGCTACCCCGATCCAAGGCCGATCTGAGTCAGGCTCGACTTTTCCCGCCTGACTCGGATCTGAAATCGAGGCAAAACGTCATCATCCCGCCTTCCGGGTCTCACGGGTTTTGGATCCTATATAAGGTACCAGCGTCGGCACCATTTTCTCACTCGGCTGTGGACAGTGAAGAGGGAGGGTGGGAGTTAGGGCTGGCTGGGCTGTGTAGTGT
This sequence comes from Taudactylus pleione, assembly GCA_031769625.1. Lineage (NCBI taxonomy): Eukaryota > Metazoa > Chordata > Amphibia > Anura > Myobatrachidae > Taudactylus > Taudactylus pleione. The sequence goes on along the minus strand of JAUIMM010000047.1, from coordinate 488,948 downwards.
AGTGTAGTGTTGTAGTGTAGTGTAGTGTAGTGCAGTGTAGTGTTGTGCTGTGCTGTGCTGTGCTGCTGTTGTCCATAGGGGCTGTGTCCACTACTTCAAAGTCCATAGGGGCTGGCTGGACTGTGTTGTGCAGTCAGTTGTCCATAGGGGCTGTGTCCACTCCAAATCCTGTGCAGTGTCCCAGTCCTAAAGGGGTGCTGTAGTGTTGTCCAGGGGGTGCTCTGTCCATCAGGGGTGCTCCCCCCAAGTGCTAAAAAAAAAAATATTTTTCTGTGTTTGTGAATTGTGTGCACTGTGGCTGCACGTGCATCAACAAAGGAGCAGCGCCAAGCGTGCGTCTGTGTCCCATTAGTAAAAAGCCGGCTGGCTTGTCCGTTAAAGGGTGCTGTAACCCCCAAAGGGCACTCCAAACAAAATAAAAAAATATCTTTTTTTGTGTTTGTGAATTGTGTGCGCAGTAGCCACACGTGCATCAACAAAGTAGTGCCAAGCGTGCGCCTGTGTCCCATAAGTAAAAGGCCGGTTGGCTTGTCCGTTAAAGGGTGTCGTGTTACCCCCAAAGGGCACTCCAAACAAAATAAAAATATATATTTTTTTGTTTGTGAATTGTGCGCGCAGTAGCCGCACGTGCATCAACAAAGTAGTGCCAAGCGTGCGCCTGTGTCCCATAAACAAAGGGCCGGCTGGATTGACCACTAAAGGGTGCTGTAACCCCAAAGGGCACTCCAAACAAAATAAAAATATATATTTTTTTGTGTTTGTGAATTGTGTGCGCAGTAGCCGCACGTGCATCAACAAAGTAGTGCCAAGCGTGCGCCTGTGTCATAAGTAAAGGGCCGGCTGGCTTGTTTGTTATAGGGTGCTGTAACCCCCAAAGTACACTCCAAACAAAATAAAAAAATATTTTCTGTGTTTGTGAATTGTGTGAGCAGTAGCCGCACGTGCATCAACAAAGTAGTGCCAAGCGTGCGCCTGTGTCATAAGTAAAGGGCCGTCTGGCTTGTCCATTAAAGGGTGCTGTAACCACCAAAGTACACTCCAAACAAAATAAAAAATATTTTCTGTGTTTGTGAATTGTGTGCGCAGTAGCCGCACGTGCATCAACAAAGTAGTGCCAAGCATGCGCCTGTGTCCCTTAAATAAAGGGTCGGCTGGATTGACCGCTAAAGTGTGCTGTAATCCCCAAAGTACACTCCAAACAAAATAAAAAATATTTTCTGTGTTTGTGAATTGTGTGCGCAGTAGCCGCAAGTGCATCAACAAAATAGTGCCAAGCGTGCGCCTGTGTCCCATAAAATATTTTCTGTGTTTGTGAATTGTGTGCACTGTGGCTGCACGTGCATCAACGAAGGAGCAGCGCCAAGCGTGCGCCTTTGTCCCATAAGTAAAAGGCCGGCTGGCTTGTCCGTTAAAGGGTGCTGTAACCCCCAAAGGGCACTCCAAACAAAATAAAAAAATATATTTTTCTGTGTTTGTGAATTGTGTGCACTGTGGCTGCACGTGCATCAACGAAGGAGCAGCACCAAGCGTGCGCCTGTGTCCCATAAGTAAAAGGAAAGCTGGCTTGTCCGTTAAAGGGTGCTGTAACCCCCAAAGGGCACTCCAAACAAAATAAAAAAATATATTTTTCTGTGTTTGTGAATTGTGAGCGCAGTAGCCGCACGTGCATCAACAAAGTAGTGCCAAGCATGCGCCTGTGTCCCATAAGTAAAAGGCTGGCTGGATTGACCGCTAAAGGGTGCTGTAACCCCCAAAGGGCAGTCCAAACAAAATAAAAGAATATATTTTTTTGTGTTTGTGAATTGTGTACGCAGTAGCCGCACGTGCATCAACAAAGTAGTGCCAAGCGTGCGCCTGTGTCCCATAAACAAAGGGCCGGCTGGATTGACCACTAAAGGGTGCTGTAACCCCCAAAGGGCACTCCAAACAAAATAAAAATATATCTTTTTTTGTGTTTGTGAATTGTGTGCGCAGTAGCCGCACGTGCATCAACAAAGTAGTGCCAAACGTGCGGCTGTGTCCCATAAGTAAAAGGCCGGTTGGCTTGTCCATTAAAGGGTGCTGTAACCCCCAAAGGGCACTCCAAACAAAATAAAAATATATTTTTTTTTGTTTGTGAATTGTGTGCGCAGTAGCCGCATGTGCATCATCAAAGTAGTGCCAAGCGTGCGCCTGTGTCCCATAAAATATTTTCTGTGTTTGTGAATTGTGTGCACTGTGGCTGCACGTGCATCAACGAAGGAGCAGCGCCAAGCGTGCGCCTTTGTCCCATAAGTAAAAGGCCGGCTGGCTTGTCCATTAAAGGGTGCTGTAACCCCCAAAGGGCACTCCAAACAAAATAAAAAAATATATTTTTCTGTGTTTGTGAATTGTGTGCACTGTGGCTGCACGTGCATCAATGAAGGAGCAGCGCCAAGCGTGCGCCTGTGTCCCATAAGTAAAAGGCCAGCTGGCTTGTCCGTTAAAGGGTGCTGTAACCCCCAAAGGGCACTCCAAACAAAATAAAAATATATATTTTTCTGTGTTTGTGAATTGTGAGCGCAGTAGCCGCACATGCATCAACAAAGTAGTGCCAAGCATGCGCCTGTGTCCCATAAGTAAAAGGCTGGCTGGATTGACCGCTAAAGGGTGCTGTAACCCCCAAAGGGCAGTCCAAACAAAATAAAATTTTTTTACCTGTGTTTGTGAATTGTGTGCACTGTGGCTGCACGTGCATCAACAAAGGAGCAGCGCCAAGCGTGCGCCTGTGTCCCATAAGTAAAGGGCCGGCTGGCTCATTTCTTAAAGGGTGGTGTAACCCACAAAGTGCACTAGTCTCCAACAATAATAAAAAATTATTTTCTGTGTTTGTGTGCGCCTTAGCCGCACGTATATATCAATATAACATAAATGGAGGACCAAACTTTCTCCGATAAAAATAAAATAGGGAAAGATCAAGAACCACTTCCTCCTAGTGCTGAAGCTGCTGCCACTAGTCATGACATAGACGATAACATGCCATCAACGTCGTCTGCCAAGGCAGATGCCCAATGTTATAGTAGAGGGCACATACAATCCCAAATGACAAAGTTCAGGAAAATGACCTTGAAAAAAACATTTAAATCATCTGAAGAGAAACGTAAACTTGCCAATATGCCATTTACGACACAGAGTGGCAAGGAATGGCTAAGGTCTTTCCCTATGTTCATGACTAGTGGTTCAGCTTCACATGACGATGGAAGCCCTCCTCCCTCTAAAAAAATCAAATGAGTTAAGCTGGCAAAAGCACAGCGAAGAACTGTGCGTTCTAAGAAGATATCACAAATCCCCAAGGAGAGTCCAAGTGTGGTGGTGGTTGCGATGCCTGACCTTCCCAGCACTGGACGGAAAGAGGTGGCTCTTTCCACCATTTGCACGCCCCCTGCAAGTGCTGAAAGGAGCACCCACAGTCCACTTGCTGATATGCAAATTGAAGATGTCACTGTTGAAGTACAACAGGATGAGGATACTGGTGTAGCTGGCCCTGAGGAGGAAGTTGGCGAGGAGGATTCTGATGGTGATGTGGTTTGTTTAAATCAGGCTCCGGGGGAGACAGTTGTTGTCCGTGGGATGAAAAAGCCCATCACGGTCATGCCTGGGCAGAAGACCAAACATTCCACCTCTTTGGTCTGGCAATATTTCTATCCAAATCCGGACAACAACTGTCTTGCCATATGTACCATATGTAAAGGTGGAATAAGTAGGGGTAGGGACGTTAACCACCTAGGAACATCCTCCCTTATACGGCACCTGCAGCGCGTTCATAAAAAGTTACTGTCAAGTTCAGAAACTTTGGCTAAGACCGTAAGCAGTCCAGGGACACCTAAATCCCGTTGTCCTGTTGTATCCAAGCACCTGCAAACCACATCGTCAACTCCCTCCTCGTCAATTTCCTCCTTAGTCAGGATCGGAAGTAATCCTGCAGGCCATGTCACTGGCATGACTGACTCTCCTATCTGGGATTCCTCCGGAGGATCCTGCATTGCTACGTCTCCTGCTGCCGCTGCTGCTGTTGCTGCTGCTGGGAGTCGTTCATCATCCCAGAGAGGAAGTAGGAACACCACTACTTTTACTAAACAATTGACCCTCCAACAGTCCTTAGCGAGGAGGATGAAGTACGACAGCAGTCATCCTGAAGCAAAATGTATAACTGAGGCCTTGACTGTTATGTTGGTGTTAGACGTGCGTCCGGTATCCGCCATTAGTGCAGTGGGATTTAGACAATTGATGGAGGTAGTGTGTCCCCGGTTCCAAATCCCATCTAGATTCAACTTCACTAGGCAGGCGATACCGAGACTGTACAGAAACGTCAGAAAAAGTGTCCTCAGTGTCCTGAAAAATGCCATTGTACCCAATGTCCACTTAACCACGGACATGTGGACAAGTGGAACAGGGCAGACTAAGGACTATAAGACTGTGACAGCCCACTGGGTAGATGTATCACCTTACGCAGCAACAGCAGCAGCGTCACCAGTAGCAGCATCTCAGAAACGCCAGCTCGTTCCAAGGCATCACCGGTTTCAGTAAGAGGCACACCGCCGACAACCTCTTAGAGAAATTGAGGGAAATCATCGCCCAGTGGCTTACCCCACTTAGACTCTCCTGGGGATTTGTGATATCTGACAACACCACCAATATTGTGCGGGCATTACATCTGGGCAAATTCCAGCACGTCCCATGTTTTGCTCACACAATAAACTTGGTGGTGGAGAATTTTCTGAAAAGCGACAGGGGCATGCAGGAGACGCTTTGGGTGGCCCGAAAAATTTCTGGCCACTTTCGCCATTCAGCGACTGCGTGCCGAAGACTGGAGTGCCAGCAAACACTCTTGAACCTGCCCCGCCATCACCTGAAGCAAGAGGTTGTGACGCGGTGGAACTCAACCCTCTATATGCTTCAGAGGATGGAGGAGCAGCAATAGGCCATTCAAGCCTATACATCCACCTATGACATAGGCAAAGGAGGGGGTATGCACCTGATTCAAGCGCAGTGGAGAATGATTTCCGTGTTGTGCAAGGTTCTCCAGCCCTTCGAACTTGTCACACGTGAAGTCAGTTCAGACACTGCCAGCTTGAGTCAGGTCATTCCCCTCATCAGGCTTTTGCAGAAGCAGCTGGAGAAAGTGAAGGAGGAGCTAAGATGGAGCGATTCTGCTCGGCATGTGGGACTTGTGGATGAAGCCCTTCATTCGCTTTGCCAGGATTCCAGGGTGGTCAATCTGTTGAAATCAGACCACTACATTTTGGCCACCGTGCTCGATCCTAGGTTTAAAGCCTATGTGGTGTCTCTCTTTCCGGCCGACACAAGCCTGCAGAGGTGCAAAGACCTGCTGGTGAACACACTGTCAGCTGAAGCGGAATGAGACACGTCAACAGCTCCTTCTTCATTTTCTCCCGCAACTGGGGCTGCCAGGAAAAAACTTAGGTATCCTAAGCAACCCGCTGGCGGTGATGCAGGGCTGGCAGGACCAAGTTTGGACATCTGGTCCGGACTGAAGGACCTGGCAACAATTTCTGACATGTCTACTGTCACTACATATGACAGAATGGTGGAGGATTACATCGGTGACAGCATCCAAGTAGGCATGTCAGACAGTCCATACCAGTACTGGCAGGAAAAAGAGGCAATTTGGAGGCCCCTGTACAAACTGGCTCTATTTTACCTGAGTTGCCCCCCCTCCAGTGTGTACTCTGAAAGAGTGTTTAGTGCAGCCGGGAACCTTGTCAGCGAAAGGCGTAGGAGGTTGCTTCCACAAAATGTGGAGAAGATGATGTTCATAAAAATGAATTATCAACTCTTCCAGGGAGACCAGCCTCCAGAACGTACAGAGGGACCTGTGGTGGTGGATTCCAGTGGGGACAAGTTAATACTCTATGAGGATGAGGATGTACACAACACTGAAGAGGGTGAGGAATCGGTGGATGAGGAGGATGAGGACGACATCTTGCCTCCATAGAGCCAGTTTGTGCAGGGACAGATTAATTGCTAGCTTGTTTTGTGGGGGCCCAAACGAACCAATCATTTCAGCCACAGTTGTGTGGCAGACCCTGGTGCTGAAATGATTGCTTTGTTATAGTGTGCATGTCCTGTTTATACAACACAAGGGAGGGTGGGAGGGCCCAAGGACAATTCCATCTTGCACCTCTTTTTTTTCTTTGCATTATGTACAGTTTGGGGCCTAGTTTTTCAAACTGCCATCCTGTCTGCCACTGCAGTATCACTCCTAGATGGGTCACGTGTTTGTGCCGCCCACTCGTGTCGCTTAGCATAGTCATCCAGCTACCTCGGTGCAACCTTTTGGACATAAAAACACTATTGTGAGGTGTTAGGTGTTCAGAATAGACTGGAAATTAGTGGAAATTAAGGTTATTGAGGTTAATAATAGCATAGGAGCAGAAAAACCAACACATTCTGTGATTTTACCTGTTTTTATGCTTTTTAAAAAAAAAAAAATACAGATCCAAAACACAAAACCCAGAACCCAAAACACGGAAGGGTGGTTTTGGCAAAACCAATCCAGATCCAAAACACGAAGAAAGATCCAGATCCAAAACCAAAACACAAAACACGAAAAGTGGCCGGTGCACACCCCTAAATGCAATCTGAAAAGGAAAAAAATGTTTTTTTTTGTTGGGGAGTGTGGAACGGAACTGGCTGAGGGATTGAATGTGGAGATTGTGACTAGGTATGGAATGTGTCTTACAGCCGTATGTGATATGTATGTAAGGGTTGTGTAGTTTGTGACTGTGCAGGATAGTATGTATTGAGGACTTGTAGCTGCGCTGGTTAGTAGGTGTCTGGTGGCTGTGAAGACACTGTTTCAAGCAGCCATTGGCTTCTCGCTCTGGGTCTCTCTCTTCTTGGGGTGTTTTTTTTTCCTGTGATTATTCAAGAGAGGGCACAAGTTACTTGTTATGTTTTTTTATAATTTTTTTTTACAACAACCGTACCTACGCCCCATCTGCATACGGCGGTGGTAGTGCACGTGAACTACCGACATTACCTCCCACAACGCTACTTTGCTGTGCATGCACACTATTCAGCGGTGCGCCCACACCGCAATTTGGCATCGCGTGTGCGTTTCCATGTACTGTGCCCGCAACACTGGCTTGCGCTGCTTGCACACCCTTAAGGCACGTGTCCCCTTCGTGCAGCCACAGCTTTAAACAATCATTATACTTTACCGTTTTCATTTGAGAGCGCACCATACAGATGCTATCTTGGACATTGTTTAATACCTCCTTATCAAAGCTGCCAATTCTGGAAAACAGTCTAACACTCTTTATCGTCATCTTAAACCATACATCACAGTACCTAATTGCATAATCACCGTACTTAGGGCCTGATTCAGAGCTGGACGCTATTTGCGGCCGCTCGTTCAGAAAAAGGGTCTGGCTATTTAAATTAAGCGCTCGCTCTTTGCGGTCTGTTGACGCCTCTATGTCTGAGCGAGCGAACGAAACATGCGCTCACTATTTTGGCAAAAATGCCCCCTGGCCGCTCGCATCATACGTCATCTCCGCTATTTATTTGATTATTCGAGTACATCGAACGGCGTATGAACTGCTCGCAGTGCTTGTGGTAGCATTTTCCTACAGCAATGATACGAGCAGTTCAGGCTAAAAGACAACCAAGTGACGTGGTCAATGATGCTGCTTTGTTAATTATGCACACCCTTAAAACGCCCGTTTTGACCGTTTGGCACGCTTGCGTTCGGATCTCCACTCCCCGTTTTCAAGCACCTTCCCCTGTTACCACCCACAAACGCCTCATTCTGTCACTCAAATTAGCAGGCATTCGCTATATTGCGAGCACACGATTTTCGACCGCACTGACTGGTTCGCGCATGCGTACTAAAATCCATATGCATGCGCAGATGTGCGAACATTGCTCGGAGCGAACGAGCGGCCGCTTACGAGCGGATCTGAATCAGGCCCTTAGTATGCATAATACGGCGTGCCAACCCAAGCGGCGCTTCCATTAGCAGCACATCATTGTCTAACATCTCTACTGTTTGCGTGGCTCCCATCCTGGGACAACCCCTATGTTTTTCAATAAAGATTTAAACCAGTGAAAGACACTCAAGACACTTTCACTTACCTGTGGACGTCTTTGAAACAGGGCGTATCCACAAACCCTATGGAAGACCTCTGGATGCCTCCACTCACCTATGGAAGAAGCTGCTTTCACGCAGAAATCCCTTTTTGACTACCTTTCAACTGCTAGGGGGTAATACTCAGATTTTATTAAAAATTCAATCATATAATTTTTAGTTTACTATAATAATTATTAAATTGTTATATAACATAAAACTCACCTAGTTGACATTTTAAAGTATCCCTCAATTGTTTTATTCCAGAACAGTTTGGGATAATATTTTGTCCTTAAGCTCTTTTACAATCTAAATAAAGATTTATCTTTAAAAATTAAACAAATAAAATAAAATTAAAAACAAAGTTAAACCCAATACAAATATATTTGAAACAATAAATATTTCAGTTTCTATTGTCATTAATAACCCTTTTATTTAAAATAATATAAAATTACAATAGACAGCAGATATTTTCATGTCAAGGTATAGATTTGCAAGACATGTGCCTAAGGCAGTGTAAACACAGAAACCAATTATAGGTTTATTAGTACCAATCTCAAAAAAGGGGGCTTAATAGTTGAACCTTAAATTGTATCAAGTAATAGCAATTAAATATGATTAATTATTATTAAACAGAGACAGGTCCGCAGCAGTCCTGACAAAAGGTGTGCATGTCACCCTCAATTTGTGAATATATAACAAAAGAAAAAAATGCAGTTTGACCTGTACCTGTACAGAAATAGGAGTCAGAGTGTACACTAAAAATACAATTTTTTTCCACAAAATAAAAGACATAACATAGTTAGATTGCTGCTAGATAATAGCATAAATAAAAATCACACATATAGAAACACTTAAATCCTGAATGCAATTAGTATTCATAACACAATGCTGCTATCAGTGCTGCTCATAAAACATGACTGTTAAAATGTATTGCCTGAAGCACAATATAAGGAAAAAAGTCTTTGAAACTAAGTATCTCTTTTAGTGTTGATGAGAGACTTCAGTAATGCTGGGCATACACGGCAAGATAAAATGTCTGTCAGACCGACAGACATTTTATCTGGCCGGCTGCCAGCCGCAGATGTCCGCGGCATACACTGTGAGAGAAATCTCACAGTGTATAGCCCGACATCTGCGCTCCGCCCCAGGGGAGGAGACATTTCCCTGTACCTTCCGTAGGAAGGAACACAGGAAATGTCTGTCTGTCGGCCGCGCTAGGCATACACTGCCCGATGCGGCCAACAGTTACCGGGTAAATATCGCATCGGACGGGCATGCTGGACAATCCAGCATGCCCGACCGAGCAATATTTAACCCTCGGTCGCCCCCCCCCCACGCTACAATTATCGCGGCGATCCGCCGATATCGGGCGGATCGTCCCGATAATTGCAGCGTGTATGGCCAGCATAAGCCATTTTTCACCCAGATTATATAGTACCAAAAGCAGTCACTTGGTATATAGAATAAATAAATAAACTGAAAGACATCCAAAGAACAATTAATTAATGTATGCATTTATTGTATGCATGTATGTGTGTGTGTATACAATCTGACACTCTAATGTTTTCCAACAAGAGTATAAATTATAATTATATAAAGGTAGTTGCTGTATGCAGCTGCTATAGGGGTTATGGTCTGAGTGATCCTCAGAGTCCTCAGAGTCTGCTCATGTCCTGATCTGAACAAGCCAGGAGATTCCAGCTTGTATGATAGTAGTTTGTAGGGTGTATAGTATGTCATGTACAGGGCTGGATTAAGGTCTGTGGGGGCCTAGGGGCAAAAATCTTGTGGGAAGCCCTATATACCACCATTTCTTGTCACACTAGGAACATTTTTTTTCCTATTCACCTTAATGCCCCAAGTAGTAATGGCCCTCTTGCAATGCCGACTGTAGTAGTGCCCCATATGCAATGTTCCCAGTAGAAGTGCCCCTTATTCAGTGCCCCTTATTCAGTGCCCCCAGTAATGGTCCCCCCTATGCAGTGCCCCCTGTAGTAGTACCCCCAGTAGTGGTCCCCCTATGCAGTGCCCCTTATGTAGTGCCCCCAGTAGCAGTCCCCCCTATACAGTTCCCCCAGTAGTAGTCCCCCCTATGCAGTGCGCCTAATAGTAGCACCCCCCCATACAGTGCCCCCATGAAGCGGCCCCCCTATATAGTGACCCCTGTAGCGGCCCCTATATACAGTGCTATTGCCTCTTACACACACACAAAGCTTTAAAAAAAAAACTTACCTGAATCCCCGCTCCTGACGCAACTGCAGCTGTCCGCTCTGAGTCCTGGCCCGCTCTTCTACACCTTAGGAGAGATGTCATGACGTCTCTCCCATCACCCACTGCGGGGCGATCCAGAAGGCGGACCTCATGAATGTGCTTCAGCCGGCTCCCTCCGTTGACAGCAGCCTATGAGTGTCTGTCTGACTCTCATCAGCTGCTATTCCAAACACACAGCCACCACTGGTGGCTGTGTGTTTGTTACTCTGTAGTGTGGACCGATCTCACTGCGGTCTGCACTACAGTTGGTGCAGACAGCGGTCCCCCAATCTTATGCTCCCCAGGAATATGAGTGAGCCCCCTCCCCACTTATAGTGACCTACCTCCTCACTGTCCCAGCAGCAGCGCTCCGTGCAGCTTGTACAACTCACCCACCTCAGGCCATAGAGTGAGCGTTGTGCTGCATAGAGTCCTGCGCTCGAGTTAATGATTCATCATTGGTGCTCTATCCTCTGGCCTGGGCATAAATGTGGGAATGAGCAGAGGCAGCCGGCGTGTGTATGTATATGTGTGATGTGTGTGTATGTATGTGCTTATATGTGTGGTGTGTGTACATATGTGTGATGTGTGTATGTACATGTGTTGTGTGTGCATATATGTATGTATGTGTGTTTACTGTTTATGTGTGGTGTGTGTAGCCAGTTAACATGATAGTGAGGTGATTCAGAGCCTATGTTACTCGGAGGATCTCAAGGAACATTTCAATGAAAAACTGATCAAAATCGGTTTAGCATCACCAGTTAGGGGAGGGTTATGGTGTGGGGTTAGGGTTAGGCACCAGGGGGAGGGTTAGGCACCAGGGAGGGAGTGTTAGGTTTAGGGTGCAGGGAGGGGGAGGTTAGGCTTAGGCACTAGGAGGGAGGTTAGGTTTAGGGAGAGCTAGGGTAAGGGATAGGGTTAGACTTACCTTGTTTCCTAATGGGTGTCGGGTTCTGACTGTCGGGATGCCGCTGTCGGTATACTGATAAGCGGCATCCCGACTGCTGGCAATCCATACCCAACCCATATATATATATATATATATATATATATATATATATAAAAAATTGACGTATCTAAATTGTATATACTCCTGACTCACAGAACACATAATGACCATATTTATTAATAGTTGTGGGACAAGACAAGACCATCTCTACAAATATCCCTCATGTTAACCAGACTTACAGTATATAGATTATGTAGGTTAAACTAATAGTAAAGAGCATAATCTAATTAGTACATTAAGCATAATCAATGAGTTAGATCTCAGGGAGAACATAAAAAATTACCACCTAAAATTATGAATTAGTGGTGTTCCACTGGGCCTATTTGACTATGGGCCCACAATAGCGCCAACAGTGTGGGCAATCCAGGTAAGCATATAGACCTACCAATCGGACAGTCAATGTGTTGATCTCGCATTACAGCCAGTTCAGTGTGCCCACCCAGCTATGATGTAAGCCTCCACAGCAAGTGTACAGAACAACATTATTCACAGACATATCGTTTGCCTACACCAGCTGACCCACAAACAACATATGATCTGCTCGCTAGAACAGATGATAAATCCAGTGTACCCAGCATTAGGCTCTCCCTCTTGCGACTGTACCAGATGACGGAGGCCGACGCTTACATAGCCTCTGTACATGCATCAGTTAGAAAGTCCTCAGGGGCACCCAAATCTAAATGTTGGAATCTCTGCACAATCCCTGGCTGTCGGAACCGTGTGGTGTCTCAAGGAACAGCTGCAACTGATGAAATCAATGGCTGCAGTTGTCGGAATGGTAAGTGCCCCTCTTTGATGCATCTACCCCTGGGGGAGATGTATGATTAGGTGGTAAGTGTCAAAAGCATGGTGACATTACAGAGCTTGTGCAATTCACTTGGCTATTAATGCATGCTTTCACTTTAGATTTAAAGTAGTAGGAAATATTAAAATGATTAAAAATACAAGGATCCATATGAAATAGGTCCAATACCTTTTAAAAGTAATCAATTAAGAAAAAGAATCCTGTTGTCAAACATGATCAAAATCACAGCAATATTGCGGGTTTGTCTTAAGTACCGCACAGATCAATATAAACCCATGCTCTCTCAGTCAATCAGCGCTTCCATCTTTGACTTCAATGGGAATGACCTTGGTTCAGGATGTTTTTTTTTTTGTTTTATGAAGACCAAGGACTTCTACATGGACCCATGGAGGTACAGATATTCTGTACACCTCCATAAAGTTTCACATGCTACCAAGTGCCAAACTATCTACAGTTAGCCTCACAGATATGGCTAGTATGCCCACAAAGCCTCACATACTTCTAGATAGCCAATCTCTATATACTAAAATCAAGTGCTGATAAAAATTGTCATCATGTTAGCGGATGTGCATGCACACGAGACCTAACGTGCACATTGCATGCTGGATGCTATTAGTGTACATTCTTAAAAAATAAATCAAACTGAGAAGATGTGGAGGGAGGGAGCATGTACCTGGACACCAACAGTTGTCCTCCTTTGCAGCGCGGGGCGCCGTGTATAGTATCTTTCATCTGTGGTGTGTTTTTTTAGGGGGCGTAGCCACGTCCCCTGGATTTGGTGATGACCCCCAGAACTTGGACCACATTAAGCTCTTAGCAGTCCTGATGGGCAGTACCAGATTGGGATGGACATGTTAGGGGTGTTTGTTACTGCTCACCACCCCTCCATTGTATGGAGGTAGACCATGTTAGGAAAGGAGGGAGCCGTCATCACACCATTAAAAGATCTGCACCGGTTCGGGGGGTTTGTGGGTGAAAACAGAAGACTCCAAAAAAAACAATGGTGTGAAGTGGCTGATGTATGTCATTGGAAGTGAGGGCAAGCAGTGCAAGATATGATGAAGGGGAGGAGAAAGACGTACAAAAAGGCAAACAAGCCAGGCATAACATGTGTACTTATACTTACTTTCAAATGTTGCAGAATAATGCATGGACACATATGATACTGGGTGATCAATCCTTACTGTGGACGATATGTTCCTTGGTAGTAATGGTGCTGTCTTCAATCCTTTGTTTGTTCCCCTTGCTTCTCCACTTACTTAAAACCAAAGTTTGGGGACATTATTGCAATATGTTAATAAAATTTGTATGTATTAAAAAGATAAGTGTGGAGTAGATGAACTTCTTACAAATAAAGAAATAAATAATAAACTGTGGTTATGTAATATATAAAATAAATTTTAAAGAGGGAAGTTTATTAGAAAAAATTAACTCATGCATTTATCGCTGGCAATTCTAGACCCATTATTCACTGGGTTCCTAGCTTGTGTGCCCGGCATAGTCATGCATTTTTGCCCCTTTCTTTTCTACCTCCTTCACATCTCTCTTCCACCTCACCCCCCTGTATGTCACTTTCACTCCCCCTTTCTTACATTGTCTCTCTTTCTTCCCCTCTCATCCCTCTCACCCCATCTCTCTTTCCCCTTACTTTCCCTTATCTCTCAGTCTTCCCCTTGTCTCCCTTCTGCTCTCTCCCCATTTTCTCTCTTCTCAGGCCTTCAGCCAAGTGCACCAGTCCACTCCCTCAGCTAAGTGCACATCTCCACTCCCATTCCTCTGACAAGTATGCCCCTTCTCACTCCTGTCCCTTGGCTATGGGCACCTAATGTTTCCCCACAACTATGGGCACCTCTTCACATCTACCCAGCTTAGAGCACACTCCCCTTAGTATAAGTGTTCTCCTGACCTCCTGCAGATGTACCACAGTGCTGACATTGTGGCTTTGGTGCTTCTGCGGCTGGGAAAGCATATACGTTGAAGCAGCACAGTGCTGCTCCTGCTGCCAAATATTTGTAATTTTATTTTTTAATTCTTTTTTAAACATTTTTATTTGAACTCATTTAAATGTGTGCCAAACCTCCTATGGCCATGCTCTGTGCACATCATTGCAGACATGTGTGCATTGAGGAATAGCTGGCATGTGCTTCACTGACCAGGGATTAAGTGCAGAAATAGTGGTCTGCAGAACAATGACTGGATAAATGGGGAATGGGTATTGTAAGGAGGATGAGTGAACTGGCAAAGTGAGCCCAGGGTGGTGGTGGCAGCCATCCTTGGTGGCAGTGGGAGGCACACATTTGTGGCACACACCAGCATTCTGCCTTCACTGCTTATGTCAGGGATGGGCATTTACTAGGATTATATACTGTATAAAATGTAACTGAGTTACAGAATGTTTGCAGTACATCTACCTTAGAATAAGAAGATCTCAGTTGCTGTCAACAACTACTCTTTTAGGATGTTGTAGACAAGGATCACATGAAAGACTTGCTGCTTAGTTCAGCTTAGCCATGTAATGTTACTGCTAGAAGTAAGTTCTTACAGCAAGGTATGTAAAAGTTGTTTATGCTGAAATAAGCACAAGGAATTGTGTTAAGTATATAGTATTCATAACAAAAATATGTTGGATATAGTCTTTAGTACTATTTCCTGGCCAGCTAACCTCTAACTAGGTGTTGACAAGAATAACTGGCAAACTGATCCTGATTGGATTAAATCTGATCCCTCATTGAATATGTGAATTTAATGCCAGCTATATTTGGCTATATACATAAAGTGTGACAATAAAATTATAAGAAGTAGCGTGATACCCCTACAATAGCTTTGACTTATCTTGAAAGTAAGTGCCTTTAAAAATAATTGTACACAGTAATATTAATTAATATTAGTAAGAACATCCATGTAGAACAGTGGTGCACTACACAGAGGCCGCAAGTGTAACAGGGAGGGTAGTTCCTAATTTAGTATTTTTTTAGGTTTTAGATAAAATGTTTATGGGGAATTTGGTGTAGATTTGTTTGTTGATATTGAAGCCATACTAATGTATGGCTAAATTTATGCTTGATTATTTTAAAATAAAATAACATAAAGAAATATTTCATGATATTCTGAGGTAACTTGGCCGTGTAGGGCTTAGATAAATAGGATACCATACAAATAATTATAATTCATATACAGATGTAGCCATGCTCATCATTGCTGAAATCACACCATACAGGCAGCATAGTTGCACCATAAAAATAGTGCAGGTTAGCACGATAAGGTGTACTAAGGCGCACTAAGGCACAAGAGAATCCACAGCATGCATTCACATAGCTTCACCGCTGGGTGGTGATTGCTCCACTAATGGAAGCTAGTGGTATCGCCGATGATTACCATGATTACACATATAGGCACTGAGCATCATTTTCTGCAGTGCGTTCACACAATGTCAGGACCCCCGATCGCTTTATAAAGTCCTCAGCGCCTGCATAAAAAATATGAACTAACAAAACAATATGCCTGCACTCAGCTGTCTGTGTTTAGAAGATGCAGGCAGTTAAAAAAAAACAATGCCAGGACCCCAGATCGCTTTATAAAGTCCTCAGCGCCAGCACTAAAAATGTCATCTTCTAAAAATTTTTAGCTGTCTGTGCTTTGAAGATTCACACAGTTAAAAATAAAAACAAACCTTGCCATTCATTGACATCACCATGTAACTGCAGGTGATGAGCACATGCCTCTGTGGCTTACGTCAGTGGCGTAAGTTCATCCCAGATGCCCAGAGGCAAGTTATCATTTGGTGCCCCCTCGTCACAGCCGCTGACATTGTAATGTAGCAATTCGCATGCAGACAGGTTATAGATAGACGAAGGCAGCAGCTGATGGTCTGACATGGAGCTCTCCACTAGTGTATGGTGGCTTATCAGGTGCCGTGAAGGGCCATGACGGTACACTCCGGGTACATAGTTACAGCCCTATGTGGGGTGAATATGTTGTGGACAATGGAGGAGGTGCCCCTTCAGAGCTGGAGCCCGGCGGCAGGCGCCTTCATTGTCTCCCATAGTTCTGCCCCTGGCTTACGTAGCCTAGTGGTATCACTAATGATTACCATGTTTTTCCCAAGGGTTCCATTCCCGCTGAGGTCACTTGTGTACACATTTTGAAAAACCATGCAGAATTTTGCTCTGTTATTCATTTTATGCTTCAATGTACATACAGTACTGTATGATTTACACTGCAAACCTAATATCATTACACATACAGGCGCTGTGCGTAATTTTCTGCAGTGCGCTCACACAATGCTGGG
The DNA here is from genome assembly GCA_031769625.1 of Taudactylus pleione. NCBI lineage: Eukaryota > Metazoa > Chordata > Amphibia > Anura > Myobatrachidae > Taudactylus > Taudactylus pleione. The sequence continues at coordinate 472,483 of JAUIMM010000047.1, read as the reverse complement.
AACCCCGATCGCCTTATAAAGTCCTCAGCTCCAACATTAAAAATATGAACTTACAAAAAAATATGCCTGCACGGCACTGAAGCTAGTGTGGGCTGTTGTACTAGAGGTGCTGTGTTGGAGTGGTCTCCTCAGGCTCTGGCCGGGCCAGTTCTGACACTTTCCATGAAGTGCTAGTGCCTCTGCTGCTAGCTCTTACTCTGGGCGATAGGTCAATGGATCCTTAGTGAGGGAGCTGCGTCAGTGGAGGGCATTCTCAGTGGCTCTGGATCCGAATGGATGTTGGCTGATGAAATTGAGGCAGGCTGGGAGGCAGTCTTACTACAGACGAGCCCAGCAGGACGGAGGTAGGCGGTCAGTTAATCTGGAGGCAGCTAATTTCCTCAGGCAGTAGTGTAGCTGAACATCAGCTGGCAAGAGCAGCAGCATCGCACAGCGGCAGTGAGTAGTAAAAATCACACCATACATATACTCAGGAAAATTCACTTAACAGACTATATAATGAAGCTCCTGACAGCATAAGGATTTGATTAGACTGTAGGCAGCAGATAGAGAGAAGTGAAGGGGTTAAGCTCCATACCTTCAGCAATCTAGGGTTAGTTTGGTGGAGCAGAACTCACAAGACTTTCAATTTTCTACTTCAGGGTCCATAGGGTATCCACAGGATACCTTGGGGTATAGGTGATGACGTCAGGCACGGACACCACAGAGTTAAATTTTCAGCGTCCCAGGATGCACCAGGGTCCCTCTCCTATACCCCACCCCCAAGCCAAGGCAATTCAGTTTCGTGGGTGTCCGGCCAGAGGTCGGATCACATTCACAGAGGGGGCTGTAATAGCCCCAGAAGATTTCTTCAGAGTGCAGCTGTGGCTGCACAAGATGAGCCTTACAGCATGGACAGTCAGTACTGACATCCATGCTGTCGCTCCTACACCCCGCCGGTACCAGAACGCCGGTATCGATCCGTGGATGCTGGTAGGTAGCTGGGGTCACAGCTAGCGGTGACCCCGGCTACCTGGACTGTGGCCGGATGTACGGGGGACAAGGTAAGCGGCGGGGTCCTGCGGTGGGCACCCGCCGGTAACACAGTCCTTTTTGGTCCCCAGGCAGGGGGCTCCCTGGGGACCGGCTGCGCGTGGGGCCAGGTACTGATCCTGCGCCTTCCACTAGATCACCAGGGACAGCGGACCGCAGCATGTGCGGTACAGTGCGGCATCCCAGGGGTTAATAGCAGGCCAGGGGAGAACGCCTTCCCTGTCTCACAGCCGGTGTCTCCCCCGCTGCACAGTGCCATTCCACAGCGGTCTGACTGGGCTGTGTCAGCGCTCCTCCCCCGGGCCTTCCTCCTCTCTTCTTCCTCGGTGGCCATTTTCTCTCTGCATGTGCTGGGGATGGCAAATGCTGCTGGAAGCTGATACAGGTGCCATTGCGGTCCGGATCCCCCGCATACCTCTCCTTCAATTAAGGTCAGTGTATGCAGCATTGTTTCCTACCAGGCTCTGGTCTGTGTAGTTGATCGCAGTGCTTGTAATGCAGGATGTTATCTTTGCATTGTATGTGACTTAAATGCTAGTGCTGTTTGCCTGTACTTTCATTTGTGACTGTCAGACATTTTCCTATCCCTGTTCTTCTTCTGCAACAGCCCTTGCGGTGCGGTGTTGCAGAGTGTTTATTACCTCACAGTAAACGTGGTTTTTCTGTGTGGGAAGTCACATACTCTCCGTTCACACTCCTCATGTCGGAAAGTGAACGAGGATATCCGCTTCCAGCTATAATGTACTGATATAATGTGCAGTTAGCGGAGGGATATGTAGACGCTGAGGGTTTATGGAGGGCATGTTGTATTATATATATCACGCCCCATTTCTGTCACTGTGCCTGCACAAAAAGGGACCGCCCTTGCAATCTCAGCTGGCTAAGATGCTTACAGCCTTTGTGGGCAACGCCCCCTGCGTTTCCCCATAGGGGTTATCGCAGCGAGTGGTGGTCTCATCACATGCAGGGGTCCCTGGACAGTTGATGGTACCCCAGTGTATCCTGTTTTTCACCCTCCCAGGTCTCACAGGAGCCTGTGTGGGTGAATTTATTGTCCAAATGGTATAGCACCTGATGGACGTTTTACAGGGGGAGTCACCATTTCGGCCTTCTAAATGGCCTTTTGGGTCTCAGACGGCTAAGGGTAATAAGGACATGACATCTGATGGCGGTGACATTATTGACTTTTTCAGACACGAGCCCCTTAGTGCAGAGGAGGCGTAGTCTGGGTCTAGAGTCTATATACCTGGCCTTATATGGGCAGTCCGTGCGGCTTTGGTTATTACATATTACCCTGGCTAATCCAAATATGCCTTCTTTAAGGATAAGGGTGTTGCCACTGTAATTCCTCTATCTGGTCAGGTGGATCATTTAGAGGAGGCGTGGAAATTCCGGGTAAGCAGTTCCAGCCTCAAAAACGGTTGACCTGTTGCATACCCCTTTGTGGATAATTACTTTTCCGTATGGGAGTTACCTTTATGGGTAGATTCTCATGTTACATGCCTAGTGAGGAGTACTACGTTGCCCATGCCCTCCAGGTTCTCCTTGAAGGAGGTTACAGATTGCAAGGGCAAATATATCTAGAATCCAATTATTCCCTTGCTGGAGGGGCTTCCAGGCCGGCTATGGCCGTGTGCTGGGGGGCCAGAGCCATGGAGCGCTGGGTAGGTAACTGGATCTCTGCACACTGACTCTCCAGCAGAGCAGGTGGATAGTGGCAAATTCTCAGCGACAGCCACGTTCATAATGAGACAGTCTTACATATAGCCTACTCCTTTCCAGAATCTCCTCAGCAGCAGTAGTGGCTTGGCAGCAGTAGCAGCTCCCTGTGGTTGCGCTCTTGGAAAGCGGACGCAGATTCCATTTGGAATGCTTTGCCTTTTACGGGACAGGTCCTGTTTGGCCCTCATCTGGACACAATTATGGACCCGCAGGTAGCAGCTACGTCTGCATGTCTGCCATCGGCTACAGTCCCATCGGGGTCTGGGGCCTCATCTTTTCAGCCCTGTGAGGCCAGGGTAAGTCTAAAATACAGCTTTTCAAGACAGTCAGTAGCCAGGAAATCTGCTCAGCCATAAGAACAGGCTTGGAGTACAAGACATCCTACTCCCAAGTGGGACTATAAGCCTTCAGCCTCACGGGATGGGCCTCCTCTCGGGGGACCCCAGAGTTGGAGGCCAGCTTCTCCAGTTCGCCCAGTGCTGGTGTCTGACCACCATGGACACTGGAGTAACAAGTATTTTCTTGAAGGTATGTCCTCTCCTCCCAGTAAAGGCCTCCCAGCTGGTTTTTCGTTACAGGTCTTCTGTCAATTCAAGACAAGGCCCTGTAATTTTTGAGGGGGTTACACTCTATGCTCCAGGCAGGAGTTATAGTACCTATTCCGTTGCCCCAAAGGGGAACGGGTATTACTCCATCCTCTTTCTGGTACAGAAACCCAATGGGTCTTACCAGGACATCCTCAACCTCGAATCCTTCAACAAATTCTTAAGGGTTCCTTGGTTCAGGAGGGGAATCCTGCATTTCATCATTCAATGGAGCCTGGGAATTTTGTGGTGTCATTGGATATATTCAGGGTGACTACCTGAATATCCCTATTTTCTTAGCACACCAGTGTTTTCCTCAGGTTTTCCTGTGGTCGATAAGCATTTCCAGTTTCTGGCATTGCCCCTTGGTCTGGCCTCCGCGCCTCACGGTTTACCAGGGTCATGGCAGTTATGGCAGCCCACATGCGGATGTAGGGGGTCCACTTGTTACCCTATCCGGGCGACCTCCTGTTGTTACCAGGGTCTCCAGAGATACTTCAGTGCCATCGGCAACAGACAATATCTGTGTTGCTACGTTGCAGCTGACTGATAAACTGGACATGGGGGGATACATTTTCTCAATATTCTTGTCTATAAACATTCTTCCCTGATGAGGATCTTGATCGATTTATTTACAGGATCAAGATGTTTATACTAATACACCCCTTGAATCACAGTTCCTACCAACAATAGCCCTAAAATACTTTCTTCATATTCAAGATCAGGAAGTTCCACCAGAAATTCGTGAGAACCCTTTACCCTGCCAGAAGTTCGTGACAACCCTTTACTGATAACAACCAGATGCCTCTGGCATATTCTGCACCATAAATTTTGCCTTAATGCTCATAAATTGATCCACCTACAGTTCTTGCATAATCTAGACTTCCCCCACTCTCCTTTTACGGTGTGGAGAGTGGGGGGTTCATAGTTTGAGTCACCTGCGTGTCTTTAATGCGAAGCGACCCCTGACGTTCCTTGAGGCTACTGCAAAATTTGAGACTTTGCGGGCTTATCCTCTAGCTTATTTTCAGGCACAATATTACATAGCTACCGTGGTGCAGGCATTCTTGGCTGCTGAATGGCAAAATCCATTACCATGACCTGCCCTATAAACTTAAAGATATCCAATTGAAGACTTTTAAGAACTGTGGAAGGGACAAGAATTGGGAGGGTTTGCCACAAATATAAAAGTTTAGACCAGGGAAGTAGGTGGCAAGGACCTGGTAAAATAAATCCAGAGGTATTTGAGTCTCCGAGTTTACCAACAGAAATCAAATTTACGTTTTAGGACTATGGGCCTGATTCAGAGCCGTTCGCTATTTGCGGTCGTTCGTTCAAAAACAAGGGGTGGCTATTCAAATGATCCGTTCGCAAATTGCAGTCTGTTCACACCTCTAAGTCTGAACGAGCGAGCAAAACATACGTTCGTTTATTTGTTAAAAACGCCCCCTGGCCGCTCGCCCCATACGTCATGTCCGCTATTTATTAGATTAATCGAGTACATCGAACAGCGTATGAACTGCTCGCTATTCTTGTGGTTGGTTTTTTCAACCGCTATTTTGCGAGCAGTTCTGAGTTAAAAAAAACCAAGTGACGTGGTCAATGACGCTGCTGTATTAATTATGCACTCCCTTAAAACGCCTGTTTTGACCTTTAAGCACGCCTGCGTTCGAATTCCACTCTCCCGTTTACAAGCACCTTCCCCTGTTACCACCCACATACGCCTCATTCTGTCACTCAAAATAGCAGGCACTCGCTATATAGCGTAGAAACGATTTTCGGCCGCACTGACTGGTTCGCGCATGCATACTAAAAACCGTACGCATGCGCAGATGTGCGAACATCGCTCGGAACGAGCGTACGGCCGCTAGCGAGCGGCTCTGAATGAGGGCCTATGTTTATTATTATGCATTCTATCTCATGTGTATTGTATATGTTTTTATTATTCAGTCTAGGATTAAGACAATACACATCTCTTTATGATCACTTTTTCATAAAAATAAATTAATATAAAATATAGGAACTGTTCAGTAATTGACTCGCAAATTGAGATGAGTTATAAAAATAGACTGTTATATAACTTACAGCACCACATGTACTCATGAAAAGAATTTTTGGCCTGGCTACTTCCAGTTTGAAATTAAATTTGCTGACCTTGATAAATTAATCCAGACAGTATTAGTTTTCTGAAGAACTGCCAGGACCCTGTCTGTGTTGGCAGAGGGATGCCCAAAGACACTGGAATCTGAGTCATGCTGACTGGAATTTTGGAGCTATATTTTGTAGTTCTGAGTCATACTGAAAAATCTGTCAAGCATCTTGTATATGACATAAAAATGTATAAACATTACAAAAATCAGGCAATGCATTCCTCTGAAACTATAATTTTACTAAGGTAATATGTTTAATTATTTCTGTTAATCGCTATTTTACCTAAAGTACTTACAAGAGTCTGGTCCATATATTTTTCTTAATCTTTCATTGTGAAAAGTGCAAGCAGCATGAGAAAAGTCCCCTTGTTCTGAAAAGCTGTCTCCGCAGATGCCAAGTATATGGATATTTGCAAGGAGCCTTACCCTAAGGTCCTTCAATGCATGTGAAAATGAAATTAATTCTATTCTTTTTTGTTTACTTCAATCATTTTAAAGATTTTCCACAAATAAGAACAACAAAATAGAAAAAAGATAAAAAAACACAAATGGGTGGGTGGGGATACAGAAAATAAGAGGGGAGAGAGTTATGATATAATGAAATATCTGAAGACATATATTTAGTCAAAGAAACAATATCTATGTTCATATGTATAGGGTACAAACAGAAGGGCGTATCCACAAGTATACAAAGGAGAAAATGCAAGGGAAAATACACAAAAAAGAACTAGAGGACTGGATCAGGTAGCCCACTGTGTAAATCCCACGGAGTCTGGATCAGAGACATCAGATGCACTAATGTGTTTAAGGGCGCTAACTTTGTCTCCTTTAGTAACATACACATGCCGTGAGAGCCATTCATAAGAGGGGAGGAGGGTAAATTTGAATAAGGAACTGCAAAGATTTCCATTTAAAAATTTTACTGAATTGTACTGAATCACTTCAAACAGAGTAGGAGATTTGGGAAATTTCCACTATTGGACCAGGAAAATTTGGCCTGTCAAGTAGCGTTCAGATTTGGTAACAGAAGATGGATACCAGTTTAACAAATCGAGGTCCGGATTCGGGGCCACAACCATCTTAATTACTCTAGATAGTAAGTCAAAAACTTAAACCCAGAATTGATGGAGAACAGGGAATTCCCAAAATATATGAAAAAGAGCTCCTTCTTCAGAGCACTTACGCCAGCAGTATTTTGAGCAAGATGACCAAAATTTGTGTAATTTAAGTGGTGTAAGGTATAGTCTATGGAGCAGTTTGAAATTCATCTCAATATGGTTAGTACATCTATAAATACTGAATGAATTATTCTAACTACTTTCCAACTGCAGAGAAGTGAAGGTACAATGTAATCAGATTCCCAACGTCAGGAGGTACACATTGTATACATTGGTACCAAGGTTTATAAGGTATCTACCTTAGAAGAACACAATGTTGGTTTACTCAAAACCAATGCTGGTTGTAGGGACAAAGCCTTAGGCAATTTACAAATGAGCAATTTGGAGGTATCGGTAGTGGGCGATAATAGAAAGAGCATAAGCGGATTGGAGTTGGGAGTAGGGTAACATAGTATCACCAAGAAGGATATCATTGAGAGTGGTTACACCTTTGAAATCCACGTGTTGAGGCATAGGTGCCTTAAGGGATAAATTCTGAGTAGGTTACCCCCAACATGCTCTCAGGAGAATGTTATTGTCCTACACTTGGAGGGCATCCGTAATAGTTAACAGACATAACATAGGCTGGAGACGGCCATTCTCTGGATCCATAAGAGGTGTGTATTGGGAAATCCTGTCAAAGCAGTTAGTTCTAGGTCAAGCAAGAATACATGGCAATTGATATAGGGGAAGACCAGGGAACTTAAGCCCACCAAACCTCCATGGTAAAGTAATCTTCTGGGCAGCTAATCGAGGAGGTTTGGTTTTTCAACCATAGGAAACCATAAGTTTTTTAAACTAAGTACTGAGAAGGGAAAAGATAAGGCATAGTTTGAAACACATACATTAATTTTGGGAGTAAGGTAATTTTGAAGGCAGCTATACAACCTAGACATGAGATCACATATGAACCCTAAGTATTAATGAGAGCAGATAAATGTGTGAGCAATAGGGATAAATTAACTTCAAAAACTTCCTTAATTAGAGTTGGAATCTGTATACCTAAATAAGTGATAGACATCATCTTCCAAGTGTATTTAAAATTTCTTTTGAGAAGGGAAAGTGTAGGTGGAGAAATATTAATTGGAAGGGCCTCAGATTTAGAGGTATTAAGCGTTTAGTAAAAAAAAGACTCACTAAAATTGTCCAAATTTGTATGTGAAGCAGCCAGGGAGGTTACAGATTTAGTAACGGAAAGCAGAACATCATCAGCAAAAAGGCACAATTTATGATCACCATTATGAGTTAAGTAACCAGGAAATTCCATAGAGAGTCTAATTTGTTCCATAGGCAGCACAAATATTAGAGGGGAAAATCGACATCAGTGCCTGGTCAAATTGAAAATGGAGAATGCATTGGACAGAAAGCCATTGCTGAAAACCCTTGCCGAAGGGTCTTGAAAAAGAGCCATTAATTAGTAAAAAGTGTCCCCTCGAAAACCAAATAGGGACAAATATAATGCATATAGTCCCAGTTGAACCTATCAAAGACTATATCAGCATCTAGAGAAAGCAACACAAATTGCTCCAGGAAAGGCGACAACAGTTAAATTATATCAAACGCCTTGCGGGTATTATCAAAGGTATATCGGATCAATACAAACCCAACCTGGTCAGGATGAACAAATTGAGGGAAAAAGGGAGATAACCGATAAGCCAGTAGTCTGGTGAAAATGTTAACATCCGTATTAAGGAGCGCTATCGATCTATAATTCCTGCAATCAGAAAGATCTTTACCTGAGTTAGGGATAGTGACTATTTGGCCTTCCAATAACTCAGCAGGAAGATGGCCTAGTTTTGTGGCAAAAGGCAGTAGAAGGTATTAATAAAACCCTCAGAATCGAGAGCTTTACCACTAAGAAAATATTTAATAACAGTCTCAACTTCCTCAAGAGACCATGGGGTATTAAGGAAGATGGCAAATTCAAAGCCAGAAAGGCTTCACTGGCAGGTTGGGGTGTCGAGTTGTCTGATGGTAAATTATAAATATTAGCATAGTATTTGGCGGAAAGGTTTGAAATATGATGGGGGTTACTAACCTTCCTATTTGAGCATCAACCAGACAGTGAATTCAGGGCCTGATTCAGAGCCGGACGATATTTGCGCTCGCTCGTCCCGAAAAAGGGGCTGGCTATTTAAATTAACCGTTCGCTCTTTGCGGTCTGTTCACGCCTCTATGTCTGAATGAGCGAACAAAACATGCGAACGTAATTTTGAAAAAAACGCCACCTGGCCGCTCGCATCATACGTCATATCCACTATATATTAGATTAATCGAGTACATCGGACGGCGTATGAACTGCTCGCTATTCTTGTGGTTGGTTTTTCCTACCACAATCATGCGAGCAGTTCTAACTATAAAACAACCAAGTGACGTGGTCGATGACGCTGCTTTATTAATTATGCACACCCTTAAAATGCCCATTTTGACCTTTAGGCACGCCTGCGTTCTGATCTCCACTCCCCGTTTTTCCAACTCTCTTTGTATTTTTAGATACTGTTTCTTTAAATGTGTCCCTTGTTGAATAGCCATCACCCTTAAAACAGCTTTCAGAGCACACCATTAATTAAACATATTGTATCCTCAGGGGAATTAGTGGAGGTATATTGAGACAAAGAGGCTGAAAATGCTTGGACTGCTTCACGAGGCTGAAGGAGATGCTTGTAGAACTGTGAAGGGTGTATCAGGGATCTAAAAGAGGAATGGTTCCAAACCCAAAGTAACAGGGCATGGTCTGACCATGTAATGAGCAGAATTATAATATTATGTATGAGCTGAAGGGCCCACTTGTTAGCCAAAATAAGATCTATACAAGAGTAAGTATTGCAGATGTTAGACAAATGTGTCTCACCGGAAACTCAGCATGCCATACATTATATATATCAAATTTAGTAAGCAATTATTAAAAAAAGTTTCAGGACCCAAATCCCAAAGAAAGAGATCCAACTTAGAGACACCCGATCTATCAAGACGTCAGTCAGGAGCTATATTAAAATCCTCACAAACAATAAGATAACCCTTTTTAAATTTCTGAATCTCAGTGCAAACCATCCTCAGGAAAGGGATCTAGCAGGAATTTGGTGCATATAGTGAAACCAAAGTCACCTGGAGACCTGCCAACCAAAATTAGATATCTCCCACTTTTGTCAACCACTTTAAGAGAAAAGATAAAAGGGGAGGAAACATTAAATAAAATGGCAGCTCCACTTCTTTTGAAAGGCCCATTGGCTGAATATAACAGACTGGATATCTATGGTCTTTGAGTGTGGGAGGACTAGTGGTTGAGAAATGTGTTTCCTGCTTAGCCACCACATCTGCCTTATGGGCATGAAAGATCCTTAACCGTCTTTTGTTAGGAAAGTTTAGCTTTTTAGTATTCAAGGAAAAAAAGTTTAACCATAGATAATCAGAAAACAAAGCCAACAACTCAACATATGATACCTAAATTGAAGAGGTAAGCTCCAGAATTAAATAAGGGAAAACACAAAAATATTAAGGAATAATAAATAATACCAGAAGAAAAGACCAAAGCAGCCCAGTATATCAGTCAGGAGCATTTGCCACAGAGAATAAAATGTGGCAAAATAGAGAACATCGGGGTGGGCTAGTGGCAGCCTAACCCATGAAACATTAATGCACCTTAAAATTGAAAACAGAAAAACACTTATAAACACTTACAAAAATAAAAACCAGAATAGTCTTATATAAAGACAAAACATACCATTGCAAGTATAAGAAATATAAGAAAGACAATATTCTATCAGCGACTCTAAACATAGAAAAAAATAACGATTAAGCACTCGGGTCAAAAATATGTGTACTGAAACGTTCCATGTCTATATAAACCCCAAATCTGAATAGGAACGAACAGGTAACTGTGCAGGTGTTTAGAAACAGCTATATCATCTTGATCTTACCCAACCTGCATTCACACAGAGGCAATTAGAGACTAAGGTCTGGAAATACATGAAGGGACCTGGAAGTTCCAGTCCACAAAAGTTTAGAACCAGCTTCAAAGGAAAACACATTATCTCAATTACGCACATTCCTTATTTCTATCTTTGGTGGGAAATATGGAATTTCAAGATGGCACTGCATCCTTACCTTTTACAACTTGGCCCTCTCTAGGTATTTCCACTGTTAGACAATTACTGGGATCCTCCACAACACCACTTACTTTTCCTGAAGCTATGGAAAAGTACAATCTTAGGCCTCAACATAGGTTTCCTTACTTAAAAGCTGTACATTACTTGAAATCCATTCTTCCACCGTTAAATCCACAAGACTTTGTAAATTCCTTTGATGCTCTTGTCCAATTTGGCTTATACTCTATCTCCACCGTATACAGTATGCTCAAATGAGAATCAAATTTGATCCAGAAAGTGAGCTTCAAGGGATTAGCAAATGGGCTACTCACTTACCATCCCTCTCTCCCACTGATATTCTCAATACTTGTTATTTGAATCTTAAGATCATTCCAGCCAGTTGCTATCAGGAAATGGCATATAAAATATTACATAGAGAATATATATCCCCTAAAAGACCACATCTAATTGGTCTTTCTGAAGATGCCAATTGCCCCAAGTGCTTAGCTCTGGAGGCAGATCTTAAGCATTGCTTTTGGGATTGCCAATACATCCAACAATTCTGGAAAGACTTGACTCATTATGGTAATACCACTTTAGGTATATCATTCTGTTTCACAGCACCTTGGGCAATATTTTGCTATTTAGCTGACCAACCTGATATCCCCTGGGTTGATAGAAAATGATTGCTATCTCTAGTGGCAATTGGCAGAAAAGCTATCCTTCAACAATGGATCCATTACTTTGCACCCACTTTAGCCATGGTCACTTCTAGACTTCTCTTTTTATTTACAATGGACAGGCTGGAGACATCTCTGAGTAAGGAGACACTAACGTCTAAATTATTTCAATTGTTGGGGCAAATATATTCAGACACTTCCATTATCTACTAAACTAGCTATCTGGAGTTGCTTCCAGCATATCTCCTAGTTCTCTTATCAGCTACTGGCTGATCAAAACCCCATTACTCTTTAGCTCTTCTTTATATAAAATTAATTTCTTGTATTTCAGCTTTTTCTCTACATATATCCTTTGACTATCCTCTTCCCTACCTATTTTTCCTTTTATCTTTGATTTGTCCCATGGATGCATCGACGACTCGAGGGTCTCGGGTAAGCGCCTGTTGTGCTGGTTATTTTTTATTTTGTTTTATGTCTTTTTCTTTTTATTATTTGTATTACACTAATTAATACTACTTTCCAGTCGTTTCATTTTTCTTGAGTTGATATATTAGAGATTCAATGTTCAATTTCTTCTTTGATATATTAAATTTATATATCCGATTTAAGATAGTTATGTAACTTTCTCTGTTTACAAATATATTAATCTATATTGTTTTTTTTTTTTAAAAAGTAGAAAAAATGTTTGGCTTTACTTTAGGGACTATTTCCCCTCCATTTATTCCGATATGTTTTTACCTATCACAATTTTTTCTTGATTATTCAACATTGTCTACATATATTCTTTATTGTACTATGCAAAGCCTTAATAAATATATTTTGTAAAAAAAAGAACCAACATCAAGGGATGAACCACTAAGGTTGAACCATCTTTCCGTACGAGGAGCTTGACAGGGAATCCCCAGAAATAAGGAATCTCAATTGCTTTCAGGGCTCTTATAATAGAGGAATAGAAGCAGTGTTTAGTGATGGTGGCCATTTAGACGTCCAGGAACAATTGTAAGTTTCCAAAAACAGCTCTGTCAGCCTAAAGGAGCGCCTCTTTTATGTGAAAAAAGTGGATTTGGAGGGAAGTGTATCTTGGCGCAGAAGTTAGCGAAGTACAAGCTTTAGGAAGGCGGTGAATCCAATCTATAAGGAGATCTGTCTCTCTCAACAAGGGCTGCAGTATATCGAATACTTCTATTTCCCCTTATTGTGGAATGGTGGTCAGATGATCATGATGAGTAGCTGGTATTTCACAGTGAGAGGACCTTAACATAAGCATTTTTTATTATCAAGTATCCATTGTTTGTTATGTAACAATTCCACAGACTTTTCAATATATTTAGAGGTACTGTATATTCTGGGCTTTTTTTATTAATGTATTGTGCTGCGTTTTAAATTTACTGTTTTGCAATTTTGTAGAATAAATTGTGATCTGTTCATACCTCAGTGAATTTATATTGGTACATTCACCCTATTTTCCAGTATGGTATGCCACAGCACCCAGCTTGGCTTTAGCTGCTATGGTTGCATCGCAAGTGACCATGGCCCTCATTCAGAGCCGCTTGCAAAAAGCGAGCGCTCGCTCTGAATGAGGGCGGCTGCTTTTGTTTAGAAAGGCGGCCTCCTGGCTGCTCGCTAAGTTGTGGGTTACCACCCACAGCTGTAGCGAGTGACCAGGTGATTGTCGTGATGGTCGAGACCATCGCGACCATCGGGGCTTGCGACGAGACCCTTGCGGTACAGTCTCGTCTATCACAAGCCCCAGGTAGCTTCCTGCTCTAACAGAGCAGGAAGCTCCCTACTGACATCACTGGTGATGTCAGTAGGGCCGCCTACAAATGGCAGGCGTTCCTTCAGGAACGCCTCCGTTTGTCCGGCCACCCCCCCACACCGCCCACAAAACGGGGCAAGCTGTCGATCAACATCGACAGCCGCCCCTTTTGTAGTGAGCCCCGGAGCAAGTGACACACTGTGAGCACTGCGCGTGCGCAGGCCCTCACCATCGACCCACTTGCGAGTGCATTGCGCTAGCGAGCAGGTCTGAATGAGGGCCCGTGTCTTTTGCTGCATCCCAGAATGTGTAGAATGGATCTCCTCTGCACCCTGGAAGTTATGCAGGTGGTTTGTAACTACTCCTGCCAAATTAGTGATCCCCAATTGCCATGTGAACGACATTCTGGAGTGCATATGCTGCACAGTGAAGTTAAAATCCTGTGCAGAGATTACTGATCTCTGCACTCCGAGACTAGAGATCAGCAGGGGCCTGATGATCCATCCCCCTTTTGACCTGCTCCATAATGCTCTGCATGCGGGAAGCTGATGACAGCGGGTATCTATAGACACTTATGTGGTGGGGGATTAATTCAACAGAAAGAATTATTGCCCATGGGGGATGGTGATAACTCTATTAACTTAAGGAGCCTGCTGACACTGGGATGGAGGGGCTTGTTCTTTAATGGGGATCTATGGACACAGGAATTTGGGTTTATGACTCTGGGGTATCTATTAGGGTGGTTCAATAAATAAGGTAACAAGACCTCTTGTTGCATAAATTTATTGTACTCGTACATATTGTTATAATTGATAGTATGGTCTTGGTACCGATTATTTTTCCACATAGTCCCCATACTTATCTATGCATTTGTTCTAACGGTAAAGCAAGACATCTATCCTGGCTTAGAATAAATCAGTGTAAAGCACCTGAAGCCAGGACATGATGGCTTGCTGAACTTCACCGACAGTCGCCTTCCACCCAGGTGCTTCACCAATGTTCCAAAGAGATGGAAATCACTTGGTGCTAGGTCAGAGCTGTAGGGAGGATGGTCCAGTAACTCCCAATGGTAGCACCGTAACAACTCAGGCGTGCGGTTGGCTGAGTGTGGCCTGGCACTATCATGTAGCAATACAATGCATGTTCACAGCAACCCATGTCGTTTTTGATTAATTTCCCTCTGCAACCGGCTCAATGTGTCACAAAAGCGGTCAGCATTTACAGTATCTCCCTTTGTGAGTAAATCAATAAGAATGAAGAAAACAAATGGATACTAGCGCACCAAGATTTCTAGAGGGCATAGGATGCAAGCGAGCTGCTGTATAGAATATCTGACCAGATCCTTAAGTATTGACAGAGAAAAAGATATACTGCGCTCAGCTAGCAAACATTACTAATGTGCGGTTTCTATGAACCAAGTATGGAGTTAATCTATGTTTAGCACGTATGATATGATAAGACAATATGTAACAAATACTTAGTAGACAATGTGGATATTATGTAATAAATAATGATTTATTTTCAAAGTTGGCTAAACCATATAGAGTGGAAAACCTGCACATGCACACAAACAAACAATATCCTACCAGATCAGTTAGGAATGAAAACAAATCAGCATTGACCATTCAAGGACCATAGGATATATGTGTCAGGATATGGTAAATGGATAGTGAATATCAGGCCAAGGAGTGATATTACTAAAAGTAATAAGGTGCACTAGCGTGCACGATCCCAAATGAATCTGGATGCTTGATGTCAGTCTTTTAGTCAGAAAGCGGCGTCCCGCTGTAGTGGCAGCAAGAAGTGGTAAAAAGTACAGTCTGAGGTATGGTGCCCGGGATGATCTTCACGGGGACAAGAGTACGGTGTATATGCCGGGGAGCAGTAGCCTCCTGGTTTGCAGTGTGATCCGCTCACCGTGTCAGTATCGGAGGTTGCCTGAATGACCAAGCTGCCTCCGACCTGCAACACCAGGGATGACACTGTGTCCAACGGGAGACTGCCCGGCACCGCCGCTCACTTGAGTAGCGTGCCGTGCGTCTCCCCCTGTATAACCGGTGACTTACCTGTCTCACCCTGGGATTCACCGCTCCTTCCCCTGCCGGCTATGTTCCTCCAGATGGTAGAGTTGCTAGTAGTCTCCTCTGTGATGTGATCACCTGATCGGTGGTCACGTGTGTTGAATGGGTAATTAATTCAGTCTGGATATTCTTAGTCTGCAGCGCACACTCGTTCTGGTAGCCACAATAAAAACAGCAAATGCTTGGATGTATGGGATAACTCCAACGCGTTTCTGCCTGGATGGCCTTTCTCAAGGAGTAATGTGTTCTGTTCCTGTCAGTGTTAAATAGCAGAGTTTCTTCTCTCTGATTGGTCACATGCATACTGGGAGGGTTTAGAGTGCTAATTAGCAATAGAATAGACTTGCATCAGTGTGAATATATACTCTACACCTAATCCACAGCAGTATATGTATTAAGTCTATTGTAGATAAAAGCAAAGGTAAGAATCTATTACATTAAGTACTGGGACAGTATAAATTGGGTATGCATATGATATTCATATATAAGACATGTCCTAATTAATAATATATAATGCTACGCCAGTATTCTACCAAAAAGAGTACCCCCATATTAGCAGATACTAGATGAAAATTTTATAGTACGGTAGTAAGTTTATTTCCCATATATTCCAAATAATAGACAGTGATAGACTGATATTAAATTATCTGCAGAAGTATCTAATTCATCCTGAGCTCCATATTTTAGGTAGCATTGGATTTGCATACACGACTTAGTGGTGAAGGTATAAATGATATGAGTGATGGTGGTTCTAGACACACTGTATGTGATGTCCAGTACGGGCTAAAATGGCGTTGTGGTGCTTCTATTGACAATAATTAATTAACTCAGAGATACTGTTTAGTTTCTTTTTTGACATATGATGGATTTAATTTCGTTGTCTAAATTATGCCCTCGGGGGGCAAATGTCTTAAATTCATATATCCATTCAAGCTCTCTGGTGTTCATCTTATGCTCGTAATCCCCACCTCTCCAATTGTGTGTCACTTGTTCTAGACCAAGAAATTTTTGTAATTTTGGATCACTGTCGTGATGAATTAGGAAGTGGTTTGACAGATTGTGCTCTTCCAATCCTCTTTTTATGTTTCTAATATGTTCACTAACACGGGTTTTTAAAGGTCTTATGGTCCTGCCTATGTACTGTTTATTACAGCTACATTCAAGCATGTAAATAACCCCTTTTGTGTTGTATGTTATCGTACTTTTAATGGGGTATTCCTTTCCTGTCATGCTAGATGTAAATGTCGTGATTGGTTTTGTGGATCTGTAGCCATAATTTCTACAACCTAAGCAATTGCCGCAGTGGAAAAAGCCTTTGTTGTTGGAATTGTCTAAAGTGGTTTGTTTAAGTTGTTTGGGTGGGATATGGTTATGTATGATCTTTTTTCTTAGATCTGGTGCTTTATTATAGATGATTCTCGGATTTGGAGGTAGGTGTTTAGCCAGTGTGTCATCACCAAGTAGTATTGGCCAATGTTTGTTCAGGATGTGCCTGACATCTTTTGCTTGTTTTGAATACTGCGTGATGAAAAGAACTTCATCATTGAACTTGGTCTGTCTATTATTGCTGTTTTTATATTCCAGTAGCTCTTGTCACCGTATGTGATACAACAAACCGCATACTTGAAAGACACCACCCAGATCCTGAACATTCTAAATGACATAAAGTGGGAGGAGGATTTCTGGCTAGTGACAACTGACATCACTTCCCTATGTACGGTCATAGACCATACTCAAGGCATCACCAGCATCAGATACCACCTAAATAAAAATGACTTTCTCACAGATACTCAACGGGACTTTATAATTGACAGCATTCAGTTCATCCTTAAACATAATTATGTTTGGTACAACGATCAATTTTTCCTGCAAACCACTGGCACTGCCATGGGCATGAGGTTTGCCCCGAGCTATGCCAACCTCTTCATGAGTTGGTGGGAGGACCACCATATCTGGAGGGGGGCGGAGTTTGGGGCAAACCTCGTGCTATGGAAGAGATACATAGACGGTGTCTTCTTCATTTGGCGAGGGGATGAAGCCACTTTGAAACAATTTCTGACCATTCTTAATACCAACGACAATCAACTAGTGTTTACAGCTAATTACAGTAAGGAGAAGGTAGAGTTTTTAGATCTCAATATATTCACAGAAAGAGGGAAGATTCAAACCAACACCTTCAAAAAAGAAGTAGATGTGAATAGTTTTATTTTAGCTACCAGCTGGCATCACCCCACTTGGCTCAAGACCATCCCTAAAGGGCAGTTCATGAGACTACGGAGGAACTGCTCAAAAATAAGTGATTATAAGACACAAGGCCAAAATGTAGCGGAGCAGTTTCTTGAGAAGGAATACGACAAAAACTCGGTCTTCAAAACATTTCATGAAGTAGAAATGAGTAATAGACAAGAGCTACTGGAATATAAAAACAGCAATAATAGACAGACCAAGTTCAAGGATGAAGTTCTTTTCATCACGCAGTATTCAAAACAAGCAAAAGATGTCAGGCGCATCCTGAACAAACATTGGCCAATACTACTTGGTGATGACACACTGGCTAAACACCTACCTCCAAATCCGAGAATCATCTATAATAAAGCACCAGATCTAAGAAAAAAGATCATACATAACCATATCCCACCCAAACAACTTAAACAAACCACTTTAGACAATTCCAACAACAAAGGCTTTTTCCACTGCGGCAATTGCTTAGGTTGTAGAAATTATGGCTACAGATCCACAAAAGCAATCACGACATTTACATCTAGCACGACAGGAAAGGAATACCCCATTAAAAGTACGATAACATGCAACACAAAAGGGGTTATTTACATGCTTGAATGTAGCTGTAATGAACAGTACATAGGCAGGACCATAAGACCTTTAAAAACCCGTGTTAGTGAACATATTAGAAACATAAAAAGAGGATTGGAAGAGCACAATCTGTCAAACCACTTCCTAATTCATCACGACAGTGATCCAAAATTACAAAAATTTCTTGGTCTAGAACAAGTGACACACAATTGGAGAGGTGGGGATTACGAGCATAAGATGACCACCAGAGAGCTTGAATGGATATATGAACTTAAGACATTTGCCCCCCGAGGGCATAATTTAGACAACGAAATTAAATCCATCATATGTAAAAAAAGAAACTAAACAGTATCTCTGAGTTAATTAATTATTGTCAATAGAAGCACCACAACGCCATTTTAGCCCGTACTGGACATCACATACAGTGTGTCTAGAACCACCATCACTCATATCATTTATACCTTCACCACTAAGTCGTGTATGCAAATCCAATGCTACCTAAAATATGGAGCTCAGGATGAATTAGATACTTCTGCAGATAATTTAATATCAGTCTATCACTGTCTATTATTTGGAATATATGGGAAATAAACTTACTACCGTACTATAAAATTTTCATCTAGTATCTGCTAATATGGGGGTACTCTTTTTGGTAGAATACTGGCGTAGCATTATATATTATTAATTAGGACATGTCTTATATATGAATATCATATGCATACCCAATTTATACTGTCCCAGTACTTAATGTAATAGATTCTTACCTTTGCTTTTATCTACAATAGACTTAATACATATACTGCTGTGGATTAGGTGTAGAGTATATATTCACACTGATGCAAGTCTATTCTATTGCTAATTAGCACTCTAAACCCTCCCTGTGTGCATGTGACCAATCAGAGAGAAGAAACTCTGCTATTTAACACTGACAGGAACAGAACACATTACTCCTTGAGAAAGGCCATCCAGGCAGAAACGCGTTGGAGTTATCCCATACATCCAAGCATTTGCTGTTTTTATTGTGGCTACCAGTACGAGTGTGCGCTGCAGACTAAGAATATCCAGACTGAATTAATTACCCATTCAACACACGTGACCACCGATCAGGTGATCACATCACAGAGGAGACAACTAGCAACTCTACCATCTGGAGGAACATAGCCGGCAGGGGAAGGAGCGGTGAATCCCAGGGTGAGACAGGTAAGTCACCGGTTACACAGGGGGAGACGCATGGCACGCTACTCAAGTGAGCGGCGGTGCCGGGCAGTCTCCCGTTGGACACAGTGTCATCCCCGGTGTTGCAGGTCGGAGGCAGCTTGGTCATTCAGGCAACCTCCGATACTGACACGGTGAGCGGATCACACTGCAAACCAGGAGGCTACTGCTCCCCGGCATATACACCGTACTCTTGTCCCCGTGAAGATCATCCCGGGCACCACACCTCAGACTGTACTTTTTACCACTTCTTGCTGCCACTACAGCGGGACGCCGCTTTCTGACTAAAAGACTGACATCAAGCATCCAGATTCATTTGGGATCGTGCACGCTAGTGCACCTTATTACTTTTAGTAATATCACTCCTTGGCCTGATATTCACTATCCATTTACCATACCCTGACACATATATCCTATGGTCCTTGAATGGGCAATGCTGATTTGTTTTCATTCCTAACTGATCTGGTAGGATATTGTTTGTTTGTGTGCATGTGCAGGTTTTCCACTCTATATGGTTTAGCCAACTTTGAAAATAAATCATTTTTTATTACATAATATCCACATTGTCTACTAAGTATTTGTTACATATTGTCTTATCATATCATAAGTGCTAAACATAGATTAACTCCATACTTGGTTCATAGATACCGCACGTTAGTAATGTTTGCTAGCTGAGCGCAGTATATCTTTTTCTCTTTCTAAATCAATAAGAAGCACACCCTTGTGGTCCCAAAACACAATCGCCATGACCTTATTTACTGATGGAGTTGCTTTGAACTTCTTTGAAGGTGGGGGGATGTGTGTTTCCAAGTCATGAAAGCTTGCTTTGTCTCCGGTGTCACATGATGCACCCATGCTTCATCACCTGTAACAATACGCTGCAGGAGCTGCACTCCCTCCTCATGGTACCACATTAAGTGCCCAATGACTATTGGTTTTGTGAACTTCTGTGGGTTGCTTTGGTACCCATCATGAAAACTATTTGTGTTGTGCACCCTGTCAAGTGAATGAGAGACAATCCTATCGTATGTGTTTTGTAAACTTCTGTGAGTTGCTTTGGTACCCAGCATGAACACTCTTTGTGTTGTGCACAGTACCCACTGAGAAGTTCAGTTCATCAGCAATATCACAAACTCTAGAGCATTTGTCCTCCTAAATCAAACCTTTAATGTGGCACAAATTGTCATATGTGGTGGACATGCTTGGCCAGCTGGATCGCTGCTCATCACGTCTGTCCCGCCCTTATCAAAGGCAGTTCACCAAACCTGTTTCTGTGACATAACGTCATCACCGTACACCTCAACAAATTGGCAATGAATTTCAGCTGCTAATGTGCCCTTTAGATGCAGAAATCTGATCACACTATGCACCTCAAAGTCTGACCATGTTTCCACCATCCCCGACACCTTACAACTGATGTTGGGACAGTATGACTGATATGAGGAGCAGTCTAATGGCCGTGGTGCAGTCTAATGGCCATGAGGGGAAGCAGTGGTCTACCTGCTCTGGTCTGGTGGGAATTTAGAATGAAATAAAGAACATTACACATGTGATAGGTCTTGTTACCTTACTTATTGAACCACCCTCATAATACCACTGTAACAGCTAAAGAGTGATAATAATTTTGTCATCATTTTAGAATTTAAGTACAGTTGATCTGAACTCTGACCCCTCCTACTTGTGACAGTGATGTGACTTCCAAAGAGTTCCAGCATAACATACATCTCCAATCTCCAAACACTTCCATTATTTTCCATACTTACTCATCACATACCACCTCATGATTAAAATACAGACACTCCAGAAAACCAACCAATAACATCACACATTATCCACATCCAGAAATGTATTACAGTAGGAATACAAGAAGGAAAAAGGTACAAAGGGATGCACAGGCCACATACAGAAACAAAGAAAAAACACTGCATAGGAGAAAAGGTAAAGCTAAGGATACTTTACAGTATATAATAAAATCAGGTACCAATAAGAGTAATAGGCAGATGTGGGGAAATAGAGAAACTAAGTAAATGAGGAGAGAGGGGAGAAGAAAAAAAGTTGGGAAACACGTGAGGGAGAGATAGAGAGAGAGACACACACACAGGGCCGGACTGACCATTGGGCACTTCTGGCAAATGCAGGAAGGGCCGATAGCTGCGTGGGCCGGTCTGTCCGTCTACATGGAAACAGTACTATTGAAATTGTCTCTCCCAAAATGTCCGCCGCCTCATAGGAGACATCGTAGCACATTGACATTTGAGAGGTCTTCATTTGCCATGTTCTGCTGCCAGACGCTAGAGGACCAGCTGTACCTCTAGTAACAGGGAGCAGCTAGTTCGGCAAAATCCTGGGCAAGACCTGCATGCTGCCTCCCCTGCCTTTCAGGTAAGTGTTTTTTTTTTTTTTCATTATGTGTGTGTCTACTGGGGGCTGGCACTACTGTGGGGGGATTACTACTACTACAAGGGGGGGACAACTACTAGGGACACTGCATCAGGGGTGGTACTACTGTGGGGGGATTACTACTAGGGGAACTACTATTTCAAGGGAGGGGACAACTAATAGGGGCACTGCATCGGGGGACCACTACTGGGGGTACTGCATATGGGGGGACTACTAATAGGGGCACTACAAGGGGGGGACTACTACTAGGGGCACTACAAGGGGAGGGGACTACTACTAGGGGCACTACAAGGGGAGGGGACTACTACTAGGGGCCAGTGGCACCGAGAGGGGGGAGGAGCGGGTACAGATTACCGGGGCCCGGGTTTCCTGAGGGGCCCGGCGGGGGCCCGGGTCCGGCACCGCTCCCCATCCCTCACAGCAGCCCAGCACACAGCATGTGCTGAGCTGCAGTGGAGACTGCTTGTGGCTACTGAGCAGCAGCCACAGCAGTCTCCTATGCCTGTGGGGTGGAGCGATCACACTGATCGCACCCCCCCTGGCTTTGAGCAGGGCTGAGGGGGCCCAGGGCGCCCCCCCCAGCGCGCAGCAACTCTTTGTTTATTTTTTCCGGGAAGGGGGCGTGGCCACGCCTCCCGCGATTAGGCCACGCCCCCTATTACCCGGGCCCGCCGCCGCTCTCAGCGGGCCTGCTAGGGGCACTGAATAGGGTGGAGACTACCACTGGGATCACTGCACCACTACTGGGAGCTCTACATAAAGGGCCTGTGTCATAAGTAAAGGGCCAGCTGGCTTGTCCATTAAAGGGTGCTGTAACCCTCAAAGTGCACTCCAAATAAAATAAAAAATTATTTTTTGTGTTTGTGAATTGTGTGCACTGTACGTGCATCCTCAAAGCAGCAGCGCCAAGCATGCGTCTGTCTGTTAAAGGGTGGTGTAACCCCCAAAGTGCGCTCCACAAAAAATAAACAATTCTTTTTTTTTGTGTTTGTGTGCGAAATGTATGCGCAGTAGCCACACGTGAATCAACACAGCAGCAGCACCAAGCATGCGCCTGTGTCATAAGTCAAGGGCCGGTTTGGACATCTGGTCCAGACTGAAGGACGTGCCAACAATTTCTGACATGTCTACTGTCACTGCATATGATACTGTCACCACTGACAGAATGGTGGAGAATTACATCGGTGACAGCATCCAAGTAGGCATGTCAGACAGTCTGTACCTTTACTGGCAGGAAAAAGAGGCAATTTGGAGGCCCCTGTACAAACTGGCTCTATTTTACCTGAGTTGCCCCCCCTCCAGTGTGTACTACGAAAGAGTGTTTAGTGCAGCTGGGAACCTTGTCAGCGAAAGGCGTAGGAGGTTGCTTCCACAAAATGTGGAGAAGATGATTTCATAAAAATGAATTATCAACTCTTCCAGGGAGACCAGCCTACAGAACGTACAGAGGGACCTGTGGTGGTGGATTCCAGCGGGGACGAATTAATACTCTGTGAGGATGAGGATGTACACAACACTGAAGAGGGTGAGGAATCTGTGGATGAGGAGGATAAGGACGACATCTTGCCTCCGTAGAACCAGTTTGTGCAGGGACAGATTAATTGCCAGCTTGTTTTGTGGGGGCCCAAACGAACCAATCATTTCAGCCACAGTCGTGTGGCAGACCCTGGCGCTGAAATGATTGTTTTGTTAAAGTGTGCATGTCCTGTTTATACAACACAAGGGTGGGTGAGAGGACAATTCCATCTTGCACCTCTTTTTTTTTTTCCTTTACATTATGTACTGTTTGGGGCCTAGTTTTTCAAACTGCCATTCTGTCTGCCACTGCAGTGTCACTCCTAGATGGGCCACGTGTTTGTGCCGCCCACTTGTGTCGCTTAGCATAGTCATCCAGCTACCTCGGTGCAACCTTTTGGACATAAAAACACTATTGTGAGGCGTGAGGTGTTCAGAATAGACTGGAAATGAGTGGAAATTAAGGTTATTGAGGTTAATAATAGCATAGGAGCAGAAAATCCCACAAATTCTGTGATTTTTAGCTGTTTTTTAAAAAAAAATCCAGATCCAAAACACGGAAGGGTGGTTTTGGCAAAACCAATCCAGATCCAAAACACTAAGAAAGATCCAGATCCAAAACACGAAAAGTGGCGGTGCACACCCCTAATATACACATATTGTTTCCTATATTTTTCTCAGTTTTCACCAAATTTTTTTGTTTGTTAAAAACTGAGCTTTTCATACTTACCCTCCCCCCTTCTCCCCCTAACCCTCCCCATTAGTGCCTAAACCTAACCGCCCCCCTTTGTGCCTAGACCTAACCCTCCACCCTTCGTACCTAAACCTAACCCTCCCCCTATTTCTATACTCATTCTGCTCTCCAGCTCCATTATGCCCCCTGTTCCCCTCTCCCCATATCTGTACATGTTCTGCTCTCCTGTGTACTCTGCCATCCCACCTCTGTGCCCCCTATTCCCCTCTCCCCATGCCTTTACATGATCTGCTCTCCTGTGTACTCTGCCCTTCCACCTGTGCCCCCTGTTCCCCTCTCCCCATGTCTCTATATATCCTGCTCTCCCGTGTACTCTGCCCTCCCACCTCTGTGCCCCCTATTCCCCTCTCCCCATGTCTGTACCCCTTCTGCTCTCCCGCGTACTCTGCCCTCCCATCTCTGTGCCCCCTATTCCCCTCTCCCCATGTCTGTATCCCTTCTGCGCTCCTGTGTACTCTGCCCTCCCACCTCTGTGTCCCCTATTCCCCTCTCCCCATGCCTATACATGTTCTGCTCTCCCATGTACTCTGCCCTCCCACCTGTGCCCCCTGTTCCCCTCTCCCCATGTCTCTACATATCCTGCTCTCCCGTGTACTCTGCCCTCCCACCTCTGTGCCCCCTATTCCCCTCTCCCCATGTCTGTACCACTTCTGCTCTCCCGTGTACTCTGCCCTCCCACCTCTGTGCCCCCTGTTCCCCTCTCCCCATGTCTGTACCCCTTCTGCTCTCCCATATACTCTGCCCTCCCACCTCTGTGACCCCTGTTCCCTTCTCCCCATGTCTGTACCCCTTCTGCTCTCCCGTGTACTCTGCCCTCCCACCTCTGTGCCCCCTATTCCCCTCTCCCCATGTCTGTACCCCTTCTGGTCTCCCGTGTACTCTGCCCTCCCACCTCTGTGCCCCCTGTTCCCCTCTCCCCATGTCTGTACCCCTTCTGCTCTCCCATATACTCTGCCCTCCCACCTCTGTGACCCCTGTTCCCCTCTCCCCATGTCTGTACCCCTTCTGCTCTCCCGTGTACTCTGCCCTCCCACCTCTGTGCCCCCTGTTCCCCTCTCCCCATGTCTGTACCCCTTCTGGTCTCCCGTGTACTCTGCCCTCCCACCTCTGTGACCCGTGTTCCCCTCTCCCCATGTCTGTACCCCTTCTGCTCTCCCGTGTACTCTGCCCTCCCACCTTTGTGCCCCGTGTTCCCCTCTCCCCATGTCTGTACCCCTTCTGCTCTCCCGTGTACTCTGCCCTCCCACCTCTGTGCCCCCTGTTCCCCTCTCCCCATGTCTGTACCCCTTCTGCTCTCCCATATACTCTGCCCTCCCACCTCTGTGACCCCTGTTCCCTTCTCCCCATGTCTGTACCCCTTCTGCTCTCCCGTGTACTCTGCCCTCCCACCTCTGTGCCCCCTATTCCCCTCTCCCCATGTCTGTACCCCTTCTGGTCTCCCATGTACTCTGCCCTCCCACCTCTGTGACCCGTGTTCCCCTCTCCCCATGTCTGTACCCCTTCTGCTCTCCCGTGTACTCTGCCCTCCCACCTTTGTGCCCCCTGTTCCCCTCTCCCCATGTCTGTACCCCTTCTGCTCTCCCGTGTACTCTGCCCTCCCACCTCTGTGCCCCCTGTTCCCCTCTCCCCATGTCTGTACCCCTTCTGCTCTCCTGTGTACTCTGGCCTCCCACCTCTGTGACCCCTGTTCCCTTCTCCCCATGTCTGTACCCCTTCTGCTCTCCCGTGTACTCTGCCCTCCCACCTCTGTGACCCCTGTTCCCCTCTCCCCATATCTGTACCCCTTCTGCTCTCCCGTGTACTCTGCCCTCCCACCTCTGTGCCCCCTGTTCCCCTCTCCCCATGTCTGTACCCCTTCTGCTCTTCTGTGTACTAAGTGCCCCTTATTCTCCTCATATCTGTACCCCTTCTGCTGTTCTGTGCTTTTTCTATGCGCTACACGCAGTGAGGCATAAATTGTCATAGGACCCAGACAGTATGGTGTAGGACCCCTTTTTTTTTAAAGTGAGGGGACCCTGGGACCCACACTTTTTTAAATTTAGCGCGATCACTGGGTGTAAGGGGCATTACTGTGTGTAACTTGAATGAGGGGCACTACTCTGCAGTGTAATGTGACAAAGGGGCACTATGGTATGGAATAATTTGAATTGGGGGTACTATTGTGTGCTCACGCCCCTTCTCAGCGAACACACTGTTTTTTTCAATGCGCGCCTACGGTTCGCATACTACCATATTCTTTTGTGTCGGGGGGAAATCAAAGCTCTTTATGTCTACAGGGCATCAAAATGTGTAGTAACAGCTCTGCTTTGGTGGCACAGACGTGTCCTCCTCTGCTCAGCTCCCCTGCCCTAAAAATTTCCTACAGTGAACACCATCTAATCCTCTACAACTGCTAGGCTAGGCCTTGGTCAATTGGAAAATGCCTTTCCTTTACATTGTGTGTGACATATACCAACATAGCGCCAGCTTTACCTAACAGAACTAACCAAATACCAAATGTTTAAATATGGCACATGTATGAATCCCCTGCAGGATGTGCTCTTTTGTGTGTATTTTAATACAGAGAATGATGTACACTTTTATGTTCTAATATTAATTCTATGTGTAAGCGCATAGACTAAGATGTGGGAGGAGTCAGGATTAGTAAGGGGAGGAGTCTATGCCAGGAGCCAGGTGCTGACGCGAGGTGGGCCTGTGTGCTTTAAAATGCCAGGGCCTATTTTTAGTCCCAGTCCGGCCCTGCACACACACGCGCGCACACACACACATCATTGTTCTTTTCACTATACTCTCAACCTTTCCTTAGCTTCAAGTAATATGTGGATAATTTATTTAAGCAAAACATCATAAAAAGTCCTCAATAACCGAATACTATTTATTATGAACACTCCAAACTGCATTTTATATAAAATTGGTGAATGTTGCTTAAAAATATTGCATATTACAATATCTGTAATGCTGGTGAACTGCACTACGTCTTTCTCATCTATTCAGTCCTACTCTATCACATTGATTTTTAATCATATCTCATACTTAGGGGCATATTTATTACAATCCACGTTCTTAATGCTGATGTGATCAGCGTCTCACACTTAAATTCATAACATGAAAATATACATTTTCACATTAAGGGCTTTATTCAGACCCGCTCGCAAGCGCATAGCGCTTGCAAGCGGGTCGATGGTGGGCCAGTGCGCATGTGCGGCGTGCACACTGCGCATGCGCGAGCCCCGGAGCAAGCGTAAAAAGCACTTGCTTCGGTGCTCGCATCCAAAAGTGGCGGCTGTCGATGTTGATCGGCAGCTCGCCCCGTTTGGAAGGCGGGGAGGGGGTGGTGGCTGGGCAAATAGAGGCATTCCTGTAGGAATGCCTGCCGTTTGTGGGCGGCCCTACTGACATCCCTCGTGATGTCAGTAGGTGGACTTCCTGCTCTATTAGAGAAGGAAGTCCACTGTGGCTTGCGGCCACGTGACCTTACCGTAAGGGTCTCGTCGCAAGCCCGATGGTCACGATGGTCTTGACCATCGCGACCATCACCTGGCCGCTCGCATAAGCTGTGGGCTGTGGGTGATTACACACAGCTATGCGTGCGGCCAGGAGGCCGCATCGTAAAAAACAAGCGCCCACCCTGATTCAGAGCGAGCGCTCGTTTTTTTCAAGCGGCTCTAAATCAGGCCCTAAGTTAGAAAGAATCTCTTGCTGGAAGACAGACTCTAATAAGAGCCCATCCTGGTGAAGAGCTAGAAGGGGTGGGGAGGTGGGGGGTTGACAGAGAGTGACCTGGAGGATCCCTCTCCGAAAGAGGTTGCTGCTTTGCATTTGGAAATGGTGGGACTGTGGCAGGTATCAGAAATATCTGTTGCGGTGTGTCCATGTTAAATCCCAGGGATCCTTAATATTTGCGGGTACAGGGATCATTAATATTATTTAATAAATATGCCCCTTAAAATCTATGTGATAACAATTGCAGTGTTAAACATTCTGAGTGTTAGAAGCATGCAGAAGGATTGGGTATGGACATAGCAGTATTGTGGCAGTTTGGGGAATTTATCAGGGCACATTTTTTAAATGCTATTACTATTATTTTTCTAATATGATGAAGCCATGAGAGCAATTTCTTAAGGCATCAGCTGAATTTCAAGGAGAGCAAAAACATTTTATTTGCTGATTCTATGGACATGCATCATTTACTGGTGGTTTTGATATAATGGGGATAAGGAAATTATAATTGTTTCACTTTTTTATTATGCAAAATGTTTTTGAAATAAAACAATAAAATCATGGGCATAAGCTTGCTTTGTCGATTTCTCCAGTTTTTCAGAATCTATTAAAATCAGTAAAATGAATGTAGAAATCTCTTTATGCAAAAACATTATTTTGGAACTGTTTTCAATTATGTCAAGCATAAAAATTAAGTAAATAACTTGTTTTCACAGTGAAACTCTTTACACTGACAAGTGAAGTAATTGAAAATGAGATGCAGTTTTATGCCAGAGCAAGGAACTTTTACAAGGATGTCCCTGCAACCGACGAAGGGATGATGGGTGATTTTTCCTACCTCTCCAATATAGACATAGAATCATCTAGAGAGTTTCTAATTAAATTTGTTGGGGTAAGTCGCAAAGTTCTCTATTATTTTTGGAATGCACAATAAGCAAATATTTGCTACTGCATGAAATTAAATAGTGGCTGTAAAATGGTATATATTTTACTTTATATTTTTAGATACAAAAAGTGTTAGTTGAGCAGCACAATAACACAGACCTCTATAGCATAACCTGAAAATCATAAATGGCAACTGAGGGGTCTATTTAAATAAAAATATCCCCTCTGATAATTAAGGATTGAACTCGCTGTTAGTTCAATCCAAGTATTGGAGGCATTCATCATGCCTCCTATACGTAATTATCACTTTTGAAAAGCTGCTGTTTCTGTGGAGACAGCTTTTTGGAATAAGGGGACTTTTCTCATGCTGCTTGCACTCTTCACAGTCTGTCTTGAAGCTGCACATGCACAGCTTCAAGACAGGCTGCGAAGAGACTTCAAATTGAAGCAGCTGTAGATAGAAGAAAACCTAGGACCCGTCCCTTCCTCCCCCACCTTGCCCATCCGCTTGACCCCAGCCAACCCCGCTGTCTGTCTCCTGATCCCCCTGCAAAGCTGCAGCTGCCGCTGGAGTCTGTGTCCCCAGCTTAGACCTGTAGCCCCGCTTTGTCAGTCCCCCGCCGCCACTGCTGCTGTGCCTCTCTCTTGCTCCCAACTCATAGGAGGACTGCTCGGGGAGCCGAGGGGGAGCAGCTTCATGGAAAAGGACACAGCAGGAAGGGATCTTTTTAGATCTCTCAGCTGCATCGGGTGCTATACGCCATTTTAGAATGGCGCACAGTATCACTGTCAAGTTCCAGGAAAAAACTGAGCTCTCCCAAGAGACCTTGGGACATTTTGACATATGGTCAGGTCTAAAAGAGTTGCTCAAAATTAGTGACACCTCTACTGTGACTCTGATATGGTCACCATCCATAGAATGCTATAAGATTATTATAATGACAGTGTACACATAGACATGTCAGACAGTTACTTTGACTACTGGGAGGAAAAAAAAAGGCAATTTGGAGGCCATTGTACAAACTGGCTTTGCTTTACTTAAGCTGCCCACCCCCCAGTGTGTACTCGGAAAAAATTTTCAGCAGAGTCGGGAACCTTGTCAATGATCGCCTAAGAAGCTACTTCCTCAAAATGTGGAAAATATGATGTTCATCAAAATGAACTATAAATTCCATGAGGAAGACCTTTACCGGCAATTACATCTAAGTACAAAGACTTCTGTAATGGTGGATTCCAGCGGGGATGAATTAATATTGTGTGAAGACTATGTAAACACTGATGAAAGTGAGGATGATAATGACAAAATCTTGCCACTGTAGAGATCACTGACAGCACTGTTAGCTTAGTTAAGCTGCATTAAGCCAATCTATAATAACAACACTGTTAACTGCCTTAAAACCATCGGTAGCTTGTTTTGTGAGGGCCCAAACAAACTAATCTCTTCGGTCACAAAAGTGGCAGTCCCTGTTGCTGAAGGGATTGGTTTGTTAAGCTGTGCATGTCCTTTTTAATATACAATATAAGGGAGGGAGGACCCAAGGACAATTCCACCTTGCAACACTTTTCATTATGGAGTTTGCCTAGATTGTGTTTGTTTGACAGTGTACTGTATATTACTGTACTTTACTTGGGAATTCATGTTCTTTTGTATCTAGCAATGCCATCCATCGCCAGATTCTCATCCAGGCATATAGGCCCCATCTTCTGCAGCTTCTCAGCAGATACAGACTAGTACAGGCCTGGCCAACCTGTGGCTCTTCAGCTGTTGTGAAACTACAAATCCCAGCATGCCCTGCAATGGTTTTGCTATTAGGGAATGTTAAAACTGTGACAGGGCATGCTGGGATTTGTAGTTTCTCAACAGCTGGAGAGCCACAGGTTGGCCAGGCCTGGACTAGTATCATAAAATCCTATAATTAATTATTAAATTTGCCTAGGCCTTAAATCCTGAGGAATTAACTTCATTGGGATTTTGGATGCTTGATTTTAAACAATGCTTACCAATTTTCTGATTTGCTTATTTTTATGGTTAAATTATCAACACTTTTCATGTGTGGAATTTGTATATTCTCCCTGTGCTTGCGTGCGTTTCCTACTGGTACTCCATTTTCGTCCCACAATCCAAAAATATACTGGCAAGTTAATTGGCATGTGATAGGGAACATAGGACCTGATTCACTACAGATTGCTATTGCAATTGTGGCTACGATTACGCATGCAGGTCTACTGTGAAAATATGCTAATGAATGCAATTGCAATGCTGTTGTACAGCCAGCAGAGATGCCCACTACCGCTATCTCACATCGGTAATAACTTGCAATCCTTCACATACATCTGGAACATCGAGTAACATCGGGCCTTCATGCACAATTACAACAGATCTGACCTTACTCAAAAATTTCTAACCTTATCGCACGTAGGGAGTACACAAGCTGCGTATGCAGTTGCAGTGGCTAATTTATGCACGCCCCTGCAATGGCATTCAAATGAACAGTCATGCCTGCATTTCTCCAACCACTCCCCCGTCACCACCCCCAGATGCTGATGTCCTGTCCCTTGGTCTACAATGGCTTTGTATCTGCGTAGATGATCGTAGTACGATTGCAATGATAACTCACGCATACACACTGTGGTGCATACACATGTGCAGTTTGCACCTTCGGCCAATCTGTGTATGCGGTTGTGATCCATAATGAATCAGGCCCATAGATTGTTACCACCACTACAGCAGGGACTAATGTGAATGGCCAAATATTCTCTGTAAAGTGCTGTGGAATATGTGAGCGCTACATAATTAACTGTTAATAATAATAATAATAATAATAACAATTAATCAATGAACCTCATTGGGACTTTGAATGATTGCGTTTTAACATTCCTTTCCACTTTTCTAATCTGCCTTTTTTTAATAGTTGCAATGCTCTCCCCTTCTACCTCATAAATTTGCTTTGGAATCAACAATTGAAGTTAAATTTACACAAAAATCAATCCTTCTTCCCTTTCCTGCCTTCCACTACATACATACTCCACCTCCCCCGGGTCTCTGATCTAGTTTTTGATTAATGGAAACATTCTTTGTTTCTATGAGGTTGTTCTATTTGTTAAGAAAAGGAAAAAGGGGGAGGGATGATATACCACACTGAGGAGAGGTATATAGTGTTGATACTATAGAAATAATGTTATGCTGTTCTTGTTATCTTATATGAGTGTGCACCCTGGGAGCAAAAAACCTGAGGCAATCTAATGAAGGGAGAGAGAGAGAGAGAGAGAGAGAGAGAGAGAGAGAGAGAGAGAAAGAATACTCCTCTCTTTAGGGGAACACCCTTCATGCAGTAAATTAAAATTTAACTTTTAATAAATCTGTTTCATAAAATGAGAAAACACCGCATAGAAACACATATGAGCTTAAGCTATTTCATAAATAAATATCATTTATCAGATTTTAAAGAAAAAGATAGTGATATATTTCATACTTTATTCACACTGGGAATAATACATAAAATGTATGCAATTCATATATATGCACAATGTGCTAGTTATAGACAATATCTGTTTCCCTAATGACTTCATTAATATGTATCCTCATAGATGTGAGGAGAAAATAATGATGTATACCACAGTTTTTACAAGATTAGAAATAAATAGTGCAAAAAAAAATACTAAAGAATACTGGGAGTCATGTATTTACACAAGGTACTTTTTAGTGATCATATTTACCTTCTAGGTAAATATCGGCGAACATATAAGTGTAATTAGACAAATATAGTGATTAACACACAAATTAAAAAATTAACCTTGAACCAGACCTTTGTGTCAAAATATATATAACTTAATTATTGTTAAGTGAGGCATCCCTGAAATAACTGGGAATGTAGCAGTTAATTAGATTATCAGGTAAATTGTAGTTCAATATTAAATAGAGGAATAAAGTATCCGTGCATTTAGATGCACTCGGATCTGCTTTCTCCAGTCATGCCAGGCATCACACTGGAAATGAGAGTCCCTATGCAATGGCACAGTTAAGAAACAATAGAACTGTTTCTGTTGCCAGCGCTGGTTCACAGCATTACCCTATTGCTAGGCATTGCAAGGTGTTAGCATGGATCCACGGCCAGTGAGAGAACAGTTTAGATAAGATAAAGTACCTTATAGTGATTGGTGATAATTTCCCTGTGGACTAAGGCCTGGTGTTGCGTGGGTCCTTTGTGTGCGCAGAGGTACCCCTGAGCAGTGCCGATGCACTTTTCGTCGGGGGCTTTCTATGAGGTTGTATAGTTTTTCAAACTGCCATCCTGTCTGCATGTCACAAGCCGCCGCTTCATCTTGTTTAACAACAGTGCTCTGGTCAGTCTTCTCAGACTTGTTGCTAGGAGACTGGGACACTGGGCTGCTATTTTGTGAGGTCCTCCTACCTGGCTGCTCCATCATCTTTGCCCTCTCCTGATTGGAGCTCTCTCCTTTTTTACCTCTGCTGAATTGTGCTTAGATGCCAGCTATAGCATTTGTTACGTGGCTTCCAGTTCCGTGTGTGGAGATCATTCTTGTGGTGTATCCAGTACCTCCTTTCAGTGTGTATTTCCTTCAGTTACAGTCATACTATGGCATTTGAGTGGACTTTGATTATTTTCCTTCACGGTAGTCTCAGCCGCACTGCAGTGTCAAAGTGGACTGTTCGTTACCAACTTTACAGCCGTCTCAGCTGCACTGTTGTGTCTGAGTGGATTATTAATTTTCATTCCTACTGCTGTCCCAGCCGCACTGCCTGCGTCTGAGTGGACTTTCAGTTACCAATCTTACAACAGTTTCAGCTGCACGTGCATGTCTGATTGGACTCTTGTTATCACTTCAAGGCTGCAACTTGGCCACAAGGCCCTACCCAGCCAAGTACTTATCAGCCCTCAAGGCTGCAGCTTGGCCACAAAGCCCATCTTAGCCAAGTACACATCAGCCCTCAAGGCTGCAACTTGACCACAAGGCCCATCCCAGCCAAGTACTTATCAGGGAAAAAGTTATATAGAATACAGTGGGCGCTGATTAGTAAATTTTAGTAGTCAATATAAATTGATATCAATGAGACAGTCTGGTCCAGGCTACCCCTACAATGTGGGTCTGGAAACTCCACAATAAAAATGACACACTCAAAAATATAGAAATGGGAGCACTCAGACACAGCTGCTTATTTAAAACCTAATTTTACTTGATAAAAATCAACATTGAAGTACATTCGACATATGAACAACAGATGAAAAGTTGCCATATTATCAATAAATTCAATTATCTTGATTTAAATAGTATTGCACATAGCCACCAATATATAGCACAAAATAAATATTCTCAATTGAATCAGCTAAATGTTAATTACGTAGTTAAGCACATAAAGATGGTTAGAAACTTAAAATGTCAGTATTAGTAAGTTCATGCATGCATAAGTGGAGGGTTAGTATGAACCAGCTGGTATTGATGTTAGTATCAAAGTCATGCACTCCAATAGGAAAAAGTTTGGTCCACAGAATGTGAGTACTGCATAAAACCACAATATAATTAAAGGATTGTCTTTTACCTCTACCTTTGACAAGAGAGGATTATAATCGTGGTCTGAAAAAATCCTTGATAGAAAACAAAACCTCTGGCGCTTCTCATATCAACTATATAATATGTAAAAATCAAGATCACAAAATGAGTAAAAATAAAAAGAATTTAATATGTAAATGAATAGTAATTCATATATAGCATAAAACTGGTAAATACCGGTACAAACAAACAACATATAACATAAGACAGTGCAATTCTAAATTAATTGAGTATATCAGATACGCCTCTGAGCGTTTTACTCTGTATACCTTGATAAAATGTATCTGTTATACATATACAAGTGATAAGGTAATTGTCTTCAAATGAATAGACTCATCTGGGGTCTAATCCGCTTTCAATGATACTGAATCGTCAGTGACAAAAAGGAACAGTCTCACCGTTCTGGACTGAATCTGGTGATGGTTCCGTTGATGGAGGTAGTTTGCCGGCAAACTTTGGGGACCAATGACGCACTGCAAGCGTTTCTTCTCCCCCTCTCACGATCATCTACGCGTTTCACCTATGTAAATAGGCTTCCTCAGGATCCTGCCGGCAAACTACCTCCATCAACGGAACCATCACCAGATTCAGTCCAGAACGGTGAGACTGTTCCTTTTTGTCACTGACGATTCAGTATAATTGAAAGCGGATTAGACCCCAGATGAGTCTATTCATTTGAAGACGATTACCTTATCACTTGTATATGTATAACAGATACATTTTATCAAGGTATACAGAGTAAAACGCTCAGAGGCATATCTGATATACTCAATTAATTTAGAATGGCACTGTCTTATGTTATATGTTGTTTGTTTGTACCGGTATTTACCAGTTTTATGCTATATATGAATTACTATTCATTTACATATTAAATTCTTTTTATTTTTACTCATTTTGTGATCTTGATTTTTACATATTATATAGTTGATATGAGAAGCGCCAGAGGTTTTGTTTTCTATCAATCTATTTAGGGAAGGTGAACCCCTAATTATTTCTTCCTCACAGGCAGCATCTCATTCGACTTTGAGACACTAGCGCTACCTTCATCACTTTTTCTTTTGTTGAAAAAATCCTTACCTCTACCCTCGTGACGAGGAGGAACTTCTAGTCACTGACAGCCAGCAGCGCTTTGTACTATTGATTAGTTGCTGATAATGTGTGCCCAGCAATGGGCAATGCTGAGACAAAGTGCAAAGGGACCTCCGCTCCCAATCCTTGGCCTGTCCAATTGGCCCGGGTGGAGACACTGTTAGGCATTTGTTGTGTGGTGCGTGCTAGCAGCTACCGGAGTACAGCTCACAACTTCCAAATTTCGCATTCCACCTGCGTTTCACTGATGACAGACCCATTGACGCATTTCTCTGACCACAATTGCGATGGTTACTTCTCAGCCCTCAAAGCTGCAACCTGGCTACAAGGCCACATCCCAGCCAAGTGCTTATAGCCCTCAAGGCTGCAACCTGGCCACAAGGCCCATCCCAGCCAAGTACCTATGAGCCCTCAAGACTGCAACTTGGCCACAAAGCCACATCCCAGCCAAGTACATATCAGCCCTCAAGGCTGCAACTCAACCACAAGGCTGCGTTTCAATCAAGTACACACCAACCATCAAAGCATTAATTATCAATTGACTCACATCTCAAACCTTGTACTCATCAGCACTCAGGACTGCAACTCGGCCACAAGGCCACATACCAAACAAGTACACACCCACCATCAGGTCGGCATCCTCTCCTTGATAGGCATCAGACTCTAGGACTATTACTGGCCTTTAGGCTGCTCTTTTACTCAGTATTATTCTATTCTGTTGTGCTCCTCATTTCTGATAGCCAAATCAATCTCACAGTAAATCTACCCAGGGATTCATAACATTATAGGGCCAAAAAGATACTTACAGAGATAGAGAAGTCATCTGTCCTTAACATGGATCCCACTCAAAATCCAGCCCAAGTCCTAGCTGCACCTATTCAAGCCTTAGTCCAAAAGGTCCAAGAACTGTCACTCCGGGTTTAGGACACTCGAGTTTCTTCCACTCAAGCCTTGGTTCGAGAGCCTAAATTGAACCTTCCAGACCATTCCTCAGGGAATTGTAAAGACTTCTTGAACTTCAGAGAGAGCTGCAAATTATATTTCAAATTGCGTCCCCAATCCTCTGGTTCTGAAGTTCAACATGTGGGTATTGTTATATCTTTGCTCCAGGGTGATCCTCAAACCTGGGCATTTGGACTTCCATGTACTCATGCACCGCTTCACTCCATTAACTCCATCTTTTCCGCCCTTGGTCTTTTGTATGAAAACCAAGATTATCACACAGAGTTTCAGAAATGGTCTACAGATTGCGGGTGGAATGATCCCACGCTCCGTAGTCAATTTCACCTAGGTCTCTCTGACCAAATCAAAGACATCGTTGTCCAGTACCCTGTTCCTATAAATTTGGATGGATTAATGTATCTGACCATTCATATTGACCATCAGCTTCGGGAGTGTAGACTGGAGAAAGAATTGCCTACCATCTCTCCACTGTCTCCAGTTTGAGTGACTCCTCCTGATCAAGAAGAGCCCATGCAGCTAGGGGCTTTCTATCTTTC
Organism: Taudactylus pleione; assembly: GCA_031769625.1. NCBI lineage: Eukaryota > Metazoa > Chordata > Amphibia > Anura > Myobatrachidae > Taudactylus > Taudactylus pleione. The sequence goes on along the minus strand of JAUIMM010000047.1, from coordinate 435,774 downwards.
TTCCGAGGAGAAATGCAGAAGATGATCACTTGGGTTATGTCTATACTGTGGTGGTAAGGGACATACTGCCTATGCTTCCACAGTCAAGTTGGGAAAAGGCAAGGTCTAGATTTACAGGGGGAGCTACATCTGGGCCTTTCATCTGTCTCTCCCAGTAATTCAGTTCTTATTCCTTCAGTTATCCAAGCTCGTGATAAAGAATTAAACATGTCTGCCTTCCTGGACAGTTGTTCCGCAGACAATTGGACATTTCCTTTTATAATTCTTTAGGGTTGGTCCCTGAGCCCTTATCTCAACCGGTCTCTGTGGTGGGTCTGGATGGTAACCTAACTATCAAAGAAGTAGTCAACTCTCGATCACCTCCCATCCATCTGTCTATTGGAGCTTTATATTCCGAAAACATTCCATTCGTGTTGTTTCATTGTCCTTTGGTACCTATAATTCTGGGGTGCCATGGCTCAAGAACCATAATCCTGTTATCAACTGGCAGCCTGGTGAGATTCTTCAGTGGGGGTTCACCTGTTCTTCACGATCTTACTCTACTGGTATGAATTGCTGCTGCCATTCAGTCTGAGTCTTCACCTGCTATTCCTGCTCCCTATCGTGATGTCTCCGAAGTCTTTTCCAAGAAGAAAGCTCATACCCTACCTCCACACTGTCCATACGACTGTGCCACTGAATTATGGCCTGGAGCCAAATTTCTAAAAGGAAGATTGTACGCTTTGTCCCTACTGGAGAATCAATCTATGCAAGAGTACATTCACTAGGCTCTTCAGAAAGGCTTCATCCATCCATCCATATCACCAGTTGGGGCTGGATTCTTTTTTATACAGAAGAAAGACGGGTCACTTAGGCCATGAATTAATTTCTGGGGGTTGAATAATATCACCATAAAGAACTCTTATCCATTACCATTAATATCAGTTCTTTTCGACCAACTTCGTGAGGCATCCATCTTTTCCAAGATCGATCTGTTTACCTATGCAAGCTCATTTGCCTGCCAATGGCCAGTGTAAAGTACACTGATAAGCCATAACATTAAAACTACATGCCTAATATAGTGTAGCTCTGACTCATCGAGGCATGGACTTCATCGCCCATGATCCAGTAGCCCTTGCACTGGTTGTCTTTACTTGGACCACTTTTGGTAAGTATTAACCACTGCATACCAGGAACACCCCATAAGGACTGTCCTTTTGGAGATGCTCTGACCCAGTCATCTAGCCATTACACATTTTGGCCCTTGTCAAAGTTGCTCAGACCCTTAAGGTTGCCCATTTATTCTGCTTCCAACACATCAACTTCAAGAACTGATTGTTCACTTGCTGACTAAAATATCCCACCCCTTGACACGTGCCATTGTAATGACATAATCCATGCTATTCACTTCACCTGTCAGTGGTTTTAATGTTATGGCGGAGATGTATCAAAGTTTAAAGAGAGAAACTGTCATTTTTCAAACAGCCTGTAAAATGACAGTTAGAAGCTGACTTGTTGGTACTTCATCTCTCTTCACTTTATCTCTTTCCTAGACTGATCGACACTTTGGGGTCTATAGAGTGTATTCATAAAGACAGTGAACTTAGTCACGGTAAATTTCAAGAGTTTCACCTTTTGGCAAGATATCCAAAATCTACTTGAAGATATATTACAGACAGGAGTCCCGCTGAGCCCTTGGACAGTTCTCTTAGGTCTGCCTATCGCTGGCCTCAGCAAAGTCTCTAATAAACTGACATTTCATGTTACTCAAGCAGCCAAAAGCATGATCACAACATTTTGGAAGACATCCTTGTCACCCCCTTTACATTCTGTTAAAATAGATTATGATTTGTAATATCAATGGAAAATATGACCCAATCAAATCAAATATGGGATACTTATTTTACTTATAACTCAGAGATTATGGGAATCATACTAACTACATTCTGAAAATTAAACTATAAGATCTGTCAAAACTATATTTAAGGAATTGACTACTTGTTACTACATTTTATTTTGTTTGCTTACTAGGAATTTAGTATTTATGATGAATACCCTTGTAGCCCCTTCATCCTGGAGTACACTTCCCATACCCATCACCCCATCTTTATTTCCCTCTTTTCCCTTTCCCACTACTTTCCCTCTTTTTTTTATTATATTATCATACAGAAAACAGTTGAAATAAAATACATTTTGCTCGTATTCAGTTCTCTGCTGTGCGTGGCTACACCGGATGCGGTCAATATCCCGACTGCAGGGGATCCTGGTGCTCTGTATGCTGGCGCCAGAATCCCGACACTTGTCAGAATCCCGGGGCCGGCATCCCAACCGCCAGAATCCCGAAGGTAAGAAGTGGGTTTGGAGGGAGGGTTAGCTTTAGGGTTAGGGTTAGGCACTAGGGGGAGGGTTAAGTTTAGGGTGCTGGGAGGGGGAGGTTAGGGTTAGGGGTAGGGAGTGGAGGAGGGTACTAACTGACAAGTGTTGGTATTCTAAACCGGCCTCTGGATTCTGGCCGCCGGGATCCCAAGCAACGGCATCCCGTACCCATCCCGGCTACACCAATCTTTGTAATATAGTACCCCAACATCTCTCATTTCCTTGCCTAATTCTTAGGGGTGTAAGAGAAACTTGGCAATGTTGGTGGTCATGTGAAGTGTTATGTTCTGACTGCACTAGTTATTGAAAATGGATAAACCTGATGTTGTCTTGGAAGTCTTATGTGTAAATATGTGTTTTTAAGTAATTATGTGAATTCCTGAAGTAAACCAACAAAAGTATTTCCATTGTGCTAAATCTATTGCACAATTATGAAATAAGCCTATTAGTAGTACAGGAATGTTTCCTTACAATTGTAGAAATTTCCTTTGGGGGTTACAGTTAATGGTAAGTTTATATCAAGTAATCAAATATTAGGTGGGGTAATTTTAAGAACATACTGTATCTACTAATAGAAGTGACATATAACTACTTAATAACACTGACAGTAGAGATGAAATGTGAAAGCACTAACCTAATCATCAAAACAGGATACACACCGTGACTGCGGCCAGCTCTACAGTAGCCTATTTTTACTTAAGAAGTTGAAAGGTTTAACAGCCTGGCTTTTAATTCAACACACATTTACTGTGTGTCAGGGAAAGTGTTTATCTTTCTTAAGTCTATTAATGATCCGTAGTAATATAACTAATATCTGCTACTGGAAATTCACTCTACTCAGTCCTTGCTAAACATAGCCAGGCTATAATGCAAAACAAAGATCTTTCTAATTATAGGTTTATTTACTTTAAATACATGTAGAAAAAATGCATTTCTACATTTTGTGCTTTCATGTGTGAGAACTTCATACCCAGTACCAGAACTTATTAGCACAGTAGAAATTATATAACAGGGGTATGAAACAATATTGTATATTCGTCACACCTTTGTGTAATTATTTTGATAACTTTTTTATTTAGAAAACAAGTTTAGAAAATGATTTCTAGTATAACAAATTATATTTTCTAGTTGTAGTTCTTTTATTCTGCAACATCATTTTCTTTCACTTATTTACTCTACTTTTACCAAGGGCTTCCCATAAGTAAGTATTTCCTTAAAGGCTAGTTGAGCATCTTATAGAAATCACTAACTACAATGCTTTTATTTTCATACAGGGCCCAGGAAAGGCTGGTACAGACTTTGCACTTGATTGTGGTTCAGGGATTGGAAGAGTAAGTAAACATGTCCTTTTGCCAGTTTTTAATAACATTGAGCTGGTGGATATGACAGAGTCTTTTCTAGAAGAAGCCCAAAACTACCTGGAAGAGGAAGCGGACAGGGTGGAGACTCTTTACTGCTACTGTCTGCAAGACTTCACTCCTGCCACTAGGAAGTATGATGTCATCTGGATGCAGTGGGTTTCAGGTTAGTTTTGACAAACATTGCCCAGTGTATAAAACACATGAAACATAAATGACTGTAAACTGCTGTAGAATTCCAATATAAAAATAAAAAAAGATTGCCACATATTGTATAATGAGCAGTAAGAATTACTGAATAATACACCCTAATTCAGAGTTTCCTAAACTCTGCCCTAAAGGCACCATAATAGTCCAGGTTTTAGGGATATTCATGCAAACTGAAGTTTCTCAGGGCTTGTGATGTTCCTGGTTTCATCAGAAGGTGTATAATGAAACCGAGAACATCACAAGCCCGGAAAAACGCGTCAAGGAGCTATATTGTTTTATTGCACTGGACCCACATACAGGGACACTTTGTTTCACCTCCTCTGGAAGTATTCAGTGCATAAAGATTATCAGCAGATAGAGCGCTCAGGACACTGCTCTGTTAGAAGAAGCGCAGCCCTACACAGAGATTTCACAGCCTGCACAGTCAGACGGCGCCTCGGTCTTCAGCCGACCGGACATTCAGCAGCAGCTTCTGGTGCTCCGTTAATAATCGGCCACCAAAGTGTGATACACCTGGTCCCCATTTGGAGCGGATCCCGGTGTATAACCAGGTATTGGCTTTATCAAAGGCACACGGTTCACTATCAGGCGCAAAAGACACAGATGACTAAAATACTCTGCTTTATGTGGGCTTTCACTGTATATTTAATCTGCTGTCCCAACGACTTTACTGAAAGAGGAATATTATCTAAATAGGAGTGAACTATAGATCTAGAGCTTTCATTGTGGCTATTCATAGGAGAGGGACCTTCACAGTGGTCAGTGGTTCCGCATTTCATTTCCTTATGTCCCCCATTTGCTCTGTACATTAATGAATTCCATGTTCATTACTTTTATTCACAGATGAATGGGTAATGCATTTTATTGTTCTGCTTTTCTTTAGTAAATCTTATTATTAATCATTTTTGTGGTCACCTGATAAAACTAGCGCTCCACAATTCCTAGTTGTTCATATTTTTGAGCAGGTGCAGAACGTGCTGTGTGAGCTGCCTGTTTTATCAGGAGATATCATCTGCTTTGTCAGCGCTCCTGTGTGGAGGATTTTTGTGAAGTAGCTTGCATGTCAATTTTATTTTAGGGTCACAGCTTCCGGTTGTCGTGCACAGTCCATTACAATAATTTATGACTTCCTAGATACAGTTGAACAACTAAAAAGGCCTAAAAAATCTACCATCACCAATTAAATAGGCCCACTCTTTATAGGGAGAGACGACAGCATTGATCCACTACTATATCTGGGGTGCAAGTCTAGTGGTATATGTGACCACTTTGTTTAAACAAACAATCTGCACTCACTCTTTAATGTATACTATAAACACTCCAAACTGCATTCTACAGTATATAAAAACTGTGAATGTTGGTTCCAAACACCGCAATACAGTATCTGTTAAGCTGACCAACAGCACCAAAGTCTTCTCCATCTGGTCAATCCTACTCTTATACTCAGCATGTTAAAGATGGGAATTACTGTCACATACATTTTGAAAATGAGACATTCTCTCTGGTTTGAGGCTTACTTGGGCACAGGCTTTTTAACATAAGCCCTCCACCATGAACATTAGCTATTAACTTGACAACCATTTCAATCAGGGGTCCCTGATGATGTTGTGATTGAAATGAAATTCAGATTAACTGTGATAAACTTTCCTTGAATAAATTCAAATTTTTTTCACACTGCAAACAGTGATTGCTGATACGTTTTATTCCAACTGAAATGGGTGAGTGTGTGTTAAAGGGGTAAGTTAGTATTCATTAAAAGAAATACATTTGATGGATGTATCAATGAGCATATAATTATTTCTAATATAATATAGTGGAAAATATACCATTTGATACACCTGTCAGATGTGTTTTTTTTAATAAACACTAATGCTGGGCATACACTACCAGATAAAATGCCTGTCAGACCAACAGACATTTTATCTGGCAGACTGACACCCTGCAGATATCATTGGCATACACTGTGAGATATCTTACAGTGTATTGGCCCCGATATCTGTGCTCCGCCCCCGGAGGCCGGCCGTCATTTGACATATAAAGTGTCACATCAGACGGGCATGCTGGAGAATCTTTGCCAAGGTAAAATAATCTGAATAAAAAAGTGTGTGGATTTGCAAAAATGCATATTTATATATTTCCCCATTTACACATTTCCCTATTATCACCACCACTTAAGAGGTAGTGGAAAATCCAAATTCTTCCCACTAAACATAAATATACACTCTCTTCCCTTCATTCATGCAGAGCTGTATTAAGACATCATGGGACCCTAGGAAAATACTGACGTTGTGATTAAGTAAATAAGTATATCTATAGTGACTTTTAAAAGTTTTCAATCCCCTAAAAAATCAACACAAATTGCAGTTTTTACCAGGGTCCCGGGAATTTAGACCCGGGTTAACAATGCCACACAGAAGAAATACCTGGGTTGATCCACAAATTACCGGGTCCAAATGCTTGACCCGGGGGTACAAATTGGGACTGGCAAAGAAACCTGTCTATCAAATGCCAGGTAAAAGCTGTGATTTTGGCTTTTTTCTGTGTGAAAGTGGTATTAATCAGGCCCAGTATTTTTATTGTAAACCAGTAAGCTTATAAAACTTATAATGCATGATTTGTCCGCTGCTTCCATAAGCAGTATTTAACCCCTGTGCTATGGAAGCTCCAAGTTTACACAGATGAAAGATATTGCCCTAACAAATGGCTTTCAGTTAGTCTCTACTTATGGATCATAAATAAAGGAAAGCTTTTATAGATAAAGACCCCCTTACTCAAATAACATTGGTCATACTATGACTCTGAATGGTCAAACTTTGACTCTGAAGTAAACCTGGGAAAAGAGCATTCTAAGAAAATGAAAGATAAAGTTATAGACATCTACAAGTTAGAAAATGTTATGTGTTAGTATCCAAGTGCTTGGACATCCCAGTGAACACTGTCATATCCACAGTCAGATTTGCCAATGGGCTGATGGGCTGGTCGAGCCAGCTGAAGGCCTCCTGGCGCACTGCTCGGCCAGCATGCTGAGACATGGGATCCTGTGAGGCCATAGCCCATTACTCATGGAATGCCCCATGATTATACATATGCTGTGTGTCAGTTTTGGGACTGGTATTGGGGTACGGGGCTCTCTGGGCTGGTGTGGCTGGACTGCTTCATGGCATCATAATGTACACTTTTTCACTTCTGTAGTTTGTTTTTTGTATATGTAGCACTTTATACACTTTTTATTATAACCTCCTACTTATGTAGGACTTAACACATAGGCTTTCTTCTTTATTTTTCTTTAACCCTCACTTTAAAGCTCACACTAGTGTGATGCCATGGGGCGGTTCTGCTGGGTTGGCCTGGGGGGTCCCATGCCCTGTATTTGTTCCATAGGAGTGTTAGGGACCTGCCTGAGGTCACCTGGACATGGTGGGCAGGCCCATAATTATGGCCATTGTTATGCTAAGAACCTCTTGGATGCAATTTAGCAGTATTATTATTAGGTTCAGCATAGTTAGAGTGTGCACTTGCAATTGTCTTTTTTTTGCTTGAAGCACTACAAGTCTCAGCAAGTAGCACCTCACATTGAGTTTAGAGTGTGCAATCTAGGGCCCCTCCCCCCATGATTCATGGCTATGCTCCCATGATGTGTGACCATGCCCCTTTCCCCGTGCACCTGCAGTATATCTATAGTTATTTTTAAAAGTTTTCAATCCCCTAAAAAATCAACACAAATTGCAGTTTTTAGACCTGGGTTAACAATGCCACACAGAAGAAATACCTGGGTTGATCCACAAATTACCATAAGGATGCTGGGGCTGATACTTGCCCGCAGTCCGTCCCTGGTCAGATCACCAGTGATCTAGCTAAAATGTGGGATAAGGTTTTATGGTCAGATGAGTAAAAAGGGAGCATTTTGGCCTCAATTTGAATCATCATGTTGTGGGGATGCTTTTCCTCAAAGGGGACTGGAAATCTTGTTTAAATTAAACACTGAAGGATGGTGCAAAATACAGGTAGATACTGCAAGACAGTATTCTCCAATCTGTTAGAAAACTAAAGCTTGGGAGAAAATTTACTTTCAGCAGAACCATATACATCTTGGTTAAGGATTGAAGTATCCCTAAAAAAAGCTAATATGGAGTATGGAATATGAAATATGTGTAGTAACACTCTCCTGTTCAAAAGTAGCAGATTTCAGTGTTAGTGTTTTTTTAAATCTGCAGGCAAATAATTATTTTTGAGTTTGAAAATGTACTTTAAGTGACTCTAGTTCGCAATAAAAATATTGTCTAGAATAATCTGTGTAAGTGCTATTGTGATACACAGGGGTGCCGAGTGGGGGGGAGCGGATACTAATTACCTTAGCCCAGGCTTGTTGGAGGGAACTAGTGGGGGTCTGGGTCCGCCGCCACTACCCTCGCACTTACCTGTCAGCAGCCTTTATTCCCAGCCCAGTACTGCAGTGGGGCCAAAGTGGCTGCTATCGCTGAGCAACAGTCTCCTGCAGGAGAACCGAGATGGTATGGGCGAACACACTTATCAGTCTCCAGTGCCGATGCAGGGGTGTGAGGGAGCGAACACACTGATCATGCTCCCCCTGTATCTACATCTGACTGTTCAGTGCAATGCAAATACCTTTTTTAAAAAAAATTCTAAGGGTGGCCACACCTCTTGGGATAAACCATGGACCGTGGTGCTGGGGCCCATCCAGCTCAATCAGCACAGGCATGATGAAACAGATAAACCTGTTGATGTTTTAGAGTGTAAAATACTTTTGCAAGCCATCGTGGTGTGTGTGTGTGTGTGTGTGTGTGTGTGTGTATATATATATATTCCATAGACAAAAAACCTTACGGTTTTACATGTCCCATTAAGGCTTCTTAGACATGATCTGACATTTCACAAAAACCTACTGAATTTGTGCCACTCAAACTAATAAAAGCAATGTAATTACAATCATGGACGTGTTCCTTGCACACTACAGATATGGTATACCATCACACCCTGTGGTTAACTGCAGATTCAGCACTCTCACAGAATGAGATTGCTGTCACTCACAAAATGGTGGAGCTGCTAATTCACAGAATTGTGTGCTCATTGGAATACACACATGCAGTCTACGCAGGTTTGAGCAGTTATGTGGCTCCCACAACCCACTCAGTGCCCACAATCTTCCCATTCGATCACCACAACAATCTCACTGGCTTCCAACATCCTTCTCACTCCATACATTTATCTCATTTAGAATACACATTCAGCTCCCATATTTTTTAAACTATCATACTCTGTCTATGCATGTACACTTTCTTCCCCTATATGCCTCCATGCTGCTATATATTCCCCAATCCCTACTGCTGTGTGGTCTCCCAACTGTGCTAGTCTGTGTTCCCTCAACAGCACCAATTTGTTTTTCCCTAGCAGCACTGCCTTGCATCTGTGCTTTCTCCACAGCCACATTGCTGTCTTTCTCTCATCTGTGGCACTCTTTCTTCCTTCAACTGCGCTACTCTGGTCTCCCCAACTGTGCAACTCTGTCTCCCCCCACCACCCGCACCACTCTGTCTTCCTCCCCATCCACACCAATCTGTCTTCCCCAATCCCTACTGCTGTGTGGTCTCCGAACTGTGCTAGTCTGTAATCCCTTTTCAGCACCAATCTGTCTTTCTCCATCCACACTGCCCTGCATCCGTGCCACTCTGTTTCCTTCTGCACCATTGCCTTCCACTAAGCCACGCCGCTCTGTCTTCCTTTCCTCTGTGGCACTCTTTCTTCCTCCATTTGCACCACTCTGTCCCCCCCAACTGTGGAACTCTTGTCTCCTCCCCCCACCTGCACTGAATCCTACCCATCCACACCAATCTGTATTCCCCAATCCCTACTGATGTGCATTCTCTCATTAGTGTTAGTCTGTATTCCCTTATCTGCACCAATCTGTCTTTACACATCTGCACTGCTCTGTCTTCCCATTTTCATGCCACTCTCTACTCCCATCCACATCGCTGTCCCCCCAAACTGTGCCACTCTGTTTCCCCCCCATCTACACCAGTGTGTTCCACCAATCTGCATTACTTTGTTCCTCCACCCTATCCGCACCACTGTTTTTCACCCATCTGCATCACTTTAGCTACCCCCCATCTGTACTGCTTAATCTTCCCTCCTCTACATGCCTTTTTGCCTCACCTATCCATGCTGCTCTGTCTCTTCCCCCCATCCACACTACTTTTATCCCATCTTCACAGCTCTATTTTCTGCTTAGACCTCAGTTGCATAGACTGCATATGTGTATTCCAATGAGCACACAATTCTTGGAATTAGCAGCTCCACGATTTTGTGAGTGACAGCAATCTCATTCTGTAAGAGTGCTGAATCTGCAGTTAACCACAGGGTGTTATACCTGCCCATGCCAAATTTTAGCTTGATACCTCCTATAGCTTTTGAGGTATAGCCCCTTATACCATGGCCCCCCTCCGGAATTCTCTATGGGAGAATTGCAGTTTTTTAGATGCAGCCTTAATATAAGGGCACGACTGTGCCCCTATAATATATATATATATATATATATATATACATGAAGCACAAGCAAGTAAAAAAAAGAGCTACGCTCAGTAAGCCATAATTAGGAGACTTTTCGACCAGGTGACAAAGTTCTTGTCATTGCGTCATTGTGCGCAAAGAGAGTAAACTCTTCACTCATTGACAGGGGCTATATGAGGGGGTTGGGGCTGTTGGGCCAGTTAATTATAAAGTAGGCAGGAAGGGAGGAGGAAACCAGTCCAGACATATCATGTTGACTTTTTGAATCCATGGCATGAGATGGAGGAGCAACAAGACATGTTAATAAATGTAGTGGTGCAGGAAACCAGGACAATTTGTCATTGGATCGTAGATGACAGACTTAGAAAATGGGTCAAAGGAACTTTGATGTGTTTTCCGAGGTACCTGTATGTGCCACCTTCATAGAGCACAATATAGCTACACCTCCAGGGGTAGAAGTCATAGTAAGAACATTGGCTCTCATTCAGAGCCGCTCGTAAGTGGGCGCTCGTTCGTAGTCAGCCAATGTTGTACAACCACGCATGCGTCGGTGTAACAGTGCGCATGTGCGTACGTCTGATTGCGGTCATTTTTCAGTCGATCGTAGAACAGCAAACAGGAAGTGACATGTCAAATGTGATTGACAGAACTGTCCGTTTTGGGGCGGGGACGGGGGTGGAGATGGGAAAACGCAGGCGTGTCGAGGCGTTTTTTGAGCGTACATAAATTATCTTATGCGAGCGCCAAATGTGAATGGACCAAGTGATACGTCACTGTCTGATCCAATTTCCTTTAAGACTGCTTGTTCAGCTTGTGGTCTGGTATAGTCTACCGCAATGACGATGGTCTCTTCGTCCTAACCTGGGCTCATCGATGGTGTTTCGATTTATCAATTGTGGCCACAAAAACAATCATCTTTTAATTGCTAAACAGCTTGTAAGGTGTTTCGCAAATAGACCTTTTTTAGTAGCTAAAAACCGTACGCAGGTGAACTACTCAGCTGCTAAATTCTGGGTAATACAATCAATTAGCTAACATTTTGTGGTTTATTTTGTGGGCTTTTGAAATATTTGTAAGTGTTTTTTTTTTAGGTAAACAATATTGTACGCATGTTTGTATATTTTGCTAATTTTTTTTGGCCCAAGAAATCAATCGTCCTTTTTTTTGTTTGATAAGTGTTAATTAAAACTCAGAAATAGTTTTTAACCCTTGTTTTTTTTAAAAAAAAAATAATGTTTATATTTCCGTTGTATTGTTTTTAATTTTGTTTGAGGGATTACCTTTTAACCAGTTTTTGAATAAATCAACAATAGTATTTTGCATATTTGCAACATAATTTTTTTAAATGTAATTTTTTTTTTTTATTCAGAAAATAATGTTTGGAAAGGTAAATACAAATAAATGATTTGGGCCACAAAAACAAAATAAGTGGCACTTGCAATCAAAATAATATACAAAATTAAAAACAATTCACAAGAAAGGAGAGGGAGGTTTTGGGCATTAAGGAATATGGGGCAAACACAGAGATGGATTGTGGGGAAATTAGCCAGTGCTGTCATCGCCTTTTCGGCCGTTTGGCCGGGGGTTGGAGTGAGCCTGAACGGGTCCGGGATGGCCTTCGGCTGGCCTGTCCAGAGGCAGATGTTGTGGCCTCTGGACTAGGCATAGGGCTAGGCACATTTGGAGGGATGGCTGTTGTTGTGCCAGAGATGGAGGGTCCTAATGTTCTGGCAGGAAGGGAGGCCGGCTCCAACATGTTCTGGCAAACAAGCTGCTCCAGGGCATTTGCAATTCTTACGTTGGCCGCAGCATTTTCCTCCAGGGCGTCCACCACCCATAGCAGAGTGGTGTCCATCCTCAGCAGGATCTCTGTGTGCTGATTCGTTTTAACTTTGAGATCAGTGAGGAGGGCCACTGCCTGCGAGCGGGAAGGCCTTGGTCTTCCGCAGGGTTCCCAGCCGGATCTACTGCTTCCTCCCCTGCAGAGCCAGAAGAAATTCTGCGGCCAAAGCTCACCTGTGGAGCAGACTCATCCACCTGTGTCTCTGTGAGAAAAAAGTAAAATTAAAATCTAGATATTTTCCATAACACATTTCCGAGTTGTTAACATTACAACATTTACCTGGGTGAATATGAGGAGCAGCAAAGTCTGGCATGTCGGTATCCATGTTCGACACGCCAAACACCTCCTCATCCTGCACACACCGCTGTGCCAGCTCCTCCAAATCCGTGAGCTCAAGTGACACAGGGGTGGGACCCCCACCTGTCCCCCTTGCATGCCTAGCCCTATCAGCAAGTTTTTGTTTCAGCCGATATTTGAAGTCGCTCCATCTGTTGGTTAAAAAGTTGGCATTATTCCAGCAGTATTTTGACTTGTAAACACTTTTTAGTCAAATGTAGTTTTTACGTACCGGCGTTTGACCTCCCGCGTTGAATGTTCAAACTCACCCACCCCATTGACAGCACTGGCTATGTCATCCCACATTTTCCATCTCTGGGTTGCACCCATATTCCTTGGTGCCTGTGGAAGGTTGTCATTGCACATTTGCACCAAAACCTCCATCTCCTTCCTTGTGAATTGTGGCTGCCTTTTTTTTTTTTTGCTTAGTTGGCCTACTAGGCCCAGCAGCCTTTTCCATGGCATCCTCAACACCTTTTTTTAAAATGATAATATGATAATAAAATTTATAATGTAAAATGTTTCCAAAATTATTGTTAAACATAATCATTTTCCACAAAAGACAAATACTTACCTGGCGCCTCTGGGCCAGTGCTTTGCTGCTCTGTAGTCATTTTGGACTTCTCAGTTCTCACTACAGCAGACCGATTTGGGATTTCAGTGACGTTTTTATGCATGCGTCAGCATTATTCGGCCGCATCATTGATTGTGCGCTCCTATTGTCCATCCTTAATTTGAGCGGGAAAATAAAGACTATTTATGGCTTGGTGTGACTCCATTCGAGGTGGCATTTTTGGATTGTTGGAGGTATTTCAGTGTAGTGGTTTGTTCTTTGGTTGGTGGATCGTGAAGGAGTTGTTTGTATTTTTTTGAAGGAGCGTTTTTTTAGTACTTTGTTTAAGTTAGCATTTTTGCGTTTTTTTTTTCCTATTTTGATTTATATTTTTGAGTAAGTATTTCAATAATTCTCATAAACATTTATTATTAAATTGTTTTAAAATTTTTAAAATTCTAATTTATTTTTTTTAAAACAGTTATTTTGGCTGGAACCCAAGTGACCTTTTCAAACTTTGGGATATTTGTCTGTTTTTGGTAAGTGTTTTTGGTCTTATTAATTAACAAATTAGATTTGTTGGTCTTAGCATATGTTTCTCTAAGTAATATGTGCTTCTTCTGTGTAAAATCATGTGTTAACTCTAAATGTAGTGTACTATTTTGCGAAGTAATATGTGCTTCTTCTGTGTAAAATCATGTGTTAACTCTAAATGTAGCGTACTATTTTGCTCCCTTCTCTAAATTTTCGACAACTATATTTGGTTTAATTCCTAGTTTATTAAATTAATCTTCAAAATATTTTCTACTTTTGCAATGTAGGTGGAATTTCACATGACACGACCCAGGCCTGTAAGAATTTTTGCATATCTTGGAAAAGATAAGTATATTTGTCTAAAACAATAACTACCTGGCTTGACATTCCAGGTTGATGTTGGTCGTATTATATTGGCCATGGTTCCAGAACCCGACCAACCTCAACTTCGTCCCAGGCGTAGGCCTCGTAGGCATGCAAGGCCCCAGATATATAGAACACGTGTCACCCATATTGGAATGCCAGATGATGAGGTGTTAAGGCGCTACTGTCTTCCGCCACAAATCATCATAGACACTCTCTCATTAATAGAGAGTGATCTTGAATGGCAAATTGACAGTCCAACAGCAATACCACCACTTACGCAATTAATGTCGGTGTTACATTTTTGTGCCTCAGGATCCTTTCAAACCACCGTGGGAATAGTGGCAGGAATATCCCAATCCTCCTTTTCAAGGATCTTGAGGGCAGTGATGGATGCACTTTTTAAACACCTCCATCATTTTATTAAAATGCCATTGGATATGGGTTCCCTTAATGTGGTGAAGGCTAATTTTTACCAAATTCCTGGCTTCCCACACATCATAGGGGTTGTGGATGATACCACTTCAGCCTCCAGCAAGTCTGGAGGCAATATGTAGGAACCACAAGCACTTTCATTCGATGAATGTAATGGTGGTATGTGATGCCTCCCTCCAGATCCTGTCCCTGAATGCCAAATTCCCAGGCAGTGCGCATGATTCCTTCATCATCCGGCAATCAGGGATTTGGCACAAATTAAACAACCTACAAGCTGGTGATGCGTGGCTTCTGGGTAAGTTGACCTCTTCTGTTGAAACCAATACAAAGCTTGCTACCCAATGGTCCTGATGTTGTTTTTTATATTTTCACAGGAGACAGTGGTTACCCTTGCACGCCCTGGCTGCTCACTCCTTATTTGGTTCCCACACCAGGGCCACAAAGTCAGTATAATTCTGCACTTACAGCCACCAGACAGATGGTGGAGCGCTGTATCGGCCTTTAGGTCACCACCGCTCTGGTGGCGACCTCATGTATTTGCCGGCTATGGTTTAAAAAATTGTGGTCCTGTGTGGGATATTTCACATCATTGCCATAAGGAGTGGTGTCCCAATGCAGCCAGAGGATGCCTTGCCTGAGGACGGCCCCCACGAGGTTGGTCGGAGGTCAGTATGTGGGGGGGCCATAATGTATACATATACATTTGAACTACTTTACTATTTTGAACTGCACAGGCAAAAGGACAACATAAACCAAAATTTACAAATGCAAAAAAAACCCCATAGTTTAAAATTTAAACATACCGGTCAAACTGGTGACTGGGCCTGGAGCCCCGAATTCCTCCTCATCCGAGGTGGGCCAGTGGCTCAGGGAAGGAGGAGGGGTAATTTGGGATGAAGTGGAGGGTGAGGAAAAGAGAGGAGGTTTTGAGGGGAGGGGGAAGTTGGAGGGATGGTAAGGTGAGGAGAGGGAGGGGACTGACGGTCGGCAAGGTCTGGGGTGGAGGGGGAATTTGGGGAAGAGTGGGCAGAGGATGTTTGGGTGGGAGTGGGGGATAGGGGACGAGACACACGTCTCCGACGTCTCATTCTCCGCTTGGCCCCTAAATGATGTAGAGAAACATTTTTGTTTTTATCCAAAATTCCAAAAAACAAACAAAAAAAAGGCCTATACTGTAAACATGCACACGCAGGTAGATCCAAAATAAACAAACAGGGCTATACTGTAAACATGTACACGCAGGTAGGTCCAAAAGAAATAAACAGGGCTATACTGTAAACATGCACACGCAGGTAGATCACAAAATAAACATACATGACTATACTGTAAACATGCACACGCAGGTATGCTAAAAAAATAATAAAAAAAATATAAACAAACACATAAACACTTACTTTGCAATATCTGGAGACGCAAGAGGGCCAGCAGGCATGGGGATCTGCGTCGCAAATCCGACCACCTGCGTTCCAGTTGGCCGATATTTTGGCGATAGCCGATGGAACGCAGGCGGCGGCGCACCTCCGCGTAGGCCATCCGATTGCGGAGGTTGGTGATGGGGGGCGGATAATTAGTTATTCGAGGGTCCATCTCCTCAGTGAGGACCAGTAGCTCACGCCTACAAAACGCGGAGGCTCTCATGATGGCAATGATTTTTTTTACACAAAACAGTTTTAATAAAGGACCTAGAAAAAATTCGATTGGCTAATGTACTTTGTAAATTAACAGGAACCATTCTATTGGTTATTGTATGAGTCATGTGACCTACACCCTCACAAATATAATGTGAGTTATGATAGGCTTGATGCAGTGACATGCGTAAGCTAATTTAAATATAAAAATGAAAGTATTACAATCTGCCTATAAAAAAAAACGCAAAACAATAGTAGCATTCAAACAAACTTTTAATTTCGAAAAACCATCCCTTTGCTAAAACCGTACGTATTCTGCGGTACAAATGACACACACTGACAAGAATAAAGTTTATTGACATTGAAAAAAAAAACAGGATTGCAAACATGTGAATAACAATTAAGGTAATTAATATAGTAATTGCCAGTAATCGATTCTAGTATGTTTGCAGAATAGCAGGCAATCGAAAACTGACAGGGCCACTTCCGGAATTGACTTGTGCGAGCGTTCCCTGCAACCAAAGAGGAGATGGACGGTGCTATTTTGAACGTCCGCTAGCTAGAGGAGGGGTTGGGAGACTATGGGGCGGAAGATTAGCTACGAGCGAACATACGAGCGAGCGCTTGAATTTAAATATTTCCGCTCATACGGCGAACGAGCGAACGGCCACTTGCGTCCGGGTCTGAATCAGGGCCTTACTGCATTACTGAAGCTAGTTGTATACCTGTGAGACAAAGAAAAATTACATTTTGGACCTTGAAGTAATTGAGGAATCCTATAGCATGTGGAATAGCACCTTTGTGTTAGTAATTAAGCTGAACGTGAGTATTCATTTCTGTAATAATTTTAGAAAGCTAAACAAAGTTTTCCTTTTCGCCACATATCTCTGATGCCCAGAATTGATGAGTAAGTGGAGACCTTGGTCAACAGTCAGTACATTACCACGTTATATCTGACCAAAGGATACTAGCGGATCCCCCTAATGCCATCTGCCAAGGTTTTTACAGCCTTTTCAACTCTGGATGGGTTATTTCAGTATGAAGCATTGTCTTTTGGGCTTCACAGGGTTCACTCCACCTTTCAGAGGGCCATGAATGAGCTCATAAAGCCACCCCAGGAGTATGCAGCTAAATACGTAGACAATATAGTCATCCACTCCAAGGAATGGGAGTCATGTCTACCTATGGTGGAGGCATTGTTAGCATCACTCATGGTGGCGGGTCTAGCTGCCAATCCTGTGAAGTATGCATTGCACATGTAGGAAGCCATGTACTTGGAGTATGTGGTAAGACAAGGTGAAGTCAAATTCCAAGAGTAAAAGTGAAAGGTAGCAAAGAAAACAGGCCTAAACTGCTGCGGAAGGCCCAACTGAGAACTTTCCCAGGTCTAGTAAGGTATTATTGCCGGTTCATGGCAAATTTTGCCACTATAACTGCTCCTCTTACTGAGCTCCTAAAAAAGGCTTGTCCAGACAAGTTGATCTGGTTTGAAGCAGCGGCCCGCAGGCACAAGCACTGGACTTCAGCAGGAAATTGTGGGCTTGATTCAGAGATGTACGCTAATGCCACCGCAGGTGTGAATTTGTACACAGCGGTTATGTGAAAATATACAAATTTTGCATTTGTATCTGAGCTGCACGATTCTACCAAGAGAGAAGAGATACTCCCTGAAGGAACAGGAGTGCTTAGCAATCAAATGGACCACTGAGGCTCTCAGGTACTACCTCCTGGGTAGAGAATTCACATTGGTCACTGACCATGCACCATTGAAGTGGGTGCAAAGGAACAAGGAAGTGAATGCCCGAATAGCTGGGTGGTCCCCAGCGCTCCAGCCCTAACAATTCACAGTAGAACATAGACCGGGAAGTCTGCAAAAAAATGCAGATGGCCTTTTTCACTGAGATGCCTCTCTGCGGTGTCCACATCACCGAGATTTGCGATGCTAAGGGAAGAGCTATGTAACAATGAGGATTATTTGCCATGTATCTCCTACAGCTGAATAGGTAAAACCCCAAGGAGTCTGCAGGACAGGAGACCTAAATCAAATGCTGCAGGAGGTGTCTGTATGCATGCATCTGAGATCCGATAGCAGGTTTCATAGACGATTCGGATCACAATTGCGACCACAGGTCGGGTTTCATAAGCTGAAGCTTACTCAGCCTAGCTGGCTCCTGGCCACTTAGGTAGCCAGGAAATCTGCATTCAACAAGGCATATCCTGGCCTTGGCATTCCAGGAACACAGCCCTGGCGCTGCCCCCTCCCTGCCCCCAAACGGTAGCAGACTGTCGTTCACCTGATGTTTGCAGCCGTATTGTCAGCGAGGGCACAGGACCACCTGCACATGCACAGTATGGATTCTGCGCATGCGTGAATACCCAAATTACTGTCCTGAGCGAAATCACGCCCAGGGTTACATTTAGGTTAGCTTTAACTGTACAAAAGTAAATTTAACTGAGTTATATTACATAGTGATGAATCAAAGTTTGAAATCTTTAAAAAGATGGTTTCTCAGTGTGTGAGATTTATTTACTAAGTGGCGGCTTGAAAAACCTGATGCTGCCCGACATGTTTAAGCCCAAAATTCAAAAGGGCAATGCTTTCAATAGCTTAATGCCCGACCACTCTTTTGCTGGATCCCGAGTCAACTACTTGCACAGAGTGACTGACACCCTAAACCAAATTGGCTTACACAGCATTTTGCAGTGCAATACAGTACCCTCTGGTCTACATTTACATAGTGAAGGGAGTTAGATGAGGAGCTCACTGCTCTGTCTAATATTCATGGAGCAGCAGAGCCGGGTGTCTCTAGGACCAGCTGCAACTCAACAGTAGACCTGACCTCTGACATATGCTACTGTGCATGAGTGCCCTTTACTTCCTAGTGTTCCAGGAGACTGGACGTGCCCTCTTAGACACCCAGCCCTACAGAGTGTACACTATACCACCACTGCTATTACTAAAGCTAGCCATACATCAGACCAACTTTCTTAAAACCATCCAACTAGCCAACTGTCCAACTTGTCTAACCAAGTAAACCGAAGCCCCACACACCTAACCAACTTTTTAACCAGCCAACTATTTCATCATCCTAACCAACTTCTCTTTAACTTGTCCAGTGTCTGCCTATTTATCGTTCAGATTGGGGGAAATTTGGAAAGTTTGCCCCTACAGTAGAAGGATAAGTTGGGAAAAATCAAAGTTGTTTGATTTTCCCATTTAGTTGGAACAACCATTTTTTGCCAACTAGTTGTACTCTCAGTGTGCTGTGTATGGTTATATACATATATTTTCAGAATACCATATATAAAGTTATGGACCCTAGTGTCCATCTATGGTCACTGGGGAAATCGTTCATGTGCCCAGGCGTATTCTACTATACTCTTCTAATAAAGGGTTCATCCGACAGCAAGATAATGACCAAAAATATACCCCCAGGCTATGTCAGAACTACCTATGAAGAAAAGACAGTAGGCTTTAGATCAGGAGTGGCCAACCCACAGCTCTCGAGCCGCATGAGGCTCTTTTGAGCTTCTAATGCAGCTCCCAGGTCGCGCCTCTGCAGACCCCCATTATTACTGAGAATACTGATCAATGAAGCCATCAGAGACTAAAGAAGCCTCTGATCACTTCAGAGGCCAGCGTTCCCAGTAATGCAGTGTGCGGGTGACGTCATGATGTCACCCGTGATGTGAGGAGCACGCGCGTCTGCTGGATCCAGTTAGTTCCAGAAGGCAGCGGAAGCAGCAGCGACGGTGGGATTCGGGAGCCCTGGCGGCATAGTGTGGTGCCAGCATGAAGGTAAGTTTCTTCATAGGAGTGTGAGCGGGGAGAGGGAGCTAGTGCTGGGGGCACTTCCTTAGGGGTCACAGCTACAAGGGACAATGCAGAAGGGGCACAACTACTGGGGGGCATTACATAATGGGCACAGCTCCAAGAGGGAATTGCATAATGGCCACAAATAATGGGGGCATTGCTTAATGGGTCCATCTACAGGGGGCATTGCTGAAGGGGCACAACTATTGGGGGCATTGCTTAATGGGCACAACTACAAGAGGGCACTGCATATGGGGCACAACTACAGGGGGCACAGCATAATGGGCAATGGCATTCTCAATGTATTTTATGTGGTTCTGGATTTCAATATGTATTTTATGTGGATATGGCCTGTTTCTGTGTATTTTACAGTATGTGAACATGGCTATTTCAATGTTTTCTATATTGCTCTGGCTTTTTCTTTCACTTCAATAGTGAAAAATGTATACTGGGAAGATTACGTAAAATGTATATTTTCAATGTCCTGGGCTCGCCCGTGACTAAAAACGGGAGTGTGACACAAGGTCATGCTCCTGCAAATGTCATACCAAAGGCGTGCGCACAAAAATGGGGCGTGGCCTTGTGACAGCGGCGCGCGCATGCTATTGGCTCTTTTGCTTGACTACATATATTTTATGGCTCTTTGCCTCCGACTGGTTGGCCACCCCTGCTTTAGATCATGGAATAGCCAGTGCAGTCTCCAGGTTTAAACCTCATTGAGCTGGTATGGGATGAACTGGACCACGGCCAGCTCCAAGTGTAGCTGCGCCCTGGGACCACGGTGCAACCGAATATGGGGGTGTGGCCTAATGACCATAGACCCTGCCCCCTAAGTGATGCCAGGCTGGGGGCGAACCCAGAACTTCGTCACTATCACTGCAGCACAGCTGCGGCAGTGGGGGTGCCAAACTTCCTGAATTGATCACCCGCAGGACACTTCGGCCCACGGGTGGAACAGCGGGACAGTGCTGTCCCTCTGAAATCGGGATGTTGGAAGGGGTGCACCCTTTATGGGGTGGCGCACTCTGGACCTGATTCAGACCCGTTCGCTAGAGCGGCTACTCGCTCCCAACGTATGCAAATTCAGCTAAGTGACATCAAGGCAGGCGATCGCATGGTAAGGCATAAGCACGCCCACTATGTCTTGGCGAGCGATCACTTTGTGTTTATAGACACCCACAAGCCTGTCTTTAGCCGCCCACTAGCGTACGTCATCTCCAGGAAGTACATACAACAATCGGTACATCGGGAACCATCGGATCAGACCACAGCACTTGTGGTTGACTGTACCCTACCGCAAGCACTGTTAGCAGTTCTGTGTAAAAATCAACCAGGTGACGTGTACTCTGACGCTGCCTGTTAATTCTGCACGCCTCTGAAACAGTGTTGAAACACTCAGGCATGACTGCGTTCGCAACTCTACTCCCCCGTTACTACTGCCCTGCCCCTGTTACCACCCACAAACGGCCTCTCCTGTCACTCATTCCACTGGGCTGTCTTTGCTGGGCGAGCGAGTGCTACCCGATCGCTCAAACTAGTTCGGTCACACACACTGCGATGCATGCGCATGTGTAAATGCATAACATGGCCGCGTATGAGCGAGCGACTGCTTGCGAATGGGTCTGAATCAGGCCCTCTGTTCGACTGCACTGGCCAAACACCCCAAGAGCCGGCCCTGAACTGGACAGAATGGTGAAAAGAAAGCAACAAATAAACAATTAAGCAGCCGGGAGTATCAAGATTTGTTGTGAGAACTGCCTATACAATGCAACCACGTGAGAACGGTTTATCCAGGAGCGAATTATCACTAATCAAAATAGCCACCTTTTACAGATATAACCATTGAACACACTTGGACAATGGAAATCAAACATTGTTCTACCCAACACTGTTGCAGAAGTTTCCACAAATGTGTTCAATGGTTATGTCTGTAAAGGGTAGCTACTTTGATTAGTCATAATTTTAGATAAAATGTTGTTAATCAAAATGATTCTATAATATTTTTCTATCTCTAATTGTTTATTTGTTCTAGCTTTAAAATCAGAGTTTATTGAAACATTAAACTGGGAAACTTCAACAAAAACTTGAAAAATGTGGGTGTTCAAAAACTTTTGACCTGGTAGCATATGTAATAAATATACTATATATAATGTTGATGAGTATATGTGAGGATACCAGGTTTATGTGTGCCCTCTGGTCTTCCGTGGGTGAATATTTATAGGGACAACTTACCCCAGCACTTTTATAGATTCACAGATCACATTGGAGATAGACAATAGCAAAGCCACAATTATACCTTTATTACACAGCATGCAATGTAACAATGTAATAGTGTACACATTTACCACAATAACTAACATTATGTACAGAAATGTCATTAATTATCAAGGCACCTAAAGCACCCTCCACCCCTGACAACCTTTGAGCCAGTGTGATGTTTAACATATAAAAGTTTCGCTCTTACCGGGAAGTGTGAAGATTCGCTCCTGGATAAACCGTTCTAACATGGTTGCATTGTATAGGCAGTTCTCACTACAAATCTTGATATTCCCGTCTGCTTAGTCCAATGGCTAAGTGTGGTTGCTACTCAGCCCACTCTAGAAGCAGTGCCAGATTAAGGTCCACATGGGCCTGGAGCTGAAATTTCTGAAGGGCCTATTGTGTGCCACTACAGGGGGTGTGACACGCGCGCCGCGGGTGTGTGAGTATTGATGTGGGGTGCACGATCAGTGCTGTGGGGGTGTTGTGTGCACAGGGAGAGTGGCTAGCATCATGGAGGGCATAGCTAACACATAAACATATATACACACATTTATACATAGTAACCAGAGGAGATTCGCACAAACAATAGCTTCAATTCATAGAGGGTGCTTAGTCAATAACATAAAGATCCAGATAAACATTGACACAAATGCCAGACTGACACAGCACCAAGCAGGGCCGCCATCAGGGGGGGACTGCCGGTACTAGAGTCCCGGGCCCGGACACTGGCAGAACGGGAGGGGGCCCGGGCCTGCTCCTGCAACTGCTGCATAGTCCCCCGCACTTCCCCCTTGAGTGAAAGGTTGAGTGGGGCACTGCTACTGCCTACCGGCATGCAGTGATTAAGTAGCCATGCTCGAGTCTGAAGAAACCCCTCCCTCCCCCTTCCTTCACGATTCCCCTCTTCGGTCGGCTTGTAATGGGGGCGGAGCCAATGGATCAAGCCCCGCCCCCCCAAACACCCGCAAATCGCGTCGTTCCTTAGGGGCGGGGCCTAATAATGCAAGGTGCCCGCCACCCATTAGCAACCAGCTGCTGTGCACAAGTGTAAGTAATAAGTATATTTGTGTTTTAGTGTGTATACAGTATATGTTTATGTATGTCTCTGTGTTAGTGTGTATATATGTGTATGTACTGTATATGTCTGTGTTAGTGTGTATATGTGTATGTACTGTATATGTCTCTGTGTTAGTGTGTATATATGTGTATGTACTGTATATGTCTCTGTGTTAGTGTGTATATATGTGTATGTACTGTATATGTCAGTGTTAGTGTGTATATATGTGTATGTACTGTATATGTCTCTGTGTTAGTGTGTATATATGTGTATGTACTGTATATGTCTCTGTGTTAGTGTGTATATATGTGTATGTACTGTATATGTCTGTGTTAGTGTGTGTATATATGTGTGTGTACTGTATATGTCTGTGTTAGTGTGTGTGTATATATGAGTATGTACTGTATATGTCTCTCTGTGTTAGTGTGTATATATGTGTATGTACTGTATATGTCAGTGTTAGTGTATATATATGGGTATGTACTGTATATGTCTGTGTTAGTGTTTATAAATGGGTATGTACTGTATATGTCTGTGTTAGTGTGCATATATGGGTATGTTCTGTATATGTCTGTGTTAGTGTGTATACAGTATATGTTTATGTATGTCTATGTGTTATTGTGTATATATGTGTACGTACTGTATATGTCTGTGTTAGTGTGTATATATGGGTTAGTGTGTATATATGTGTATGTACTGTATAGGTCTGTGTGAGTGTGTATATATGGGTATGTATGTCTGTATGTGTTAGTGTGTATATATGCATATGTACTGTATATGTCTGTGTTAGTGTGTATATATGTGTATGTACTGTATATGTCTGTATGTGTTAGTGTGTATATATGTGTATGTACTGTATATGTCTGTATGTGTTAGTGTGTATATATGTGTATGTACTGTATATGTCTGTGTTAGTGTGTTTATATGTGTATGTACTGTATATGTCTCTGTGTTAGTGTGTATATATGTGTATGTACTGTATATGTCTCTGTGTTAGTGTGTATATATGTGTATGTACTGTATATGTCTGTGTTAGTGTGAATATATGTGTGTGTACTGTATATGTCTGTGTTAGTGTGTGTGTATGTACTGTATATGTCTCTCTGTGTTAGTGTGTATATATGTGTATGTACTGTATATGTCAGTGTTAGTGTATATATATGGGTATGTACTGTATATGTCAGTGTTAGTGTATATATATGGGTATGTACTGTATATGTCTGTGTTAGTGTGTATATATGGGTATGTTCTGTATATGTCTGTGTTAGACATACAGAAACATATACTGTATACACACTAACACAGACATATACAGAACATACCCATATATATACACTAACACTGACATATACAGTACATACACATATATACACACTAACACAGAGAGACATATACAGTACATACACATATATACACACACACTAACACAGACATATACAGTACATACACGTATATACACACTAACCCATATATACACACTAACACAGACATATACAGTACGTACACATATATACACACTAACACATAGACATACATAAACATATACTGTATACACACTATGTGTTAGTGTGTATATATGTGTACGTACTGTATATGTCTGTGTTAGTGTGTATATATGGGTTAGTGTATATATGTGTATGTACTGTATAGGTCTGTGTGAGTGTGTATATATGGGTATGTATGTCTGTATGTGTGAGTGTGTATATATGCGTATGTACTGTATATGTCTGTGTTGGTGTGTATATATGTGTATGTACTGTATATGTCTGTATGTGTTAGTGTGTATATATGTGTATGTACTGTATAAGTCTGTATGTGTTAGTGTGTATATATGTGTATGTACTGTATAGGTCTGTGTTAGTGTGTATATATGCGTATGCATATATCTGTATGTGTTAGAGTGTATGTATGTTTAAGTGTGGATGTATGTACGTATGTTAGCGTGGATATATGTGTTATATATAACATGTACATGTGTGTTATGCTGTATATATTATATGTGTATGTGTGTGTTTAACAAAACACACACACACACATATATATAATATATGTATATTTATTATTAGAAACCCCCCCTCTCCCTCAGAAAATCCTGCGTTTGCCCCTGCACTTGTTTAATAAATTTTTTTTCCTTTGGCGTTGGGGTGCATGACTTCACGCCACTGGAAGGGAGAGGTCAGATGAGCCGCGGCGCGTGAGGAGCAGCGTCAGCCAGCCCAGGAGGAGAAGAAGCTAGAAGGAAGAAGCACAAGGCGATAAGGTAAGTCGTAATTAATTAGACTTAGCAGTAGCGGGAGGGGGGCCCAGGGGCCCTGCCTATTTTGTCAGTCCTGGGCCCCACAATATCTGATGGCAGCCCTGGCACCAAGTAGTAAATATCAAAAAACGTGCTTATTGCTAAATGATTTTCAAGCAGAAAAATTCCAAGCCATGACATTTTTTAAATTAAAAAGTTAAAATAATGGCATACTTATATTCATTATGGACAAAGGGCCCGATTCACTACAGATCGCTATTGCAATCGCAGCTGCAATTAAGCACGCAAGTCTGCTGCAAAATTATGCTAATGGCTGCAATTGTAAAGCCGTCACACAGCCAGCATAGAGGCGCTCAAAGCCAGCATGGACGCCCACTACCGCTTTACTTTGCAATCCTGCGTATACATCAGGAACATCGAGTAACATCGGCCCCTCACACACAACAACAGGTCTGACCTTACTCAGAAATTGCTAACCTCGTCGCACGCAGTGAGTACACAAGCTGCGTATGTCGTCACAGTGGTTAATTTATACACGCCCATGCGATGGTGCTCAAATGGACAGGCACACCTGCGTTTCTGCAATCACTCCCCTGTTACCACCTCAAAATGCTCACATCCCGTCCCTCTATCTGCAGTGGCTTTGTATCTGCATGAGCAGTACGCATCATCGACCAATTTGCGTACGCTGTTGCAATTGTGATCAGTGATGAATCAGGCCCAAAGTGTCAAGCCAGTAAAATCATCAGCCTGACAGCTGTTTCTGATGTACACTCTTAATTTCACATTGTTTTGCTGCATTTGGACAGTTTCGGCGAGAACCTACTACAGTAGGAGCAAGTGCAGGTTTTCCGAATTGATTAATGAATCTACATATTATTGTTATTTATATGGTAAATGGAAACTACAGCTGGGACTAAACCAAATTCCAAAGACAGGTTTCCTTCTTTTTTGACATATTACACACATAGGGGCCTGATTCAGAGATGTACGCTCGCTAATTCCACCGCAGCTGCGAATATATATGCAGCGGCTGTGTGAAAATATGCAATTGTTGAGACGCCCACCAGCGGCTTCACAAATTCAACTGACTGTGTGCAAAGACACAGTATTGGTCGCAGATCAGTCAATAAATAGACGTTCTGAGTAACCCTACAGTTACACAGAATGGATGCCAGAGTCGTTTTACCGCAAATGTCGGATCACAGTCGCAGGAAGAAAAACCCTTAAAATATTCCCAACACACCGGTGTTTGAGCCACCACCCAAACAGTCCCTGTGTGTCAATACCTTTGTGAATATATGCTCACTGCCAGCAAATATGAAGCTTGATGCGTGCGCAGCGCAACTCAAGACGCAGGCGCAGATTACCGATAACTGCTCAACCAAAACATCAGCATTGTGTCTGTTTCTAAATCAGGTCCATAGTACAGTCTTAGACACGTACACATAACAAATGCATAAAAGGGCTTTGGACAAAATAATAAATTGCTTATCTTTTACACAATATTTATTTGATAGATGAGGAAGGGGGTAAGGTGCTAGAAATCCCATTTTAACCTGTAACAGATGTGATGAAGACAAAATCTTTCACTGAGACTATCCTTTCCATACAGGGCACCAGATGGCTATTGTCTACAAAATGTCCTGTGCCCCATTAAATAAATATATTCAGTGGGTAATTTCTGCTTTTGCAGTACTTTGGACATAGGCACTTATGGTCATGCTGAAGACACTGCTAAATGTTGATAGCAGCACTGCAGCCACCAGAGCACGACACCCCGTTAGCAGCAGCCAGCACCCAATGACTCACCGATAATTCACACAGCAGCAGGATAAATCTCCGTCCTGACTGAGCTGCCTTCACGGAGCAGAGCATGCATGGGAGGCAGCTATTCTGGGCGCAGAGTCCGGACTCGCTGACGGTGATAGGGCGGCTTCTATATGACGTCACGTGTTGCATGGTAAGAAAGGCTGTCCATTGAGTCACAATGCATTAGCGGCGCAGGGAGGGGCCGGGCCGGAGACGCTAACCACTGCGCCGGACATGTATCTATGCCCAGTCTTTTAATGATGGGATGCCGGGGAGGGAGGTTGCCGGCCTCCAATGTTTGAGTGGGCGGGGCCTCGGGCTGCTGCTCTCATGCTGCAGCAGCCAGCAGGAAGAAAAAAAATCCTGTCTACAGCAGTGGCTGTCTGTGGGCCTATCTCAATGTTGGGCCTGGAGCTGTAGCTCCATCCGCCCCATGGTTAATCCGGCCCTGTCTAGAAAAGGAAGAAAATACAGGGGAAAGTGGAAGAGGGTGCTGGACCACACAGGCGCACATTATGCAGTGCAACCAGTGTTAAAAAGGAAGCGGTGGGGAGAGACAGGGATAGATTTATGATCCACACCAAAGTCCAGAGATAGATGGATGAACCAGGCATCCATAAAGGGAATGCACTAGGTGCAGACCACACTGGGGGACACCATCTTACGGGGTGACACACTGAGTAGTTGCCGGCAGTGCAGTGCACAGCCTGGATCATGGTCTGAGTCTATCAATGCTACTGTGTTCCTGGACATCGACCATCGATGTGTTGAAAACAACAGTAAAGCATCCTGAGACCATTCATGTGTGGGGTTGCTTCTCAGCCAAGGGAGTGGGCTCACTCATAATTTTAATAGTAAAGGGGTAGAAAGTGCTTGTGTGGGCGCTTACAGGGTCAAAGCAAGCCTAAATACGACTGTGAGTATCCCTAGTTGAACTCACAGGGGTGTCAAAAATAAGCAAAGAAGGGTGTCATAAATAAATGGTGCTAGCCCAATAAACCATACAAAAGCATTTAATAAAACATGAGGTTACTCTCATAGGTGCATACATATACACCTTCAAAACCAGCAAAATAACTGTGTAGAATAAAATGAATAATCAATATGGCAGAGAATTAATCATACACATGAGGCAGAAAAATATGCCAGAAACAATCACAAAAAAGCCTCTAACATGGGAGGCTGAGTTCTCAAGAACTAAAAAGAAGTGTTAAGAAAGCTTTAAAATTGTGACACATAAAAAAAGTTGTGACACATAACAAAAATGAAGAACTTCCCTGCATGTGGCTCCTAGGAAGAGACCAGGAAGCGTCTCGAAATGCGTTGGAGTACCCCTGTGCTATCCAGACATTTGATGCATCAAAAAGGACATACCACCACTGGTAAAGCCTAGGAGCCACGTGCAGAGGAACCGGTGCCTCTGCATGCTTTTTGTATAACACCTGCGGCTCCTCTTCACAGTGTGCGGTAGGAACTTCTTCATTTTTGTTATGTGTCACAACTTTTTTTATGTATCACAATTTTAAAGCTTTCTTAACACTGCTTTTTAGTTTTTGAGAACTCAGCCTCCCATGTTAGAGGCTTTTTTATGATTGTTTCTGGCATATTTTTCTGCCTCATGTGTATGATTAATTCTCTGCCATATTAATTATTCATTTTATTCTACACAGTTATTTGCTGGTTTTGAAGGTGTATATGTATGCATCTGTGACAGTAACCTCATGTTTTATTAAATGCTTTTGTATGGTTTCTTGGACTAGCACCATTTATTTATGAAACCTTTCCTTGCTTTTATTTGACACTCACAATTTTGCCTACAAACAGCCAGGAATAAAGAATGGTACCAAAACATCCTCCAAGAGCAACTTCACCCAACCAACCAAGAGCAGTTTGGTGATGAACAATGCCTTTTCCAGCATGATGGAGCACTTTGCCATAAGGCAAAAGTGATAACTAAGTGGCTCGGTGAACATAACATCGAAATTTTGGGTCCATGGTCAGGAAACTCCCCAGACCTTAATCCCATTGGGAACGTGTGGTCAATCCTCAAGAGGCGACAAACAAAAACCCACAAATTCTGACAAACTCCAAGCATTGATTAGGCAAGAATGGGTGGCCATCAGTCAGTATGTGGCCCAGAAGTTGATTGACAGTATGCAAGGGCGAATTGCAGAGGTCTTGAAAAAGAAGGGTCAACACTGCAAATATTGACTCTTTGCATAAACTTAATGTAATTGTCAATAAAAGTCTTTGACACTTATGAAATGCTTGTGACATTACTTCAGTATACCATAGTAACATCTGACAAAAGTGTCTAAAACACTGAAGCAGCAAACTTTGCGAAAACCAATACTTGTGTCATTCTCAAAACTTTTGGCCATGGCTGTACATACAGTATGTAGTGTGTGTGTGTGCTAAAGACCTATGATTCCATGTTATAAATAAACAGCTATAACTACTATACTCAATATTATAGCGTATTTACATTTAATTTCGTGTTTCCTAAGGTCACCTGACTGACAAAGATCTCCTGGTATTTCTTCTTCGCTGCAAAAACAGTTTGAAAGACAATGGAGTAATTATCATAAAAGATAATGTAGCCAGGCAAGGCTTTGTACGTCTGGACCCCATTGACAGCAGTCTGATTCGGGACATTCACATATTAAGAAACATAATTGAGAAGACTGGGATGTCAATCCTTGCAGAAGAAAGACAACAAGGTTTTCCAGATCTCTGTGTTCCAATATGGATGATTGCAATACAGTAATAATATTGCATTCATGTGGTTTCTCTAACAACCATTCATTTCATGCCTTGGAGGCGGGTTCAGTATTTATTTTATCATGTTGACATATAACAATAGTAAAACTATAGTTTATAGATTATCATGGAACAGTAAAGGCAACTGTTGGAAATGTGCAAGTCTTTCATTGCTGTGTGATCCAAAAGGATAGTAAGGAAATAAAGTCAGGGAGGCACTAGAAAACTAGAAAAAATATTATAATTTACAACTAAATGTATCAAACCATAGAAATAGGACATATTACACTGTTTATTTACACCTTCATTTTAAACGTAAATTAAACCAACTTGAAATTAACTATTTAAATCAAACATAAATCTTGTCCCATTATTCTCTTTTTCTACATGGTGAATCAACCACAAATTGAGCCTGAAGTAGGGATCATGGGTCATAATGGTACTACCTGCATAATGACGTCATTAGTAAATGGATGGTGCAAATAAAAAGAATGGTGCATCCATATCTTCTGTGCCCAGCAGAGCTTAAACATGGGAAATAAATACACCTGCTTGTGTGTATGAAACCCTTTTTTGTTTGTGTCTATAATTTCTCCATTACAACAATAATTTTAGCAAGATGAAGATGAATTAGCTTGAACATATATGTACTATTTGTTTTATTAAAATTAATGCTAAATATTTTTTGTGTAGTATTTTATCCTCATTGTGATGTATAAATTATAGTATAGATAGGCAATTCTAACACTTACAGTATCACCTCTGCCTGGCAGTTGTTACAACATTGTTCCTCCCTCCTAGTACACCGTGATGAATAATATTGGCAGTAATGAACAATGGCAATTGGCAGCATTCGGCAGAATGGCCCCCGCTGATGATACTGCCAAGGATCTGCATGCGGGTTTGACCGTCGATGTCGCTGACTATGTGCAGGAGCGCACATTGTCAGTGAAATAGCAGGTACACATTGGCCGATGTGGACGATATGTCATCCAATCCAGTGGATGGGATGACATATCATCTGGTGTGTACCCAGTATAAGTGTAAATGTTTAAGAACATAGGCCCTCATTCAGAGCCGTTCGCTATTTGCGGTCGTTCGTTCAAAAACAAGGGGTGGCTATTCAAATGATCCGTACGCACATTGCAGTCTGTTCACACCTCTAAGTCTGAACGAGCGAGCAAAACATACGCTCGTTTATTTGTTAAAAACGCCCCCTGGCCGCTCGCACCATACGTCATGTCCGCTATTTATTAGATTAATCGAGTACATCGACCAGCGTATGAACTGCTCGCTATTCTTGTGGTTGGTGTTTGCTACCACAAATTTGCGAGCAGTTCTGGCTATAAAATAACCCAGTGACGTGGTCAATGACGCTGCTGTATTAATTATGCACTCCCTTAAAACGCCCGTTTTGACCTTTAAGCACGCCTGCGTTCGGATCTCCACTCCCCGTTTTCAAGCACCTTCCCCTGTTACCACCCACATACGCCTCATTCTGTCACTCAAAATAGCAGGCCCTCGCTATATTGCGTACCAACGATTTTCGGCCGCACTGACTGGTTCGCGCATGCGTACTAAAATCCGTACGCATGCGCAGATGTGCAAACATCGCTCGGAACGAGCGTACTGCCGCTAACGAGCGGCTCTGAATGAGGGCCATAGTTTAAAAAATGCCATAACGGATATCCTTAGGAAAATTATGCAATTATGTTTCTTCTGATAGCATTTAAAAAAACAAACTTTGTGTAGTATATGTTGAGGCATAGTGTACAAATAAATATCAGACTTGAAGAAAGTAGTAAACCAGTTAATGGATAATAAACTTCAGGCTATGGGGGAAATGTATCAAACCTTTTGGTGAGTGGACAAGTGGAGAAGTTACCCATATAAAATGATAGATAGAAGTTGATTGGTTGCTATGAGCTCTTTAGAAAGTTTGATACATTTCCCCCAGCATCACAACATTTATCTGTATGCAGCCATGAGATTGGACATATCGGACATCAGTGAGATATACCTGGCCAAAGAGCTTGTCCCATGACTGATTGTGACATCCAACCCTGGAGTGACTTCATTAGTTAGGTACTTTCCGCTGTCCCTAACATTTTTAGAAAGACAGAATAATTGTAATTAACGATAAGTATATAACTCATTTCCATTTATATACAGTCAGGTGCATAAATATTGGGACGTTGACAGAATTTTCATATTTTGTCCTCTATTCACCACCACAATGGCTTTGAAATGAAACAAACAAGATGTGCTCTAACTGCAGACTTTCAGATTTAATTTGAGGGTAATTACATCCAAATCAGGTGAACGGTGTAGGAGTTACAACGGTTTCTATATGTGCCTCCCACTTTTTAAGGGGCCAAAAGTAATGGGATTATCAACTCAAAAGCTATTTCATGGACAGGTGTGGGCTATTCCCTCGTTATTTCATTAGCAATTAAGCAGGTAAAAGGTCTGGAGTTGATTCTAGGTGTGACATTTGCATTTGGAATCAGTTGCTGTCGACTCTCAATATGAGATCCAAAGAGCTGTCACTATCAGTGAAGCAAGCCATCATTAGGCTGAAAAATCAAAACAAACCCATCAGAGAGATAGCAAAAACATTAGGTGTGGCCAAATCAACTGTTTGGAACATTCTTAAAAAGAAAGAACGCACAAGAGAGCTCAGCAACACCAAAAGACCACGGAAAACTACTGTGGTGGATGACAGAAGAATTATTTCCCTGGTGAAGAAAAACCCCTTCACCACAGTTGGCCAAATCAAGAACACTCTCCAGGAGGTAGGTGTATATGTGTCAAAGTCAACAATCAAGAGAAGACTTCACAAGAGTGAATATAGAGGGTTCACCACAAGATGTAAACCATTGGTGAGCCACAAAAACAGGAAGACCAGATTAGAGTTTGCCAAACAACATCTAAAAAAGCCATTACAGTGCTGGAACAACATCCTATGGACAGATGGGACAGATGAGACAAAGATCAACTTGTACCAGAGTGATGGGAAGAGAAGAGTATGGAGAAGGAAAGGAACTGCTCATGATCCAAAACATATCACCTCATCAGTGAAGTATGGTGGTGATAGTGTCATGGTGTGGGCATGTATGGCTGCCAATGGAACTGGTTCCCTTGTATTTATTGATGATGTGACTGCTGACAAAAGCAGCAGAATGAATTCTGAAGTGTTTCGGGCAATGACCTGAAGCATACTGCAAAAGCAACCAAAGAGTTTTTTAATTCTAAAAAGTGGAATGTTATGCAATGGCCAAGTCAATCCCCTGACCTGAATCTGATTGAGCATGCATTTCACTTGATGAAGACAAAACTGAAGGGAAAATGCCCCAAGAACAAGCAGGAACTGAAGACATTTGCAGTAGAGGCCTGGCAGAGCATCACCAGGGATGGTGATGTCTATGTGTTCCAGACTTCAGGCTGTAATTGCCTGCAAAGGATTTGCAACAAAGTATTAAAAAGTGAAAGTTAGATTCAGGATTGTTTAGTTTGTCCCATTACTTTTGGCCCCTTAAAAAGTGGGAGGCACATATAGAAACCGTTGTAATTCCTACACCGTTCACCTGATTTGGATGTAATTACCCTCAAATTAAATCTGAAACTCTGCAGTTAAAGCACATCTTGTTTGTTTCATTTCAAAGCCATTGTGGTGGTGAATAGAGGCCAAAATATGAACATTCTGTCAACGTCCCAATATTTATGCACCTGATTGTATACTGTATATAGAGAGAGGGCCTGATACACAATGGACACAATGTCAATGTCGAGAGGCAATGGAGCGATTATTTGCTATTACGCATGCGCCAAAGCAACACTGCATGCGCAACAATTGGTTTGTGACAGCGGTCGCAGAGAATGAGTGACAGGTAATCAGCATTTGGGGGAGGTAAAAGGGGTGGCTAGAAAACTGCAGGGGTGTTGCCACCGTTTTCTGGGAATGTCCTAGTGAGCCTAAATAGATAAAAAGAGAGATAGGGGCATTATTTACAGTGCACAAATCGAGAGTTAGTAGAGTTTAGCCTTAAAAATTAACCTTTATTATATATTTATTAAAATATTGTATCCCCCTCACAGGATAAATAGACTGGCGAAGTATTAAAAATATAGAAAAAATTTATAGAAAAAAATATTAAGTAAAGTTTAAAAGGATGTACTTGAGGTCTCACCCATATTCAAATGAACTTCCTATTAGTATCCCCTAATAACGAAGTGTCAATAATGCTTTTATAAGCTTGCATAGTATGCACAAGATTATCTATATTGGTTTTCTACTCAGTGCCCTTATTATCATTCAATTGTCAAATAACATGAAAAAATCCTATATAATTTGGTTTATATGTTTTGTCCCCCACTACATACTATCCCTGATATTACTATCAAAGACACTATCACTCGATTATATAATTTCTCTATAGCAGGGTTATCGATGGATTCTCTCCTGTTATAATCACCCAAGATAAGTCAATGGAGCAGGTTATGCTAGTTCTTATATAAGTATCAAAAATAAGACTAATAGTGTGCAGGATCTGAACCTAGGATTACTGTGAGAAAGATCCCTTCTTTGTAATAATCAGGAATTCTCCTCCCTGTAAAGCCACTTTCTTTGACAAATGTTACAATAAATTGTTACATACTGACAGAATCGTGACTCTGTTTATTAGTAACCTGATCGTACTGACTGAAGTTTTCTCATTAACTGTATAGACAGCTGGGTGTTCGTCTATTCTCGTAATCAAGGAGCTCACAATATACTCAGCTGTATGAATGTGTGTAATACACATTGTTCACAATAAGATATGTTGTTAAATATATGGAGAAACCATGGTGATTGGTTTAATCATCAATAATTATATAAGGAGCATCTGAGTCCAATATTAAATTACCGTAAATTTCCTATAACCAAGTGTTACTGTTCACTCTCTAAACGACATGTATGCTTCTTTAATTTATCAGATATATTATGCAAATCGTATAATGTTTCAGATGAAGTGACACCGATTGGTATATGATGAATCTATAGGGTCCGTTTAAAAATGGCTTTGGCTGTGTTTATATATAACCAAGTAGGACAAATAGTAATTGTCCCAGGGTGGTCGCTATAATAAGATTAAATCAGCTGTGGTGTAATTTCACATTCACTATGTTTATACACGGGCTGGGTCTCCTCTTACTCTCGGCATCCATTAGTTTGGTCCAAGATTAGAGAAGATCCTCAACATCATCAGCCCATTCACAACATGAAAGTATGCGGCTGTACCCAAATGCACAAACCCTAACTGCCCGGCTGGTTAAATATTACAGCCACTACAGATCAATAGCAGGGTTTGGCATGACACATAGACATTAGTGTCTACCCTCCGGCACTCAAGCTATCGCTGCCCAGCTGATTAAATGCAACAGCCGTTACAATCACTGGCATAGGTTAGCGTCGGAGGGAAGTGGGTGAGCCCCTAGTGCAAGGTTACGATGCGCATTTCACCTATCGCTTAATCATGGAGTATCCTAGTGAGCCTCTGCAAATTTGTTTGCATCGGAAAAGACCTTAGGTGAGATGAACATTCTGAGATAGCATAAGCTTGCTCAGAGGTTCAGTATGCAACCAATGTTCCCGATATTTCCACCTTTGATTGTAAGCGGCAGATGTGAGATGCAGATGGTGGGTGTCTGTGTACAGGACATCAGCTAAGTCATTAGAATATATTCACAAGTCTGCTGCATACAGAATCACAGTCACAACATGATTTGTGTGCACCTCTAACTTAGGCCCAGACAGAGAGAGACATTAGCTATATAGTTATTTGATCATTTTGGGTATATGTATCCGGTTCCCTTAAACCTGATTAGTCTATATCTGAAGCCTGCAGAGGATAATAGTATAGAAATTTCCCAACCAATAATATTTAGCATTGATTACTGAATGGAAGCTCAGGATTCTGTGTTTTCTGACTAACATTTTTTGTTTATAAATTATTTTTAATAAACCTATATTTATAAGAGAATGAGAATGCATTCAACTAAACTCTTTACAATATTCTGTATCTTAAGTTATATTAATGTAAAATATTCCCTTGGACAATTATCCTGAGTTCTTTATTTCAAAGTAACAGTCTCACTAGCCCAACGGTGCTGTTTGGGGTAATAAGGAATAAGATAAATATCTTTTTTTTCCCTGAAATTAATCTATATATTTGTTTATTGCTTCTTGTTACTTGAGACTTACATGTATTTATTAGTTCCATACATTGCATTTTGTTACCGCTTATTATCATGTTTGTTAAAAAGGGAATACATTTAATTGCATCATCACTGAGCCTTGCATCCTTTGTAATGAGATTTGAAATTGTTTTATACCAAACACTCAATTAGAAATCCAGATTAAATGTCAAATTATAAATGTGTAACAAATGTGTCAATTCAGTAGTTGTGTCAAACAAAACTGTAAAAATAAAATGTGTCTTGTAAATTTGCTGACATTATATACATTTTGGGCCTGATTTAGAGTTTAACGTAAGTACAATTGCAATGTGTAATAAATAATGGGATTTGTCATACTGTGCATATGCAAAGCAATCTGATTAACTTTAGATAGAGGGTAACTTGTACTTGTGGCTCCTTATGCCTGAAAAGCCGGATCTGTACATATGTGCAGGTGCTAGTTCAGTACAGCTAGTACGCACACACGTAAGGGTAGCGCAGTGCTGCTAAAGATACATCTCCAGGTATCTCTTTTAGGAGTGTTTATCTACCTGTGGGCTGGTGTGAAGATAAACATTTATCTACAGTGTTAAACAAAAATAAAAAATACAAAGCAACAACAACATAATAATAATAATAATAATAATAATAATAAAAAACATGATATAATAATAATGAAGGAAGAGGACAACTATAAAGGAATTCTGTATAGTGCACCCCTCTGCATGTTTTAAACCAACCCTAGCAAAGTTAGCAGAGGTCTTAAAATCATATCCCATACTTACCTATTTTACATTTTTGTCTTCCGGGAGAAGCTACAGTTATAAACAGGGGACTGTTGATGAGGTTGGGACTGAGCATGTTACATAATTAGGCCCTGCTCCCTCACAGCATAATGCTGTGAGTTGCGAGTCCACAAAGAGGGTGCGATACCAAAATTACATGATCCTCAATGAATCAATCCTTTTCAATGGAATCACAATACCCATCATTATGCCCCTCCCAATTCTGCCCACTTAACTAGGAAGTGGGCATGATCAGGGCCGCCATCAGGAAGGGACCACCGGGCTTCAAGTCCCGGGCCCAGAGAGAGTGGAAAGATAGGGGGGCTTGGATGCAGCAGTGCTGCACTGGCAGCCAGGCAGAATATATACAATGCCGGAGGCATGTCATTCATGGTGCCGGCCAGGAGTCAGCCAGAGCTCGTGGAATGGCAGCGAATCAAGAGTGGCCGCTGCGGCTGCTCCTGATTGGCTGCCAATCCGCAAGCTGTGATTGGCTCATGACCAGTGCCATATTAAAATTTCGCCGCCAGAGCGGCACTGGCCCCCCTCTCTCTGCTCTCTTAGTATTTGAAATTGCATCTGCACTGATTCTGGTTTTCTGGCTACCAGCGTAGCAGACTGAAGAATTTCTAAAGCAGGTACACTACCAACTACATAATCCCTGACCTAGCCCTGTGCCCCCCCCAGTCCGGCCAGCTGTCTTTGCCCTGTCCCCCCCCCATTCAAGACATTCTTCCCTGCCCTGTGCTTCCCCCCTTAGTCCAGCCTTCCTTCCCCATCTTCCTCCTAGTCCTGCCAGCCTTCCCTGTCCTGTCCCCCCAGTCCAGCCAGCCTTCTCTGCCCTGCACCCCCCCCCCCCCAGGCAAGCCAGCCTCCTCTGGCATTGTATGTGAGTCTGGCTTTTTCAGTGTATTCCATGTTGATCCGGCTATTTCAATTTAATTTTTTTATCTGGATCTGTCACCGGACATCACCGGGGCACCGATAACCGGAGTTGTGATACCGGGGTGTACATAGGATCCTGAAACTGTGGACTATTAAATTCTATTGTGCTGACATAAAAGTGGTGTTTCCACTTACTAAGGTACACTCCCATCTATATAGGGGTGATTGCACCTGGTGGTGGAAAAAAAATATTTGAAAAATATTGCACTAGGAGGCGCTCTTTTCCACTTTTTATCTTCATAGGATTGTGTACTGTCGGAACAACAGTGTTTGGGAGATAAAGCAGCCACCAGTGAAAACTTGGGAGTGCATATGTCAAGTAGCCAGTTCTACCCAGGAGCCTTCAGTGTACCATTTCAAACAATGTTCAGTAAATTGTTCAAAACAAAAATCCACAACGTCTCTGTGTAAATTCCTGAGGTGTCTTCATATAGTGATGCTCACAATGTGTATCTCAGAAAAAACAAATACAAAACAAACATAGTGTAACCAATTTACGAATATTAATTGTGCTCACATGCAAAGAAAAATGTGAACAAACTTAGTGTAAAAGCACTCCACTCGTGCTAATGACAAAACTCCAGCACCAGAAATATAATGAACAAAAGATGGCGGCACTCAGCGTCTTGGTAGTCAAAGATAACTTTAATCATATATATATATATATATATATATATATATATATATATATATATATTAGGGGTGTGCACCGGCCACTTTTCGTGTTTTGTGTTTTGGTTTTGGATCTGGATCTAACTTCGTGTTTTGGATCTGGATTGGTTTTGCCAAAACCACCCTTCCGTGTTTTGGGTTCTGGGTTTTGTGTTTTGGATCTGTATTTTAAAAAGAAAAAAAACATAAAAACAGCTAAAATCACAGAATTTGTGGGTTTTTCTGCTCCTATGCTATTATTAACCTCAATAACCTTAATTTCCACTCATTTCCAGTCTATTCTGAACACCTCACAATAGTGTTTTTATATCCAAAAGGTTGCACCGAGGTAGCTGGATGACTATGCTAAGAGATACGAGTGGGCGGCACAAACACGTGGTCCATCTAGGAGTGACACTGCAGTGGCAGACAGGATGGCAGTTTGAAAAACTAGGCCCCAAACAGTACATAATTCAAAGAAAAAAAAGAGGTGCAAGATGGAATTGTCCTTGGGCCCTCCCACCCACCCTTATGTTGTATAAACAGGACATGCACACTTTAACAAACCAAACATTTCAGCGCCAGGGTCTGCCACACAACTGTGGCTGAAATGATTGGTTCGTTTGGGCCCCCACAAAACAAGCTGGCAATTAATCTGTCCCTGCACAAACTGGCTCTACGGAGGCAAGATGTCGTCCTCATCCTCCTCATCCACCGATTCCTCACCCTCTTCAGTGTTGTGTACATCCTCATCCTCACAGAGTATTAATTCGTCCCCGCTGGAATCCACAACCACAGGTCCCTCTGTACGTTCTGGAGGCTGGTCTCCCTTGAAGAGTTGATAATTCATTTTTTATGAACATCATCTTCTCCACATTTTGTGGAAGCAACCTCCTACGCCTTTCGCTGACAAGGTTCCCGGCTACACTAAACACTCTTTCGGAGTACACACTGGAGGGGGGGCAACTCAGGTAAAATAGAGCCAGTTTGTACAGGGACCTCCAAATTGCTTCTTTTTCCTGCCAGTACATGTACGGACTGTCTGACATGCCTACTTGGATGCTGTCACCGATGTAATCCTTTAACAGACAGACGCACGCTTGTCGCTGCTGCTTTAAGGATGCAGGTGCGGCTACAGACCACACATTTCACAAAGACAGAAAAAAAAAGAAGATTTTTTTTATTGTTTGTGGAGCGCACTTTGAGGGTTACACCACCCTTTAACAGACAGATGCACGCTTGTCGCTGCTGCATTAAGGATGCAGGTGCGGCTACAGCCCACACATTTCACAAAGACAGAAAAAAAAAGAAGAATATTTTTATTGTTTGTGGAGTGCACTTTGAGGGTTACACCAGCCTTTAACAGACAGATGCACGCTTGTCGCTGCTGCTTTAAGGATGCAGGTGCGGCTACAACCCACACATTTCACAAAGACAGAAAAAAAAGAAGAATATTTTTATTGTTTGTGGAGCGCACTTTGAGGGTTACACCACCCTTTAACAGACAGATGCACGCTTGTCGCTGCTGCTTTGAGGACAGTATCATATGCAGTGACAGTAGACTTGTCAGAAATTGTTGGCACGTCCTTCAGTCCGGACCAGATGTCCAAACCGACCCTTGACTTATGACACAGGCGCACGCTTGGCGCTGCTACTGTGTTGATGCACGTGCGGCTACATCGCACACAAGTCACAAACACATAAAAAAAATAGTTTTTTATTTTTTGGAGCACTTTGAGGGTTACACCACCCTTTAACAGACAGATGCATGCTTGTCGCTGCTGCTTTGAGGATGCAAGTGCGGCTACAGCCCACACAATTCACAAAGACAGAAAAAAAAAGAATTTTTTTATTGTTTGTGGAGCGCACTTTGAGGGTGTCACCACCCTTTAACAGACAGATGCACGCTTGTCGCTGCTGCTTTAAGGATGCAGGTGCGGCTACAGCCCACACATTTCACAAAGACAGAAAAAAAAGAATATTTTTATTGTTTGTGGAGCGCACTTTGAGGGTTACACCACCCTTTAACAGACAGACGCACGCTTGTTGCTGCTGCTTTGAGGACAGCTTCATATGCAGTGACAGTAGACTTGTCAGAAATTGTTGGCACATCCTTCAGTCCGGACCAGATGTCCAAACCGGCGCTTGACTTATGACACAGGCGCACGCTTGGCGCTGCTACTGT
The DNA here is from genome assembly GCA_031769625.1 of Taudactylus pleione. Lineage (NCBI taxonomy): Eukaryota > Metazoa > Chordata > Amphibia > Anura > Myobatrachidae > Taudactylus > Taudactylus pleione. Next base: position 394,887 of record JAUIMM010000047.1, on the reverse strand, counting down.
GTTGATGCACGTGCGGCTACATCGCACACAAGTCACAAACACATAAAAAAAATAGTTTTTTATTTTTTGGAGCACTTGAGGGTTACACCACCCTTTAACAGACAGACGCACGCTTGTCGCTGCTGCTTTGAGGATGCAAGTGCGGCTACAGCCCACACAATTCACAAAGACAGAAAAAAAAAGAAGAATTTTTTAATTGTTTGTGGAGCGCACTTTGAGGGTGTCACCACCCTTTAACAGACAGACGCATGCTTGTCGCTGCTGCTTTAAGGATGCAAGTGCGACTACAGCCCACACAATTCACAAAGACAGAAAAAAAAAGAAGAATATTTTTATTGTTTGTGGAGCGCACTTTGAGGGTGTCACCACCCTTTAACAGACAGACGCACGCTTGTCGCTGCTGCTTTAAGGATGCAGGTGCGGCTAAAGCCCACACATTTCACAAAGACAGAAAAAAAAAGAAGAATATTTTTATTGTTTGTGGAGCGCACTTTGAGGGTTACACCACCCTTTAACAGACAGACACACGCTTGTCGCTGCTGCTTTGAGGATGCAGGTGGAATCTAAACGGGATTTGGAACCGGGGACACACTACCTCCATCAATTGTCTAAATCCCACTGCACTAATGGCGGATACCGGATGCACGTCTAACACCAACATAGCAGTCAAGGCCTCAGTTATACGTTTTGCTTCAGGATGACTGCTGTCGTACTTCATCCTCATCGCTAGGGACTGTTGGAGGGTCAATTGTTTAGTAAAAGTAGTGGTGTTCCTACTTCCTCTCTGGGATGATGAACAACTCCCAGCAGCAGCAACAGCACTAGGAGGAAGTGGTTCTTGATCTTTCCCTATTTTATTTTTATCGGAGAAAGTTTGGTCCTCCATTTATGCTATATTGATATATATGTGAGGCTAAGGCGCACACAAACACAGAAAATATTTTTTTAATTTTTGCTGGAGAGTAGTGCATTTTGTGGGTTACACCACCCTTTAAGAAATGAGCCAGCCGGCTCTTTACTTATGGGATACAGGCGCACGCTTGGCGCTGCTCCTTTGTTGATGCACGTGCAGCCACAGTGCACACAATTCACAGACACAGAAAATATTTTTTTATTTGGTTTGGAGTGTACTTTGGGGGTTACAGCACCCTTTAACGGTCAAGCCAGCCGGCCCTTTACTTATGACACAGGCGCACGCTTGGCACTACTTTGTTGATGCACGTGCGGCTACTGCGCACACAATTCACAAACACAGAAAATATATTTTTATTTGGTTTGGACTGGAGTGTACTTTGGGGGTTACAGCACCCATTAACGGTCAAGCCAGCCGGCCCTTTACTTATGACACAGGCGCACGCTTGGCACTACTTTGTTGATGCACGTGCGGCTACTGCGCACACAATTCACAAACACAGAAAAAATATGTTTTTTTTTTAGCACTTGGGGGGAGCACCCTTGATGGACAGAGCACCCCCTGGACAACACTACAGCACCCCTTTAGGACTGGGACACTGCACAGGACTTTGGAGTGGACACAGCCCCTATGGAGAACTGACTGCACAACACAGTCCAGCCAGCCCCTATGGACTTTGAAGTAGTGGACACAGCCCCTATTAACAACAGCAGCACAGCACAACACAGCCAGCCCCTATGGACTTTGAAGTAGTGGACACAGCCCCTATGGACAACAGCAGCGCAGCACAGCACAGCACAACACTACTCTGCACTACACTACACTACACTACACAGCCCAGCCAGCCCTAACTCCCACCCTCCCTCTTCACTGTCCACAGCCGAGTGAGAAAATGGCGCCGACGCGGGTACCTTATATAGGATCCAAAGCCCGCGAGACCCGGAAGGCGGGATGATGACGTTTTGCCTCGATTTCAGATCCGAGTCAGGAGGGAAAAGTCGAGCCTGACTCGGATCGGCCTCGGATCGGGGGGGCTCAGGGGGGTTCGGATTTCTGAAATCCGAACCCGCTCACCCCTAATATATATATAAACACACAATAGAATGTGGAATGAGGGCACTCACCATAGAAAAGAAGGTCAACTTGTTTAATTGAGGCAGCAGGTTAATTGTTCACGGTTGCTACATATGTGAAATTACTGATGTTTCGGTCCAAACAGGGACCATTTTCAAGGTACAGCAATCCAAAAGTAATAGCACAGCATGGGTCCAAACAAGTCACGGATAATAGGAACTAACTCAGCACATCGTATAATACACAGTGCAGTCTCCCCGGGCCCCATTATATAGCGTACACACTCATAATCAATAAGCAATCAAGAGAATAATTGGCCAGCCACTTACCAAGATATGGAGGATCAAACAGCAAAAAGCACCATAAAGTGTGGCGGGCGCGATGGACCAATTAAGGTGCCAGCCATCCGAGCCGCATAGCACCAGTCATGCAGCGCAGCATGCTGACGCTCCATCACTGGCGTGCTCAGCATGACACGCACATTGCATCAATGGGTGACACGCGTCACGCCCTGTGGTTCACACCCGGCTGCGCGCGCACCCTAGACGTGTAACCTAGGCAACGATGCTAATAACCTCCTAGGCAGTGAGCTGGTTAAAACAAAGGCCAGTATTGCATAAGCTTAAAGAAGAGAGCGTGTCATATACAAAAGGACCCTGGGGTACATTGCAAGAAAGGAATATACACATATCATGAAGGTAATATCAAAATACCAAAGTCACAAAGCGGTAGATTATGTAAACATAACTATCCAAGATTAATGGCAAAAACATAATAGTGTAACTGTCAAAAACATGTGATGCAACATAAATATAATTCAATGAATGGATAAAATGAAAAACTATACCGGAACCGATCACTCCTATCGGATAGCTGACTATCGAGTGCAGCAACATCGCTAGTATTACATAATGCTCGTAAGAACTGTGCCCTAGGTAAGCTGTTAATAATCATAGGAGGGTGAAAGCTGCGAGCATGCTGGAGGGTGTTACGGTCAGTTGGTTTTCTATAAAGCATATACTCGAGAGACCCTTTCTTTTGAGGTTTTCTATAACACCTATTTTTTTATTTTTTGCCCGTCTGATAAACTGTATTATCACCTATATCACTTAAGTGTATTTTTCATTTTTCTTTCTTATTTATTTATTTTCTATAGTTTTTCATGCTGCGGCGCATGACTGGCACTATGCGGCTCGGACGGCTGGCTCCTTAATTGGTCCATCACGCCCGCCGCATTTTATGGTGCTTTTTGCTGTTTGATCCTCCATATCTTGGTAAGTGGCTGGCCAATTGTTCTCTTGATTGCTTATTGATTATGAGTGTGTACGCTATATAACGGGGCCTGGGGAGACTGCACTGTGTATTATACGATGTTCAGAGTTGGTTCCTGTTATCCGTGACTTGTTTGGACCCATGTTGTGCTATTACTTTTGGATTGCTGTACCTTGAAAATGGTCCCTGTTTGGACCGAAACGTCGGTAATTTCACATATGTAGCAACCGTGAACAATTAACCTGCTGCCTCAATTAAACAAGTTGACCTTCTTTTCTATGGTGAGTGCCCTCATTCCACGTTCTATTGTGTGTGGTATCGAAGTATATGATTGATCTGGCCTTTTGACCTGAGGAGCACCCCTGTTTATTATTTGTCCTTTATGATGATGTGAGTGCATATATAAACTATCTATCTATCTATCTATCTATCTATCTATCTATCTATCTATCTATCTATCTATATATATATATATATATATATATATATAGCATTAGAATCAACAATGCTTTACAGCTTTTTAAACCGATTTACACACAAATTGGTGTCCCACCCCCTGGTGCAGCTCCACCCACCTCTCCCCCTTCCCGTTAGAGGCCATGCCTATTTTGTCAGTCCCAGGCCCTACATTTTCTGATGGCAGTCCTGGGCACGATGCATAGGCCTCCTACTCTACAAGTGGGTTGGGGGAATCCCCACTACTTTAGGAGTCTCCTGGATGTTCAGGAAGAGTAGGGAAGTATGTCTTACCCTCACTGTGAAAACCAGCCCAATGCTTATTATTGCTGGCCCTAGTGTTCTTCCCCCTCCTTCTCCGTTGTATCAGATGATCAGCTGGCTGACAGTGTCCGTTGGTGCATGCAATAGTAAGAGCTGTGAGGGTGGCTCTCACTACAGAACTGCTAGATAGTGCTTAAGCTGGTTATACAAGAGATTTGTCAGACAGTAGCACAATGTATTATACTTGTTTAAATGTCAAACCTGTTAAGCATTATATACTTGCTTATAGTGAAATAATGTTGGGAAAGCTCCTCACCAAAATCAGGTTGTGAGTGAGGCGTTTGAGTCTTGCACATTTACTCCTTTAGTTTTGCATGAGAAAGTATTTAACTTGTACAGTATATTCTACTGTATGTGATAAATATATCCACTTCTACATGAAATGTCACATAACAAATCTAGTTTCACGTCAATATATCTCTTGAGATTTTATCATTTAATCTCTTCGTGCTGCTTTCTATCGCTTGTTTTTAATACATTTTTATGGAAAAAAAGATTAATCATACATCATCTCAGATATTTTTTATTTCACTCCTTTTTTCTTTTTGTCTGCCGTGTGAAATTAAAGTGATTACCTGAATAGGTTTTAGTTCCAAACTTCTGGTATAAACCAGAAACTAAAATGTCTAATTTATTATGCATGTAAGGCCAGGGTAAATAATATACATATAGCTGATACAGTCATTTGATTCATCTACATATGATACATAAGCCAAAAAAGCAAATTACCAGTTCATTTAGCATATATATATATGAGATGAGGAGCATTTGAAGTGCTAAGTATCCTTTTCATCTGATGTTTGACAGAAAGCAGAACACCAAGCAACATACTGTAGAGATGACACTTCACAAAAGAAAATTTAAGTCTGTACCAAATGTAAAGTTATAGAAGCCATAAAGTCTCCCAAATGCTTCTTGGTATATTTACATTTTTATTTATTTCAAAAACTCTTACTCATTTCTCCGCTGGTAATATGAAAGGGGCCACTATTGATGTATGCTAGCCATGGAAGAAAAAGCATGTCGGACTCGAACCATACAGAGAGACTTTTTAGTCTTAGGACTTTTTAGTACAATATGTAGAATGTTTTGCAACAGGATGGTGCTTTTTCATGGTGCGGTCAGTATCCAAAGTATAATAGAGCTGGATTTAATGTCAGTTAATACCAATAGATAACACCAGCATTTGGGTAACTGCGTACCATTATTTTGCCCTAGATGGAACTAGAACTCTTATCCACTCTCTGAATATACCTCCCTTGACTACTACGAGCTCCTTCTACATAGTATTCCCCTCACCCATCTATCTCCTGCATCAATCTGCATGGCCATAGCTGGCATGGAGGAGTGAGGCATGAAGGACAGAGCTACACCTGAAGATATCCAGCATTAGTACTGAGAAGGGGGCTATGAGATACTGATTCTCCCCAGTACACAGGAGAAAGGACAGGAGCCGGAGAGGGCAGGAGTCCACACACTGTGGGGGATTGAGTGCACCTATGCCGGGCTGCTTATCCTAACTGGCTTAAAACACCATCGGCCTAAGCAGGTTTGGAAGCCAACTGTCTGGTGTTGTGTATTCTGTTTAAGTACAGATTATTAGCATCTTATAGCTGCCAAAAACTAAACTAATCTCTATATCTCTGCAGGAGGAGCTATTTATCAAAATTATTCCCATTATCCACCTGTTGGGCCATTAATATAACTTTCCTTTGTGCAGCTCAATTGATTTTCATTGCTGGACTTTTGAGTAATCTATTCTAGAATTGTTAAAGGAAAGTAAGCTGCCAGTAGTGCACATCCAATATCACCTGCCTCAGCAGGAGCAGACATTTATTAAAACTGTTCACATTATTCACCTGCCAGGCCACTAATTTACTTCTGCAGGCTACAGCTCAGTTGATTTAATTGCTAGACTTTTGAGTGGTATACTCTGGAATTAGTTTAAGCAAAAAAATGCAGTTAGAAGTGCACTTCTCATACCACCTGACTCAGCAGGTAAAATGTCTCCTCCAGCTGGCTTGGAAGCAGAGTTACTTATTGAAACATTGTATCCAGAGCATTCAATTTTGTACTTTTGAGTGCAGACTGTTATGGTGCATACACACGGTCAGATTTGTCAAATGAACGATTTTACCAACGATTTGAACGATTTTACCAACGTTGAACGATTTCTGAAAGCATTAAAATGAATAAAATCGTCAAAATCTGACTGCAAACACAGACGATGTCAGATTTCGTTATCTGACATGCGGGAACGCACATCGTTGGCCGATGTATGCCCTACATGTCGAAGATATGAACGATTGAACGATTTTTACAATCGTTATCGTTCATATCTGACAACAAATCTGACCATGTGTATGCACCATTAGGAGTCTTGGATTGGATGGAATCCTGGATGATTTTTTTCAAAAAATATTCCAGATTTTTTATACCTTTATTTGATAATGGTGTTCTTCCACAGTCTATGTCAGAATCCCAGTAAAGGATCAGAAACTGCCTGAATCATACCGCCCTATTTCCTTATTGGCTACAAACGTCAAGATTTTGGCTAAAATATTGGCAACTAGGATTAATCAGGTAATATTAGAAATAATGCACACGGATCAAACTAGGTTCATACCTGGTAAATCCACAGCCATCTTCAATCTTAGACATTTATTTACTCATCTTCAGGTCTCCCATGGAGAAGAATAATTATCAGAAATTATTTCTTTAGATGCTCATAAGCAGTGGCGTAACTACTACCGCCGCAGACCCCGCGGTGGCTTGGGGGTGCGGATGCTTGTGGGGCGAAGTGGCTTGGGGGCTGCAGATTCCATGCAGACTAGCTGTCCTTATTGTAATCTGCTGAAAATGGCCCTCCAAAAATGGCCGCCGCCTAGGAGGAGACAGATGCTAGAGGTCCTACTGGACCTCTAGCGTCTGTTAGGCAAGCGCATAGCGCCAGGAACGCTGGCACTGCCGGGAGAAGATGCAGAAAGCTGCATCTTCTCCTGTAAAATCCCTGGCAATGAGTGTGAAACCCCTGGCAATGAGCATAGAACCCCTGGCAACGAGCATAGAACCCCTGGCAATGAGCTTGAAACCCATGGCAACGAGTGTGAAACCCCTGACAACAGGTATTGAACCCATGAAAACAAGCATGAAACCCCTGGTAACGAGCATGAAACCTCTGGCAACGAGCATGAATCCCCTGGCAACGAGCATTAGACCCCTGACAATGAGCATGAGAACCCTGACATGGGCAGGTAATTTAAAAGTATTTAGAAGCCTTACTGTGGGGCAAATATGTAAGTGGCACTTTGGTAATGGTTAGGTCTAGACTACACAGCTCCAAGGGACCAGTGCCGTCACACACCCACGTGACCTGTCATCAAAGGGGGAGGGGCAAGGATGATAACGGGGGTCCAAAACTGTCTCCTCGCTGCGCTTCGGGCACGGTGACTTGCTGTGCTCACCACAAAAATGTATTCCTGCTTTATGCCCACGTGGATGGTAACACAGGAGCGAACTGGCCCTCCTGCAGCGGTCACGTGACTACAACGTCACAGAGGTCCTTTCTCCACATAGGATCTAGCAGCAACCCTTTGGGTGTAATAGGCATCACAGTGTGTGGCATAATGTGTAAGGGGCATTACGGTGTGTGGCATAATGTGTAAGGGGCATTACTATAGCAAGGAAAATTAACAAATACTGTAAACTGTCTATGGGGGTGGGGCACATTTTTAAATTTTGCACTGGGAGCCAAATTGCGTATCAATGACCCCGTGTTCATTTTACCAAAATGCCATGGGGGGGCGTCAGAAACTTTTTGGCAGGGGGGAGCAAAATTTACGCCACTGCTAATAAGGCATTTGATTCAGTTGAGTGGCCTTTTTATGGGAGACTATGAAAAGCTTTTGTATAGGATCCATATTTATAAAATGGGTGCAGCTTTTATATTCCGCTCCAAAAGCCATGAATGGCTTTATATAAAATTCCTCGTTCCACGAGGAACGAGACCAGGTTGTCCTCCTTCACCAGCACTGTTTGCTTATTACGATTGCATCAGGATATACAGGGATTTGATATGGGCTCAAGGACAGATACATTGTCATTATATGCATATGATTTATTGTTGTTTATTAAGGATTAACAAATTTCTATGCCCACAGTCCTTTATCTTATTAATCAATATGGCAGTTTCTCTGGCCTGTCTATAAATTGGACTAAATCTTGTATTCTTCCACTAAGGGGTTCATGTCTGGCTAATTCCTTAGTTACCTTCCCAGTACAGTGGTTAGACAAATTTAAATATTTGGGTATTTGGCTTTCAAATACTGTACATTTGAAGATTACATTCAGTTGGACATTAAACCTCAATTGGAATATTTAAAAACAAAGGCGAGAAGCTGGATAAAACTACCCTTATCTGTGACGGGTCGAGTTAATTTAATCAAGATGGTGATACTCCCGAAATGATTGTATGTTTTCTCTACTTCTCAATTATATCTCCCAATAGCAATTTTTAGACAGATTGATAGTTTGGTTTCGTCTTTCATTTGGGCTGAAAAGCGGGCCTGAATAAAGCTTAACATACTGACAAGGCCTAGAAAACAGGGTGGACTTGTGAATTGTACATTTTTATTTATATTATTATGCTGCCCAGTTGGCTCACCTATGGTAGTGGAATAGAGATCTGGATCCGCTAGCATTGCCTAAATTAATGGTTGCACAACTGGGAGTTTCTCATACACTATTACAGACAGGGCCACCATCATGGGGGGACTGCCGGGACTGGAGTCCCGGGCCCGCGCCAGCTCCTACCCAGTACCGTCCACTCCTACTACCAGTGCATAGCCCGCACTACCTCCAAGAGTTAAAAGGGGGTGGGGTGCTGCTACCGCCTGCCGGCCCGCACCTGCTGCAACCTGATAGTCCGCTCCCCCATCGGATGGACCGATTCAATTCCCTGCTTCAGTATCGCAATGGGGCGGAGCCAATGCACCAAGCCCCGCCCCCGTACGGCCGCAAATTGCGTCATCATGGAGGGGGCAGAGCCTAATGATGCAAAGTGCCTGTCCCCATTACCAAGCTGCTGTTGCTTCAGAAATGTAAGTTATAAGTATGTCTTTGTTTTAGCATGTGTATGTATGTGTCTGTATGTGCTAGTGTGTTTATATGTGTTGGTGTGTATGTGCAAGTGTGTATGTGTCTGTATGTTAGTGTGTACATATGTGTAAACATGTTATTGTATATGTGTATGTATGTATTAGTGTGTATGTATCTGCTAGCGTGCATATATGTGTGTATGTGCTAGTGTGTGTATATATGTGTTTGTATATAAGTGTGCATATATTTGTTAGTGTGTGTATTCTGTATATGTGTTAGTGTGTATACACTGTATATGTGTTAGTCTATGTATGTGTTAATGTTGGGATGTAGTCGGCATCCCAGAGTGCGGGATGCCGATGGTCTTAATACTGGCGCCAAAATCCTGACAGGTCGGGATCCCAGCACCAGTATCCCGACCGTCGGCATCCCGAACGTAAGTATTGAGGTGTAGGGGGAAGTTAGCGTTAGGTAGCGGGGTTAGGGTTCGGCACTAGGGGAAGGGTTAGGGTTAGGCATCAGGGAGGGAGGGTTAGGATTAGGGTGCAGGGAGGGGGAGGTTAGGTTTAGGCACTATGGGAAGGTTAGGTTTAGGCATCGGGGAGGGAGGGTTAGGATTAGGGTGCGGGGAGGGGGAGGTTAGGTTTAGGCACTGGGGGGGAGGGAGGTTAGGGTTAGGCATCACGGTGGGTAGGTTAGGTTTAGGGTAGGGGTTAGAAAACTATTTACCATAGCGTCGTATGGGTGTCGGGATTCAGGCTGTCAGGATGGCGCTGTCGGTATTGCGACCAGCGGCATCCCGACAGCTGGGATTTCATACCCAACTCATTAATGTGTATATATGTGTGTTATATATAATATATACATGTTTGCTATATACTGTGTTTATATATATATATATATATACTGTATATATATATGTGTGTGTGTGTATATATATATATATATATATATATATCTATATATAAATATATCAGAACCCACCCCCCCAGAAAATCCATAGTTTGCCTCTACTCTTGTTCAATAATTTTTTTTTCCCTTTGGAGTTGTTGCATATGACTTGATGACATCACGGCGCGCTGCTGGAAGGAAGAGGTCAGAGGAGCCACGGTTCCTGAGGAGCAGAGCCAACCAGATATAGAGGAGAAGAAGCCAGAAGAAAGGAGCATTCTTCAAGGCAACAAGGTAAGTCATGATTTAAGAGATGTAGCAGGTGGAGGGGGGGCCCTGGGGTCCTGCCTATTTTGTCAGTCCTGGGCCCCACAATTTCTGATGGCAGCCCTGATTACAGATGTTGTTGAGTGGTAACTTGTTTCTTAATAACAGTGCTATTATTACCCAGGTGACTCGAGTTTGGGAATTTGCTATGAAGCTGTTGGTGAAGGGGGCTTAGATCCGGATACAGCTCTTTGGCACTCTAAAGGTGCTTACACACTAGATGATATTCTGCACGATTTGTCCGATTTTGATGCATCAGAATGATAAATTGTGTAAAATATGTCAAAATTGTGAGTGTTCACTCATGATCACAATGCCGATGAGCGTACCCGTGGGTCGTACATTGCATCTTCGGATCTTACCTACGGCAGGCAAAATCTGCCAATCTCTTAAATGATCCAGTGGCATATCATTCAGTGTTTATGCCTGAACGATATGTCATTCAGATCCGTATATAATGATGCCGTGTTAAGAAAAAATCAATACAAAGTGAAGAAAAAATCAAAAATGTTGGTTTCCCTTCCTCCCCCCCCCACCCAAAGCACAACCAGCATCGGGTTTTTCAGAGCCAGTCCTGGTTGTCAAAATACAGGGGACAAAAACATAGGGGACCTATGTATTTTGCACAACCAGCACTGGGCTCTGATCCGGTCCTGGTTCTGGAAATACAGGGGTTCCCTTATAAAGTCCAGGACCAGCACCAAACTTTTTCTAGCGGGTGGGTAATGCCACAGCAAGGCATGGCGGCGGGTGATGCACTGATGATTATACCTGGGGTCTCCTAGGACATCTATGTGCTCGCTCCATGATGTGGTTTCTGAGGTGATGCACTGAGGATTATACCTGGGGTCTGCTAGGACCATGATGTGGTCCTCGCTCCATGATGTGATTTCTGAGGTTACCATCATGGACACAGCCAGAACAGTCTATATCCTGATTAGCCCTTTACCCAATGGTAGCATTGGTTGCTGTCAGCTGACACTATCCTCCAATGGACTGCTACCTTAGGATATTCAACTGGGCTCCAGACAACAGGAAGTTGCCTGTAAAACTTTGTTACTTCCAGTGAAGACTTGCTGTTGCAGCGTTTCAGGTCCCAAGCTCCATTGCTTTTAGTGACTTGTTACTAGCGTTTAACCACGGTGTGTGCATATGTTCGCAAGCGATGTTACCCGATGTACCGATGGTGGCATACACTTCCTGGACATGATGTGCACAAGTGGGCATCTTAAGACAGGCTGGTGATTGGTGGTTGTCTACATACTCTATGTGATCGCTCTCTAAAAAATACTGGGCGTGCTAATGCATTGCTGTGCGATAGCACTGCCTACACAATTTGCATACACATCGTGCGAACGTATGCATCTTAGCGTCTGGGTCTGAATCGCCCCCTTAGGATGTTAACCAAGTAACAACTCATCATACCATTCTCCTGTGCCAGTTCTGCGTCTGAAGTCACAGTGTGTGTACTTAGTATATAATCCAAATACCATCTCATCATACCATTCTCCTGTGCCAGTTCTGCGTCTGAATTCATAGTGAGTGTGTGCACTTAGTACATCATCCAAGTACCATCTCATCATACCATTCTCCTGTGCCAGTTCTGCGTCTGAATTCATAGTGAGTGTGTGTACTTAGTACATCATCCAAGTACCATCTCATCATACCATTCTCCTGTGCCAGTTCTACGTCTGAAGTCACAGTGTGTGTACTTAGTACATCATCCAAGTACCATCTCATAATATCATTCTCCTGTGCCAGTTCTGCGTCTAAAGCCGCAACGTATGTGCTTAGTACGTTATCCAAGTACAATCTCCTAGTGCCATTCTCCTGTGTCAGCCTTGCGTCTGGATCTACAGAGTGTGTACATTACCCCAGTACAAACTGCCAGTATATTTTTCCTGTGCTTTCCCTGTGATAGTGTTCTTCCATTTCCCACTTGTGCCGGATACCTGACCAAAGGGCCGCGACCTGCTTGCTGGGTGCAGCTTAAGCCCAAATCCTGCTTGGAGGGGTCACTGGTGAACACCTCCCAATAAGTTAGACTACTAGTGAATGAGGAAGTCACTTATCCAGGCCCCTCGCCTCCTGTTCCTTTCCCAATCAGGGTCAATGGGTCAACATCTTCCAATACCTCGGCAGAGGGTCAGCATAGCCTGAGCGTGACAGGGCACTTCTATGGGGCATAAAATAAACTAGTGCATTACTATGGGGTATAAAATTAACTAAGGCAATATTATGGGGCATAATAACAACCACTATGGAGAGAGGTGTCTCTCTAGAAGCATTTGGGAGGGGTCCCTCCAAAAAGTTAATATTGGGTCCTCAAAGTTATGGCTACACACCTAATCACTAGCCATTTAAAGAAAAAATTATACAAGCTATATGCTATTAACCTAAGCACTGTCTATAGAAAATGAGGCCCAGAAAGTCTCTTTATGCTTTTGCCTTTATTGTGATAATTAAGAACACAGAAGTGCCATGATTTAGACTTAGTTGAATGTACAAACTATTGGTTATAAATAATATGTTTTTTAATTGTATATTGTAGCCAATTGTTTTTCAATTTTTAAACACAAACTTGGACATGGAATTGACTACTTAGTCTTTTGGCTAATCCCAGCAATAAATTTTGTCAGACCATGAGGGTGGTAAAGACTATGGAATTATCTAATGTTGTAACTGAAGAACAGCTCTTAACTTTGAATTAAGTGTAAAATTATGTTGGTTAAACATAGACTTAGGTCAGAGTATCCTGACACTTCATAAAGTATCTGAAAGTAATAAAAGTACTGCAAGTTTAGGGGCTAATATTGAATTCTGGATTCTTTCTTTCTTAAAGAAGTCATTATATATATTTAAAAATAAAAAATTGTTGTTATGGAATTCTTTAGAAGAGAAAGTTGGAGACTGTGATATCCCAGAGGGACTGGATTCCTCATTTCATCGACTTGTTCACACTTCATCAGAGCAGCCTTAGTGTAGGGTCTCAGAAGGAAGTGCTCAGCAGAACTGCAACAAAGAGGATATTTTTATTATTACAAAAATACTTAATATTCTCTTCCAATGTTGCACTTAAATTAAACAGTTACATTTGCCACCACATTCCTAGTATTATATTATTCTTTAATGCAACAAACATACTGCACAGTTTGGGCCTGAGTCTGACACATGTGTGGCCACTTCCTATACAGACATGGCAGCCTGTTTGCTACCTTAAGCTGCGTACAAACGGTACAATAAAAATGCCCGATATGAACGATAACAATATCGTTCATCGTTTTATCATTCATATCGTTCATTTTTAAGTACCAACCAACTTACCCACGACCAACGATGCGCGTTCCATATCAGCCATCGGCCATGCATGCAAGCCAACCTGTTCGATATCGTTATCTCTCCATAGGAGTCTGCGATCGTTTATCGTGGGTTATTGGTGGTGGATGTGTGAATGAATGATATCGTTATCGCTGACGATCGTCCCATGTGTACGCACCATAATGCTAATGCGAGTTGTCTATGCCAATTATCCATGCGTTTGCATGCGGAAGGCAGATCCGCCAACTGTTTTTCCGTCCCCAGCCATCATCATTAATATCTAGACTTGCACCCATTTCATGCTGGGAGGGATTCCATCCGATACACCCCAGCACCCCCTACGATGCATGCACAGAGGGACTTCTGGGTCATAAACCGGAAAGTCCTGGTGATTTTGTTCATGCATACTGCTGTTATTAATGCTGGCATGCATGCGAGTGGTGGGATGTAACGCCTGCAGAATGAGTGGTCCTTCAATCAACTAATCAGTCTGTATGCACGTGCAATCTTTGTCCATGTGTGAATGCATGATCCAGCACATGCTCAGACGGTGATGGCTTTCTACAGTGCATGCAGTTTGGAGACATCCGCGAGAACTGTCTGCATTTTCATTTGTGTCCGACTTAGGATCAGGCACTTTAGCTCTAAAGAAATGTAAACTTGTATATTTTATATGATACTATTTTGGATTCATTTATATTACTCTACACAATAAGAGTGATTTACACACCTGAAAAATGATTGATGCATTTATTTTGCACTTGTTATTTTGCACTCAAATTAAGGGGGATACAGGAGCACCGTGCCCCAGGCCCCCCTCTCTCTCAACCTTCCCCCGCTATGGCCAGAGCACACCGCTAGACTGTATAGTCCCGTGAATTATGTAAGGGCTGTATGACGAGAGAGGGTGGCCCGGATGATGAGTGGGGGACAAGTGGGGGTGGGCCAGATAATGAGTGGGAGCAGCGTTGACAAGGATTGGGGGAAGGCCGCCCTGTCTTAAGTGCCCCATGCGGCCCAAATGCTTAACCCAGCCCTGTTTGTGCAGGTAGATGTTTTGTGTAACACTTTGTTGTACTGTTACATGAAATGGTCATTTACATGTGGGCATTTGCACGTTTGGATGCAATGCAGATTTTATTGTGGAATTGGGTTTTCTTAAAAGTCATTAGAAAAAAAGTAAGATCATATATATTAGAGTTCTTTTTGTTCCTGCATTAGTATTTCTATCATTAACATGTATTTACAGTCATTAATAATGATTTGAAGTAAATTTTCCAATAATGGGCAAAAGCTGTAGTGAGCTGAGTGCTAAAAATAGTGACAAAGTAGTGGTGCAAACACATGACAGTGTTATAAGATATATGACGCCTAAGAAACAAAGTGGCACAGCAGTGGCAGATAGGATTTCAGTTTAATAAATGATTTGAAAACTTTTTTTTGGACCGCTGGCTAGCACGGATGTGATAGTAAATGATATGCTGATCATGGACAACACCCCTGACAGCAGTGGCGTAACTTCATCCCAGGTGCCCGGAGGCAAGATAAATGTTGGTGCCCCCCCCAAACTAAAATGTACCACCCCCCAGCACCTATGCCAGCCCCAGCTGCCGCCGCCCCCCTTATGCAGTTCCTTTTATATAATGCCCCCAGTAGTAGTCCGCCTATGTAGTGCTCCCCAGTAATGGTCCCCCTATGCAGTACATCCAGTAGTGAGGCCCCTTGTAGTTGCCCCCAGTAGTGAGCCCCCTGTAGTTGCCCCCTGTAGTGAGGCCCCTGTAGTTGCCCCCAGTAGTGAGGCCCCTGTAGTTGCCCTAGTGAACACCCTGTAGTTGCTCCCAGTAGTGAGGCCCCTGTAGTTGCCCCCAGTAGTGAGGCCCCTGTAGTTACCCCCAATAGGGAGGCCCCTGTAGTTACCCCCAGTAGTGAGGCCCCTGTAGTTACCCCCAGTAGTGAGGCCCCTGTAGTTACCCCCAGTAGTGAAGCCCCTGTAGTTACCCCCAGTAGTGAGGCCCCTGTAGTTACCCCCAGTAGTGAGGCCCCTGTAGTTGCCCCCAGTAGTGAGGCCCCTGTAGTTGCCCCCAGTAGTAGGCCCCTGTAGTTGCCCCCAGTAGTGAGCCCCAGTAGTTGCCCCCAGTAGTGAGCCCCTGTAGTTGCCCCCAGTAATGAGCCCCTGTAGTTACCCCCAGTAGTGAGCCCCTGTAGTTGCCCCCAGTAGTGCGCGCACACACAAAAAAACCAAAACAACACTTACCTTTATCTCCGCTCCAGTGCTGCTGCCGTCCATCCCCGGCATCCGCTCCTCGGCACTATGGGAGTGACGTCATTAGTGCGCTGCGGGACCCGGAAGACGGAGCTCACTCCTGAGCTCCGTCTCCGGCGTCCGTTCCTCGGAACTATGGGAGTGACGTTATGTGCGTCTGTGCATTGGAAGCATTGGAATAGGAAATGTTCGTATGTATGTGAATACGCATGTGAGCGTCTATGTGTATGCATGTGGATACACATGAGTGTCTATGTGCATGCATATAAGTCTATGTGTAAAATGGTTCCTATTCACAATAAGTTAATAAAGAGAGTTATTAAAGGTCTTCTTAACAAGTAATTATTATGAAATGTGTACATAAATAAGATCTAAGGTTTAGAACATAGTAGACATGTCATGTTTGGTATAATACTAAATCCCTGTTTATTTGCAGACTTCCGTACCTATCGGCAAAGAAGTCGCATCTTGCGTCCGCTAGTTATGGATGATAGGGATTTATTGCATAGAATGTCATTATCTATATGCAGTGTGGTAGCTAGATTTAACCAGTTGTTCGGCGGGAAACTACACAATGCAACTGTTTGAGAACTGAGCCATGCCCCTGATGACACCGTATGAATCGACCAATGACCAGAGCATCCAGAAGCAAGAACCAATGGAAATCTGTCAACTAGTTTCTTTGTTAACGTAGAACTCTGTAAGGTATATAAAACGGTGTCCTAATTCAAGTGTACAGCCATTCTCTTGGATGACCGCAGGCTTCTGGATTGATGACTGCATACTGGATTGATGACCGCACGCGTATGTATCGGCTTCTACTATTTTATTGCTTTTTACTCTAGGTGTTAAATCTGTAATCGTGTTACTTTTTCATTATGTAAATACGTTTTTGTGCTTTGGAACCACACGATTGGACTGGAAAGCAATTCTTTCTTAAGCGACTTGCAGTGCTAAATAGCGAAAATTAGGAATCAATAACAGGACTGAGGTATGAGGGAAGGTAAGATACACAGGTGCCTTCTGAACAAACAAACAGGTACTGGACACTGGAGGAATGACTACGTAACAGTGAACTGTGGAACACGGTAGGACTGGCTAAGACTAAAACCTCTGAGCACAGATATACTCTGGACGTCAGACAGTATAACCGGCATGGAGTGTAGGGCTGGCTGTAACGTAACAGATGCAGGGTCCAATCAGATCAATGATGTCTGTTATATATTATTGAATTCATACATTGTACATATAAGTTATACTTTTTTATATCATTATTATTATTTATTATATATATTTTTAAATCTTATTTCTGGCATAATTTTTTATTCAATATCTATTTAGACTGTAGGGGGTAAATTTACTAAAGTGAAAGTTTTTAGAAGTGAGTTTAAAAAGTGATGTTGCCCATAGCAACCAATCAGATTCTAGCTATTATCTTGTAGAAGGTGCTAAAAAAATAATAGCTAGAATCTGATTGACTGCTATGGGCAACATCACTTCTAAAACTCACTTCTAAAAACTCTCACTTTAGTAAATTTACCCCTAGGTGTCACACAATGCTGTTATTCATTTTGTTTTCATCCAATCAGATCAGACCCTGCAAAGCCTCCCTAATGACAGGCTAGTGTGCAGCTGATATCTGCACACAGCCCTAATGACTAGCTGACTAACTAATGTGCAGCTGAGGTCTACACGTAGACAGACAGGCAGGAATGCAGCATGAGCTGCAAACAGACAAGACTGGATTCCAGCTGCCTGCAACAGCCGGAACAAGGAACAAGACATGATGCAGTATCCCAGTCGCAACTATGGCTGAGACCTGCTACCAAGATGATCCGCTGCCGCGGATCCTAACAGTATACTGCGAATGGGCATATTCTTTGATAGTTCAGGATATCAACCTGAACATAATACACAAATTTGGATATTACAGGGACATGCTTAAAAAAGAAAAAAAAAACTATTATGTTGGTTACGTTCTTCTTACTGTACAGGCTTAATGAAAAAAACCTAAGCTATACTAAACTATGTCAATCAGCAAGCTTTACACAGAGAGTGTATCACACATAAACATTATTATAGAAAACAACTATATTATAATAAGCATTGAAGACCCAATGTTTCCTATAGGCCTCTGTGTGCAAGGGTTTCAAGCCTAAATATACTATGGCATTTTGGCTGTAAGAATCTTTTGCCTGTATTGCCACCCCTGATATTAGAAGGGATATGGTCAATAAATCTAACGCGAATGTCCACTACACTATGTTTAGCTACCAGACAGTGTCTCGCTACTGGTTGGTCACTAGACCCACTATACTGATATATCCTGCCTTTAACTTTCTGACTGAAAGTTATATCTATTCTTGCTGCTCTTTCTTAACCCATCTCTACCAGGTGTGTAGGGGTTTATTTGTACTTCACATTTACCTGTATTTGTGAAGGGTGCCACATTGCATTATTAGCTATACACTGTATTGTGTGCTACTTACTGGTATTACTAGGGCAAGGGTAAACAGGAGGCTGCGGCTCCTTTGCTCGTTATGTGCAAAACCTGTTCAGCAGCCTTGTCCTCTCAGGATTTTGTGCAGGATGGTCAGTGTGCTAATTGTCATGAACCTCCTCACCAGCCTACCTTACCAGTACCGCTGCAGGAGCCACATTGGGTGTCCTCCTTAGCACAGTTTATGGGGAAATTAGTGGATCGCTTATCAGCCCCCATGCTTCTTCCCACTGTGGGGTACCCACAGCAGTTACAGCCTGCTATGTTTATAACCCCCATACATCCTTCCTAGATAGATGCTTACGCCCACCCAGCTTAGAAAATGGCTTAGACATCTGCCGACTTTCAGCAAGGTATGTTACAGGTGGACAGACCGTTTGCCACCAAGGCATATAGGTGGCCTGTATTACTTCAGTCTGCCCAGTTTTCAAATTCTGACACATCATCTGAGGAGGCAGATGATGTACAGGGTTTTCCTGCAGGGTCCCTCTTGGGTGAGGAAGACTGTCGTGTGACAGTGGATGTTCCTTCTCTAGCGAGGGCGGTTAAATCAATCCTGAATATAGAGGATGAGGGACCACTCCCTAAGCCTAAAGCCCCAGTGTTTAAATGACAAAAGGTGGTTAAGGCTGAGTTCCCTCATTTAGAACATCTCACTAAGCTTAAGGAGGAAGTTTGAAACACTCCTAACAAATGGTTCCAGATTCCATAAAGACTAGCGTCTTTTTACCTTGTCCCACCTGGTGAGTGTACTAAATGGGAAGTCCCTCCTATGATGGATTCTCATGTGGCACATTTAGTTAAGAGCTTTACGTTGCCTATACCATCCGAATCCCCCCTTAAGGATGCTACAGATAGAAAACTAGAAACTTGTCATAAGTCTGTTTACTCATTTTCTGGCACTATTACTAGGCTGGCTATGGCCCAGCCTGGGTAGCTAAGGATTGAAGGATAAATGAATGCACTCAGTGGCAGTTCTAGGGGCGGACTAACAGGGCCGTCGCCCGGACACTACTAATGGGGGCATTAATATAGGGGCATTAATATACGGGGCATTACTAATGTGGGCCTTACTATAGGGGGCATTACTACTGGAGGCACTAATATAGGGGGCATTACTACTGGGGCACTACTAATGGGGTATTACTATAGTGGGCATTATTACTGGAGGCACTACTAATGGAGGCATTACTACTGGGGGCACTACTAATGGGGCATTACTACTGGGGGCATTACCATAGTGGGCATTACTTCTGGAGGCACTACTATAGGGGGCATTACTACTGAGGGCATTACAACTGTGGGCACTACTATAGGGGCATTACTACTTTGGGCACTACTATAGGGGCATTCCTACTGTGGGCACTACTATAGGGGGCATTACTGGGGGCACTACTAATGTGGGCATTACAACTGTCGGCACTACTATAGGGGGCACTACCAATGGGGCACTACTATAGGGGACATTACCAATGGGGCACTACTACTGGGGGCATTAACACTGTGGGCATTACCAATGGGGGCATTACCACTGCAGGCACTACTAATGAGGACACTGAATGGGGGGCACCACTGCTGTGGGCATTGTATAAGGGGAACTACTACTGTGAGCATTGTATTTGGGGCACTACTACTGTGGGCCTTGCATATAAGGGGTACTAACTTGGGTATTGTATAAAAGGGGCACCACTGTGTGTCATAACATGAATAAGGGACTACTGTGTGGCTTAATTTTAATTGGGGATAATGTATTATAAAGGGACTTACTGTGTGTGGCACAATGTGTTATAAATGCCATTACTGCTTGTGGCATAATGTGTTATACAGGGCATTACTGCTTGTGGTATAATGTGTTATAAAGGCCATTACTGCGTGTGGCATAATGTGTTATACAGGGTATTACTGCGTGTGGCATAATGTGTTATACAGGGTATTACTGCGTGTTATACAGGGCAATACTGTGTATGGCATAATATGTTATACAGGTGATTATTGCATATGGCATAATGTGTTATACAGGGCATTACTGCATGTGGCAAAATGTTTTATACAGGTTATTACTGCATATGACATAATGTGTTATACAGGGTATATGGTATCCATGTGTACATATGTGGGCATGTATCTACGTTTCCCACTGTGTGCACATGTATCTGGGCACATATATCTATACGTTTATATATTCATCTTTGTGTGGATGATATGTATTTGTAGAATTACAGATTTCAATTTAAGGTAGTATGAATATGGATAATCTTATGCTATATATGTGTAGATATGTATGTTTATATATGTATTTGTGTGTACCTATGTGTGTATCGGCTAACACATTTACGATGATTGGTTTATATACAATTTTATTCTTACTCATGTATTTGAATTTATTTGTTATATATGTATTGTGCTATATATTTTATTTATTTTAATATGTGGTTATATTGTATAGGAATTTATTTTGTGGTTTTGTAATATATATATACTTGTGTGGAGTAATTATTGGAGACTATAAAGCAATTCATTAGGCTCCGCATATAAGTTTCGTTAGTACTTAGATTATATGAATCATTTACTTCAGGTCTGATACTGCCATGTAAAGCTAATCTGAAAGGCTTCCTTTGTCAGAATGAATGTTAACAACTGTGATTAACAAAACAATGAATCAATCAATTAAACAATTATGGCTGAGCTTTAAAAGAAGATCAGGAAGGGGTATCCTCTATCTTGAAAAAGCCCTTGGATGAGAGCGAAATGTGTCATTTAAGGACTACCTGTCTATTCCTGTTACCTACAGAGGCGGCACTTCCCAATTGCTTCCCCAACACTGTGCTTTTGTCCCAATTTACGGGGACTCTTTTCCAGCATGTAAGCACCTGAGCTCCCATACTACACACGGGGGAGCTTCTTCCGGCTATACGATCTTAAACAACTTGAGCTGCTCGTATCAAACCAGCCACCACAGCGTGTACACCTTTCCCCACTCTGACGGGAGGAGACAAGCGGGACACACTAGTGGCAGAGCAAATACCGGAGGTACGAGTGGGTGCAGATCCAGCGTGTCCACCAACTCTGTGACGGACAGTAATGAGAGGAACACGGGTAGTGTGAGTACTGGATGCCAATTTATGCTATACAGTGTACTACACATTCCTGTATTTGTCCA
The DNA here is from genome assembly GCA_031769625.1 of Taudactylus pleione. NCBI lineage: Eukaryota > Metazoa > Chordata > Amphibia > Anura > Myobatrachidae > Taudactylus > Taudactylus pleione. Next base: position 373,292 of record JAUIMM010000047.1, on the reverse strand, counting down.
CTTGGACCCACAGAGGTAAGAGGTACTGCAGGCCTCTTACATAACAGCACGATTTAGCACTCTAATTGTTGCAAGTATACAAAGATACTAAATTGCTATTGGGAACTCTGGACCTGAGTCAGACCCACTCGCGAGCGCTGAGCGCTCGCAAGCGGATCGATGTTGGCCCAGTGCGCATGCGCACGATGGAGCCGGTTCCGTCGTGCGCATGCGCAAGACCCGGATAGCGACGAGCAAGCCGTCGCTCCAGGTCTCGTACCAAAGGGGGCATGCTGTCGATGGTGAGTGACAGCACGCCCCCTTTGTTGGGCGTGCCGGGGGCTTGGCTGCCCAGACGGAGGCGTTCCCATGGGAACGCCTACCATCTGGGGCCGGCCCCACTGGCATCACAAGTGATGTCAGTGGGAGTGCCTTCGGCTCTGATAGAGCCGAAAGCACTCCAGGGCTTGCAGCAACGAAACCCTACCACAAGTGTCTCGTCGCAAGCACGATGGTCGCGATGGTCTTGACCATCGCGACCATCTTCCTGGCCGCTCGCTAGAGGACGGCCCTGATTCAGAGCTAGCGCTCTGTCAGAGCGTCCGGCTCTGAAGCAGGGCCACTCTGTTCTATTGACATCAAGCCGATGAACATAAGTTATTAAATCTGCCTATGGAAGACATTTAAAGAGACATTGTTTCACTGTGTTATACAGGGTATTACTGCGTGTGGCATAATGTGTTATAAAGGGCATTACTGCATGTGGCATAATGTGTTATGAAGGGCATTACTGTGTGTGGCATAATGTGTTATAAAGGGCATTACTGCATGTGGCATAATTTGTTATACAGGGCATTACTGTATGTGGCATAATGTGTTATAAAGTGCATTACTGTGTGTGGCATAATGTGTTATAAAGGGCATTACTGTGTAAGACATACTGTGTAGGGTGCATTACTGCACATGGCAATTATTCGCCACGAGGGGAGAACTTGGGGGAAGCCCAGCACCTTCGTAAGTGCTGGCCACGCCCCACAGTGTGATGAATTGGGGGTGTTCTGCAAGGAGGAACGTCATCTAAAAAAAAAGTTAGTTCTTTCTCTCTTTCTTTTTTTTGGGGGGACACAACTGAGACCTTTTGCCCTGAGCTCCACGATGTCTAGAACCGGCCCTGAATGCACTGGAAGACAGCATGTCATCAGACGCCACCAAGGAGCAACTGGCCTTTGTCTCCCATATCTGGGAAGCGGCCTCTTATTTGGGAGAAGCTGCATCGGATACTGGACTCCTTGCTTCTAAAGCATCTGTGATCTTGGTAGTAACCCGCAGAATCCTTTGGCTACAATCCTGGACAGTGGACAGGGAATCCAAGAAGGCCCTTGAATCCTTACCCTTCTCTGAAGACAAGCTGTTCGGCGCAGAGTTGGACAAGATTGTGGCTAATCTGGCTGCCTCAAAATCTACTTTTTTGCAATCAGCAGCTACCTCTAAGCCTAATAGGTGGGCCTTTCATCCCTAAGGTAAGGCAAAAGGACAGTCCTTTCCAAGGCAGCCTGCTTCAAACAAGACCACCAAGTCTAGATCTAAGCAGTCTTGGGCAGCCAGACATCCAGGTTCCAAGTCTGATGACAAACCCTCTGCCTGATGGGGTGGGCCTCCTCCTGGGGGATCTCAAGGCACGAGGCCAACTTCTGCGATTCACCTATTCATGGCATCAGACAACCACAGACTCTTGGGACAGAGAAGTGGTCTCTCACGGATACTATCTCAACTTCCGTAAACGTCCTCCCCAGCAAATTTTTGGACACGTCTTCCATCAGACCCCATCAAGGCCCAGGCAGCCATTCACTCCCTGCTAAGCTTAGGTGTGGTAATACCTGATCCTTCGGATCTTCAAGGAACTGGTTTCTATTCCACTCTCCTTTTGATTCAGAATCCCAATGGTACTCACCGACCTATTCTGAATCTCAAATTCCTCAACAGATTTAACCAGGTGCCAGATTTCCGTATGGATTCTCTATGAACTATTGTTCTGGCAATGGAACCTGGGGATTTTATGGTTTCCCTGGACAGTCAGGATGTGTGTCTGCATGTGCCTATTACGCCATCCCACCAACGATTTCTATGGTTCGCTGTTCTGCAGTGAAATTTCCAGTTTCAGGCACTGCCATTTGGTCTATCGATGGCTCCTTGGGTCTTTACCAAGATAATGGCAGTTATGACGGCCTACTTGAGGTGTCAGGGAGTCAGATCCTGCCATACCTAGATGACAGTCACAGGCTGTTTTACAACGCCATCTCCAGCTGACCATTGCTTGCCTGCAAGCACATGGCTGGCCCTTCAATAGGAAAAGGTCCTTCCTCTCTCCAACACAGAGGATGGTACATCTGGGTGCACTTTTGGATTCTCAGGTACAAAGGATCTTTCTGCCAACAGACAAGATTTTGGTACTGCAATTGTGTGTGTGCAAATTGCTCTGCAATCGAAAAGTATCCATTCACTCAGCAATGCAGGTCCTGGAGTCCATGGTATCCACCTTCAATATAATGGAATACATCCAGTTTCACTTCACGCTTCTTCAACAACTGATTCTATCATGGTGGAACAGACAGTATCATCTGATCCAGTCCCAGATGATCCTCCTCTCTCCGGAGGTTTGGCTTTCCCTCATGGTGGCTACAGATGTCCCATCTGGACAAGAGTTGCCCCTTTTGGTTCCCAGAGTGGGAGCTCCTCACTACAGATGCCAGTCTTCATGGATGGGGCGTGGTGACAGGTCATCATATCTTTCAGGGAAGATGGACAACCCAGGAAAGTCGCCTGCCCATAAACATCCTGGAACTTCGAGCAGTGTACAGAGCACTCACTTTGGCGTGACACCTTCTCCAGGGCAGGCCAGTCCAAATCCAGTCCGACAATGCGACCACAGTTGCCTACCTCAACCATCAGGGAAGTCGGGCAGCCATGCGGGAAGTAGCTCACATCTTAATGTGGGCCAAATGTTACGTCCCGCAATCTCTGCAGTATTCAGACCAGAGATCCCTCAGCAGCTTTTGTGGATGCTTTGGCACTGCGATGGAATTTCAATCTCACATACCTTTTTCCTCCAATTACCCTCCTCCCAAGGGTTCTCTGGAAATTCAAGCAGGAAGGTGGAACAGTGATACTGATAGCTCCAGCCTGCCCCAGGTGCTGCTGGTTCACTGATCTACAGAGTCTCTCCATAGACACTCCTTTTCCACTTCCTCTATGGCTGTTAGCCCAGGGTTCTTGTCTGCAATCGTCCCTCCCTTGTCTGTCTTTGATGGTGTGGCTCTGGAGTTATCACTTCTAAGAGCCAAAGGTTTCTTTAGCTCTGTGATCAGCATGATGCTCAGAGCAAGGAAGCCTTCCTCAGCCCACATCTGTCACAGAGCTTAGCACTCTTATTTTTAAGGTTGCTCACCCAGATGTTATGACCCTATGGTTTTAGGGGTTTCTGGGTGCTTACTTTTTATTTTTTATCTAGGACAGAGTTGTCCTCAGTACCTGAATGGTTACTTTCCAAAAGTGGTATCCCGGGTTTTTCATTTGAATGAAGAGTGTGTGGTTGAAGTTTGTCGGACCTTCATATACTGTTTTCCGTGGTGCTTCTGCTAGACAATTGTGCAAGGTGGCCACGTAGGCTTCTGTCCACACTTTTCTTAGGTTTGTTTTTGCCTTTGATTCTTTTTGCTTCTCAGGATTATTCCTTTGGGTGCAGTATTCTCTTTTCTGTTCAGGAGCGTCCCCACCCTTAGGGAAACTGCTTTAGGACATCCCTATGGTGATCCCTGTGGACTCCCTATGGACCCTGGAGAAGAAATTTAAGAGTTACTTACCCTTGTTAACTCTATATCTTCAAAGTCCATAGGGTCCACAAGCTGCCCACCCTGATGCACCTGGCTTCATTGGGTATTTTTTTTCTCTTGGTCACTGATTCCCTCATACTCTGTGAGAGTGTTTCTAGAGTGGATTGATCTTCCTTCTCTTCTCCTCTACTCCTGCCTTGGGCTCACTTACAAAACTGGCTGCCTGTGGATGGTATATTTGGAGGAAGGCCTGGGCATCCTGGGGGAACCGGTCTAAAGATCTACAGTAAAACAGTACACAATGTCTAGATAGACAGTTAGACAGTCAATAGGTTGACAGGGACAAAAGATCAACAGGGACAAAAGGTCGACATGTAAGAAGGTCGATGTGCACAAATGGTCGACATGGACAAAAGGTCACTATGAAAATGGTCGACACAAAATGGTCGACGTGTGTTTTTTTAGGGTTAGGCATTTACCCCAACGGGCACTAGAAGGGACACCTACCCCAACAGTTAGGGTTAGGCACCAGGAGGGAGGATTAGGGTTAGGCACCAAGGAGAGGTTTAGGCTGAAGATTAGGGTTAGAAAACAAAAATGTGTCGACCATTTACATGTCGACCTTTTGTCCATGTCAACCATTTTTACCTGTTCACCTATTTACTGTCTAAAATCTGGTATCTATCTAGACATTGTCTACCTTGTTACTGTATTTCTTTCAATCCACATCCCATCCTGGGAGCTAAAGCTTTAACTCTTTGGTGCACGGCTCACTCCAACCAACTATACCCCATTGTGACCCCTGTGGATCCTATGGACTTCGAAGAAATAGAGTTAACAATTGGAAGTTATACCATAACTATATATATATAAACAAAAAGTGGAAAAAGAGCGCCTCCTAGTGCAATCTCGTACCGACTGTAGTACCCTTCACCAGTAGTATTCACCTATGTGATGGAGGTGTACCTTAGGCAGTGGAATTAACCACAAATCAATCAGCATGAAACAACCAATAGCACGTTCAGCACTTCAACTTCTTATTTGGAGCAAGACAACTTGAATCATATGACACCAGCCGTAGATTTATGCAATAATGGTGTAAAAAGAGAAAAGGACCATAGTGTAATCAAATAACACAATAAAATTTAATGCACACATAAAACAAAGTAAAATGCCCATACATTATAAAATAATTCAATAAGCTTATCTGCAAATGTCCATGGTCACTTTACAGGAGCCCCGGGCAGAAGATAACATCAATCACCAGTAAACCTCAATGTGTTTCGTCCACATCAAATGTATAGGACTTCATCAGGAGGATAATAAATGATCACAACCATGCCCTATATATACCTTAAAGGTATCCCTTAATTAGTGGGCGTGAGTACCGCCATTCTGTGATTGAGAATGCGTTCCAATGACCCGGAAATCACCTATCTTTTATTTTCTCCCCAAGATTCATAAGTGCCTGGATAATCCTCTGGGGAGATCAATAGTGGCAGGTATTGACTCCCTGACAGCACATATTTCTGAATATGTTGAAATATTTCTGAGAAAATATGTCCATAAATTGAAATCCTATACAAAAGACACCACAGCAATTTTACAAATTTTAGAGAATTTTTATGGGATGAGGATTACCATTGGGTCACTATTGACGTGCAATCATTATATACGTCAATTGATCATACTAAAGGTATAGAATCATGTAGAGAATTCCTGCTTGAAGATCCAGATTTGAGTGAAGCCCACAAAAATTTTATTTGTGTTTTAATTGATTTTATATTGAAACATAATTATTTTACATTTTTGAATAATTTTTATCTCCAAATATGCGGGACGGCTATGGGAACCACTTTTGCACCCAGTTTTGCCAATTTTCATATGGGTAGTTTGGAGAACATGTTCATTTATGGGGAGAACATTTTTTAAAACTAACATTAATTATACCAACGTTATATTGACGGTATTTTAATTATATGGAAGGGTCCTAAGCCAACCTTTGATGATTTTATGAAATTTATTGGTGACAATACATATAATTTGTCTTTTACATATAAATTTGATGACCACCAGGTGGAATACCTGGATTTAGTTTTAATGAGTGTTGATAATGTCATCCAAACTAAAAGTTTTATCAAGACTGGATACCAATTCTTATGTACATTTTAAAAGTGGACATGCATCAAAATGGAAAACAAATATACCTTTCTCACAATTCTGTAGGGTTAAGCGTAATTGCAGTGAACAAATTAAATGCGACGAACAACTCAAACTGTATTCTGATAGGTTTAAAGAAAGGGGTTACCCTAATGATCTGCTAAGTGAATCTATGATTAAAACAAAGAATATTAACAGATCTGACTTATTGAAATATAAAGAGAAGACTAAGAATAAAGAAAATTAGGTTCTTTTTATCACTACTTATAATAAAGAAGAAAAACGGATCCGCAAAACCCTGACAAAACATTGGTACATCCTGAAAATGGATGGCATATTGAACACTGTCCTACCAGACAGACCTAAGGTTGTGTTTAAAAAGGCTAAAAATCTGAAAAGTATACTTGCTCCCAGTCAGCTAAAGGTGAAAACACATAGAAATATGAATCCTTGGGAAAACCTAAGAAAAGGTTTCTTCAAATGTGGTCACTGTATTATTTGTAAATATATTAATCCTAACAATAAGTCCTTTACGAACTTCGATGACTCAAAATTTTTTCCGATTTATGAGTTTATGAACTGTATAACAACCTGGGTGATTTATATGTTGGAATGCCCATGTGGATTAAAATATATTGGTAAGACGAAGCGACCATTAAAAATTCGGATCCAGGAACATGTGTGGAGTATAAAGAATAAACTAGATAACCATAATGTCCCTAGGCATTTTAAACAATTTCATAATTCTGAACTGAATGGTTTTAAATTTAAGGCCATTGAGCACGTGACTATTGGGGAACGAGGAGGTGATTTAGACAATAAATTATCCAGACGTGAGATGTATTGGATATATGCATTAAACACCATGGTCCCCAATGGTCTTAATGACAATTACGAGATTGCTCCATTTTTAGACTAAGGTCTGTTTAAGAATATTGTTTATGTGGGTTTTATGGTTCTTTAAAGGTCTTTTATGGTCATAACATTTTATCTTTTACTTATTTTTCAAGATTTTTAAATTTTTTAAAAATGTTTAAAATATTATAATTGATATCTTTTAATATTTTCTCCTTGTAACATGTATATGGCTCTTCCTTTTGGACTTTTATATTATACCTCATTACTGCTCATATATGTATGTTCGTTTTATGTGCATATATATATATATATGTATGAATGTATGTGTGTGTGTGTGTGTATATATATATATATATATATATATATATACACGTATTCTTATTAGTCTCCTGTATTGATTATTGTTGCATTCTTTATGATCCCAAGGGATTTTTTACATGCTCTTTGCTGTATAATCACTTGTACATGCCCTTTATTATATACGTAGATATCCCTAGTAGTCAGTGGTTTAGTAAGGTGCTTGGTCACCGTGGGTTTCATTTTCTAACTATTTAAATGATTATAGTAGGAGTAGACCATGGCAATATGGCAATGGCTAACACTAGAGCAATTGCTAGAGGATAATCCACAACAAAATGGCCACCATCAATCACAGACGGGGCCCATCGGAGTTACACGCGGCTGCTGGAGCTGAGGGCACTGTGACCCAATTAGCTTATCCAGCATGCCGGTGGACTCTGAGCGAGCGAGCAAACTGCTTGTGTAAGAGACATTATTAGGCCATTTGTTGAATAGAAAAACAGACCTTGGGGACATACATCCGGGATTGTGGAATGAATTTCCGGTTGATTTCAGGGTCATTGGAAAGCATTCTCAATCACAGAATGGCGGTACTCACGCCCACTAATTAAGGGATACCTTTGAGATATATATAGGGCATGGTTGTGATCATTTATTATCCTCCTGATGAAGTGCTATACATTGGACGAAACGCGTTGAGGTTTACTGGTGATTGATGTTACCTTCTGCCCGGGGCTCCTGTAAAGTGACCATGGACATTTGCAGATAAGCTTATTGAATTATTTTATAATGTATGGGCATTTTACTTTGTTTTATGTGTGCATTAAATTTTATTGTGTTATTTGATTACACTATGGTCCTTTTCTCTTTTTACACCATTATTGTATAAAAATTATGGCAGGTGTCATATGATTTGAGTTGTCTCGCTCCAAATAAGAAGTTGAAGTGCTGAACGTGCTATTGGTTGTTTCATGCTGATTGATTTGTGGTTAATTCCACTGCCTAAGGTACACCTCCATCACACAGGTGAATACTACTGGTGAAGGGTACTACAGTCGGTACGAGATTGCACTAGGAGGTGCTCTTTTTCCAATTTTTGTTTCTATAGATTTCAACTGCTGGAACCGCAGTATTTGGGAGAAGGAGCTGCCACCCTGAAGGACTGGGGAGTGCTTGCCTTCAATTAAAAGACTATAAGTGACGCTGTATAAGGACTAGCGCTATATACCACTCTTTGTGTATATATATATATATATATATATATATGTGTGTGTTTGTGTTTTTATGCATTAAATACACCACACTCTACTGAATGGTTGGAGGTTATTTACCTTTTCAACCTTGTCAGATATTCCAGATAAAAACTTAGGTTTAGGAGTAAGGATGTATGAGACAGCTGGATTTATAAAGAGATTTACCACAGAGCTTTTGTCGGTGTAAGCTTCACAGTGGGCTCATTCATTTGGTGTATAGGGACAAACATTCAGGGTGAACAACCAAGGAAGACAAAGGTAAGCATAGAGATAAAACACTACAGATTAATGTATGGATTGCTTAATACAGACAAGACATGAATTATTACTATAATAGCCTGACATTTTCATGCTCATGTACAACTCATACTGGCCAAGAATGTGGGGATCAAGACAGGAACCTGGAAAACCCTGTCACTATGAAAGTCATTATGGTGTTGCAGACTACTAGGAAATAAAAAAAATTAGATTCCAGAATACAGTATATGTTTACTCTTCTTTGGATGACACAATATCTGGCAAAGTGCGAATCGCTGGTCAATCGGTTGGAGGTGGGGCCAGTATTATGCGATTCCATTAAAATTGTGTCATTTGGCCCCAACTTTTTCAGATTGACCTGCGAATCACTGCATTTCGCCACGCGGGGGTGGAGCTTAATAACATAGTGCCTGCCTGCCAGGTCCCATCCCCATTCCATCCACAACATGCAGTCTGCAGATGCTGCAAGGTAAGCATCTCTTTGTGTATATATATGTGTGTGTAATTTATGTGTGACACATGCATATATGGTGTATATGTGTCTTTGTGTGTGAATATATGTATTTATGTGTGTGTGTGTATATCTATATGTACTGTATGTGTGTGTAAGTATATAAATATATGCATGTGTGGTATGTGTATATGTATATATATATATATATATATATATATAAAAGGTTAAAGAGACATGCCCCTGATAGTGTAGTATTAATGAGTAAAGTGACAACCGGTGTTCAAAATAATTGTGCATACCAACATGAAAAACTTTAAAGCTTTTCTGAATTCCAAAAAGTTCAGGGCTCACACTGGTTGGAGTGGACAAGATGTCGTCAGCTGGATCACCTTAAAAAGAGCTCATTCAAGCCCATGGGGGAGAGGAATGATATAGTGTAGTATTTTCTTAAATGAGTAGCATAATAGGACTACAAAATAGCTGCATACAAGATAATACTGTATTTAAAGCAGGGATGAGCGGGTTTGGATTTATGGAATCCGAACCCCCCCGAGCCCCCCGATCTGAGACAAGCTCGAGTTTTCCCACCTAACTCGGATCTGAAATCAAGGCATAACATCATCATCCCGCTTCCGGATCTCGCAGGTTTTGGATTCTATAAAAGGTCCCCGCGTCGGCGCCATTTCTCACTCTGGCTGTGGACAGTGAAGAGGGTGGGTGGGAGTTAGGGCTGGCTGGGCTGTGTTGTGTTGTGCTGTGCTGCTGTTGTCCATAGGGGCTGTGTCCACTCCTCCAAAGTCCATAGGGGCTGGCTGGGCTGTGTTGTGCTGCTGTTGTCCATAGGGGCTGGCTGGACTGTGTTGTGCAGTCAGTTGTCCATAGGGGCTGTGTCCACTCCAAAAGTCTATAGGGCTGGCTTGGCTGTGTTGTGCAGTGTCCCATAAAGGCTGTAGTCCTAAAGGGGTGATGTAGTGTTGTCCAGGGGGTGATCTGTCCATCAGGGGTGCTTCCCTAAGTGCAAAAAAAACTATTATTTTTTTTCTGTGTTCGTGAATTGTGTGCACTGTAGCCGCACGTGCATCAACAAAGCAGTGCCAAGCGTGCGCCTGTATCATAAATCAAGGGCCGGCTGGCTCGTCTGTTAAAGGGTGGTGTAACCCCCAAAGTGCACTCCAAAAAAATAAAAAATTATTTTCTGTGTTTGTGAATTGTGTGCGCTGTAGCTGCACGTGCATCAACAAAGTATCAGTGCCAAGCGTGCGCTTGTGTCATAAATCTGTTAAAGGGTGGTGTAACCCCCAAAGTGCACTCCCAAAAACATAAAAAATTCTTCTTTTCTGTGTTTGTGTGCGCCTTAGCCGCACATATATATCAATATAACATAAATGGAGGACAAAACTTTGTCCGATAAAAATAAATAGGGAAAGATCAAGAACCACTTCCTCCTAGTGCTGAAGCTGCTGCCACTACTCATGACATGGACGATAAAATGCCATCAACGTCGTCTGCCAAGGCTGATGCCCAATGTTATAGTAGAGGGCATATAAAATCCTAAATAACAAAGTTCAGGAAAATGACCTTAAAAAAAACATTTAAATCTTCTGAGGAGAAACGTAAACTTGCCATTATGCCATTTACGATACGGAGTGGCAAGGAACGGCTAAGGTCTTTCCCTATGTTCATGACTAGTGGTTCAGCTTCACATGACGATGGAAGCCCTCCTCCCACTACAAAAATCGAACGAGTTAAGCTGGCAAAAGCACAGCAAAGAACTGTACATTCAAAGAAGATATCACAAATCCCCAAGGAGAGTCCAAGTGTGGCGGCGGTTACGATGCCTGACCTTCCCAATACTGGATGGGACAACCCTCTGCAAGTGCTGGAAGGAGCACCCACAGTCCACTTGCTGATATTCAAATTGAAGATGTCACTGTTGAAGAACAACAGGATGAGGATACTGATGTAGCTGGCGCTGAGGAGGAAGTTGACGAGGAGGATTCTGATGGTGACGTGGTTTGTTTAAATCAGGCTCCAGGGGAGACAGTTGTTGTCCGTGGGATGAAAAAGCTCATCACGGTCATGCCTGAGCAGAAGACCAAACATTCCACCTCTTGGTCTGGGAATATTTCTATCCAAATCCAGACAACAACTGTCTTGCCATATGTACCATATATAAAGGTGGAATAAGTAGGGGTAGGGACGTTAACCACCTAGGAACATCCTCCCTTATACGTCACCTGCAGCGAGTTCATAAAAAGTTACTGTCAAGTTCAGAAACTTTGGCTAAGACCGTAAGCAGTCCAGGGACACCTAAATCCCGTTGTCCTGTTGTATCTAAGCACCTGCAAACCACACCGTCAACTCCCTCCTCATCAATTTTCTCCTTAGTCAGGATCGGAAGTAGTCCTGCAAGCCATGTCACTGGCATGACCGACTCTCCTATCTGGGATTCCTCCGGAGGATCCTGCATTGCTACGCCTACTGCTGTCACTGCTGCTGTTGCTGCTGGTAGTCGTTCATCATCCCAGAGAGGAAGTAGGAACACCACTACTTGTACTAAACAATTGACTGTCCAACAGTCCTTAGCGAGGAGGATGAAGTACGACAGCAGTCATCCTGAAGCAAAACAGATAACTGAGGCCTTGACTGCTATGTTTGTGTTAGACGTGCATCTGGTATCCGCCATTAGTGCAGTGGGATTTAGACAATTGATGGAGGTAGTGTGTCCCCAGTACCAAATCCCGTCTAGATTACACTTCACTAGGCAGGCGATACCGAGAATGTACAGAGACGTCAGAAAAAGTGTCCTCAGTGCCCTAAAAAATGTGGTTGTACCCAATGTCCACTTAACCATGACAACATGTGGACAAGTGGAACAGGGCAGACTAAGGACTATATGACTGTGACAGCCCACTGGGTAGATGTATCGCCTTACGCAGCAACAACAGCAGCGTCACCAGTAGCAGCAGCTCAGAAACTCCAGTTCGTTCCAAGGCAGGCTATGCTGTGTATCACCGGTTTCAGTAAGAGGCACACCGCCGACAACCTCTTAGAGAAACTGAGGGAAATCATCGCCCAGTGGCTTACCCCACTTAGACTCTCCAGGGGATTTGTGATATCTGACAATGCCACCAATATTGTGCGGGCATTACATCTGGGCAAATTCCAGCATGTCCCATGTTTTGCTCACACCATATATTTGGTGGTGCAGAGTTTTCTGAAACACAACAAGGACGTGTAGGAGACGCTTTGGGTGGCCCGAAAAATTTCTGGCCACTTTCGTGCCGAAGACTGGAGCACTAGCAAACACACTTGAACCTGCCCTGCCATCACCTGAAGCAAGAGGTTGTGATGCGGTGGAACTCAACCCTCTAAATGCTTCAGAGGATGAAGGAGCAGCAAAAGGCCATTCAAACCTATACATCCACCTATGAGATAGGCAATGGAGGGGGTATGCACCTGACTCAAGCGCAGTGGAGAATGATTTCTGTGTTGTGCAAGGCTCTCCATCCCTTCAAACTTGCCACACGTGAAGTCAGTTCAGACACTGCCAGCTTGAGTCAGATCATTCCCCTCATCAGGCTTTTGCAGAAGCAGCTGGAGAAAGTGAAGGAGGAGCTAAGACGGAGCGATTCCGCTCAGCATGTAGGACTTGTGGATGAAGCCCTTCATTCGCTTTGCCAGGATTCGAGGGTGGTCAATCTGTTGAAATCAGGCCACTACATTTTGGCCACCGTGCTCGATCCTAGGTTTAAAGCCTATGTTTAAAGCCTATGTGGTGTCTCTCTTTCCTGACCGACACAAGCCTGCAGAGGTGCAAAGACCTGCTGCTGAAAACACTGTCAGCTGAAGTGGAACGTGACACGTCAACAGCTCCTTCATTTTCTCCCACAACTGGGGCTGCCAGGAAACAACTTGGATATCCTAAGCAACCCGCTGGCGGTGATGCAGGGCAGGCAGGACCAAGTTTGGACATATGGTCCGGACTGAAGGACCTGGCAACAATTTCTGACATTGATTACACAGAGAAAACCTGGGCGCCCCTATAGACCTGTACTTGAATAAACTCAAGTGGTCTTGCTGCCACTCAGCAGAATTGGAGAATGCCTACCTCCAATACAAAAACAGTAATAGAAAATAATACTGCAAGGCGCTAGACCACTTTGAGTATATAGACAAACACAGTATTTATTAAATATAAATTAATACCATAAGTTAATAGCAATTGCTCCTGGGAGTATATATAAATCACATATATGTCATAAAAAGAAGAAAAAACAAAAACAAAAAAGCAACAATTGAATAATGTCAAAAAAATTTTGAATAAAAGTCAGGGGTGTTAATCCTTGTAGCAGGACATGAGGGGCTAGAGATCACATATGCCAGTGAGGTGATTAATGTTCCTGTTGGAAATATAAGTCTCCACACTAACGAGTGGGTCCGCAGTTGAAATATGATGTTATATGTTGAAAATATATGTGAGCATGAGCTCAAAGTACTCACTCCATTGGTATCCGCTGGCAGACTCCGGTCTGTATTAAAGCACAAAGGTTGTGGAGTGTACGTCCGTGTGAGGCTCCAATTGAGAGAAGGCGCACCACGGATCCTGTGATTCCCAGGTGTGAGGAGAAGGCCCGGCTCCACATGAGTATCCCCGAGAAACAGCTCTACACGGTCATGTTCACCGGACCGCCAGCGTGAATCCACACAGACACTGTGTACGCCAGGTGACTCTGCTCCCAGACACAGGTGAATGTGATCTATCCACTTCCCCAGACCACATGTCTACTGTCACTGCATATGATACTGTCACCATTGACAGAATGGTGGAGGATTACATAGGTGACAGCATCCAAGTAGGCATGTCACACAGTCCGTACCTCTACTGGCAGGAAAAAGAGGCAATTTGGAGGCCCCTGTACAAACTGGCTCTATTTTACCTAAGCTGCCCACCCTCCAGTGTGTCCTCCGAAAGAGTGTTTAGTGCAGCTGGGAACCTTGTCAGCGAAAGGCGTAGGAGGTTGCTTCCACAAAATGTGAAGAAGATGATCATCAAAATTAATTATGAATTCTTCCAGGGAGACCAGCCTCCAGAACGTACAGAGGGACCTGTGGTGGTGGATTCCAGCAGGGATGAATTAATACTCTGTGAGGATGTACACAACACTGAAGAGGGTGAGTAATCGGTGGATGAGGAGGATGAGGACAACATCTTGCTTCCGTAGAGCCAGTTTGTGCAGGGACAGATTAATTGCCAGCTTGTTTTGTGGTGGCCCAAACAAACCAATCATTTCAGCCACAATCGTGTGGCAGACCCTGGCGCTGAAATGATTGGTTTGTTAAAGTGTGCATGTCCTGTTTATACAACATAAGGACATTTCCATCTTGCACATCTTTTTTTTATTTGCATTATGTAGTGTTTGGGGCCTAGTTTTTTCAAACTGCCATCCTGTCTGCCACTGCAGTGTCACTCCTAGATGGGCCACGTGTTTTATTGTGAGGTGTGAGGTGTTCAGAATAGACTGGAAATGAGTGGAAATTAATGTTGAGGTTAATAATAGCATAGGAGCAGAAAAACCCACAAATTCTTTGATGTTAGCTGTTTTTATGCTTTTTTTCCAAAAAATACAGATCCAAAACCCAGAACCCAAAACACGGAAGGGTGGTTTTGGCAAAATTAATCCAGAGCCAAAACACGAAGAAAGATCCAGATTCAAAACACAAAACACGAAAAGTGGCCGTTGCACACCCCTAATTTAAAGCCTGTAGTATGTCTTTCCAAAGTATCTCCTAGTATCCATTTCTCAGTACTTCTTAGGAATGTGTGTTATGAATACACATGAGCTTTGAATTAGATACATATGATCCCCCGTCAGTACATTTTAACACGGGTTTTATTTGGATACAACAGCATAGGGAGACAGTTAAGGAAACATACAAACAGTAAAAATGTGCTTATCTTTTAAAATGGTACCCAGTCCTCTTAGATATAAGTGTCCAAAAGCTAGAGAGCCTGGCCTCAATGCGTTTCGTCCTATGGGGACTTCTTCAGGAACGCCCCTGCTGACTGTATCCGTGCTCCAGGATGGCCACAGTGTGGAAATGGAGATCCCGGCCACTCAGTGCTCCCCCATATCCCAGTATGTCGGGGGCAGTGTCTCTGCACCTGCCCAAGCACAGCAACTCTCTGTCCTGCCTGCCCATGCAGCTCTCCTGCACAAATATACATAATTATCTACTTTTTATACAATTATATTGATAGGGACCCCTACAAGGTCGTTACCCCAAGTCCCCCACAAGCCTTAATCCGGCCCTGTCTAATGCTACATAATAATAACACCCACTCTGGGTCATATAATTGCATACTGTTGTGCCACATGATAACAGCACATACATAAATATATTTAAGCTGAGAGCCAACTCACCTAGGAGGTACCCCAGAAACCTACAAATAGCACAACAGGAACCAGCACACCCTCCTAATGCTGGTCCCATCCATTCCTCTCAGAACAGCAATACAAAATAGTGGTTGCTCATATCAGCTTAGTGGTTTTTCACAGGTGCTTGTAAAGGGAATGGTGGCAATATTACAAATAGAACATGAGTGCAGTATCCAGCAACTATATTTGAGGTTCTAGCAATCTGATAAAATGATAACATCAATGGGCCTGATTCAGAGCCGTTCGCTATTTGCGGTCGTTCGTTCAAAAACAAGGGGTGGCTATTCAAATGATCCGTTCGCAAATTGCAGTCTGTTCACACCTCTAAGTCTGAACGAGCGAGCAAAACATACGCTCGTTTATTTGTTAAAAACGCCCCCTGGCCGCTCGCACCATACGTCATGTCCGCTATTTATTAGATTAATCGAGTACATCGACCAGCGTATGAACTGCTCGCTATTCTTGTGGTTGGTTTTTGCTACCACAATTTTGCGAACAGTTCTGGCTTAAGAAAAACCCAGTGACGTGGTCAATGACGCTGCTGTTTTAAATATGCACACCCATAAAACGCCCGTTTTGACCTTTAAGCACGCCTGCGTTCTGATTTCCACTCCCCGTTTTCAAGCACCTTCCCCTGTTACCACCCACATACGCCTCATTCTGTCACTCAAAATAGCAGGCACTCGCTATATTGCGTACAAATGATTTTCGGCCACACTGGTTCGCGCATGCGTACTAAAAACCGTACGCATGCGCAGATGTGCGAACATCGCTCGGAACGAGCGTACTGCCGCTAGCGAGTGGCTCTGAATGAGGGCCAATGTTCTGTATCAAACTCTTGTATGTTTGATAGTAGCCTAATAGGGTGCCCAGTAATCTTTTTAAAAGCTTTCAAAAACTAACAAAAATTCTGGGACAATGTAGGTTGTGATCAGTGGCAGCTCAAAAGGTGGGGTTGCAGCGCAGTCTAAAGTTCAAATACGGGAGCCACACCAACTGTCAGTGAGTCCTGGCCGGTGATGTTTGACAGTGTTTAGAAGGGCAGGTGTGGCTCCCATATTTTAATTTTGGATTGCACCGCAGCCCCACCTCTGGAGGCACCACTGGTTGTGATACCCAGATATCTCTGCTGTACTTTGTAGGAAGAGACTTAAGCAAAACAATGCAGGGCACGTGTGACATAGCTATTCCAGGAACAGCATGACATTGAAATTATAGGATCAATATATGGGCACATTTCCAGATAAAGAGAAATTCCCTGCTGCGGAGATAATGGTCCACTATGGCATCATCTTCATCTCTATCTACAAAGGTCATCATCTTAAATACAAAGACCTAATTAAACCTAACCTATCCTCTCCTATCTCTCTTTTTCTTTATATTACTGCATTGATTTATATTATATTTTCCATCCTGATCTTTAAATTTGTCCTATAAAGAGACAGGTTACAAAATCAAAAATATTATTAAAATAGAGAAGTATTTGCATAAAATGTGTCCTACACCTACCTCTAATCACAGCTAACACAATAAAATGATATTGATTTATATAATTATGGGCTTCTTGAAGATAGTTTGAAACCTGTAACCCATACTCTATGCCGGAGTTTGAGATTTTCCTGAGAATGATTCAAATGGTCTTTGACCATGGGCGTCAAGAGCCGCGCCGGGCCTGGGGGTAAGGGGCATGGCCTAATTGAGGGAGGCTTGGCCACGCCCCTTTAGGCTAAAAAAATTAAAAATTCTTTTTGCAGTGCCGATTAGCAGCACTGCCTGCCAGGGAGGGAGGCTCTGTGAGCCGGGGAGGTAGGGGGGGGGGGGCGCTGTGAGCCCCTCAGCCCGGTGCAAAGCCAGGGGGGGTACGATCAGTGTGATTGCTCCCCCCACAGGCAAAGGAGACTGCCTCAGCTGCTGCTCAGCCATGAGCAGTTTGCCACTGTAGCACAGCACACAGACGTGTGTGCTGGGCTGCTGTGAAATAAGAGGGAGCATGGGGGGGCGTTGGACCCGGGCCCCCGCCAGGCCCCTCTGGCAAGCCCGGGTAATTAGTAATGGCTCCCCCCCTCTCGGCACCCCTGTCTATGACTACACTCATTTGTAGCTTATTACATATATAGCTGTTGGGAGCATTTTGCTAGAAGCAGGAGAACTGAGATCTACCAATGTATTCTCAAGGATTAGTATTTTTGTTGCAGAATAATTGCTGTAAAGTTGCATATTAAGCACCAATGTGTGATGCAGCTCACTTGTATCCATCCTCAGTCATTTGTCTTTTTACTCAGGATAGCATCTGAGTGGCACAAAGCAGCTGCAAGCAATGCCAGCGCCAGTATCTAGGGTACCCCGGCATTGTACTTGTGTCACATTGGTGATGCGAATAAGATGCATATTTTGCAATATTTTGTGAAAAATTGTTTGGCGGGACGAATGGCATAGTTTAGTTAAAAAGTCTGTGGTGCGCTAAATGCTTCTTTTTGGTGGGAGTTGACGGTTAGGTGTAAGTGGACACATCCGTAGTACCAGTCTTTACAGTTGGAGACAGTGGGTTGTCCTGTCCCTGAAGATCTTAAACTACATTAAATAATCGCACCATTATAAGGACTTTGTATCTGTGAGTTATGTTTTTGTAGTGAAAGTGGTAAGTAGCCTAGCTTCCCAGTAAGAAAGGCGTGGAGTAATAATTAGTTAGGTTTGTTGTTTTCTATAAGCCAGCACTGTTTAGCTTTATACTGTAGTTAGGGAATTATCTTCTAATAGATTTTAGCATCTACGACTGTGATGGTGATAACAAAACTGTGGAGGTAATGATATAACTGTGGAAGTGTGTCACCAATTTTTATTACCAAATTATATTTTGCATAAACATTTAGTAAATAACATGGTGTATTTTAATAACCGCAATTCTAACATTTGAGCTGTTGCTTCCAGTAAAGAATTTTTGGGTTTGTCAAAACCACCCTCAAGTGTTTTGGTTCTGTTTCAGTTTCAGTTTTGGTTTTGGATTTCTTTAAATTGATAACAGCTAAAATCATGTAATTTTTAAATCAGTAAATTATGCTATAGAATGTTTTCATTAATCAAGCACTAGATCAGAAGCCTGAGATCAGCACAAGTAAATGGAAGTGGAGTATTTAGTGTAAACCAGGTAGAGGATTTATTGATTGATCACATTACTAATATAACTATAACAAAAAATCAAAGACATGGAAAATACTATTAAATAACAAGCTTCCAAAATGTCAATGAGATTTTTAAGTGGAATCTGATCCAAAAAGCAAATCACAGGCCTCAGGATTCAAGGCTTAGTAACAACCTATTTGAAGTCAATAATTAATTATTAATTATACAATTTGATGATACTATTACACCTGGGTGAGAAGCTGGTGATGGATGGCATTGCAAGATACAAAATAATATGTACACCCAAGTAAAGTACAGTAATATACAGTACACTACAAAAACACACAATCTTGGCAAAGTCCATAATGAAAAGTGGTGCACTAATACAGGGCCGGATTTCCCACCATGCAACCTAGGCGCTCGCCTAGGGCCCGGCGGGATCCAAGGGGCTCTTGAACAGGCCCCTTTGGCCCAAGAAATCTGACATGTCAAAATGCTCCCAGAGGAACACAGCGCAAGTACCGCGTGACGTCATGACGTCACACAGTCCCACCTACTTTTCAGGGCGTCTCGCTGCCTGCACTGTCACAGAGTGACTTTGCATAGCAAGGGGGAGGAAGAGGGTCACCTGGTCTGCCGCCCAGCTTCAGCTAGCTCTGGAGTCCGGGCCACACAGTTATTCCCGTCTGTACTGGCACAATATGGGCAGAGCCAATACAACAAGCTCCGTCCCCAAATGGCGGCATTACGTCGTGAGGGGGTGGGGCCTAATGAAGCGTGTCTGGACTGTCTAGTGTCTGCCACATTAGCAACCTGCTTTGTTGAGTGTAAGTAATTTATGTATGTGTACTCTTTTAGTGTGTGTGTGTGTGTGTGTGTGTGTGTATGTGTATGTATTCATGTGTTAGTGTCTATGTATGTTATTGTGTATATGTGTTAGTGTTTGTATACTGTGTATATTTTAGTGTATATGTATGTGTTGTGTGTGTATGTAATGTATTCATGTTAGTGTCTATGTATGTTATTGTGTAAATGTGTTAGTGTGTGTATACTGTGTATATTTTAGTGTATATGTATGTGTTAATTGTAATATATGTGTGTGTGTGTGTGTGTAGACTGTTTATGTGTCAATGTGTATGTTATATATTATGTATATATGTGTGTGTGTATATATATAATTTAGAAACCCACCCAGGAAATTGCTGCGTTTGCCCCTGGGCCCTGGCTTGCCCCAGCATGCACATCAGCCTCTGTATAGCGCCACTGCCAGGCTTTCTACCGCCCACCAGCAGCACACAGAGGCCAGAGGGACAGGCAGAGCTTCAAAAGGTCCCGTATCTCCAGGAAGGACAGTAGCCAGCCAGGTATGGTACTGTATTAGGGTGGACACACAACTGAGCGACCAGCAATTGTGCAGATGTTCAGGGCGATTTGCCTTCACCCTGGGCAATGCATAACTGCCAGTACACACGACACGATTTAATGAATGACGGAACGAACACTTGTTCCATCCTCCATTAATATGTATGGCGCCGTATGTGATATCATGTGATTAGCTGTGCAGCACAGCCTATGACACGATATCGCATGCGACTGCGGGAGCGAGCAATTCGGGCAAACACACTGCACAACATTTCCGATTTGTCACTCTGATTTGCCCAAATCGGGCCGATATCGTGCAAGTGCGTAGCTGGCCTTATTCTGAAATTACTCCGTAATCGCTCAACCCATAATTATTAACTATTCAATTTTAAATCAGATTGCACAACATACAAATGACATAAATCAATCTATAGTACTACTATAGATTGCACAACATAAAAACTACATAAATCAATCTATAGTAGTACTATAGATTGATTTATGTCATTTGTATGTTGTGCAATCTGATTTAAAATTGAATAGTTAATAATTATGGGTTGAGCGATTATCGGGATTTGGCAGAAACTATCCATGAAGTAAGCGGGTGATGCGTGGTTGCTGGGTAAGTAAATTTGTATATTTTTTTTTTCTTTTTGGTTTACATTTGAACATTCCTTAAATTTTTATATATTTTTTTATATTCTTTTTGGTTTACATTTGAACATTCCTTAAATTTTTATATATTTTTTTATATTCGTTACACAGAGGACAGGGCCTA